>JAOANR010000003.1:46079350-46815689 GCA_030278955.1 Hygrophila difformis | reverse complement strand
AAAACAAAGTATATGTGGGTGTGTGTGCAGAGTGATAAGCGGAAAAGCGTAAAGTAAGAACACAAGATTTGGTAACCCAGTTCGATCCAAACGGATCTACGTCTGGGGGATTCCAATCCAGGTTCTATCACTAACACTCAAAAGATCCTAAACCTAACAAGACTTGAAAACAACCAAAAGACAGACTCTGTTACCGAGACGACAATTCCGGTAGAACAATCGTAGTCTGGACTCCCCCACAACTCCGATTGCTGGACAGCCCGTCCAATCTGATTTCTTGATTGCCAAATCCTACAGATCTCAGAACCTTAGTGTAGCAGACACGCCGGAATGATCCTTCAGATCTTTTAGAGGTTCCTCGCAAGGCACAACCTCCTAAACTTGATAAAGGAAGGTTTTCTCCAATTCGGCGATGCCAATTGAAGCAGGTGAAGCACAATCTCAATGATTGATTACAGATGTGTAATTGTTGAAGAACAAATCATCAAGACTCTAAATTCTCTCAAAAAGAACTCTATGAAATCTTGGAGAGAAAACAAACTATCTTGAAGAGTATAAAATCTCACACAATGAAAAATACAACTCAACTAATCTAAACAATCGATCTACAAACTTAATATATATATAAAAGTGTAAAAGAATGACCGATCAAAACAACTAAGCGGGCGAGATCAAAACTGCCAAAGAGCAGTTACCGAGAAGCGGTTACAACAAACCCAGAACTGCTTTCAGGACAGTAGCATCTGCACAAGAGTTTTGTTAAGGCAACAACAATCTCCCCCACTCTTGTAGAGATGATAATTCCATCAACTAAAGGTGTTGAAACTATCTAGGTCCAAAGAGTACAAGAGACCAAGTAAACAGTGTAAACCAAAACAAAACATTATCAATAAGCAGGATGTCACAGAATAGTCTAAACACATTAGAAATAACATCCATCAAAACATTCAGAAAAGATCATTAGTGCAGATAGTAAAAGATAGTTCAGCAGTAATCCAAGTTACCTAACTATTACAGACCCGCATAGTTAAAAAGATGTCCAAAAGTTCAGAATCCATAAAAACAGAAAATACCATCCATGTCAGAGTCATTCAAGCAAAAACATTTATCAAAACAAGTTCATCAAACAGTAAGAGTTTTCAGGAATAGTTACCAAGCAGTCAGAACTGCTTAAAAATACCAGAACCAATTCAGTCATCCACCAACCAACACCATATTATCTCCCCCATGATGGATTATCACTCTTCATCATCAGGATCCACATCACCAGCCTGCACGATAGAAGTATCAAAAGAGTATGGAAGAGAAGAAATAATTTTCATATTCTCCCTTTTGATCAACATAGCCTCCTGACTCCATGCGGTTAAGCGCTCATTCTGACGAAGTAGTCGACTCTTAAAAGAGTTCACCAATGCAGGGCTGGATAGGGGAGCACGCTTGAAATCATTGTCCATGAACAAGAGGGTCGGTGGAGGGTTATAATTCTTCAAAGCAACCATTTTGCAATCTTTGATTTTGACTCCAATAGAAAGAAGGAACTCCGTAATCAATGCCGGATAGGGAAGTTTAGCACCAATCTTAATACGACCATTGGAGTACCTTAACATTTCTTTCAAAAGAAAATAGCCAAAATTCATTAGTCCCATATGACGATGAATGCAAAGAAGAAGTTTACCCATATTGGTACTAATTTGGGACTGATTCTTCGTTGGAAGAACATTGGAGCTGCAAAATTGATATAGACAATAGTACTTCAAAGTGAGGCTGACAACACTGAACTTGCTTCGTCCAAACTCCTTGACCTTCTCGTTGGAAATTTCAAAAGCCACAGTGTGAATATCCTCAGGCATAAGTTCCAAACCATCACTAAGATCGTCGTTCGGAGGTAGCTTTAACAACGCACATAGAACAGATGGGGTCAGATCATGAAATTTGCCGCGTATGTAAATCTTACCAAACCAGGCTGAGTTAGGGTTGAGAATTTCAGGATGGAGGTTGGCATAAAACTCCCGAACATGTGAGGGCGAGTATTGGGTAAGGCCTTGAGCCCAGTGCAAAAGATGCCTCTCATCAAGGTAGTCCGAGAAACCAAGAGTGGTGTAATGCGCGTGCTTGAACACTTCCTCCGGTTTGAAATCCCTCTCCTTGAGCACTTCGTGAGAAAAATTGCGCATATACTCTGTAAAATACTTTTTACTAAAGGCTTTCTCAACATCCAACACAATTGGGGCTTTTCGAGGTTTCTTTGCCGCTGAAGCCACTGGAATTGGTTGAACAGTAGGTTCAGGTGTAGGAGCCTTTCTCTTTCGCGAAGACCTCTGCGGTGGTTGAGAAGTTTGCGAAGCTGCTCTGCGTCTGCGTCCCTGGTGCGACTCAACAATATCATCCATCTCTTCTTAAGTGAGGTCATGGATGCCATGGTGTGCGTACGGCGACAACGGTGGGTCACCGTGCTCGGCATTCAGTTCCTGGACTATCTCGTCCACGACCGCCATATCCATTGTGGGTTGAGGAGGTGGAGGTTCGACAGTTATAGGCTCAGCGGGAGTTACGGTTGTGGGTGGATTAACATGAACAACGCCATCGGGGGAAAGGACAAACGTAGGAGGAGGATTGGAACTGGAAGCATTAGGGTTTGAGGAATTTGGGGGTAAAGTGGTTCCCTGTTGTGCAGTTTTTAAAATTTCCGCAACCATGTGTTGAATAGCATCAGGGTTTAGGCGAATGGGTTGCGAAGACAGAGTTGGGGCAGTAGGCGGAGGAGTATTTGAGTCAGTGGTGGAGGTGGAATCATCGAGGTCAGTGATGATCGCCATTTTTGGGCGTTTTTCGTTTGAAGGAAAAAGTAGCTTCGAACAAAGAATAAAAACAAAGAGGAGAGAAAAGATTAGGTGAAAGGCATATGAAAAATAAGGAAAGAAACGACCTTTAATGGAGGAGGAGCTTGGCCGGAAATCGAAGAGGCGGAGGGTAGTTTTCGTAAAACGTGGGCGACGTGACCAGTCTGCAGCAGTTGCAGAGCCGATGTGACATCAGCCAGTCTCCCGCGCGTGATGATGGTGTTACGGATAAGACTTTCTCCATCTTTGGGCCTATTTCATTTTGGGCCTGCAAAGGTAATATTTAATGCATTGCAAATCATTAGGCCCAATTACTCAAGTATTTAATTGTGATAGGAAAGGCCCAAGGTAGTCCTTAAGCCTTCAAACTTTTCTCCATCTAGTGCCTTTGTTAATATGTCTGCTCGTTGCTCCAGTGTCCCAATATGCTCTAACCTGCAAATTTCATCCTCCACAAGATCTCGTATAAAATGATATCGAATATCTATATGCTTACTCCTACTATGTAAAACAGGATTTTTAGATATGTTAATAGCACTAGTATTATCGCAGAAAACTAAAAAATTATCCTTATGAATACCGTAGTCTTGAAGTAGTTGCTTCATCCAAAGAAGTTGGGAGCAGCAACATGTGGCAGCAATGTATTCTGCCTCGGCAGTGGATAAGGCTACGATATTTTGTTTCCTCGAATACCAACTAACAAGATTGTTTCCTAAGTAGAAGCAGCCTCCAGTTGTAGATTTTCTGTCGTCAAACTACCAGCCCAGTCTGAGTCTGTGAACCCAATTAGATCAAGTGTAGATTGTTTGGAAAACCAAATCCCCATATGTAAAGATCCCTTTATATATCTCATAATCCTTCGTACTGCTTTCATATGTGACTCTTTAGGATCTGATTGAAATCGAGCACATACTCCCACACTATAAGAAATGTCGGGTCTAGAAGCAGTAAGATAAAGTAGACTTCCAATAATGCTTCTATAGACTTTTTGATCCACTGGCTTCCCAGCTTCATCCTTAGTCAGCTTCTCCTGTTGTCCTAAGGGCGTCCTGATCACCTTGCAACTATCCATGTCAAATTTCTTTAACATATTCCTAGCATACTTTTCCTGACTTAGAAAGATACCATCAGCTTCTTGCGTAACCTGAAGTCCTGAGAAGTAGTGCAGCTCACCCATCATAGACATCTCAAACTCTGATTTCATCGAATTAACAAATTCATCTCTGAATTTTGCTGATGTCGAACCAAAAATTATATCATCGACATATACCTGAGCAACAGTTAAGTGGTCGTCCTGACGCTTGACAAACAACGTCTTATCAGCGTTTCCTCTCTTAAATCCACTAGCAACAAGATACTTTGATAATCTTTCATACCATGCTCGAGGTGCCTGCTTTAATCCATATAGAGCACCTTTGACTCGATAGACATGATTTGGATGCACCGGATCTTCAAATCCACTAGGTTGGGCAACATAAATTTCTTCTTTGATCTTCCCATTTAGGAAGGCTGTCTTTATGTCCATCTGGTACAGCCTAATATCCAATGAACAAGCAATAGCCTAAAAGAATCCTTACTGCATCCATGCGTGCAACAGGTGCGAACGTCTCTCCGTAGTCGAGTCTCTCAATTTGAGTATATCCTTGTGCAACTAGTCTAGCTTTGTTTCTGACTATATTGCCTTTCTCATCAGTTTTGTTTCTGTACACCCATTTAGTACCGATCACATTGACATTTGGAGGTGGTTCAGTCAGCTCCCAAACATCATTTCTTTCAAATTGAAGTAGTTCGTCCTGCATGGCAGCGATCCAGTACTCATCCTTCAAAGCTTCGGCAGTGTTCTTAGGCTCTATCTTTGACACAAAGCAATTGAAACCAGCTAGTTCCTTGAAATCTATAGCTTTATGTCTAGTCTGCCTCTGTGCTATAGGATCACCAATGATATCATCAGCAGAATGATGCTTAAGAACCCTTGGTCCTTTTCTATTGCTTTGAACTTCTTCTACAGGCTGTTCCTCAGATTCCTGTTCCATCGTAGTCTCAACTTCAGCTTGACTATCTGGTTCTGTATCTTGTAGTTCAGGAATGACCTGCTCATTCTCAACAATAGGTTCATGATTTTGTTGGGGTATATGATGATCATCATCGTCCTGTTGTCTATAAGATCAAAATCCTCAAAAACAACATTAGTACTTTCAATCACCTTCTTAGCATTTAGGAGATACACACGATAAGCTTTTGAAGTATTTGAATAACCAATGAAATAACCATCATCAGATCTAGAATCAAACTTCTTTAAGTTTTCTCTATCTCTAAGAACATGACATTTACAACCAAATATGTGAAAATACTTTACCGTAGGCGTGTTACCTTTCCATAACTGATAAGGAGTAGTATTTGTATGTGGTCGCAGCAACACACGGTTTGCAATATGATTGGCTGTATTAACAGCTTCAGCCCAAAACATCTTACTCATCGAACTTGCATGTAGTAAGGATCTTGCCATCTCTTGTAGAGTTCTATTCTTTCGTTCAGCCACTCCGTTTTGTTGAGGAGTTTTAGGGGCAGAATACTCATGTGCAATCCCATGCTCATCACAGAAACGGTCGAACGATTGATTTTCGAACTCCTTACCATGATCAGTTCGAATTCGAGTAATCTTCCTTTGCTTTTCATTCATCAGACGCAAACTCAAGGCCTCAAAATATTCAAATGATTCATCTTTTGACCTAATAAAGTAAACCCAAGTAAAGCGAGAATAGTCATCTACACAAATTAGAATGTACCTTTTACCATTTAGACTTTCGACTTCGGTAGGTCCCATAAGGTCCATGTGAATTAAGTCAAGGCAATCCTTTGTGGTAATCTGATCAACCAGTTTGTGCATTGAACGAGTCTGCTTTCCTTTGGCACAATCTCTGCAAATGGTCTGGTCGTTTCGGGGTAGCTTCGGCAATCCTCGAACTGCACTTGAGTTGCTTAGCTTGTGCAAAGATCTATAATTTAGGTGTCCGAGACGTTTGTGCCACAAGTTTGTCTGATCAATATTGGTAAGCAAGGCTTGTGAGGTGTCGTCAGTTAAGATATAATAATTATTCTTCGAACGACCTCCCTTCATTATGCTTTCATCTTGGTCATCAAAAACTTTACATGAGTGTTTGGTAAACAAGACCTGTAAATCTTCATCACAAAGTTGACTAATAGAGAGAAGATTAGTTGTTAGTCCTTTAACATAGTAAACTCGTGAAAGTTTAGAGAGTATTCCATCCTTTACTTTACCAAAACCAGCTATTTTGCTTCATTTACCGTCTCCAAAAATGACATCTCCACAATCCTTTTGAATGTAATTTGCTAAGAGGTCTTTCCTTCCAGTCATGTGACGAGAGCATCCAGAATCAAAATACCATTGATCGTTTCTCTGATGTGCCTGTAACGAAAGAACAGCAAAGCATACAGAATTCTTATTTTTATTTTTAGGTATCCATACCTTTTGCATTCTGAATTTCTTTCGTAGTTCCTGATCAGGCCAAACGACTGGTCTTCCATTCATAAGATCCCTCAAAATTCGCATACAAGTATCAGCTGTGTGTCCAGGTAGATTGCAATAAAGACAGTCCCGTTTTCGTCTGGACGAACAATCTTCTCCAGCATAAGATTCTTCATGAGTTGAGGGTAAAAATCCTCCACTCGTGAACTTTGTTTTGCATGGTGTAGATTGCTTCGTATACCCTAACCCTGTTTGATCACCAACACGTTTTCCCATAGAAAGAACTTCATCAAGTTTATTTTTACCTTTAGATACCTTTTGAAGTTCATTGTTCTTGGCTTTGAGATCATCAAGCTTTTTCTCCATTTCAAGAATTTTGCCTTTAAGAGTGTTGTTTTCCTTTTGCATGACTTCATTCTTCTCAACCTCAAGGTCATATGCAATACCAACGTCTGTTAGTTGTCCCAACAATTTTTTGTTCTCCTGAACAGCAACTTCAAAGTCCTCTTTGAGTTCATTGTAGTCAGCAAGTAGTTGATCATACTCGTCATCACTTTCACCTGAATCAGAATCACAATTGTTAGGAGAAAAACATATGGACTTGACAATACCTTCACATGTAGGGCTTGCAACTCTTGAGGTGAAGGCAACAACTTCATCATCTAGTTTTTGTTCATCAGTAGTTCCTTCAAGCTCATCATCACTTAAAGTTGCTTGGAATACCTTATTCTCTCTCAATTCTCTTCTCTTGGTAGTAGCGCATTCAGTTTGAATGTGTCCTTTACCTCCACATTCATAGCTTATTACTGATCCAAATTTATCAGGTTTGCCATATTCCTTCTTTGAATTGAATCGATCACCCTTACTGTTATCCTTCTTTTTGAAGTCTTTACTGGTAGTCTGTCCGTCGTCGGAACATCATTGGAACTTCGACCTTGACGTTTGTTGAACTGTTTGGCTCTTCTTTCTTGCAACATCTTACCTACTTTTCTGGTAATGTAGGATACATCATCTTCAGAAGAATTACCAGAATCTTCTTTTACATTGAGTGCAATATTCCTTATTGACTCTTCTTCTAGGTGGTTCATTTCATAGGTTTGAAGAATCCCCACCAGACCATCCAAAGTGATAGTATTCAGTTTATCCAGCTCTTCCAGTGTTGCAACCTTTGGTGCATACTTCTTGGTAAGAGTCCTTAGCATTTTCCAAAACGAGTTTCTGATTATCGTACACCAAACCTAAAGAATAGGCTTGATTTACGATGTCCTTGAACCTTCCATAGTACACAGAGATCGACTCATCTTTCTTCATCTTCAAATTTTCGAACATTGTCTCAACTCGCTGTAGCTTGGTCGCTCGAACGTCTTCTGAACCCTCATACATCACCTCTAGAGTCCTCCATGCATCATAAGCCAGTGTGTGATTTGTAACAAGTTGGAACTGTGTTTTGTCCATGGCGCTAAAAATTGCATTTAGAGCTGTATAATTTCCTTTCTTGGCGTCTTTTTCTGCTTGTGTGTATTCAGCCTTGGTTGCTGGTCGACTTCCAGGAGGATCTGTAGATCCTTCAGTTGTAGCTCGTGGTCGAGTTGGTGGTTGCCAGGCTGTCTCAACTGCATCCCAGACTTCATCTCCGAGTGCCATCAAATAGATTTTCATTCGAGTTCGCCAGTATCGATAATTCGTGCCATCAAACAGCGGTGGCCTAGAAACAGATGCACCCTCTCTGCTCATTTTCAAGATTTATAAAAATCGTCTCTAGTTCGTCAGAGTCTGCCGCTCTGATACCAAGTGTTGGTCCCAATTTACTATCTTGAACTATGAGCTTGTCGTTGGCTTGCTGTTAAAACTACGCGTAAACAAAGTATATGTGTGTGTGTGCAGAGTGATAAGCGGAAAAGCGTAAAGTAAGAACACAAGATTTGGTAACCCAGTTCGATCCAAACGGATCTACGTCTGGGGGATTCCAATCCAGGATCTATCACTAACACTCAAAAGATCCTAAACCTAACAAGACTTGAAAACAACCAAAAGACAGACTCTGTTACCGAGACGACAATTCCGGTAGAACAATCGTAGTCTGGACTCCCCCACAACTCCGATTGCTGGACAGCCCGTCCAATCTAATTTCTTGATTGCCAAATCCTTAAGATATCAGAACCTTGGTGTAGCAGACACGCCGGAATGATCCTTCAGATCTTTCAGAGGTTCCTTGCAAGGCACAACCTCCTAAACTTGATAAAGGAAGGTTTTCTCCAATTCGGCGATGCCAATTGAAGCAGGTGAAGCACAATCTCAATGATTGATTACAGATGTGTAATTGTTGAAGAAAAAATCATCAAGACTCTAAATTCTCTCAAAAAGAACTCTATGAAATCTTGGAGAGAAAACAAACTATCTTGAAGAGTATAAAATCTCACACACTGAAAAATACAACTCAACTAATCTAAACAATCGATCTACAAACTTAATATATATATAAAAGTGTAAAACAATGACCGATCAAAACAACTAAGCGGGCGAGATCAAAACTGCCAAAGAGCAGTTACCGAGAAGTGGTTACAACAAACCCAGAACTGCTTTCAGGACAGTAGCATCTGCACAAGAGTTTTGTTAAGACAACAACATAACCTAACAATATTAACAATTAGGTCCCCATATTATATTTCTATTACACTCTCACATTATATGGTCATCACTATTCTATACCAGTTGTATGTTTAATTACTAGCATCAACACCTCCCCCACAAGTTGAGAGAATTCGACAGAGACTCAACTTGTTGCAATGCTTTGAGAAGAGTCTGTAGGGAAGCCCTTTTGTAAACATATCTGCAATCTGATTTGAGGTGGGAATAAATTGAGGATCAATCTTCTTGTTTTGGTAATGCCGTCTGACAAAGTGACATGCAATGTCAACATGTTTGGACCTTTCATGATGCACCGGATTCTTGACAAGTTTTAGAGCTGAGTTATTATCACAATAGATGGTCACTGGCACGGGTAAGGAGATGTGCAGCTCATCAAGAATGCTGGATACATGGAGAACTTCCGAGGTTGTAGCAAACAGACTTCTATACTCTGCTTCAGTTGTGGACTTTGAGACTTCAGTTTGCTTTTCAGTTTTCCAAGCAATAAGAGAGTTGCCATGACCAACAGTCATTATCACAATGAGAATTTGAAATAGCAGCAATGGGAAGAGAAGAGTTAGAGATCTTACTTTGTAAACATAGAGATGATTTATTAATGGAATGGTGAGAAGTGTGATCCTAGACTTCTGGTCCTGCAAGTGACATGTAAATTCATCAAAGATAGCCTGACATTTTAGCTGTTTAGTCAGTTTGCTTATAGACACGAGATTCATCTTAGAATTTGGCACAAATAAGACATCTAGGATAAGTAGGCCATCAATGAGTTTGATTTTTCCACTGTAAGTAGGGTATTTTTTAGTGCCATCAGGTAGGAGGATAGGTGACAGAAAAGTTAGAGGCCAAGGTTCAATAAGATTTGAAAGTTTGCACATAAATTACATGTAGCACATGTGTCAAAAATCCAATGACTCCTAGAACCAACAAATGAGTATGTGGCATGTGTTATACCTGTTTTTTCATATACTCCGCCAACAAATTCAAGAGGATTAGGTGCCTGATGTCCCAGAGCAGATAGCTTGTCAATCATATCACTCATCTTAGCAAGCATTGCTTCAGCTTGAGAGGTATCTGCAGGGGTTGAGCAGCTAGCAGCAACATTAGTAAAGTTCCTGATGCTGAGGTAATCTTCCTCTTTTCCACCATGGACTTGTACCAATCTGGTACAAAATCAGTGACTTGGAAGCATGTGGCCTTAGTGTGGCCCGTCTTTTTACACACTTCACATATAGCAGATTTGGCAGCCAAGTGATAACACTTATCCTTAGTGTGTCCGGATTTTTTTACAGTAGTTACAAAAAAGTGTACCTCCCTTATTGTCGGGCCTTCTCTGCCCTTCACCTCCAGGGAACTCGTTGCCTCCTTTCTTATCACTTACAGCCAAGGCAAATTCACTGCCTCCTCCTCCACTATTGAAAAACTCTTTTTGAACTTCAACATTAGTAAGAATACCATATGCCTTTCACATGTCAGGTAAGGGCTTCATCATCATAATTTCGGAGCACACACTTTCATAGCACGTATTTAATCCCATAAGAAAGTGAAACAACAATTTATCGTCATCTTCTTTCATCAAATGTCTAAGCATCTCAGAATCACAGTTAGGAAAAGGCTTCAAACTCCTAAAGTCAGACCATAGCATCTTTAACTAGCCATAATAATCTAAGATAGTTCGATTACCTTGTTGAAGGTTAGAAATTTGTTTGTGTAGCTTCAGAACTTGAGGTCCAGAAACGAGACCAAAACGATGCTCTAGTTGCAGCCACACTGCTCGGGCTGAAGACAGGTGCAACATTGTGCGAGACAGTTCCTGAGTCATTGAATTGCATAGCTACATAAGTACGAGCTTATCTATACGCTTCCACAGCTTATGATGTGGATCGGTAACCAACAACGGTGTAATCGAGCCATCGAAAAATCCTTCCTTGCATTTGACGCTTAACGCGTCCTTCACTGCAATCTTCCACGAAATCCAGTTCGTAGTATCAAGTAGAAAACTTGCCAACTGTAGGTTTGGTTGATCAGTGGGTAAGACGAGAAATTCTTCTCGAATCACAGCGGCAGAGCCTTCGTCTTCAGAACTTGTCGAGCTAGCCATAGTTGATTAGGTAAAAATCGATCGGAGACTTAGAGCGAATCAATAAACCCGCTCTGATACCACGTTCACGAAAATTGGAGAAAACAAAAGAGAAACAACCAATTTGATTTGATCAAGATCCGTAATGTATACAGAGTCTCTACTTATATACTTCCTCCGTTCTCAAATATTTGCTACGGATCCACTGCGCACGCAGTCCAATGCACATTTTGAATCATTAATAACTCAAGTTCGGTAAATGTAAAAATTCTAAAAGTTCGATATTTAAAAACTACACGACGAGACGAATCTAACAAGATTCCTCTTAACTATATTGTAACTTATATAACTATGATAAAACTTTAAAACAATGTGTATGGGTGAATAGTGCCCCAAAACCAAATGAGGCAAACATTTGAGAATGGAGGAAGTATAATACTCCCTCCGTCCGACGAAGTTTGACACCTATTCAGTTTTTGGGTGTCCCACGAAGTTTTGCACCTTTCCATTTTTAGATAAATTAAATTAATATAAATTTGATTAGATTTTTAATTATTGTCAAATCTCATTAAAAATAATCACTTTTACTATTCTGAACAAATTCCAATACAATTTTATTTTTCTACATAAATTAAAGTCCCTTATATTTCTTTAATTCTTAATATTTCAAAATTGGTACAGATAAAAATTGTATAAAATAAATATTCTAAAATTACACGATTAGACGATTCTAACAAGACCACACTTGATTATTTTTCTCTAATTACATCATTACGATAACATTAAGTCAAAGTTAAATAATAAACAGTATCAAAATTTATTAGAATCTTAAATACAAGTACTCACACCACTTTAACTACTAAACCCCGCCACCTAAATTACCGTGCCCAAAAAAAATGTGTCAAACTTTGCGGGACGGAGGGAGTATAAGATATAACCTAACAATATTAACAATTAGATCCCTATACTATATTTATATTACACTCTCACATTATATAGTCATCACTATTCTATACCAGCTGTATGTTTAATTACTAGCATCAACGAAACAACCTATACCTAACGAAATAGATGAAGTTTGAAACTCTTGACCTTGACTTGTGATATCAATTTTTTGTGCAACACTTGATTAACTAATATTATTTAAAAATAAGTTATAATAATTTTGAAGTACTGAAAACCCTTTAGTAGCTTAGCAGCCATAATTAAGGCCTAAATTTAGTCGTGGTCAAACCAATTGGTTTGTACACCTAATACAATTTCACCTATTGAATGATATCCACGTACTGAAACTAATGGCATTACCGGGTTCGTATCAATTGGTGGTGAGTCATCATATATAAATAAGATCGTATACATCACTTGGTGGGAATGTACCACTTCTATACCTAACTCACTTATAAGGTTGTAGACATCACTTATTGGACATCACACATCATGGCTGTCGGGTGAATAATCTGTACATAAGCCATACCGTGGTCAAACATATCTAACTCTAACTAAAAGTATATACAAATCATTATATATATATATATATATGTGTGTGTGTTTAGAAAGTGATTGCTGAGTTTTAGGTACTACAAAGCCTTATTTATTATAATTTTTTTTTCCTTTTAATAGTTTATACTGGTTATAAAATGAGCAGTAGGAGTCCTATCATACAAACTATAAAGGGATAATAGGAGTGATAAGGAGTCGGGTGGTTAATCGAACTTCAATCTGAAAATTGGTCAAAGTACTTGGCCAAGCCCTCATTCCCACTCCAAAGCCCTATTTTGTTTCGCTGAACACCCTATACATGGGTGGTAGGAGCTCATGTCACACAAATTACTAAGAGACAAACGGAGAGAGATAGAGGGTTGGGTGGGGAATCGAACCCCCAACCTAAAAGTTGTGAGTCAGGGAACTTGACCACTAAGTCAACTCATTATCCCCAATTCCCCACTACAAAGCCTTATTTGAAATCATGAATGATTTTTTCTATATTTATCTATTTACTTCTTTTTTATTTTTTCTTCAACTAAGGATAAACCAAATATAGTATTTTGAATGAAATTTTGGATAATGGAAATTTTTGGTATTAAGCGTAGCCTTTAGTGGATAACGGATCGGATCCCTTATCCAACAATTTGCTCATTTCGCTATCCACTAGCAAATACACTGCTCAAATATCACCAGTGCTTTTCATTTTTATTTAAAAAATAAAATAAAAATAAAAATATTTGTTTTAATAATAATTTTAAATTTTATTTAATTAGTAATAATTTTTAAATTATACAAGCAAACCTCACAGAGAAAACAAAATTCTTGTTTACTGGTATCTTTTCTCTTTCTTGAAAGTCAAATAAACATATCTCAAAATGCATGTAAGGAGATTTTTGGGACTATATATGAAAGCTCTTTTTCTTTAAATTAATAATACAGTTGCTACTTTGGGAAGGGAACTACTATTAGCACATTAGTACTGTATTCATCATGCTTTGTCAACTCTTTTCTGTCTTTACATTTGCATTTATTTATTTTCATCAAGGAAGTTTTGTCAACTCTTTGATTCTTGTAGAGTTGTATTTATTCTGGAAGCCAACCCTGATTTCATTTAGGAAGTAACTCAATTGAAGAATCAGCAGAGAAAGTAGTAGGGTTGAGCATTATCCACAGACTACAAATGGCCAATTGCAGCACCACTCCAGGAGTCATAACTTGCAAAGGTAATTCTTTTCAGCTTCACATCCATAAATTGGCTTCCTTTGAACCAAATAAGAGCCCACACATATATGGGAATATGTGATTGATCTTTCACGTTCTTCAAACTTACCGGTTTTCCATGTAATGATATTAATGTTGTCTGCAGCCGCGGTGGTAAGGAAACCCGGTGAGCCAGTGAAAGTAGTGGACATTCAAGTGGATCCTCCAAAGTCCTCAGAAGTTAGAATCAAGATGCTTTGTGCTAGTATGTGCCACACCGATGTTGTATTCAGCCATGGGAAACCCATTGTAAGTTTCCCGGTCCATTCTTGTAATAACATAACAATCTTCAATGGTATAAGGTTGTGATCTCTGCTTATTACAGATGATTTGCATCTCTTATCTAACTTACTTTCCTCATTCCTCTTGCTTTCAGCCTTTGTTCCCTCGAGTTTTAGGACACGAAGGCGTGGGGTAGGGAAATGAATTATTTCGATACATTGAATTCGATACATTTGTTTTATGAAGTATTTAGGTTCTATATGTGCTTACCGAATTCCTTGTTCTGACAATATAGTGTAGTTGAGAGCGTTGGAGATGACGTGACACACTTGAAGCCGGGTGACACGGTGATGGCACTATATCTAGGAGAGTGCGGAGAATGCTTGAATTGCAGCTCGGGAAGGACTAATTTGTGTCACAAGTATTGTGTCTCCATAAGCGGTCTAATGCCCGATGGGACATCGCGGATGTCTGCTGGAGGGGATAAATTATACCACTCTTTCAGCTGCTCAACGTGGTCGGAGTACACGGTGATAGGAGCCAATTTCGCTGTCAAGGTAGACCCGCGGATTGCCCTGGCCCATGCTAGTATCCTCAGCTGTGGTTTCACAACAGGTTTCGGATCCACTTGGAGAGAAGTCAATATCGAGGAGGGCTCAACTGTTGCTGTCATTGGCCTTGGCACCGTCGGGCTTGGAGTAAGTTCTACTATACGCATATATCATCAAACCATCACCAAACTTACAAGTTCAATGTTTTTAATCAGTTGATGGATGCACCATTTAATTATACGTTGTAGGCAGTACAAGGGGCTCGAATCCAGGGGGCATCGAGGATAATTGGGATCGATATAAATGACCTAAAGCAGGAGAAAGCTAAAAGCTTTGGGATAACAGAGTTCTTAAATCCTAAGAAGTCGGATAAATCTATTTCGGAGTTGATCAATGAAGCCACGGGAGGACTCGGGGTAGACTACTGCTTTGAGTGCACAGGTGTGCCCGCCATCCTAAATGAAGCCATTGAAGGCTCAAAAGCGGTATGACTGAGAATCATGACCTTGATCGGTCATGATCCTATGTTTATGTCTCGATGAAGACTACTACTTTTACGCTATAATATTTTCGTTTAAAAATTATTGTTAAAAACATATTTTTGTTTGGTCATCCAAACACTCCCAACTACATGGTTGAAAGTTTGATATGATGGCTGGTGATGATCGTAGGGGCTCGGAACCGTGGTTTTGATTAGTATGGGGATGGAGACAAGCGGGCCGATCAACTATTTGCCCCTCTTGTGTGGGAGGACAGTGAAGGGCTCCATCTATGGGGGTGTAAGACCTCAGACAGATCTCCCCGGAATTGTTGAGAAATGTATCAACAAGGTTGGTATCCTAGTATGTTATTTTCCACACAATTAAATTTAATAGTTTGAATTAATTATGTGAGGAAAATGGACAGGAAATTGATCTGGATGAGCTGATAACTCATGAGATTACACTGGAGGAAATTGGTAAGGGATTTGAGTACTTGGAGCAGCCCAACACGGTCAAGATTATCATCAAGTTTTAACATACAGGGATTTCATCGACTTAATTTTGTCATTTATTTGCTTTATGCTAGCTTGATTACATTGAGAACTTATTCCCAATAATGATTGTGTTTATATATATACTAGAATTCTGACGGGTGCGCGCTACGCTGCGCGCGCCCGGTGAGGAATAAACATTATGAAAAACTGTAATAAGACATTCAAATAACTATGCATTGCAACCGTGCTCTAGCTGGAAATTACATCCACGGTCCTGTGGAAGTTCCTATGCAGAATGTAAGCACGCTCAACCAAGGCCGCGCCACAGCCACTCGTTCTAATCCCAAGGCCACAGCCACTGATTCTGCCCTGCCAGATAATCAAACAGGAAATGAAAGCATATATTAAGAGAGGCATATAACACATGTAATGCAATATACTATCATTTCGCCAAAACAATATGCAACCATGCCTTATTGCAAGTTTCAGTGAGGCACTGTGCATGTTTCTTCTTGTTCTTTTGTAAACTTGATTTCTTAGGAACAACTGATTGTGGGGCACTAATGCAGCGAGACGACGAGTATTTGGAATGAACCCTTAAGCAAATGAGGCGGGCAAATTCAAATACATATCTGCAAGAATAAAGAAGCAACAACCTATAAGCAACACTGGAAATTGAATCATAGGAAATTCCCGTTACAATCCAAGAATGAAAAACAAACGATAGCAAATGGCAGGAAGGAATCTCAAAAATAAAATCGGAGCGCAATGACGAAATCAGATTATGGTTTAGAGATACCCGAACAGTAGGAAAACCATAAATAGATCTCTTAATTATCAGAAACCAAAGTAGGGAGCCCCTGTATTCTTCTGCATCTTGTGTTTTGGAAAATACCTAGAGAATAAAGCGGAGCACAACAAAACAGTTATGAGAAGAGCACATGGGTATAAAAATGACAAGTTACTGTCTTCATGCAAATTCATCCCGAGAAGTGCTAAACATACCAAGTGGAAATCATAATAGAGTTTCATCAATTCAAAATTGTTGGAAAGTATGGCACTCCTGGCTTCTATGCTGCCCTAATTATTGGAATGAACTCATTTGCATCGATTCTACAGTCATGACTGGTGTCAAAATTCTTCAGCATTTTATCCATAGCAGACAAGCTTGCAGAACAAAATGTATCAGTCACTTCTGCAAATAACCCAATCATCGGGACAAAATCCAGACTGAAGCCCATCACGCAAACGCAGTTCCCAAAATTAAACCATAAATTGTGTAAATTGAAGAAGCTATTTACTGAAGCAGACCAAATTGGAATGAAACAATCTTCAAATAATATAAAACAACTATAAAGAATTTTTTCACTTGAAAAACCCAAAACTGTATTAATAATCAACAAATATAGATCCATATGTTATTTGACCTTAATGTCTTATGCTCTCTTAAACTGCATACATTCTTAATTCTTTCACATTAGACCATGTCCATAACACTACATACAATAAAAGAAAGAGTTCTTGAAAACCAAAAAAGAAACTCATGTATGAGATTTCGCAACAGAGTGAAGAAAATATGAATTGGAACCAAATCTAATAAGCAGATTTCAAATTAATTCTTAAGAGTGAAATACTGAACCTCTTTTACTTGTGGCATTTGTTCTTGAACTGCTTGTAATTCAATATCATTTTCAGAGAGAGCACCTGCATATACTTGTATTATTGAGTTGAACAAACATCACGACAAATAATTTACAATTTGAGATATATAAATAACTACGTCTCACATTGTAAGAAGCATTTCCAATACCTTTTCTTGCTGAATTTTATGTTTCAGAAATTATGAAGCAGCTGTATTTGAGAATTATTATGTACTAACCTTATCTTCTATATCCCCTTTGTAGCTTCTCTATCCAACAAAATCTCTCTCCTGGCCTTCTTTATTGGCATGTCCAAGTCCCAAGCCACTATCTAAAAATAAAAATTATAGTCATATATCATGAAGATCGCTTTATTCTTTAATCTAAAAAAATCTGGTTTTAAGAAGGCATTTTATGAAACACTTCATGGGCAAAGGTGATGTTCTCGAACTAAAATTCCAAATTCCGGATCAGCAAGAAAGTGGCATCAAGAGGTAGTATCAATCAATACCAATCTATCACATCCAACCAAATCCACATATCAGAAGCCCCAATTTTAGCCAGCAATGAAGAAGACAGCTGGCAATTAATAAATAAATAAATAAAAAACCCGAAAGATGACCAGCTAAAGTTTTAAACACTAAGAGAAGCATGAGGCCTGATATTGGGTTTAGAATTGGGAGGAATCTGACCTGTAAAGTTTACGATCATAATCATTATGTGAATAAATGAAGTCTATAACTAACACAATGAAGATCAGCTAAAGATGATAATTTTTCATGATATTAATGAAGTGGAGGAAGGTCCTTACGTCAATGAGCTGGTATGCCAGGATGTTGTAAACCTATATCAGCAAAAGGATATATCACGTTAGAACATTAATTCGAAGATAAAGAATAAACCAATATACTCTATCTTTCACACCACATATACACTGAAATACATGAGGACACTGGAGAGCTGAATGGATTAACCCATTGGGACAAATTTGTTGGAGGACCTAACAAGAATAGAAGCAAAAAGAAACACATTCAAAAAGTCAATATTTGCTACGAAGAAGTCCAGTTATCAGTAGACGGGAGCAATGGGCACCAACCTGGCATGAATTTACACGAAGAGCTTATATTAGGACAATGCGATATATAGATCTGGACTCGAAGGCATCATTGACAGGAGACATGCTTAGGGACAACACCCTGAAAATAAGTCAGATATGCATATGTGACACTCTAGGCCAAGGGCCTTGAAGATTAAATTTAAAATAAGATCAGGTCATGCATAGGAAACCGGAGAAGGTAAAAGTATACAGATAAGAAAAGCTGGAAAATTATACAATCAAACATTAGGAAATATCAGACAGCATAGTAATTAATTTGTGGAGGAACAATACTTGCAATAAAGGTGAAACCTCCATCGTATTTAGGTTAGTCTCTAAGTCCTGCTGCATGCAGAAGTTCTTGGTAAACTATATTTCTTGTCCATTCCACAATAACTGTTTCTTTTGCAAGGATTTGATCCGTTGGACGAATTGTTATGTGTAGGGTGTCAAAGGATCGTGCACGTGATAAAGCTACATATAATTGGCCATGCATGAAAACGGGTTCTTTAATGAATACACCAACATGCTGCAATGTTTGGCCTTGTGATTTATTTATGGTCATTGCAAAACATAATTTCACGGGGAATTGAATGCAAGTAAATTCTATAGATGTCTTGTTCGTTTCTTTTGGTACCATTGGTATTCTAGGTATAAAGCATGTTGTCCCAGAACACGGGCCAGTTATGATTTTAGCTTCGAGAAGGTTATGTGACATACGCTTGCAGATAAGTCTTGTTCCGTTTGACAAACCGTTTGACGGGGCTAAGTTACGCAACAACATTATTGGAACCCCTTCCTTTAAAGAAAGTATGTGAGGAGGCATGCCGTTAGGAGTTATTGTACAAAGCAAATCTTTGTAATGAGCTTGCTGACTTGGATCTTTTGTTATATTTCGTGAAATAGAAGTAAGTAGCTCGCCAGGGACTTGCTCTAAGATAATATTATTAATATGGTCAACAAATTCGTTTGTTGTTGTTAGAATTGATCGGGATACAAAAGCCTCAGTGGAAGGTTGTTGAAGTATTTCAGGCGGATATATTTTATGAATTAACGATGCAATGTTTTCATCCAGAAATGGTATTAAATTATTATGAGGAATCTTGACTTCACCATCAGATGAGTTTGGGCATGTATTGTTTCCAATGCCATCAAGGAAGGCTGCAAAAGCAGGGTCATTTTGAGCACGCATATTTTTTTTGAGGTGGAATTTTTGTGCATTACGAAACAGATTAGAGGACACAACACTCGCTTCAATATAAATGTCTTTTGTAGCATTTGGTATCACAGGTGTAATTTGTCTAAAATCGCCACCGAATATGACAACCTTCCCACCAAAAGGCTCTGCAATATCGGTAATATCTCTTAAAGTATAGTCCAATGCCTCAATTAGTTCTTTGCGCGCCATGGAAATTTCATCCCAAATAATTAATGAAAGTTCTTTCAAATGTTCTTCTAGGTTTGATTGTTTTGATATGGCACAAGATTTATGTTCAAGTATATCTAATGGTAATTTAAATTTTGAATGTGCTGTTTGACCATGCGGTAGTAAAGAAGCTGCAACACCAGATGATGCCACTGGAGCAGAAATAAGATTCAAGCATAACCAAGAATAGTATTATACAAATATGTTTTACCTGTGCCAGCTGGACCATGATGAAACATACAAAAGACAATCTTTTGTGTAATTTTTCTGCTATAATCTGAAAAATTTGAGACTGCTCTTCATTCAATGTATTTGGTAGTGGAAGGTTATCATATATTGAGGGATTTGTCGAAGGACACTGTTAAAAAATGTGGTCATTAGTATCTGGATCAGTATTCACTGTTATCCCAAAGTCTGCTAAAGTGCTTCCAATTGTTGAAAGGTGTCTATTGACTTGAATAGCAGCATGTCGTTCGATAGCTATGTTGGCTTTGTTAATGGATGACGATGCAGCAACAGTACAAAATTCATAGAACTGTGCCCACAACTTTTGAGGCTCTGCTGGATTACAGAACATGAGAATCGTTGCAAAGAGTTGTGCGAAGGAATTTGGAAGGTGAAAGTGTGATGCTTCATTTAAGCAATCAATGATGGCTGTGTCACTTTCTAGCAAGCCTAGGGCAACACATGCAGCTCGAAAAGTTTCACATCTGGTTCCGTTAACAGTTGCAATGTCGTCGAATGATGTAGGTGCTGGACGGTGTTGTAAAAGCAAGCGCAGATAATATCTTTCATTCTCATTTGGCCGTGCAGTGACTATACGCCCAACTACAGTTCCGCGTTGTCTTTGATGCCATTCTTTTTCCTTTGAATTCCATACGAATTATTCTGGAAAATCTTTATATAAAAGGTTTTTCTCTTTAGCAAAACTATTATGGTTATTCATGTAGAAAAATTGTGTAAGCATGGTACGGCGTGCTTCACTATTTTCTACGATTGTTTCAATGGGAGTAGTTGTAGAAAAAGATGTGTACTGATGGTTTGGCAAGTGCAATTGAAGTGCTATAACAGCAGGGCGCATTTCATTCATGAGAAACCTAAAAATACGCCATGATGCCTCTGGTGGGGCAACCCAACGGCCTGTTTGAAATGCAGTGATTTCATCAATCTGTTCACGTTGATCGGAGGCACGGACTGAGAAAGCAATACTGTCATGACCTTTGTACACATATTTATACAAATACTTGACTAATTTAATTGTAGAACAAATTTCGACATTGATATGGCAATCAAATTTTGCTAACAAGTATGGGTTGTAGGGCACAATCCATCTATTGTCAAGTAAACGGTTTCGCGAGAACACAACCAGGCCATTATTTCGCCTACGATATAAAGGATAGCCATTCGGAGCATGTGTTGTAACATCATTAAATTCTTTAAGGTAGTGATTTTTGCATTTGCCATCACGCATACAAGCATTGTTTGGATTGTCTGTGCCACAAGGGCCATGAAGCATATGTCTGGTAACCAAATCGTGCAGGTATTTTTCTGTTGTAGGATCTGGGAGTTCAGCAGAAATAAAATTATCGTATTGCGAAGGATCTTCCATTTTATGTTCAGGATACATAATTAATAACATATGGACATGTGGCAAACCTCTTTTTTGAAGCTCCACAACGTATGAGTAAGCACAAACACGGCCTAGCAAATGTTTGTCGAAAAGTTCATGTTTAAGCTCTTCAAGTTTCATACGAAAGATACGTGCAGTCAAGTCAGGCCGGTTAGTGGAATTAGCATTCTGAGGAAGATATTGCGTAATTTCACGCCATTGTGGATTACATGTCATTGTAATGAAGAAGTCGGGTTTTCCATATTTTTGCACCAAGGCCATAGCATCCATGTAACGACGATGCATATCACGAGGTCCACCAATAAAAGAAGAGGGTAAGACGATGGGTTTTCCAATTTGGTTCAGATCATCCAATCCTTGCAAATGAAAAGCATCTTGAATTCCCTGCAAGGTTTCGATTCTTTGTTTTTTTTGATTCTGTTCTGATTGGAAGAAGTCAAGACGTTGAGTTTCTATTTTGATATATTGGTCAACAACATATTGCTGGAACAAACGCCCGGTGTTGAGTAAGATGCCTGGCAAGGAGGGGCGAATTTGAAGACGGTAGGAATAGTATTCACGGATAGACACATGACTTTTATCCATGCGACGTTGTTTTTTCGGTGGTTCACCATGAGATGGCGCATTGAGACTGGAAAAGAAATTTTCAGCCGTTTCAGTGGCCTCACGACCATGTGCATTGCGTTTGTTCTTAATCAAGTCAGGCTGCCAGCCTGGCTGCCCGTATGCATGGATTAAAGGGTACTGAACATGATCATATGCAAAAGAATAATAAGATACTTTCTTAGGCGTTCCATCGAATGGATAAACTTGTATATCTCTAATTAAGTCTGCATCACTTGATTGTCCATCTTGCCATATGACAGAAATATCATCAACTGTTGGAAGATTATAGACTCGCTTGTCTAAGCGGTTAGATGTTTTTAAGAAGATTTTATACTCATTAAGACATGGGATGTCATGCAATTGTCGGAAGAATCTTGCATAGGGATTTGCTGATGTAATACTTACGAGTAGAGCAACAAGATCTTTGTTCAGGTCTGGATAGTTCTGCATTCGTCTTTCAAGCTCAATTCCAGCATCATGAAAATAAAGCTGAAGATTCCTTGGCTTGTCTGCAGTTGGGAACAAAGAGTTAATGAAGTGGTGCATCGTACCATTCACACGGAATACATACAAATTCTGTTCATTACGCTGCAAATCGACATCATACTCCACTCTTAGAGTAGAGAAAGAGAATGAATTGTTGTATGTACGAATATATGTAAGGAAATGATCAGATAGTGCATGGCGTCCCAAGAAAAGATCATGCAAAATAGGGTGCGGCAACAGTGGAGGCAAAGTGAAAGTTCCGAAGGCACAGCAAAATCCTTGAGGCTCACCATAGAAAAGCAATGCACCGCAGTGATTGCAAATTGTACAGGAGGGAGGTTCCCAAGGCGAATCGTAAAGGTTGTTCCTACTCACCTGAGGTCCGTGCTGTCCAGAGCGATCATCATGGGGGACTGGCATTCCTGATGGTTGCAAGTTGTGGCACGCTGCTATACGAGCTGCTCGAGCACTGGTACGTGGTTGAGCAGATGCGGACTGGACAGCCCATGTATGTTGTCAACAGATGTAATTTAACAGACAATGGGCCAAAACTAAAAGGTATAAACTTTAAAGGAGCGATAAGCAAAAATTGTCAACCTTTGAACAATTGAACAACGAGCAAACCTTCGTTGATTTAATTAATAGTCAACCTTTGAAAGAAATGTCTACGTATCTGAGTTTGGCCAACCTTTGAACAACGAGCAGTCCTACGGTTATGCCGGCTACTTGATTCTGCTGGTGACCGTGTCTCCCCTTCATGAATGGACTGCCCTTCGTATATTTGCCCTTCGTGAGTAATGAGTCCTTCTCGATGGGAGCTTGCTCGTTCATTTGGTTGTGTTTCTCCCTGACTTGTCTGTGATTTGGGAAAACTTAATGTTTTTTTTTTAAAAAAAACAACTCTATTCAAAATAATTAAATTGTAAAATATAGTCCACTATCAAGCTGCAAGTAAAATATAGTCCGCTGTCAGTAAAACATAGTTCATTGTCAGTAAAATATATTTTATTTCTGCATTGTATTTGTAAAATGGTCATTGTTGGATTAACCTTTGTATGCATGATGAAGTAAGGCTTTTACAAATAGAATGCAGAAATAAAAATTTCCGGTAGGAAATAATATAAATATTTATACATCTAGGAATTATTAAATAATGGCTCATACGTGTGCTTTGCGTGATTGAGAACGAAGACCAGTCCTGCGGCGGTGTTGGAGGGGAGTGCATTGTTCAGTCGGCTGCATTCCAGCTTCTTCGAAGAAAGGGCATTGGGCTGCCCGGGCCTGCCGATCAATGATACGTTGCTCATGACTTTTCCAGGGCATTTGTGGTTATGTATAAAAGCTAGAATAAGAAAGATGAAAATGAGACAAGATTAGTTGCAAATGAGTGCAGAATAGTAACAATGTTAATCACAGTACGAGAACAAGAGTAAAAGCTAATAACAAATAAATAAAAGATAAATATAAAGCTGAAAATCTGAATTCCTATTACAACAGAAACTTCTTACCCGAGAAAACTCAGCCCTCTAGTACAAACCATTTACTCATTAAAATAGACAAATATACATAACAATGGCTTATTTTATGGAAACACTGAAAAGGTGTTGAGTACTGAAAATTACAATATTTAATTAAAACAGGTCACACATCAATATCAAAAATGTTGATTAAAAGTACAGATTGCCAGCCTCATCACAAAATCATGACTTTCACATGAGATTTAAAAAATTCGCATGAGGTTTAAAAATTCTTAACATCTGAAATGGAACTTTTGAATTGGACTACTTTTTCTAGGATTAAATCCTGTAGAATTTTTTACCCACAATTTTTAAGTATATTGGTTTAATTCCATTTGGCATTCCCCTGTCAAGCCCAACATGGTGAACTCTTTCTCTTTGTCAGTCCTGTGATGTGTAAATAAGATGAAGTTGCAGTGCAGTAAATAACTGACATAGTTAGGAATAAGAAACAATAAAGGGCTTTATCGAACTTTTTGGAAGGAATTTTTTGTGCTCATGCTAGAGCTGAAGGCCTTTTTTATGTCTTTCTCTCATCTCTAGTCTAAACCCAAAACAATCCTAAAAAATTACAGTTCAAACAAGAAATGGTCGACCACTGTTCCCACAGTGGACTGACCAAATCAAGAGCATACATTTCAAAAGTGAACCAACCAATTCAAGATCATATAATTCCAATAAGGATATACATGAGCACAAATCATATAAATATTTTAACCTTAAAATAGAAAAAAAAGAACAATATTCCATAGAATGGCAACAAATAATCTAGTCAACAAATCGCAATTTAAGTAGACGCAAACAATGAGGTTTAAATGAAAAACTCTAGAAATTGAGATTACAGAGAAGAAATGATGACCTGGTGAAGAGCGGAAGGAGAAAGACGACAGCACCGGCACTTCCTTGGGCGCAATTCACACAGCCCTGTCCATGGGTAAAACAATAGAGCAACAAATAAGAATAAGATCAATAAACGAATGCAAGATCGATCTTACATCGTGTACATTGAATGAGTCTCAAGCCAAGATTCAACAAGAGATGCAATTAAATTTGTAACGGGCAGTCAAAGATCTTGCTTGGTGTTTTACCTAGATTTGAGCATTAGAGATTTAAGACAATAATGTAGTTGAAAATTTTTGAATATTTGTCCATAAAATCTCTTAACTGATCAATAAAACGAAATTCTAAATTTATGCATAGGACTCATTCTCTACAATAATATCATCGTGTAAAATCAAAGATTAAATCCCATATACATGTATGTATGCATGTGTATATATATATAGATGATATATCTTTGCACTCCTATTAATTATACACTAGTTCAAGTGCAACAGTGGTATTGAAATTTAGAACACATGGTACAATGTTAGGGTTTCCTACAAATACCATAAAAAAGACCCTTTTTCCCAATCTAGAAGAGGTTTGATTGTTTGTAAGGTCAGCCAGCTCATTATATTACTTTGCTCCTCCTCGTTATATTTTATTTGTTCAAATCTAAAAAATATAAAATTTGGTGTATTTTCTAAAGCTAACTTTTGAAGTTCTCAAAGCTCTCTCTTATGAATTACAACACATGTACTGACAATAATATATGCAAATCTAGGAATCTCGGAATGAGAGTAGAATTTGGTATGGAACCAAAACCCAATGTGTAGACAGCATAGTTCGGTAAAGAATTTACAGCTATGCGGCGGGCCTTATAGGTTATTTCTCAAGATGTGTAAGATTAGGCATTTAAAAATTTATTTTGCTAACAAAAATCTTACCCATAGGAGTTTAAATAGTCTTACTCATAGACAATCATAGTCACTACAGCATAGACACTCATAGACAGCAATTATACAACATCCTGTACATTCTCTGCTAATCAAAGGAGTGTTAATTCTAGGTGCCCTCTTCCAATCTGCTAATCAAACGAGTTTGAATAGTCTTACTCATAGACAGCATAGTATACCCTTTTGTATAGCGCGCGGTAGGAATTTACAGTTATGCGAAGAACACAATTGTGAAGAAACCACAATTCGGATTTGGGTTTCTTATAGTAATGCATATTAAAGACACAAAGAAAAAGAAATAGGGTTCAATTAATTACTGTTCTTTTCCAACTTCACAATATCGTTCTTGGGATATTGCGGTTGCTGCTATTCACGAAGAAGAGTGTGAGATGGCAAGCGGCGATGTTTAGGGCAAGAAAGGCAGCAAGGTGAGAGAAGCGAGGCCGAGGCAAGGCTGAAGAGAAGAAGGTGATAGCAATGCGAGACACCAAGGGCTGGTGGCCAATGGAGGCACCCGCAGACAGTGATGCGATGGTGAGGATGCGAACAACCCTAAATAGATCGATTAAGATGAACCAAAAAAGGGCGATTTTCAAAACTAAATTAAAATAAAAATTCCATTCCTAATCCGTAATGGGCGATTTTCTCAATTATTCGCTGAACCACATCAAATCGGGGGAAAAAAAAAGATGAAAGTGAGGGGCTAACCTTTAATCTAATGTTTTTGTAGATGAGCTCCTTGTCGATGCCTTCAATTGTGAAATGTGTGGTCACCAGTTTGCGCAAATACAGTGGAAGAGAATACCTCCCAATGAATACCTAGCTCAAGACAATAATTCTCAATGAATAACTATCACAGTTTCACCATTTGGAAAAATACAGTTCAAACAAACATCGCTGAAACAAAATGAAAATGCAGATTCAAGTTTAATAACCATAAAGTGTAATTTGATTAGGCATGTAATCAAATTACGAATAAGAATGCCTCGAAACATTTATATAAAAATCTTAGTAAAGAAGAAGAAAACAAGTGAAGTTTCTAAACCCCTGCAATTCAATAAATGATGGGCAATGATTATCAATCGGATAGCCTAAAACACATCACAGTAATCTCCAACGTAACCTACAATCCCAAATGGCACATAGACACACATCCTGCAAAAACAACCAAGACTTTGACTTACCTCAAATTTCAAGAATCCCAGAATTAGAGATAAAAATTCCATTTGGTTACTCAAGCTAGTGGTCCCCCAAATAGCAGGAAAAATTTAGAATTTAAAACAGAACTGACCCATCCTACCCTATAGATGCGTTTTCGTAACTTCAGAAAGACTATTGAACTTACACAGTCATAAATGGAGGAAGAAGACGATGAGGGCACTGAAAATTGACTCCAAAGCGCGTTTTCAACTTGACAGTACCGTTCTTCCGAATAGGCTCCCTAGCAGCAGCAACTTTCATGTAGCGAAAGCCATAGGGAGATATGAACGCTAATGTAACATGCAGAACCGTAAAGAACAAGAATCATGAACAGAGGGGCAGGAAAGCACAAAACCACAAAACAATGCAAATTTCGAATGAAGGCAAAATAAATAAAATCACACGTCAATGACGAAGTGAAGACACTCACAAATTCAAATATCTACTTCATTGTAGCAACAGGCAGCTTCAGACAGACAACACCGCAGTTCAATGAACTAAAAGTTAGATTACAATGCAAGCAACATAAACAATTTTAATTTCAAGTTCATGAAAATCAATAAACCTAGATTCAAAGCTCCACAACATACTTGATTCTAGGAACAATCAATATCAGAAATAGAAGCCCTAGTTCTGCAACACACAAAACACTTGCACTGTTTGCCCGGCACAAACATTGTAAGATGAGAATCGCAAATTTTTAAGTGTTAACGGCGCAATGCAAAACACAGCCCATAAACCTACGGTCAAATTAGAAGAAAGAACACCAAGGAAGCAAACTTACAGCGGATTGATGGCGGCGGCGGAAGTGATGGCGGCGGACGGCGGCGCAGCGGGAGAGAGATTACGGTGGAGCAACAGCCGTGGAGGAGGAGGAGGAGGAGGAGGAGGAGGGGAGGCGATGGCGCTGGCAAGGCTGAAGGGGCGGACCGATCGGCAGCAGGAATGCGCGGGCGGTGGTGCGAGGGGGCGTACCGATCGGCAGCGGGAATGCGGCGGCGACGTGGGGGCCCGGACGCCGTGAACGGCGTCGCAGATCCGGCAGGGCGAGGAGTGTAGCAGACGGGCGCTGGTTCCTGGCGGCGGCAATTAGGGGTAGAAAATGGAAGATGGAGGACGGGTTAGGGCAAAATCAGAAGGAGGAAATAGGGAGCAGCTCTGGGAGGGGATGCGCGGAGAGAGCGACGGGAAAGCAGGGTTGGGCGGCACCGCTTGGATGCTGAGGAGGGAGTATTGGAGACGGAGACGAGTTGGAGGGAGAGAGGACGGAGTCGAGGGAAGGTTTTGTGGGGATGGAGACTCAAGGGAAGGGGTGGGTCGGGCGGGTCGAGATGGAGGCAGAACACGACAAATCCTACTGTTCATTGAACAGTACTTGGTAAGGTATTTATATATTATAGATATACAGAAAATAAATAAAACTATGCAATTTGTATGTTGTATATTAAAAATTGTCATTATTTAAAGCTCCTTGTAATATTGAGAAGAAAATAATGACCATTTTCCAGTTTAATACCCTTAGGTGTCGTCGGCATGGCCGCCTGATCAATAATCCCTTTGTCCACTTCGCTCTGCAACTCCATCTGCCTTCCCAAATGCACATTCCCTATTTGGATGACGATAAACAATACTTTGCTATATTTTACTTTCTTTCCTAGAACACGACTTTGCTAGCACGCTTAGGCCATCTCCAACCATACCTTCTACTTTTACAGGAACAACAATACAAATCTCTAGTTTACAAGATAGCTACAGTAATTTCATCTCCAACCCAACCCTCTATTTTTGCAGGATTAAGGTATATTCCATACATATTCTATTTTATATCACTTTTTAAGATTTATAAAAAAATACCAATACTCTTTTATAAAAATTAACAATATTTTTATTTTTATTATAAATTAAATAACACACAGAAAATTTAAAAAACAGAAAAAAAAAAAGAAAAGAAGAAATGCAGGGGGATGAACAGTGTTCCGATGGGCGGAATACTGTAGCACCCTCCCGGTGCCTCCCCATTTTTGCAGGGTGGGTTGGAGCCCCCACCCTGTACTCTCACCCTGTAAATTTGCAAATTGCGTTGGAGCCCTCACCCTGCATCCTCACCCTGCAAATTTGCAGGGTGGATTGGAGATATCCTTACGAGTTGTGATTTCGTGTGTTGCTCCCATTCTTGATCTTCCACTAAAATCCTATCCTCTTATTACATTCTAGACAAAAACTAACACCCAAATTGATTGGTTTGACAGCAAACAACCAGTTAAAGTATCACTGTGTTTGGCTGCCGGTGCAAGCCAATGACCTTTTTCTCCTCAATGGAGGCTATCGGAAAAGGATCAAACCGATTACGGATCCGAGAAATTAATAACGCGCCCAAACTTGACTTAATCTCACTATATTCAAATGACAAAGCTTGATACAAACGGAAATCTACCAGTGGCTAAGAAACAACAGTTGATTATCCGGGAAAGAGCAACCAAACTACCAGTTGTTGAGAAACAACGGCCGATTTGGAGAAAAATAACCGCTAACAACTAAGCTAGATTTTAGGAAAGCTTGTAAAGAAAAGCTGTAAAGGAAAGCAGTAAAAGATACAAAGAATTAAATTGTAATAAAGGAAATTTTGGGGTGGATTGGTCTCTCTTGATTTTGAGCTTGGCATCCCCTATATATAGCCGGAGCTTGGTAACCGCTCTCCGGCTGCCTTATGGGCCGATTTTGGGTCTCCCCTTTCGGCTGCTCTTGGTCGATTTCCTCGGCTTGTGGATTCACGTTTTCCTGCGCACTTCTTCTTTTCTTGCTCGCCCATCCACCGTTGGGCTTCATTTGGCCCAATCATCTGGCCCAATCCTACTTTCCTGGCCCACTACCTTGATGGCTATAACAGATGCCCTCTCTTCCGGACTTCTATCCCTCTATGTTCTTGGATTCGGATTTCCGGGATATCTTCGGGCTCCTATTTCCTATCGTCATTTTATTCGGGTCTAAACTTACATGTGGACTCGAGTTATTGAGTCCATCGATGTTGGGTTCACGTGTGACCGTTTATTTGACTAAATTGTTTTCGGCTTCCCGGGTTCTCGAAATTTTGATTCCTTTTTAATTTAAATTTCATTTCTCATTCGATTAAATTTATTTATTAACCGGCTGAATTTATTTATTTATTGTATTTAGTTTATTTATTGTATTCATTTTATGTTGGAAAATTCTCGGGTATTACAGTCTACCCTCCTTAAAAATCAACTTCGTCCTCGAAGTTGTGTTTCGGCTTTTCTCGTGCTAAGGTCTTTTATTTGTTTTATTATTTTGTGACTGAACTTAGAATTAAAACTTCTAAGCTGCCTACGTACCCTGTGAAAGGATCAAGCCATAACGTAGTTCAAAATAATTTGAATATGTTTATTTATTTATTCGGAATACATATTGTCAAAAATAAATGTCTATCTTACAGGGTATTACATCCTCTCCCCCTTAGGACTTCAGTTATGTCCCCATAACTGCCTACTTATTATTCTCAAAAGGTTCGGGTATCATTGCCTTCGACCTCATTGAGTTGGCACGTCAGCTTGGTCAACATCATTTCATCGTCCTACCGCTCTTCCTTGATCTTCTTGTTGATGGTTTACCAAATCTAGCCTCTTCTCAATCATCTCCTCACGAACATTACATTCTCTAATCATGTGGGCTCCCCCACCACATCTATAACAAGTCCCGCGCGTTGGGCATTCGCGCACCAGATGGGCTTGATGGCACTGTGGGCAATGTGGTACAACTGTACGACGTATGCCATTTCTCCCATTATAGAAATCCTTATTCTCGTTCCTATCTTGTCCACCGTTATTGCTCCGATTCTTCTTCTCAAATCCTTGCGAGTCCTTGCTCGACTCCCCATTTTCCTTACGCTTCAGTTGCTGGACTCGATCAATTGCTACAGCTCGATCATAAACCGTCTGCAGGTTTGTGAATTGTCCTACTGCAAGTATCTCCCGGATACTAAGGTTCAGACCCATCTCGAATTTCTGAGCCTTGTCAGAATCGGTTGGTACTATCCTCGTAGCAAATCGTACCAACTCCTTAAACCGGGTGTAATACTCCTGCACTGTCCTTCCCTCTTGCTTCAGTGATAAATACTCTTCGTACATTGCCGCCTTGGTGCTCATGGGGTAGAATCGGTCCCTTAGATCCTCCTTAAGTTTAGTCCACGAATAAGCTTCTTCAGCTTCCTCTAAATTCCTCTGGAGGTCTTGCCACCACTCATCGGCTTCGCCTCCTAAGTAGTAGGTTGCTACTCGTGTCTTTGCCTCATCAGGACATTTGATAGCATCCAAGAGCTTATCAAATGTACGGATCCACCCTTCTAGTTTGGCGGGATCCTCCTGCCCATCATAACGTGGTGGTTGATAGGGATTCACCAACGCTAGATAGTTGGTTTGAGCTACGGGCGGAGGTACTGCTGCAGGTGTCCTATGCACCTCCACATTTCCTAATGCTACTAGGATTCCCTCTATCGTTTTTAAACGTGCTTCCATATTATTGGGCGCTTGAGGCACTTGCTCTCCTAGGTTCTGAGGACTTTCACTGTTGTTGGGCGTGTTGGAAAGGTTAGCGTCAGTGCCGTTTAGACTCACCTTCCTTGGTTTTCTCCTAGGCGCCATTTTCTGTTATTCACGTGTATAGATTAGCTTATCTTTTTTTAGATAGATCGCTCGAACAAAACGTTTCGTAAATTTCTAATTTCGAATTTCCGGATTTGTTGTTTGGGAAACCAAACAAGATTTTTGGAATAAAGAGTGTTTTAATAAAACTTGATTTTTATTGTTCCACATGAGGAAATTTTCTAATTCGTACAAGAGTAGGAATGGCTAAGGCCGAGGATTCGTAGGTTTGCGCTTAGATGAACGCGATCTAGAATTAAGGCAAGATCAGTCTCTAGTGAGCGTGTCTAATTTGATGTCAAGCGTCTAAGTCATCTAATGCAAGCAAAAGATCTAAGTTAATATTCGCCAAGATTCTAGATTAACTTCGCCAAGATTCGAAGTTAAAATTCGCCAAGATTCTAAGTTGAAATTCGCCAAGATTCTAAGTTCTCTTCATAAAAGAGATGCAATATGCAAATGCAAATGATGATTTCCCTCCAAAAATAATTCATGCACTATATATATATATTTTTCCATGGGTTTTAAAATAAAATTTTTTTTCCATGGAAATAATACTTTAAAATTTAAAATAATAGTCAAAATATTAATAGTAGTTTAAAAATAGTAATGGTTTAAAAATAATAGTAAAATAGTCGGGCTCTGATACCACTCTGTAACACCCCGGTTTTTGGTCACCCAGGTCGGGATGTCACCGCCACACCTCTCTAGCAAGACACGGTTTCTCCGAGCTCACTAAAGAGATGCAAGGCTATGGTTTTTCAGGATTTAAAATATTCAAACAACCCATTCATATATAATTTAAAAATATTACATTAAAGTTGCAGCGGAAAATAATATTTACATATATAATGCAGTGGAATATAAAAATAGGGCCAACATGGCCTAATCACGGGTTAAACAGGCCCGCTCATGCAAGATCTAGTCTAAAACAAAATTTAAGAATAAAGTGTTCCCCAATATTCCCATGAATGCATATGATGATGCACATTCTTCAGCTCTGAAAGAAACAGGGGAAAAATATGGTTTGGTCAGCAAAACTTGCTGAGTAAGTTAACACAGACATGATTATGAGGTTTCAAAGCCTTTAATTAAATATAAAGAAAAGATGTGCATAATATCCCTGATTAAATTTTATCCATCTAATAATAATTTAATTGCATAATTTAAAAGACAAGGGTTTCCATAGGATCATAATCCAACAACATGATAATAATCGCATGACATAATTTAATGGCATAATCTAAGTAGGGAAAATATTCAAGTATTTCAGGATTCCATTCTTCCACTTTTGTTCAATATGATCTAGTATAATTCACCCTTGGGGAATCGAACCCGCAAGAACTCAAATACATCCTAGGGAATCGAACCCATAGGAATCAACACATATCCTGGGGAATCGAACCCGCAGGAAGACAGATAATCGCCCTTGGGGAATCAAACCCGCAAGAACTCACTTACACCCTGGGGAATCGAACCCGCAAGGTTTGACACGGACATCCTGGGGAATCGAACCCGCAGGAAAACAGACAATCGCCCTTGGGGAATCGAACCCGCAAGATCTCACATACACCCTGGGGAATCGAACCCGCAAGGCTTGACACAAACGTCCTAGGGAATCGAACCCGCAGGGGCACAGACGCCCTTGGGAAATCGAACCCGCAAGGTCAAAACAAGTTTCGCAAATTTCACAGGTTTCAACAAGATTTCAAGATTTGACTCGGTCAACCACAGCTCACTTCAAAATTCATTAAAAATCGAATTTAATTCCAAAAATTTTGAAATTTGACCAGTGACTCCAAAACACATAGATGAACAAGTTTCATGTTGTAGGTTTTTCAATCCAAGATACGGAAGTAGGTGAAAAATGTCAACCTTTAACAGGATATTAATCTGTCCGAAAATTCTGACATCAGTTTCAAGGTTTCAAGATCTACCATAGCAAACTAACTCCAAATTTGATGAAATTTTTACAGAGAGATACCTAAGACATATACCTACAACTTTCATGTTCGGCTAAAGTTCCAAATCAGTTTAGAACTAGTGTCAAAAACGTGATCAAGATCGGACCTAAGTTCTGTCAAGAATTTCAAGATCCAATTTCAAGCAGTTCGGTTTCGGTTGGTTTTCATATATCAAATCATCTCTAAAAATTCTGAAAATTTTACAGTGGATAGATCTAAGCCTTAGGAACGTTTTTCGTGTTTTAAGTTTTTCCATTTGAAGTCGTTTTAAGGTTCGGAAAAATTCGTCAAAACTGTTGCGCCGTGAAAAAATCATACGTTGACAGATTTTTGAAAGATTTGATGAAGCTTTTAGTTTTACGTGTTTTAATTACTCTCAAAACCATGTAAGCGTTAACTTACAGATTCGTAGATGTCCGGGATCGTCTATTTGACTATTTCGAAGGCGTGGTTTCCAGTCCACCGTTTATCCTCCCCGTTCTTCGGGTTCTTCGTTCTCGATCCGGATCGGGGGTTTAGAATAGAAAAAGGATCGAATTAGGATTCGTTTTCGAATCAAGAATGGAAAAGAATGGACAAGAATGGTTCGGATCTTACCCCGACGATCGAAGACTCCTAATTTTCGTCCAAGTCAGTCCCTTGATTCGGTTTTGTGCCTCCGACGACTCCGGAATTAGGGTTTTGTGTAGAGAGATTTCGTAGGGTTTCGTAAAAAGTTTGGGGCTGATTAGGATGGTTATTTATAGATTGAAAGGACCTAAAGGTCGTCCAAAGGCAGCCCTAGGATGTCTTGAGTCGCAAGGTGTTCAACCGAAGTCGGAAAATCCGGATTCGGGCGAGTAAATCTCGCACGGGGCGTTTCTGCCAGTTGGCGCGGTCGTGGCGCGGTCCCAAGCCAACAACCGCGCGCTAGCGCGCCACTCATGCCCGGACTCCGGTCCGGGCGGGTCGTGCGATCCGTCGCGCTTTTCCTCCTCTCTTTCGGATTTCTATCCCTCTATGTTCTCGGATTCGGATTTCCGGGATATCTTTCGGGCTCCTATTTCCTATCGTCATTTTATTCGGGTCTAAACTTACATGTGGACTCGAGTTATTGAGTCCATCGATGTTGGGTTCACGTGTGACCGTTTATTTGACTAAATTGTTTTCGGCTTCCCGGGTTCTCAAAATTTTGATTCCTTTTTAATTTAAATTTCATTTCTCATTCGATTAAATTTATTTATTGACCTGCTGAATTTATTTATTTATTGTATTTAGTTTATTTATTGTATTCATTTTATGTTGGAAAATTCTCGGGTATTACATATCTTCCAAAGAATTGGGGCTAGAGTCTCTCAAGGTGAATGCAACAACATCCTCGGTGCAACTGTTTTCTTCTTCTGAAGTTTCATCATCATCTTGATCACTTGGGGTTGCTTGTAGTGTCTTCTTTCCTCTCATTTCTTTTCTCTTGGTAGTATCACATTCAGACTTGATGTGTCCGTTACCTCCGCATTCATAGCATACTACCGAAGCAAATATGTCAGCTTTATCATAGTTTGTGGACTTCTTGTTGAAACGATCATTATTGTTGTTGTCCTTCTTTTTGAAATCTCTACGAGGTGGTCGATTAGTTGTCTGAGCATCATCAGGACCACGTTTTTGATTCCTTCCTCTGTTGAACTGTTTAGCCCTTCTTTCTTGAAGCATCTTTGCCATTTTCTGGTAATGTATGAGACTTCATCCTCAGACGTGTTTCCAGAATCATATTCCTCAGCATTCAAGGCAATATTTCTTAGTGTTTCATCTTCTAATTGGTTTATTCTATACGTCTGGAGTATCCCGACTAGTCCATCTAGTGAAATAGTATTCACTTTATCTAATTCTTTCAAGGCTGCAATTTTGGGAGCATATTTCATTAAAACTGTCCTCAACATCTTTTGAACAAGTTTTTGATTGTCGTATACCGATCCTCATGAGTAAGCTTTATTTATGACGTCCTTAAACCTTCCATAGTATACAGATATCGTCTCATCTTTTATCATCTTTAAACTATCAAATATTGATTCGATCCGGTATAATTTGGTAGTCCTGACATCCTCAGAACCTTCATACATTACTTCGAGTGCATTCCAAGCGTCATGGGCTGGAGTATAGTTGGTGATCAAACGGTACTGCATTTCGTCCATAGCGCCGAATATTGCATTAAGGGCAATGAAGTTTCCTTGCTTAGCAGCTCTCTCGGCCGTTGTCAATTAAGTTCTTGTAGCGGGTCGAGATCCAGGTGGTGCGGTTGAGCCAGCATGAGCTATAGCAGGTCTGGTTTGTCGTCGCCAGGGCGTCTCGACTGCCTCCCAAACTTCATCTCCCAGAGCCATCAAGTGAATTTACATCTGTGTTCTTCAATATCTGTAGTTAGTGCCATCGAACAGTGGAGGTCTGGAATTTGAAGCGCCTTCTTTGCTCATCTTTCAATATTTTGACGATCTTCTCTAATGTGTCAAAGTCTGCCACTCTGATACCACTTGTTGGTCCCAATTGTGTGAATCTTGAATGAGCGTGGTAGTTTTCAAGTCGTCTAAACTACGTGTGTGCAACTATCAGAGAGTAAAAGCAGTAAAAGGAACAAATGATTTGTTGTCCCAGTACGGCCTTTGGCCTAAGTCTGGGAGATCCCAATCTAGGTAATATCACTAATTCGAAGACTCAAAAAGACAAGACTTTAACTGACTAAGAACTTGATATCAAACTCTATACACTAGACCTGTTCCAGTAGAACGTCCGTAGTTTGGACTTCCATGACTTCAGACGCTGGATAAATAATCCAATTTGATGCGATCTCAGCAGCAGATCTCTACTAACTTGAATCTTGATTAGCAGTCGATCTTGGATGCGATTTTTTAAATTTTCCACATATTCCTTCGCAAAGCGAACCGTTTGAACGTGATGAAGAAAAAGTTATTCGGTTCGGGCGTGCCAATTGAAGCAGATTAAGCACAGCGTCTTCAGTGATCAAAAAATATCACAGATGTAGAACAGATATCACTCAGGACTTTCTAAACTCTCAGAAACCCAGTCTATGAAGAATTGAGAGAAAATCAATTTTAAAATGCGAAATTATAAAAGATGTAAAGTACAACTCGATCTAGGAACAAGGATCTATTATATATAAAATATACAGACTCTAAAGGACATAACAGATCCGGAAAAAATCGTTTAAGCAATCATAGATGCAACAGTCAACTGTCTCGCATAACTGTCAGGTTCAATTCTTGTTTCTGTTGCGTAGTTTCAACACAAACAGAACACATCATCGACACAGAAGTCTATTAAGATAACAACACTTGTTTATGTTCGTGTTCCAGGACCAACACAACAATAGCGAAAATGGGATGTGTGACAAAGACACGGTATCAGCTTGCAATCCTCAACGAAGATTCGAGAGAGCACGACGAACAGACGATCATGAGAAGCAAATAGCGACGCCCCCATAGATGAGGGCGACAGGCACAACCCAGTTGTTCGTACATAGTAAGATGAAAGAGGGGAAAAAAGAAACATGATAGGTCTTCTAAGGGCGAAAAATGGGGCGATCGATTGGACTTTTAGTTTCGGTTGGTGCGGGCTGGAGCAAAGGCTTAGGCAAAAGGTTTTCATGGAGAGCAACAATGTAGCAAGGGCAATGATGATGACGATGGGAGAAGAAGAGGCAAGGCAGGGGATTGAAAACGGAGGCGGGCAAATTAATGGTAGATGGAGGGTCAGAGCTAGGTTAGGTTTGGAAACAGGCTGGGAGACATAGGTTTGGTATCATGGGTGGTTGTTGGACACTTATATAAATGATCCGGATATTCGAAACATATCCGACTAAAATCGGGAAAATCGTATACGGTCGGATATCATTTACTCCGAATCTGGTCTTGAATTCGAACCCCACTAGTCGTATCCGTATCCCTATCCGACCGGATATCAAAATTTCATCCCTAATCCGTATCCAATCAGATACGTGATGGGTGATTTTCACTACTCATATTTTACCACAAGCGGATGGTTGTCATCAAGTAATAAAAACCGGTGAATACCGGGTCGAACCACAGGGAATTTCAGAATATTATTTCATTCCGGAGAAATTTTAATTTTTCTTAAGTTCATTAATTATATATATTATATTCTAAAAGAGTTTGATTACTTCTAATGGTGATTAGATTAAAAATAAATAGTGACATTAAATTTAAAGTAAAGCAAATTAAAATTATATTTAATAAAGATATAAATGGGAGATGCTTGTAATATTTTAAATATTGCCATCTTTATATAAAATAGAAATTGCATATTGATTTAGCATTTTCCAATGTCTAAAAAGATCAATTTCTTAAAATTAATTATTTTATAAAGATTAAAAATATTATAATCTACTAATAATCAAATTATGCTTAAACGGATTTCATGGAAGCTGATTAAATTATCTAACATTCTGCAATCATTATTCTAGGCTTAAATTTGAGTCTTTCCCAAGCATACAAATTTTCCTATAGCAATTAAAAGACACTTTTCATTTCCCAAATCATTGTGCACATGCCAGAATCCATTTATAATGTAATTTATTCCCAATTCCGGTACTAAAATATTAATTCTACTTTTTATCTCCCGATTTAGCAAAGCAGAAATCACAGAATTGGATTCTAACATTTAATTATGCAGAATAGTGTAAATAATTTAACAATTATGGTAAAATAATAACAAAACATGGTAAACTAGATTTAATTAATAATATTAAAATGCAGACAGATTAGAATTAATGCCAGATTACTAAAAATAGGGAATACAGATTAATCGATCAATTCAGGCTTTAGCAGATTAATAATTTGAATAGCAGATTTAGCAAAAACACAGAATATCGATCAGTTTGGAAGCATCTAACATATAATCCTAATACAGATTCTGATTCCATTACAGATTAATCCATTCTAATCGATTAAAAGCAGATTAAACCAAAACATGAAAATTCACTTCTATAATTCAGGCAGAATGGCGCTTAAATCAGATTAGACAGATTCTAACATGATAGCATATTAACCCAGATTACATAAGAAAACATCGATACTTTATATTACTTCCATAAAAGATAAGTTCATACTTCAAAAGTGATTCTGAACTCCCGTTCTAGATCACTCCTAACACGAACATTATAGAAATCCGTCTACAAATTCGAAACATAATAGTAGATTACATTTAGAGGCAAATTCATAACATTACAAAGCAAGAAAAAGAAAGGCAACACCTAGAATAGGAAGAACACGCCCAGAACAGCGTTCTTGATGTATTCCTCCGGCATGGATTTGTGTTTCCGACCTTCTTCTCCCATTTGCAGATGTTTCCAGAGAGTTTTTAGTCGAATGTTTGTGTCTGGATTGTAAAGAATGAAGAGAAACGGGCCTTAAAACCGTGTTCGGGAGGTTAGAAAACTGCTCAACCGCGACTGTGGCGCAAAAAGTGGCGCTCGGAAGAGGTTTTCGGCGCCACCAAGAAGCTGCGGCGCATACGAAGATTTTCCAAATTTTCGAGTGTGGCGCATTTTGTGGCGCTGAAAGGCACTTTTATGCGCCGCCAAGAAGGTGCGGTGCATTCTAACAATTTCCTAAAATTTACCCTGCGGTGCATTTTGCGGCGCTCCAGAGTGCTTTTCGGCGCCACCAAGCTATTGCGGCGCATCCTGGAGCTTTTCCAATGTTGAAAATTCTGAATTTTGCATCCTTCGACCTCCGAACATCTTCTTTCTTCATTTTAATGCCTGAAACATCATTGCAATGTATGAGAATTGTCAAAGTCTTATTAAAAAGCATAAAACAAGGTAAATCGGGCTCGGATAAGCTCGATTTAACCGGTCTTATTAATATTTACACATCACATGAAATATACATTAAAAAGTAGTAAAATAGAGTCTCATGCATGCAATTTAGGTTCATTTTAACATAATTTAAGCTTATTTAAATGTGGTTTCACAGGGTGCATCAACATCCTCACACTTAAATATTGCTCGTCCCTTGAGCAATGAGATCAATTAACACATCAACTTGCCAATCAAGATAATAAAGATAAAGTCTCTATAGTTCTGCCAAATCATAGATTTCAACAACAAAATGAGATAAGAGGGTTCAAAGTTTAATGTACTAGAACTAGGCAAATTGATATGCATCAGCTATCAGAACTAGATACCCAATACACTTACAATACAGAAAACAGATTAATTATACATAGCACTTAATACGGGAAAGTGAGTAATGTAAATATGCTTTTCTATTCCAGTCTTTAAATATGCTCAATCTATGGCTAGGTTTCACTATATTCTAGACACTTTGGCTGAGTTGTAGACGGTTGAATTCCAAAAGCTACTCGTGTCACCGAATATGTGCCAGTCATCCAGTCAAGAGTTTATGATTTTTTTATTTGATCACCCTCTTTCTTTCTTCCCCCCCCCCCCCCCCCCCCCCCTTTTTTTTGATCTTGCATTCTCTAATTTTTCTTTTCTTTTTCTTTTTGCAAGATAACTTGTTTTTTTTTATAGGATTCTCACTCTGACTTTATTTTAATTAAGCATTTAAAAAGACTTAGAACGAGCATATTTATTTATAAATAATGATAACTCTCCACATTTTAAATAACTAGTCTAATTAATCAAATAGTTTTCTGCAAGGCAAATAGAATTGTCATCAATAGCTCAAACAACTTGCATAACAATTTGACAAAGTCTAGGACTTTAAACTAAGAAACCTAACACTCATTAAATTGTAAAATCGGATTAGAGCAGAACATTTAAACTTATTTGGATTTTCTCCAGATTGGCAATGATGTGATAATCTCTAAATACTAGCACCACTGGGAAAACACAATTTAAATTTAAACTAATTAATCATGCATGTACCATTTTATTAAAAGCATAATAAACAGTAAAATAAAATTAAATCAAGCTCTTACCACATACTTCATGCAAATTGATAACATATAACATGAAAAGATCACACCTGGAATATGTAGATCCTAGAAATTCTTTCACCGTATTGGATGTCCCCTTTTGCTTGCTTCTTCATGGCATATCCTGCTCCTTTATATATTTATATGGTATTTGCTCACACAAAAGATAATCGTTAGAACACATGGTAATTTATAGATTAAAACAATTAAATTCTATCCTTAATTTATTTAATTCAGAATTTTTTTATCATTTCAATTTATAAATTTCAGATTTTAAATTTTTATTAACTCTTTTCATTAATTAAATAAACATGGACAGATTTAATTAAACTATTAAATTTCATAAACTTACCAAAAGCAAAATACCACAAGTTCTAGCAACTTTACATAAAGATGCCAATTAAATAAGCAAAATAGTACCAAAATGATTCTAACTATTACAAATTAAACCAAAAAGGGAGCAATCCTATCCAATCAAAAATCTAGATTTCTAAAGATCCATCCGAATCACCTACTTCATCTTCCCTAGGACCTTCATCACTATCTTTAGAGCTTGAATCAGTAGGAGGAATATATCGATCACCTAGACTTGCAGACATGAAGTACTCAAGTCTGGAAGAAAGTTGTGCAATTTGTGCCTGTGTATTATCCTCCTTCCTCTTCATCTCGGCTCTAATCTGATGAATCTCATAGGTCATCCTATTGATTGCAATCTCTGCAGGCTCTACCCTAGTACCAGATGTACTTGGTATATCAGGATGACAAGTGGGTGTCTCACGGGGTGCAGTAGGGTAAGCAAGCTCTGCACATTTTACTCCAGGCTTATTATAGAAATTCTTGAAAGAGATAGGAGGCTTTGGTTTCAAATCATGAGCATAGGCTGTCATATTCACTCCAGCTCTCTCACAAAGTGTCCAGATAAGTGCAGGAAATCCCAGCACAGTCCGTGCAGCGTCAGACACCATCCCATCCAACTCATGTGCTATCAGCTCTCCAACATCGATAGGCAACCCATTCTTCACACAGTATACAAAATATAGCTCTTCTACACCAGGCTGGGAAGTGTGTGAAGTAGGAAAAACTTTATGCTTATAAAGCAAATAGAGCTGATAAAGCGGTGCATCCATTAAAGTGGCAACAACTCTCTCTTTCTTCTCCCTTATGTAGGCAACTTTCTTTTGATTCTCAAACATCTCCTTTAAGATCCTTTTCTCCAATTCCGGTCCTCCTTCCTCTTCATAAATAGGCTCATGGAAATTTTTCTTCTTTGTAGCCGGGCAAGAAACATCCTTAGCTCCATATAGCTCATTAATTATGGCGGGACCATATGGCACAGGCACTCCCCTAATCCATGAAGTATAGTGATCATATCGAACATTGCACAAGAATTGTCTGGTAAGCTCCCAGGAATAAATTCAGGTAGGATGCTCAGCAAACTTCGTCCATCCTCGACTCATCAAAGCATCATGAATCAGAACTCGATCCATATCATCTTCAGTAAATCCCTTATCTTGGATGATCCATCTTTTCACCATTCTTTGATAGTAAGAATAGGCTTCCTGATTTATAAAGATCGCCGGATTGAAATTGTCTCTGGTTAGTTCTTCCAGCGGAGGTGTATCATCCTTTCTATTGTGACTCTTTATCTTGGTCTTAGAATCACGTAGAAATTCCGGTGAAATTTCCTCCGGGGATTCAGCGACATCTTCTTCTTGCTGTGGATCATCCTCCGTCGGTTGAGCAGAATTGAAAGAAGTATCGTAACCATTATATGAATCGGGAGCCACCAGATTATTCACAAACATGTCTTCAGCACCCACAGTAGCCGGCTCCGGAACGGGTTCTCTAATATCTGGTGTCTGTGATGGGGTAGGCTCTGTGGCTTTCAATTTCTTTCCACCATTGTTTCTTGGGTTATTCTTTCTCTTGTTCTCATGGTGGCAGAATTTAGAAAGAAAGGATTGAGATTTGAAAGCTAATTAAACTGGAAGAAGAGAAAAATTGACAGATTTGGGAATGGGAGAGTGACCGATCGGTAGTCTCTCTTTTAAAGATGGTGAAATCTTGATTTTGTTGAGATATGGTGGGATTGATTTAATCTAGATCCAAATATACACTAAACATATGATTTGGAGTTAGTATAATGCTGTTTAGAATCCCAAAAATCGATTGGATATGATTTGAATTTTTTGGATTCGCGAATTTTTGAAAAATTCGCGTCGTTGGCGCAAAAAGTGGCGCTTCAAGGCAGATTTAGGCGCCACCAAGCACATGCGGCGCATTTTGGAAAAACTTAGAAAAATTTCTAAGTTTTGCGGCGCATAAAATGGCGCTGGAGAGCATTTTTAGGCGCCACAATGCCTATGTGGCGCATTCTGTGCCAATTCGGGCAGAATGTGTTTTTCCTAAGTTCTTCCCCATGATGTCCAAAATCTCCAAATCACTCAACAATACCAATTTCACTTCATCTACACCTCAATCTAGTCCAAATAAACTTCATCGATCTTTTTAACAGTTCAAAACAGCTCAATCTAGCACGCTATTGGTAAGAACTACTTTATTGAATTTAAAAGCAACTAAAAACCTCATAAGCTAAATAAACACTATCTAATACTTCATAACATCGAAAGAACATGAATAACAGAAATAATATATCTAAGATAGCAAAATAATAAAAAGTAGAGTTAGGACAATACGACCCCAAATGAAAATAACTAAAATGTAGCAAAATAACAATAGAGTCAAATACATAGGCCTATCAACACATATCATCTATAACGATCACAAGCCTATCTATCGCTCATCTCTCTCGCTCAGTCAGAGTCCTCAGAATCATCATCCTCATTGTCTCCCACTTCTTCAGATCCATCCCCAGCATCAGCATCCTCAGCATCATCATCTCCCTCATCGCTACCATCTCCAGAGCCGACATAGTCCTCATCCTCATCGTCCTCAGAAGGTGTCTGAGGAGCGACATATCGCTGTCCTAGGCTCTGGGACATGAAATACTCCAGTCGGGCTGCATGGTAAGCCTGGGCTCTAGCATTCTTGGCTATCTGGTCAACCAAGAAATGGTGTCGTTGAGCTGCAAGTAAGGCATGCTCATTCACTGTGTTCAGCAAGTTCTGCTGGTTTATCAATAAGGTCCTAGCCCACTCAGGCTCTCCCTGATGCTGATATGACTGCTGAGAGTGCTGTGGCTGCTGTGGCGGAGCTCTCCCTCGTCCTCTACCTCTGCCTCTACCACCTCGTGTACCCCGGGTGGACTGCGAAGGAGCCTCAGAATGCTCCTGGCTAGCATGTGAAGGTGCAGGTGGTGGTGACTGCCTGGGCAACTCCCTGGGAAGTATTATAGGCTTGCATCTTATGCCAGGCAGCTTGAAGTTCTTCTTCCCAAATGGAATAGGGGGCCTCATCCTCCAGTCTCTATCAAACTGCCCCATATTCACTCCTGCCTGTGCACAAAGCTGCCATATCAAGCTGGGGAACATAAGAGCTGATCTCTTAGACACCCCCGGTGTCTGTCGCAACTCAAGTGATATAAGCTCTCCCATGTTAATCGGGCTCCCCACCTTGATGCAGTATGGGACATACATATCCAGGGCAGTAGGTCCAGAGGTGTGAGTCGAATGACTCAATCTAGATCTGTAGAACATGAGAAGCTGGTACATGGGTGCATCCATATCAGGCCCATGTAGCCTACTCATGCCATCATCATCATACGTGAGGACATCCTCTTGACCCTCAAACATAGACATCAGTACAAGCTTCTTAAAATCCTCCCTATCATCGGCTCTCATCACCGGCTCCCAAAAATCTCTGCCGTAGGGCACATCCACTACTCCAAATAATTGGTTGATGTGCTGAGGAGTGATAGGTACTCTAACCCCGAAAATCCAAGAATCCTCCTCCTCAGCGTTGGCTAGAAACAGCCTAGTCAACTCCCACGAATATGATCCAGCTGGGTGTCTCACGAATCTCTCCCAACCTCTGGATCTAATAGCATCTTGGAGTAGAGGGTGCTGTAAATCTCTATCTGAAAATCCCCTATCAGCGTTGATCCTCTTCTTGTGAAACCTCTTGTACAGCTCGTAGGCTCTGGCACTCCTAAATACAGTGGCATCAAATATGCCTTCCCTGACATACAACAAATCGGGGACATAAGCTCTAGGATCCTGCCTTTTCGGTCCTCCCCTTGCCGGCTGCTCCTCCTGATCAACCTCCTCCTCATCTTCCTCTCCTCCTACAGCCTCAGGGATAGGCTCCTGTATGACTAGTGCAGCAGATCTCCCTCTCCTCGGTCGAGAGGAGGTGGAACTCGTGACAGGTGCCTTCCTCCGAGAGGCTCTAGAGGGGGCCTGTGAATGGTCAGATGTCTCAGGCTGAATGGACTGATCAGGCTGATCGGGCTGGTCAGGTTAATTGACCTCCTGATAGTCATCAGCGGGCACTGTAGTATGTCTAGAAGATGCACCACTCTTGGACTTACTCTTCCTAAAATAGGAGAGAAGTCCCTTGGACTTGGAAGCACCTCCTGATCCTTGTGGGTGATCCATCTGTATCAAATTTTTCGTGCGGAGTCTGCGATGTTAAAAAATATGCTCATCAGGAATAGGAGTAGGAATGCTATCCGGTGACTGTGGATCATAAATCCCCATTCTCCCCTCGGGCATGGGTATATACCTATAACCCGATTTCTTAGGGAGGTTTGGAGGATTATACATCGTTTCAGTACCTGGTTGTACAAAAACTCTTGGTTAGTATCATATATATGCATTGCCTCCCATCCTCACACTTAAGTTTAAACCAAAGGTTTAACTTAAGTGTTAAGTATAAAGCAAACATATACATCAACCTAGAATATGGGATTTAAATAACTCAATGACCAAAATGTTGTATTAAAAAAATTGTGAATCCTAAACTTTGTTTAAACATATCATCCATTTTATTCTAAAGTTTAAAATTCATGTTTGAACATGCCTTTTTAATAAAAACTCCTTACTTTATTAAATTTTTAGATTTAATAAGCAAAAACAACCTAAATTACTAAACTAGTGCATTACAAATGGTTTAAATTAATATTTAAATCCATTCCAATTTATTCATATGATAAATTAACCTATTTTAATTAACTAAATTACAAATCAAAGAGTTTTTATCAAAACATGGTTCAATTAACTCACATTATGAAGAACATGGAATTTTTGACAAGAAAATAACTTTATATTTTTAATGTAACTAAAATGACATGTTCTAGTGATGTTTCATCCATTCAATTAATCAAAAATGCCATTTTAGTTAATTCAAAATAATTTTCAGATTTTAAAATTCTCAAAAATCCCAAATTTTAATATTGATCCAAAAATTTTCACATTATGCATTCAATCCATGTTCTACAACACTTGTTCATGTTCATGCTAAAATTTAGACAATCAAAAACAAATTTTATCCCACATTCTACAAAAACCCAAAATTCAAGTAACAACACCAATACCAAAATTAATGTATTCCAAAGCACTAGAATATGATAATAATGGAATTAGGATAGCCATTCTTACCTAAATTGAAAGATCGGAGCACTTTGGAGTAGAATTCCCCAAAATTGAAAAACTAGGGTTCTTGAGCCCTAATTTGAGTAAACAAGCAAAAATTGGGGTTTTTGGAGTGAGAATTGACAATGTAGATGAGAATTGATAGGAGGAAACAAGAATTGGAAGAATTTTTACCGGAGTGGCGCGGATTGTGTCGCTTGGAAGGAGAGGAATGGCGCTCGGTGGTCTCTTGGGAGAGAAAATATGGGTCTCGGTCGAATGGAGGAAGAAAAGAGGATTTTGGGTGTTAAATCTCGATTTTGAACCCGGGTCAGGGTCCTGACCCGCCAGACCATGCGCCAATGTGGCGCTTAAAGAGTGTTTTCGGCGCCACACAGTATGTGTGGCGCCTATCCTGTTCCTGAAATTTACTAAGTCCGAAAATGGCGCATTTTATGGCGCTTAGAGGCACTTTTATGCGCCACAAAGAAGATGTGGCGCATAACCTGACCAAAATTTCTCCAGGTTCAAAATTGGCACACATTGTGGCGCTCGAGCAGGATTTTAGGCGCCAGCAAGAAGGTGTGGCGCCTGATCTGAGTCTGTGACACCCAAATTTCAGCTCAAATTCAACCACAATGATAATTAATCCAATCCCTAAGGTTAGCAAGTCAGAATTAGCATATATAGACTCCTTAAATCCTTCCGGGTCATAATTCTCCTCAATTAAACCAACTAGTCCATATAGATCCTCCTCCTTAATTCATCACCGAGTCAAAATACACATGTCAAGATCATTCTCCAAGCACACACAAATCCATCATTTCTCAACATTTTGCTACTTATTCTAATTCATAGGCAATGTCCTACTCAATTTATTGAACACATTCGATTAACATAGCATAAAATTTAAACAACATAATTAAACAAAAAACACATCTAACTTAAATTAACAAAAGCAATAAAGCAAATAAAAGTACCTAAACAATAAAATGCAAAATATTTTTATCTTTTTCTTCCATTTATAATTTTTATCGGTTTTTATAAATTTAATAAATAAAAACTCAATCATAATTAAAATGCAATGCAATTACTTCAAAAAGCAGATTTAAATAACCAAAGGTTTAACATTAATTTGTTCGATGAACTTAACTTCATCTCCAAAATAATGTTTAAGTCTTTGACCATTTACAGTAAATTCCCTTTCATCTTCAGCTTTTAAAACTACTGCACCATTATCCAACACTTTAACAATCCTAAAAGGTCCTGACCATTTTGTCTTCAATTTACCAGGAAACAGTTTAAATCTAGAATTATATAAAAGCACTAATTGTCCAGCTTCAAACACTTAGGCCTAAGCATTTTATCATGATAAAGCTTTGTTCTCTCCTTATAAATTAGAGCATTATCATACGCTTGACGTCTAATTTCTTCTAATTCAGTAAGATCTATTTTCCTTTTTTTTCTTGAGCCTCTTTAAATTCAAAATTCAACTTCTTCATATCCCAAAGAGATTTAAACTCAAGTTCAAAAGGTAAGTGACAAGCTTTACCATAAACCAATTTAAAAGGAGTCATACCTATAGGCGTTTTAAAGGCTGTCCTATAAGCCCACAGTGCTTTATCTAACTTAAAAGCCCAATCTTTTCTAGATTTTCCTACAGTGGCTTCCAAAATCTTTTTAATCTCACGATTAGTGACTTCTACCTGACCATTGGCTTGAGGATGATAGGGTGTTGTTATCCTATGATGAACGTGAAATCTGGATAACAATTGATTAACAGCCCTATTGACAACATGAGATCCACCATCACTAATGATTGCTTTAGGCACACCAAAACGAGTAAAGATTTGCTTTTTCAAAAATTTAATCACTTGTTTAGCATCATTTAAAGCACATGATTCAGCTTCTACCCATTTTGATACATACTCTACAGCAACAAGAATATACAATTTCCCATTAGATGGTGGAAATGGACCCATAAAATCAATTCCGCACAAATCAAACAACTCAACAAGCATAATTCCTTTTAGCGGCATTTCATCTCTTTTAGTGATATTACCAGCCCTTTGACATACATCACATTTTTGCACAAATTATCTAGCATCGCGATAAATATTAGGCCAATATAAACCACCTTCGAGTACCTTATGAGCTGTCATGTTCGGTCCAACATGTCCTCCTCCAAGTCCTTTGTGGCAAGCCTTTAACACTTTTTCAAAATCCTCATCAGGGATGCATCTCCTTATGATCTGATCTGAACTGAGTCTAAACAAATAAGGTTCATCCCAAATAAAATATTTAGCTTTAGTTTTAAATTTTTGTTTTTGGCTATGCCATTTTAAATGATCAGGAATTACACCACATGCTAAATAATTTACAAAATCAGCAAACCACGGATCAGAGGAAGTGTTATTTATTAAATACAAATTCATCAGGAAATGCATCATTAATTAATCTTTCTTCCCCTTTTTCATGCTCCAGTCTAGATAGATGATCAGCTACAGGATTTTCATCACCTTTTCTATCTTTAATTTCTAAATCAAATTCCGGTAACAATAATACCCATCTAATTAACCGTGGTTTAGCATCTTTCTTTGCAAATAGATATTTAATGGCAGCATGATCAGTGTAAACTACAGTCTTAGAGCCTATCAGATATGGTCTAAACTTTTCACATGCATAAACAATAGATAAAAGTTCTTTTTCAGTGGTGGCATAATTTCTCTGTGCAGTATTTAAAGCCTGACTAGCATAATAAATAACATGAAGTTTCTTATCCTTTCGTTGACCCAGTACTGCTCCAACAGCAAAGTCACTAGCATCGCTCATGATCTCGAATGGCAAACTCCAGTCAGGTGGCTGAATAATTGGTGCTGTTACCAATGCTCCCCTGATCCTATTGAACGCCTCAATACACTCGTCAGTAAAGTCAAACTCGACATCCTTACATAGCAGCTTAAACAGAGGTAATGCAATTTTAGAAAAATCTTTTATAAACCTTCCATAAAATCCAGCATGTCCCAGAAAACTTCTCAAAGTTTTTAAATTATTAGGAGGTGGAATTTTTGCAATCACTTCTACTTTAGCCCTATCAACTTCAATGCCATTTTTAGAAATCCTATGTCCTAAGACAATACCTTCATTAACCATAAAATGACATTTTTCCCAATTAAGAACTAAATCTGACTCTTCACATCTAATCAGAACTTTTTCCAAGTTAATTAAGCATTTCTCAAAATCAGACCCGAATACAGAAAAATCATCCATGAATACCTCAATGCGTGTCTCAATTAAATCAGAAAATATAGACATCATGCATCTCTGAAATGTAGCTGGAGCATTACACAATGCAAATGTACCGTAAGGACATGTAAATGTAGTTTTATCTTGATCCTCAGGTGCAATTGGAACTTGATTATAACCAGAATAGCCATCTAAAAAGCAATAAAACTCATGACCAGCCAAACGCTCTAGCATTTGATCAATAAAAGGCAATGGAAAATGATCTTTCCTAGTCTTATCATTCAATCTCCTATAATCAATGCATACACGCCATCCAGTAGTAGGTCTAGTAGGTACTAATTCACCATTTTCATTTCTAATCACAGTCATACCTCCCTTTTTAGGCACTACTTGGACTGGACTCACCCACTGACTACAGAGATAGGATAGATAATACCTGCATCGAGTAGTTTAATCACCTCTGCTCTTACAGCTTCTTGTAGATGTGGATTCAGTCTCCTTTGGGGCTGTCTCACTGGCTTGTCATCCTCCTCCATATAAATCCGGTGTGTACACAATGCTGGACTCAGTCCCTTGATGTCAGCTATCGTCCAACCTATTGCTCTAACATGCTTACTCAACACTTGGGTTAATGCATTTAATTGATCATCATTTAATTTATTACTTGCAATAACAGGTAAAGTATCATTCTCACCAAGAAAAACATACCTCAAATGTGATGGCAGCTCTTTCAATGTCAATGTAGGTGGCTTTTCAACAGACGGGACTAACTTGGATTCTTCTATTGCACATGTTACTTGCACAAGTAATCCTCCCTCACACTTACTTTCAGCTAAGTCCTCACAACTCTCCACTAACTGCTCAAATTTCCTATAGGGATCATGTCTAGCAAAGAACTCACTCTCAATCACCTCATCCTCCTGATAGATAGCTGTGACTCTATTACACGGGTAGGTGTCAGAACTAGCATGTTGTGTTTTAGTTGTCTTAGAAATGTCAAACGACACTTGTTCATTACCTACTTTAAGTGTAATTTTACCATCATCCATATCAACCATAGCCCTACCAGTTTGCAAAAATGGTCTACCTAAAATCAGAGGAATATCAATGTCTTTTTCCATATCAAGAACAACAAAGTCGACAGGGAAAATGAAACTCTCTACTTGAACAGGAACATCTTCTACAATGCCTAAAGGAGTCCTAATAGATCTATCAGCAAGCTGTAGCTGCATCCTAGTAGGCTTCACAACTCCTACTCCTAGTTCTCTAAAGACATGTAAAGGCATCAGATTAATACTAGAGCCGAGATCACACAGAGCTTTGTTGAATTCTTTAGTGCCAATAATGCACGGAATAGTATAACTCCCAGGATCTTTTTGTTTAGTAGGTTGCCTTCTTTGTAAGATTGCACTACATTCCCCTGTCAGTGTCACTTTCTCTTCATCATCAACACTCCTCTTTTTTGATAGAATTTCTTTTAAGAACTTAGCATACACAGGCATTTGTGCAATGGCATCAGAAAAAGGAATATCAATTCTTAAATTCTTAAAGACTTCTAAGAATTTGGCATAATCTTTATCTTCCTTAGCCTTCTTAAGACGCTGTGGATATGGAATAGGTGGCTGATATGGCTTGACCGGGACAGTAGACTTCCCTTTATTCTTATCCTGTTCAACTCTAAGTTTCTCACTCTCCTTAAGCTCATCAGTGTTTTTATGCTGACTTCCTTTCTCTGTATCCTCACTTTGATCATCTACAGCATCAGCTAAAACCTCTGGATCATCTAAGGTAGGGTAAGGATTAGGTAATTCATTTTTGTTCCTTAAAGTGATTGCTTTACATTGCTTTTTTGGATTAGGATCAAGCATGCTTGGTAGTGTTCCTTGCTGTCTATTTGAGGTATCCCTAGCAATTTGACCAACTTGTACTTCTAAATTTCTCATTGAGGCTTGCATTTGCTGAATTGTTTGTTGTTGAGACACGATTGTGCTCATTAACTCTTTCAAATTGACCTCATTACTTCCTTGGTTTTGTTGCAGCTGCTGTTGAGGTTGAAAGTTCCTAGGCTGTTGGTTAGGGTAAAAAGGTTGATTCTGATTTCTGTTTTGATTATAGTTTTGGTTCTGATTTTGGTTTTGAAAATTCTGGTTTTGATTTGGATTTTGATTTGGGTAATTTTGATTTTGGTTTTGTGGATAAGATTGACGGTTGTTTTGTGGATAAGTGTTTTATTGAAATTGAGAATTCTGATTTGGATAGAAGAGTTTTGATTGTAGTTTTGCTGCCTATTTCCCATGTAGTTCACATCTTCCACTTGCTCCTCAGTCCCCTCACACTGCATAGTCTCTTGAAGTCCTTGATCAAGCAAGTGACAGGCTGATGACTCGTGTGGTCCATGACAAATACCGCATCTCACAACTTTAGCTTGACCTTTCTTAAGCGTAGAAACCTCCCTCATCAAAGCATCTAACTTAGAATCTATAGCAACTGCCTTTTCTACCTCATAGATTCCTCATTTTGTTTTATTTCAAGCATTTTTCTTACCAGGAAATTTTTTCATGTTAGAAATCTTTTTCTCTATGATTTCCTTAGCTCTAGAGGGTCCTATAGACAGAAAAGAATCTCCAGCTGCTGCATCCAACAAGTTCCTCCAATGATCAATCAGTCCATTGTAGAAGAAATGCATCTGCTGCCAATCTTCAAAGCCGTGATTCGGGCATCTCGCCAATAAAGTGTTGTATCTATCCCATGTTTCAAGTAAAGTTTCACCCTCATCTTGCACAAATTCTTTGATTTTTTCTTGCAATTCAATAACTTTGGATGGTGGGAAGAATTGTTCTAAGAAAGCTTCTAACATTTTATCCCAGGTAGTAACATCCCTTAATTGAAGTGAGTTGTACCAAGTTTTAGCTTTATCTCTGAGTGAAAACGAGAACAATCTCAACTTAATTTCATCACAAGTAACACCATTTATTTTCACTGTGTCACAATAGTCCAGAAAGTTTCTTATGTGTTCTACAGCATCATTAGTAGGTGCTCCATTATATTGATTAGCTTGAACCATTGTGATTAGTGCAGGCTGAAGGGTAAAGCTTAAAGCATCTACATCTGGCCTTGGAGTTCTATTAAGCAGATTTCCACTAGTTCCTTGTAAGTGTTCTTCAATGGTCATTTCAGCTTGATCATCGTGCTCCAAATCACCACCATTACCTCCATTATTACCCTGATTATCATTGTTATTCGCTGCCATGTTTAACCTATTGAACTGAGCAACTAATTGATTAGTTTGAATTGTTGAAACTCCAGTCGTTGGAGAATAGTCTTCTTCATCAGAGGATGAATTAATTAAAATTTTCAACTGAGCTGGTCTCCTACGTTTCCCTAATCTAATAGCTCTAAGAGTACGCTCAATTTCAGGATCATAAGCTATTTCTGCTTGTTTGCTTCGCACTGCAAATATTAAATAAAAATAAAAATAAAATAAAATAAGTAACAGTTAAATTAATATTTAACTTAATAAATTTAAATTAATAAACTAAAAATAATTAAAAGTTCACAATAAATTCCCCGGCAACGGCGCCAAAAACTTGATGGGTGATTTTCACTACTCATATTTTACCACAAGCGGATGGTTGTCATCAAGTAATAAAAACCGGTGAATACCGGGTCGAACCACAGGGAATTTCAGAATATTATTTCATTCCGGAGAAGTTTTAATTGTTCTTAAGTTCATTAATTATATATATTATATTCTAAAAGAGTTTGATTACTTCTAATGGTGATTAGATTAAAAATAAATAGTGACATTAAATTTAAAGTAAAGCAAATTAAAATTATATTTAATAAAGATATAAATGGGAGATGCTTGTAATATTTTAAATATTGCCATCTTTATATAAAATAGAAATTGCATATTGATTTAGCATTTTCCAATGTCTAAAAAGATCAATTTCTTAAAATTAATTATTTTATAAAGATTAAAAATATTATAATCTACTAATAATCAAATTATGCTTAAACGGATTTCATGGAAGCTGATTAAATTATCTAACATTCTGCAATCATTATTCTAGGCTTAAATTTGAGTCTTTCCCAAGCATACAAATTTTCCTATAGCAATTAAAAGGCACTTTTCATTTCCCAAATCATTGTGCACATGCCAGAATCCATTTATAATGTAATTTATTCCCAATTCCGGTACTAAAATATTAATTCTACTTTTTATCTCCCGATTTAGCAAAGCAGAAATCACAGAATTGGATTCTAACATTTAATTATGTAGAATAGTGTAAATAATTTAACAATTATGGTAAAATAATAACAAAACATGGTAAACTGGATTTAATTAATAATATTAAAATGCAGACAGATTAGAATTAATGCCAGATTACTAAAAATAGGGAATACAGATTAATCGATCAATTCAGGCTTTAGCAGATTAATAATTTGAATAGCAGATTTAGCAAAAACACAGAATATCGATCAGTTTGGAAGCATCTAACATATAATCCTAATACAGATTCTGATTCCATTACAGATTAATCCATTCTAATCGATTAAAAGCAGATTAAACCAAAACATGAAAATTCACTTCTATAATTCAGGCAGAATGGCGCTTAAATCAGATTAGACAGATTCTAACATGATAGCAGATTAACCCAGATTACATAAGAAAACATCGATACTTTATATTACTTCCATAAAAGATAAGTTCATACTTCAAAAGTGATTCTGAACTCCCGTTCTAGATCACTCCTAACACGAACATTATAGAAATCTGTCTACAAATTCGAAACATAACAGTAGATTACATTTAGAGGCAAATTCATAACATTACAAAGCAAGAAAAAGAAAGGCAACACCTAGAATAGGAAGAACACGCCCAGAACAGCGTTCTTGATGTATTCCTCCGGCATGGATTTGTGTTTCCGGCCTTCTTCTCCCATTTGCAGATGTTTCCAGAGAGTTTTTAGTCGAATGTTTGTGTCTGGATTGTGAAGAATGAAGAGAAACGGGCCTTAAAACCGTGTTCGGGAGGTTAGAAAACTGCTCAACCGCGACTGTGGCGCAAAAAGTGGCGCTCGGAAGAGGTTTTCGGCGCCACCAAGAAGCTGCGGCGCATACGAAGATTTTCCAAATTTTCGAGTGTGGCGCATTTTGTGGCGCTGAAAGGCACTTTTATGCGCCGCCAAGAAGGTGCGGTGCATTCTGACAATTTCCTAAAATTTACCCTGCGGTGCATTTTGCGGCACTCCAGAGTGCTTTTCGGCGCCACCAAGCTATTGCGGCGCATCCTGGAGCTTTTCCAATATTGAAAATTCCGAATTTTGCATCCTTTGACCTCCGAACATCTTCTTTCTTCATTTTAATGCCTGAAACATCATTGCAATGTATGAGAATTGCCAAAGTCTTATTAAAAAGCATAAAACAAGGTAAATCGGGCTCGGATAAGGTCGGTTTAACCGGTCTTATTAATATTTACACATCACATGAAATATACATTAAAAAGCAGTAAAATAGAGTCTCATGCATGCAATTTAGGTTCATTTTAACATAATTTAAGCTTATTTAAATGTGGTTTCACAGGGTGCATCAATATGACCCGGATCAGTCGGGAGGTATCCGTTCCGTTTTCACCCATATTGGTAATGAGTTAAATATTGATTAATTTTATACTTGCAGGAATTGGAAGACTTGTGTGTTGAGTATGGATTTTTGAAGTGGAAGATGTTGAGATAAAATGGATTGTTAATGTTGCTAGTCTCAAGTGTTGGAATTGTTGTTTATAATTTTGGAGAAAGACCAGTGCTACTTGAGTTTTTTTAGTTATTTGATAAATGATAAATGTTTGGCATGTCAAAATTGAGTGTTAGAATGAACTTTAGTTGAGCATATTTGATTCAAGGGTTAAATGAATTTTGCTAGTAATTTTTGAATATTTAAGTTGGAGTACTTGTTAGAAGTTTGAGATTTGTTGGTGTTAATAGAATTAAGAGTTAGAGATTTTTTTTTAATAAAAAATTAGATGGACCTTAGTCTCGTGGTCTATTTTAGTTATTAGTCTCGTGACCTAAAATTCACCTCCGCCGCACCCGCAAGCAACCTTCCTAACATCTTCTACTTCCACGGTGGCGGATTCTGCATCAAATCTGCCCTCTCCGTTCAACATTATTGCTACGCTATACATCCTCTTCGCCGCCACCTCTGTACTCATTCTCTCCGTCGAGTACCGCTTCGGCCTGGAGCACCCCCTTCCCGCCGCCTACCACGATGCCTCGGCCGCACTCTTGTGGCTCTCCACTCCCACCAACGACGATTCAAGGATAACTCGCCATCGCGACCTCAACGGGCTATTCATCGGTGGTGACAATGTCGAGGGCAACATCGCCCACAACATCGCAATCCTGGCCGGTTCGAAGCCCTAGCTCCTCCCTCTCGCCTACACAACTCTCTCAATCCAGTTCTCTTTGCCCTCTCTAGCCTCAATAGCGGTGCGTCTCTGTACAGTGTCAAAGAAAAAGAAGAAGAAAGGAAAGCATAAAGGAAGAAGAAAAGAACAAGAGAAGAGAAAAAAAAGATGGAGCAGCGCCTCAACCCTAAAAAACTCCCAAATCTGCTTAATGGCCGGAGTAACAGTTGTGGGTTTTGGAGCAATTTGGGTATTTTGGAGCATGTGTATGATTTTGGTGATTTTACTAACGCGGAGCTCAAAATCTTCAACCAGGTCCGGTACACAATGCCAAATCAGCCTATTAGTGTGGTCAATTGTTTGACCTTGCTAATCCTCCATCCACATCAGCACTGAAAATGGGAATAAGGGTTCATGGGATTAAAGGAATAAATGCCCAATTAGTTCTTTTTCTTTCCATTTTGGTCAAATCAGTCCTTTATCTATTTTTATACCTAATTAGTCCTCTACCTTTTGCCTTAATGTCCAATTTAATCATTTTTGTATAAAATAATCTCCACTTGACACTCTTTTATATTAAATTGATCACCAACCTTTCAAACTATTTCATTTTAGCCCCAAAACTTTAAATAGTGATTTTTTTAATCCATACATCAAATAAATGCCTAACATGCTTCCGTAAGAAAAATTAAACAAAAACCTCATACCTCGGGTTTGACCGCCTTGTTGCCGAGTCTTCCGAGCTCTGGGATTTTACGGACCCCCTTCCAACCACACGAGCGCAGCCAATGATTTACCAGCTCTGGGCTCCTTCAGCAACAGTCAGCACAGTCCTATTTCGTTTCCTACCTTAGGACGTAGCGAGGTTTGGGGCAAAAGAGTTTAATTCTAATTGGGAAGATTATAGATATAAGAAGCCTTGATTTTATTGAAGAAATATTAAAAATATTATTCAAATATAATTTATCCTAATGGAGAAGACAAACACTCAGCTCCTCATGGAAGAGGATACTAGACTCTTGGGGATGTACCCCATACTATTACAGACACAAATGAAATTATTGCAGAAAGAAAATATTACAGATATTTTGAAGAGTTGGGAGGATTTTCAATGCCTTCCATCTGCTTCAAATGTCTCTATATATAGCCGCCCGCGGACTTCAATTGCAGATTCCAAATTTTCTCTAATGCATTGTGACGTCACTGCGTTCGTCACACGCTTTGGATTCCAGCTGGTTACATTATTGCTGAATTATTTATCTTGTGTGGCATCTTTTGTCAACCTTCCACCTTTCTTTGTCGGCCACTAACTGCCAACTACTCCAGTCTTGCTTTGTCGGTCTTTAATTATAGTGTATTGCCGACATCTCTTTTCCTCTAACATCCAACTGTTCTCACTTTGGCTTGTGAAAGTTTTTTGGACATTTCTTCCCCTTTTCTTGTTCGGATCCGAATTTCTTTTGAGTTATCCGAATCTTTGTGCCAAATAGGGGTTCTTCCTGTTCTGCGCAGTATGGGCATATGTGGTTTTTCCATTGGTCAACATGCATCATATTGCATGCTTTCTTTCTGGTAGACTCGATTGCTGGCAACTTATTCTCCCAAATAAGTAACCTCTTCTTTTCGAAAGAGGTTTCTGCAAACTTGGTGCTTTTCCCTAGAATCCCCATGCTAGTCTGGTGGATATCTCGTCTTCACTGATGGAAGATACTAATGGTGCCTTGTCATCAATGGACTTAGACCCTGTTGAAAACTATCATATCAGTCCTTTGTAATTTAATAAAATGAAAGACCGGGTATGAACCTTTTCCAATGATTTCTGGTGCTGCTGAGATGAACTTAAGCTCCAGAATATCTCCTCTTTGGAGGTGCGGGTTGTTCTGCCATGATTCATGCACCGCACTACTTATCCATCCTGGAAGCTTTTCTATTTCCGGGAACCCTGGAGATGTAGTATGAACAGATGCTAATGATCCAAAATCATACCACTTTCGAACCTCTTCTGGCTTTGATCCTTCGAGCATGCAGACCTTGTTGTATCTTCCGGATGTTTCGATCACCATCTTGCTAGGGTTAATTCACCTTTTGGAAACCAGTTGTTCCCATTTTCCTTGATAGTCCAGCCAGGCTGTAGAAAGGACATTTTCTTATGAATTAACATTAGAGGTGCTTGTCATTGGCCTAAGGTTAATTTCTTCCTCTTTTACCCCAGAGACAGTGGGTTGACTTGAACTTTCGGAAATGTAATTTTCCTCTTGCTCAACTTTTTTGTTGATATCCGACAATGGTTCTTTTGAAGCAGTGCTTGAATCTGCTTCTTCATATGTGACCACTTTAGCTTTTTGGGCACATTTCTCTTTGTTTACCAAGGAAGCCGACGCTTTCCTGATTGGCTCTAGTACCGATTACCATAGCATTGTCATTGCAATATGGAAGGTTCGAATATCATTGCGGACCATGTCCACATCACTCTGTTGTATTTGGCCAGCTGTCGTTGCGTTGATATCCAGCTGTCTAAATGCTTTGATAGCTCCTCAAGATTTTCCCTGAGGTGCCTGAATCTCGTAATGATGGAATCTGCTTAAAATGCTTCTATTTCTTGTCAAGAAATCTGCAAGAACATTTTCATGAGATTTTATAATATCAATATCATAAGTATAATACTGACATTGAGCTTGCCATCTGATAATACGAGCGTTTTCAATTTTTGATTCAAGTTTATTTTTTTTAGAAAAGCTCTAACATTGGTATTATCAACCTTTAAAATAAATTTCTTTGCAAGGAAGAATAAAGGCCATTTTTTAAATGTTTTCCATACTGCAAAGAATTCATTTTTGTTAATGTGCCAAAGTTTAGCTTGTTGTTCAGTGAATAACCCTCCTGTGTATCTATATGGTTCTTGTCCTGTAGTTGTTTTTCTCATGAGCACTCATGCCCATCGAAAATCATTGGCGTCTGTATAGACTATCAGCTCGTCCTCATCTTGAGGTATCGCGAGTTTTCGCAAGCTATTACAGACTTGCTTTAGTTCGCGAATTCTCTTTATATGGGTTTCTTCCCATTTCCATCTAGAGCTTTCAGTCTCTTTCAGGAGTGGTCTAAAATCCTTTCTATATTTTGTAAGGTCTTTTATAAACATACCTGCAACAACTCCCATGAAACTTTGAAGTTGTTTCTTGTGCTTCAATATATCAGGAAAACTGCGGATTTTCTTCACAATGTGTTCATGTAACTCTATCACTGCTTCATCAATTTGAACTACTAAGAATTCAATTTTATTAGCAGTGATGGTAGCCTTTTTCTCAGAGAGAACTAGACCTTCCCTGTGGCATGCATCAGAAAATATTTCAAGGTGTTTGATATGCTCTTTAATATTTTTAGATGCAATCAGAATGTCATCAATGTAGACGAACATAAACTCTAGATAATCTTTAAATAGATTATCTATTTTTTTGGAATATCTAAGGGGCACTAGAAAGCCCCATTGGCATAACATTCAAATATATTGCCCTTGTGGGGTGGATAATAATGTGAATTTCTTCGACCCATTCTCCATCTTAATCTGATAGAAACCAGATTTGCAATCGAATTTAGAAAACACTTTAGCACCTTTAATGCAATCAATTAACTGTTCTCTACTCGGAATATAATAACCATCAAACTGTATTATTTTATTAATACCTTGATAATTTATCACCAACATGGGTTTACCTCTTTTTATTTGACCATGGGTTCTTACCAAGAATCCAGGGCTACTATATGCTGAGACTCCAGGCTCTATGAGTTTAAGATCGATATGATCCTTGATAATTTGTTGCATATCTTTCTTATCCTGCAAATTTATTAGGATGGGTTTGTATCGAACATACTCATATTTATATTGTTCTTTTACCTGTAGAGTTGCTTCGATCTTGTTTTTATCCTACCATGCCAGAGGATCCTCTTTAAAGTTTCTCTGTGTAAGCCTTTTGACATTTTCGAGGGACAATTTAGTTTCCCCTTCAATGTCTAATGAAGTTATTTTCAATGACTTCATTTCCTGCATTGCTTCTTTAAGATTTATCATTTCTCAATGGATGCTTAAGCCTTACCAAACTTTCTTTTATCCTGCATTTTTGGATGGGTTTTGGCATCATTATCACCACGTTTGTTGCGAAATATTATAGGGATTATCCGGTTGAATGCCTTTTCCCTTCGCAACACATGTATCTCATTCACACAACTTGTGGTAAATATTAACAAATTTCTTTTGTTATCTTGAACATATTTTGTAAAGGTTTTTATGAAATTATTACCTAACAAAATATCTGCTCATGTATCATGAAAGTAAATAGAAGGTGTTTTTACCTTGAACCAAGGTGTACCAAATGTTCATCCAATCATCATATTGGCATTTTTAATACCCTTATTGAGTACTAAGATTTTCTGGAAAAATCTCTACCTGCAATAATTGATAATGATTCCATAGTTTGCTAGGGAAAACTCCTGATTTTGCTGTGCAAATACCTGATTCTGAATCAATATAAGCTGCAAAATATTATGACTTATATTGTTCATATATTATCCCTACTGAGATATAAATGGAAAACGGACTTGTCATTTAGTTCTGATGGTATGACCCTTCAGATTAAATTCTATTCCATTATCTTTTCTTACCCATGGTTTATGACTTTCGAGAAAACTTAATCCCAAAGTCATAACCCTGTTGTCTTTTTTGGCGGTGCGTAAGACTCTGATCTCGTGCCCTGCAATTTCAATTGTTCCTTCATAAGTTCCAATTGATGGCTGCTGCAAGTAGTATAGGTCATCACATGGAAAACGATTAATCTTTTCAGTGATGTCAAATATAACTCGTATCTCTTTCCATCCTTCAGGGCATTTAATTTTTATATTATCTACCCCAATGGACTGAGGAGTTAGATCTTTGATGAACTCCTTTCTTTTATATGCCATAATTCTGTCTTCCGAAAAAGACATGCGGCTTGCATACTAAATTCTAGCACTTGTTGATCGGTCTAGAATTGGGTGATCTCTTATTTGTAAGTCAACTCCTCCTAACCTCGGGATCTGGGAGGGATTTGGAGTCATGACTTTAGAAAATTCCTTGAAAATTCTAGGAATTTCTATATACTCTTTTCTAAGAAATAAGTCAGAATGATGACTATTGGAAAGCGCATAAGAAATTCTATAAGTTATAGAATATGGCCTATTCCCTTCTTTCATCAGATCTTTTCTTTTGAAATCCTGATGAAGGGCTAGCACTCTGCTAAAATCTTGGTCGGCTAAGTTATAGGAAATTCTGGGATGGATGTCAAACATTAGCTTTCCTGCATATAAATTTCCTACCATAGTCCCAAGAAGACCATCTCTAAGGTTATTGATTCTTCTATCAGTGACTGATAGATGTAATTCAGAATTAATGCCTTCTTTGAAGGTTGCCTTAATTACTACTACGATGGCTCCTTTGTGGATCCATTTCATAGTAATGGCAATTTCCTCCTTCATTCTTCTTAATTCCTCAAGAATTTCTTCTTTAGGAATTAATTGCATATCCATAACATTACATGTAAGCTCCATAGGAATTGCAAACTCACCTGCACTTATCATGTAGATGGTGTTATGTCTTCTCTGGTTGAGTCACATGTGATTAAGAACTCGTACAATGTAATACCCCGGTTTTGATAACCCAGGCCGGGATACCACCGCCACACCTCCCTAACAAGACACGACTTCTTCGAGCTTGCTAAAGAGATGCAAGGCTATGGGTATTTGAAATAATTTAAAAACAAGTCCGGAAAATACTTAACTTAAAATAATGTAATAACCTTCAAGTGCGATGATTACATTGCAGCGGAAAATAAACATGGGCCAACATGGCCAATACACGGTAATATTTAAAATCTAAATGTACATGCAACATATATAGTATTCAAAATCCTGAGCCCCGAATGCGTGCATATGATCATGCCATTTCTTCATACTCTGTAAAAGAAAATAAACAACGGTTTTATCAGTATATAAAATACTGAGTAAGTTAATCCCTAACGTAACAATAAAGGGGTTTAAAAATTATTTAATTAATTTTAAAAATATACTTTTACTCATGCAAAATTTAATAAATTTAAAATTCATAATTTCCTTAACAGAAAAATGTTTTTATTCATTACTCATACTTAATTAAAATATTAAAATTCATAATTTAACTCGCAGCGGAAAAACATAATTAATTATACGAAATTTAAAATACGTAATTTAAAAAAAAAAACTTGATAAGTAAATAAAGCTTTAAATAAATAACACACGCGAGTCTTTTAATATTTCCCGTTAACTATGAGGAAGATTTAAAATCATGGCTAAGATGTATGTTCTCGCACGAACCATTAGTTTATTATGATCGAAGTTATCTTAGTTCGCCGGGGCCCTTATGTCCACTAGCCTTTACGCTTGGGCCATTACGTCCACAAGCCGCATAATTTAAAGTTCGCTAGGGCCATTATGTCCACTAGACTTTACGCTTGGGCCATTACGTCCACAAGCCACAAAAAATTAGAGTTCGCTAGGGCCATTACGTCCACTAGACTGTACGCTTGGGCCATTACTTCCACAAGCCGCATAATTTAAAGTTCGCTAGGGCCATTACGTCCACTAGACTGTACGCTTGGGCCATTACTTCCGCAAGACTTTATGCTTGGGCCCTTACGTCCACAAGCCTCATGGAATTTGTTTTATCATTTAGCGAGAATCTCGATAGTTCATTTAGAAAATCTCAATTTCACATATCTCGACACAGTTTGCGCCTATTTAAATTTAAAAATTCATCATATAGTCAAAAATTCTGAAATTTAAGCAGAAGCTTAAACACATCTTTACAAACAACTTTCATGTTATAAGTTTCTCGAAATTAGGTAAGGAAAAAAGTCGACTTTTACAATGTTCTCAAAAAGTGAAATCTAACAACTTTCCGGTAACAGCGCATTGTTTTTAAAACACGTTTTTGTCCTAGCAAACGAACTCCAAAAATTACGAAAATTTACAGGAACGTACATGACACAAAAATGAACAAGTTTTATTAAAGGCATTTTATCCGAAGACACTCCGGATCAGATCCGTTTCACGCATCAAGTTAAATAAGAAAATCTGTTCAGAATCTTCATTTTAAGACGCTGACTGTTCAGACCAATTTCGATGGCCTAAATGTTAACGAAAACTCACGAAATTTTATGGACACAATATTTAGGCAGTTAGCTACAACTTTCGTTTTTACATCAAAGTTTAATTTTGAAGGAATCCATTAGAAAAACGTCAAAGATGTCGGACACGAAATTCTGTCAGCCTCTTCGGTTTTGAAAAACAACTCAGAAAATATAAGACGCATTTTTGGGGGCCAAAACACGATGAAAATACTTGAAAATTTGACACAACGTAGATTACAATGTGAGGAACAAATCTTCAGTTCGGAGTTTTTCGCTTCAGATTCTCGAAATAGGAGTTTTTGTTGGATTTTAGAAATCGCGCAAAGGTGAGTTCTTGGTGACATATTTTAGTATTTTGTTTAGATCTCTCGAAATACTCAACCAAGGGACTCCAAAAATTGATACGCAAGGAGTTAACTTACAGTGTTAGAGTTTAGGATCGTCACAGGGCTCTCTCGGGTTGTCTAGGGTCGCCACGAGCGGGTATCTTCCACCGATCTCCTTCTTCTTCACCCCCGAAGTGAACTCGTAAGAAAGTTTCGATTGTTAGATTCGAAATTATTGCATTATAGACGAATATGAAACTGCACTACACCTTACCAATGCCCTAGAAGGCAGGGGGCTTCGTCTCGATTGTTCCCTTGGCCGGAATCCTCGCCGGACGGGTGGCAAAGTTTCAAGAGCAAGGGTTTTCAAAAGAACGGAGGTGGAAGAGAGTTGGAGGATGATGGGGGATGAAGAAAGGTGGAATAGGGCGGCCAAGAGGTGGCTACGAGCTGCAAACACGCCTTATAAAGGCTCCACAAAACCCTAGACGCGTTGCCATAGCCGGAGCTCCCCAAAAAGGTAAGAAAATCGCCATGATCGCACAGTTTGGCAGCTGTTGTGTGGTTGGAGCGGTCTTGGCGTGTTCCCGCCGCGGAGACCGCGCGGCTCCGATCGGGACTGCGGTCTGGACCGGGTCGTGTGATCCGTCGGGTCTTTTCTACTCTCTTTCGGGCTTCTATCCTCCTTCGTTCTCGGGCTCGATTTTTCGAGTCATTCTCGGGTTATGATTCCTATCTTAAATTTATTTCGTCTCGAATTAGTTCCGTATTTGAAATCTTGAATTCGTCGCATTTGGAGTCGTTGGCTTTGTATTCGTCGTCATTTGATTCTCGTGCAATGATTTATTTCTTTAAATCATTTTTGACTTCACGGTTCTTGGAATTTTAAATTCTTTTGCTCTTCGAATTTTAATTCCATTTCTCTCGAGCTTGGTCCATGGAATATTTTCGGGCTTCCTTTCCCTCTTTCATCCCATTTCGACTTGACCAAAATTCGGATTCGAATTCTTGAATTTATCGGTCATACCATTTCCGAGCAACAATTTATTGTACTAAATTAATTTTTTCTCGGAAATAAATTTATTTTTATTTGTTGAGCGCTATAAAAATCCCGGGTATTACATACAATCCCGCCAATTCTGAATCCGTCATATGGGCTGAGGTTGGAATCTTGTCGCATTATCCTTTCCATGGTTCAATTCGAGAGCGTCATCCTTGAAAAGAATCCGGACAGGTTTTCAGTTGTCTGAATCCTGTCTTCTTCAGTCAGACTCGGTTGAAGATCCATCTGAATATGAGTTTGAGTCGCTTCTTAGTTCTTCCTCGTAGATGCTTTCATCCGAGGGGATGTATTCAAACTGATAGACTGGTACTAGCTTTCCATGGTAGACCGGTTCCACAATATCCTCCGTGGCTTCGTATATTCGTATCTCACGATTCTGCAGGCAATTGGGTGAGATATGACCTCTGGCTCTACACTTCCAACAGTTGCAGTTTTTGAAACTTTCGTTGGCTCGGGTATGGGCTCGTCTGAATGTTCTCTTTGACATTGTTCTCTCTGTGCTCCTTTCTGCTGAGCTAGTTGAGCCTTGGGATGAACTCTTCGTCGTTCCCGTTCTTTGTCCAATTTTGTATGTTCTGGCCTTGCTCTTGGACCACCATGCTCTTCTTCTTCGGAATGGAGGTCTTCTGAAACTCTTACTGTATGAGCCTCGACTCTTCTTCTTTCTTCTCTTTTCTTCCGATTCTCCTATAATTGTTGGAAAGTCGTTATTTTCACAGAAAAGAGGGGTTCTTTTTATTTTACCTCTTAGTCTTTTGATGTTCTTTTGGGTTGCTGCCTGTTGACACCATTCTCTGAGCTTATCCTTTAGGAAGGACATTCTTCGGGCTATTGAATCTACTGTACCAGGGGGTACTGTGTACGATTCGGTCAACATCTCTCTCCATGGGCTGAAGATCTTTGCAAAGAACATGGGACATGCTACTTCAGCTGTCATCTTACTCCGAAAATAGTATTGATGAAACCAGTAGATATATTCGTCTACTGCGCAAATACTTCTTAACTCCATACCCAATAGTGCTTGGGTATAGACCTTAATTTTTTCGGTTCTCTATTCTTCAAAATAACCATCTCCTACAAAATGTGTTTTGAATAAGAGGTCAAATCTTTCGCAGATTGTGCTTTTGGATTCTCCTTCGAGTATTTGCTCCTTTAGAGCCGCCGTGCAGTTTTTCCAACCCAGATTTGCCGATCCTTCGAGACGTAGCTCTATTAATCTGACAAAGTTTTCTTTATCGAGATCCAGGGTGGTTCCTGCAATCTTCATTGAAGCTACCCATTCGCCGATCAGATCTTCGATGTTTCGGAAGTCGATAACATCGAGGTTCAGTGTTATGCCATATGGATTTAATGGTTGTAACATCGTCTTGGCCCACGTTGTGGATTCCGGTGCTCTACTTGGGTTCCATCCTGGGTTTCGTCTTGCATTGAGATGTACATCATGATACCTGTTCATGTGGAAGTCTGTACTTTCTCTCATTGGGACATCAGGCGGTCCATCGTGGGTTACGTTGGATCCTGATTCTTCCACATAACCCAATTGAAGAACTTCATTGGGTTTTACATTAACTAGATCCATAATCCCAAGTTGGGAAAATGATTCTGCTAATTCTTGTAGATCTGATAGATCTGCCCTGGAAACACTCATTCGACTATTTTCAGAAGATCGATCATAAGCTCTTCTTGTGATTTCTGGTTTGGAACCATAGTTGCTTTACCTTTTTGATGTAAAGCTTGTACGAGTCCGAATGTATCTCTAATATTGGCTTGGTTATTCTTGGAAGAACCAGGAATATCCTTTTGGCTTTTCTTGATATCCGAAATATCAAATTTCAGATTTAAAATCTCTTTCTTTAGATCTTGAAACAATTTCAAGATCTCTTCTGTTGATTGATTCAGGTTATCTATATTTTGAGGTAAAATTAATATCCGGTTACCCTAATCTTGAATCACCTTTTGGATTTCTCTTAAGTCTTATGAGAATTTAGAGCTATCCGGATCAATTTTTTTCCAGTCAGATAAATAAGTTCAAGAATTTCCTCTGGAAATTTCTATTTTTTATTTCCAAAATTTGGAAATAACTCGTTGGTTCCAAATTAAATTAATACATTAAATAATTAAATCTTCACCATTAAGAGATAAAATATTATAAATAATATAATTAATATGTTCTTTCAATAAAACCTAGGCTCTGATACCAATTTTCATGCGGATCCGAAGTTATATGGACAATAAAATTATTTAGGTTTTGAAAGAGGATCTTTTTGTATAAAGTCAAATCTTTCTAGGGCCTAAATAAAAGATTTTGAAAGTTTGGGGTTAAATATAATAGTGTATATGTCCACTAGCCCATTTAAATAATACAAAATGTCTATTTTGGCCATTTTATGCATATGTAGAGGATCATTTGGGTATTTTGAAATATAAAGGACTATTTTAATTTTTTAGCAAAGATAAAGGACCATTTTGGCCTTTATTCTTGGGATTAAATTGGCAAAGAGTAGCGTAGATTGTGGTTTGATTAGATAGGAATTTTCTGGGACCAATTAAGAAACAAGACAAACTTAAGGATCATTTGGGTTATTTTCCATTTTCCCTACTATGTACATTAACATTATTGATTAAGATGATGTTTTAATATTGGAAACTAGTTTATCTTTGGACAAGGTAAGATACTTCTAATGATAATAAAAAGAATCATCAATATGATTTTGAATTTGTACTAAAACTAGAATTCAACCCATATTAGGCCCGGGATATAAATTTATAAAACGATACACGAATGTGCGTAATATTACAATCACCATCCAAGTCACCCACTAGAAATAATAATACCTTAAGAAATCCAATTAGAAGCCAACTGTACCAACAGAGAAACCATCTAATCTTGGAATTCATCTAAAATAATTAACCTTGCCCAGAAAAAAATTCATCATATAACAAATATTCAAAATTAATAACAAATGTGTGCGAAACTACAACTAGGCGATAAAAAAAATCAAATTGAGTTTTAGAATAAATCATAATTCGGAATCCGCTAGAGAAAATTCCATAGCATGATTGCCAACAATTTGCCGACACTGTCTATCCCAAAGAATAAAGGGGGACACTCTCTATCGGCTGCAAAAACAAGGAAAAGAAAACACCTAAATGGTGTCGTAATTTTGCAAATTCTCCAATTCTATGCCATAATTTTGGAGTCTTCTAATTTGGTGTCATAACTTTGCTAATCGTCTCTAAAATGGTCCCATCGGCCTTAATCACCCCAATTTGTTTCTTGGCAATATATTATTATAAATAATTAATTTAATTATGCCATGTGGGTACCACGTAAGCATTGACTGTGTTCGAGTTACACATGTAGATAGTTTCTGACATATTTGCTGAGTGAGAATGTGACTACTAAATTATAAATAGGGTTAGAAATTATCCATATGTGTAGGTCAAAACTAATCAATGCCTACGTGGCAATTGCATGGCACCAAATTGGAAAATGGACAAAGATATGACACCATTTTGGTAATTTTCCAACAATTATCTTGTACTTTACGTCAATATTGTCATATAAAGTACCACACTTTTCGCAATAAAATTGTGTTTGGGCCTTTGTTAACCAAGAAATTTTGATTGAATATGGTTTGAGGATTGTTACAAGGATTGTAGAGAATTACAGAAAAACTTGAATAAAAAGGATGTAGAATTAAACTTGCAGGGAATGAAAGGATTGCAGGAAGTAAAAATATTGAAATGCGGATTTCTGGTGTAGAGTTGAGATGTCCCTCGCTTCCAAGCCTTTTCATCCTTTTATAGAGGATGGGACGAGACGACACCTTCCCCGGCTTCAATGCACTGATTCCTTTGATGGCGCCTGCATTAATGGGATGCAATCTCCTCTTCCTGACTGCGGGCTGTAATGGATGAGTATCTCCTTCCGGATAGAATTAGGAGATGGCGCATGTTATTCATGTGGCGGGATCCTCTCCTTGGATGATGCCTCGCTTTAAAGCCCTCCACACCCTTCTCCAAGGGTTGCAGCCTCAAATCACCAAGCCGCGTGGCGTTGCCTCATGATCGTCACCCGGATACATTTTGAACTGATGGATGGCGGCTTCTTACCACATAGATCCGGATATTCCTTGAATTGGATTGGGCTTCTCAAATTGGGCCGAACTTAATGGGCCTTACAACATAGATCCGGATATTCCTCTGAATTGGATTGGGCCTCTTCGAAAAAGAATTGGGTTAAATTCATTGGGCCTAAAATATTGGGGTTAACAGATGCCCCCCTCGGGCAATTTGTCTGATTAGCATTTTAAGGCAGATTTGCGCGTTTGAATCATAAGTCTGGCCCATTAGGCCCATTCCAAAACCCTAACCCTAGTTGGCTTCTATAAAAAGCCACCACTTCGTTAAATCGCCGGCCACCACCCTAGGAGACCTTGTCGTCGTCACTCGTGTAACGCTACTAGGCCGCTGCTGCTCCGCCGCGAGCGCCGTCAGCATCTTACGGGTGCCGCCATGGAGTTTTATCGTCGCCGTGGGGAGCTGTCTGGGGAAACGCTTCGGACCGCCGTCCCCTTGCCGAGAGCCGCCAGCCTCTTCGGGGAAGCCACCAACCTGATCGGGTACACGAGGAGAGAGCCGCCATCGTTGTCCGGAGGCCACCCCCGAGCGCCGCCAACGCCGCCATCCTGCGAGCTACCTCCACCATTCTTGAGTGACGTCGCGAGCTTGGCTGCCAACTCCTTAGCGTCGCCAGCCCTTCACGAACGCTGCCAGCCTCGAGCAAGCGCCGCAAGCGTGAGTTGGGCGCCGCCAGCCTCGGGTTCCGGCCGCCAACCGTGCTTGCCGCCAGCATCGCCCCGGCCGCCAGCCATCCAACCTACCGCCAGCATCACCGGCCGCCAGCCATCCAGTTGCCGCCAACTCCTGCGTCGCCGCCAGCAGCTTCTTTTTGGCCGTCAGCCTGTGCATCGCCGCCAGCACTGCCCAAGCCGCCAGCCTGTGCATCGCCTTCAGCACTGCCTCAGCCGCCAGCCATCCGGCCGCCAACTCGTGCATCGCCGCCAGCTTCACGCTCGGGCCGCCAACTGTTGCTCGCCGCCAGCATTGCCCGGGCCGCCATCCATCTTGCTTGGTTCCATGGATCAGGTTAGTTCCTTGTTTGTTATACTCTTGTTCTTTGGCCAAGATTTGTGAACTCGTAGAGTATGTTGTGAAACTATGATTAAAGACTAAGGATTCGAGGCTGGATTTGGAGACTAAGGACTCGGAATCTTAAGTAGAGTAGATGTTACATGAATTCTTTATTTGCACATTTGGGCTTGTTTCTGATTGCATTGCATGATGAAATGCATCCGAGACTTTGAATTGTATGTTGGCATTATTAATCTGTCTGCTTTATCCTGTCTGATTTGTATCTCTCTGTTCGTCTTAGTCACTGTATATCCATCTTAGATATTTGTTTGATGAGACATATGAGCTATCCAAATCATCACAAGTTTGATTTTTCTTGATGAGCATCCATCAATCGTCTTACATAGATTTTTAGAACACCATGCCATGCTAGATGCTTGTCTGTTGTGTATTCCATTGAGTATCTCTCAAACACATTGCATTTTTAACATAGAATTTAGCCGACGAAACCATGCCAGCCGCCAGCCCTAGGCCGCCAACTGCTCCAGCTGCTCCGGCCGCCATTCCCAGGCCGCCAGCTTCTGCCCCTCAGGCCGCCAGCTCCCGGCCGCCAGCTCCATCTGCTCCGGCCGCCAGTCCCAGGCCGCCAGCTTCTGCCCCTCAGGCCGCCAGCCTCTTCTCCGGCCGCCAGCACTAGGCCGCCATCTTCATCGACTAGGGATGCCATCTTGGGCCTCCAGCCACCACCTTCATCGGGACAGGCCGCCATTCCCTTGCCCGGCTTTGCTGCCTTGTCGTCTGGTGCCACGGCTTTTCAGGTTTGTTCGTCAGGTGCCACGCCATGATCGCGCAGTTTGGCAGCTGTTGTGTGGTTGGAGCGGTCTTGGCGTGTTCCCGCGCGGAGACCGCGCGGTTCCAGTCGGGACTGCGGTCCGGACCGGGTCGTGTGATCCGTCGGGTCTTTTCTACTCTCTTTCGGGCTTCTATCCTCCTTCGTTCTCGGCTCGATTTTTCGAGTCATTCTCGGGTTATGATTCCTATCTTAAATTTATTTCGTCTCGAATTAGTTCCGTATTTGAAATCTTGAATTCGTCGCATTTGGAGTCGTTGGCTTTGTATTCATCGTCATCTGATGCTCGTGCAATGATTTATTTCTTTAAATCATTTTTGACTTCACGGTTCTTGGAATTTTAAATTCTTTTGCTCTTCGAATTTTAATTCCATTTCTCTCGAGCTTGGTCCATGGAATATTTTCGGGCTTCCTTTCCCTCTTTCATCCCATTTCGACTTGACCAAAATTCGGGTTCGAATTCTTGAATTTATCGGTCATACCATTTCCGAGCAACAATTTATTGTACTAAATTATTTTTTTCTCGGAAATAAATTTATTTTTATTTGTTGAGCGCTATAAAGATCCCGGGTATTACATACAATCCCGCCAATTCTGAATCCGTCATATGGGCTGAGGTTGGAATCTTGTCGCATTATTCTTTCCATGGTTCAATTCGAGAGCGTCATCCTTGAAAAGAATCCGGACAGGTTTTCAGTGGTCTGAATCCTGTCTTCTTCAGTCAGACTCGGTTGAAGATTCATCTGAATATGAGTCTGAGTCGCTTCTTAGTTCTTCCTCGTAGATGCTTTCATCCGAGGGGATGTCTTCAAACTGATAGACTGGTACTAGCTTTCCATGGTAGACCGCTTCCACGATATCCTCCGTGGCTTCGTATATTCGTATCTCACGATTCTGCAGGCAATTGGGTGAGATATGACCTCTGGCTCTACACTTCCAACAGTTGCAGTTTTTGAAACTTTCGTTGGCTCGGGTATGGGCTCGTCTGAATGTTCTCTTTGACATTGTTCTCCCTGTGCTCCTTTCTGCTGAGCTAGTTGAGCCTTGGGATGAATTCTTCGTCGTTCCCGTTCTTTGTCCGATTTTGTATGTTCTGGCCTTGCTCTTGGACCACCATGCTCTTCTTCTTCGGAATGGAGGTCTTCTGAAACTCTTACTGTATGAGCCTCGACTCTTCTTCTTTCTTCTCTTTTCTTCCGATTCTCCTATAATTGTTGGAAAGTCGTTATTTTCACAGAAAAGAGGGGTTCTTTTTATTTTACCTTAGTCTTTTGATGTTCTTTTGGGTTGCTGCCTGTTGACACCATTCTCTGAGCTTATCCTTTAGGAAGGACATTCTTCGGGCTATTGAATCTACTGTACCAGGGGGTACTGTGTACGATTCGATCAACATCTCTCTCCATGGGTTGAAGATCTTTGCAAAGAACATGGGACATGCTACTTCAGCTGTCATCTTACTCCGAAAATAGTATTGATGAAACCAGTAGATATATTCGTCTACTGCGCAAATACTTCTTAACTTCATACCCAATAGTGCTTGGGTATAGACCTTAATTTTTTCGGTTCTCTATTCTTCAAAATAACCATCTCCTACAAAATGTGTTTTGAATAAGAGGTCAAATCTTTCGCAGATTGTGCTTTTGGATTCTCCTTCGAGTATTTGCTCCTTTAGAGCCGCCGTGCAGTTTTTCCAACCCAGATTTGTCGATCCTTCGAGACGTAGCTCTATTAATCTGACAAAGTTTTCTTTATCGAGATCCAGGGTGGTTCCTGCAATCTTCATTGAAGCTACCCATTCGTCGATCAGATCTTCGATGTTTCGGAAGTCGATAACATCGAGGTTCAGTGTTATGCCATATGGATTTAATGGTTGTAACATCGTTTTGGCCCACGTTGTGAATTCTAGTGCTCTACTTGGGTTCCGTCCTGGGTTTCGTCTTGCATTGAGATGCACATCATGATACCTGTTCATGTGGAAGTCTGTACTTTCTCTCATTGGGACATCAGGCGGTCCATCGTGGGTTACGTTGGATCCTGATTCTTCCGCATAACCTAATTGAAGAACTTCATTGGGTTTTACATTCACTAGATCCATAATCCCAAGTTGGGAAAATGATTCTGCTAATTCTTGTAGATCTGATAAATCTGCCCTGGAAACACTCATTCGACTATTTTCAGGAGATCGATCATAAGCTCTTCTTGTGATTTCTGGTTTGGAACCATAGTTGCTTTACCTTTTTGATGTAAAGCTTGTACGGGTCCGAATGCATCTCTAATATTGGCTTGGTTATTCTTGGAAGATCCAGGAATATCCTTTTGGCTTTTCTTGATATCCGAAATATCAAATTTCAGATTTAAAATCTCTTTCATTAGATCTTGAAACAATTTCAAGATCTCTTCTGTTGATTGATTCAGGTTATCTATATTTTGAGGTAAAATTAATACCCAGTTACCCTAATCTTGAATCACCTTTTGGATTTCTCTTAAGTCGTATGAGAATTTAGAGCTATCCGGATCAATTTTTTTCCAGTCAGATAGATAAGTTCAAGAATTTCCTCTGGAAATTTCTATTTTTTATTTCCAAAATTTGGAAATAACTCGTTGGTTCCAAATTAAATTAATACATTAAATAATTAAATCTTCACCATTAAGAGATAAAATATTATAAATAATATAATTAATATGTTCTTTCAATAAAACCTAGGCTCTGATACCAATTTTCATGCGGATCCGAAGTTATATGGACAATAAAATTATTTAGGTTTTGAAAGAGGATCTTTTTGTATAAAGTCAAATCTTTCTAGGGCCTAAATGAAAGATTTTGAAAGTTTGGGGTTAAATATAATAGTGTGTATGTCCACTAGCCCATTTAAATAATACAAAATGTCTATTTTGGCTATTTTATGCATATGTAGAGGATCATTTGGGTATTTTGAAATATAAAGGACTATTTTAATTTTTTAGCAAAGATAAAGGACCATTTTGGCCTTTATTCTTGGGATTAAATTGGCAAAGAGTAGCGTAGATTGTGGTTTGATTAGATAGGTATTTTCTGGGACCAATTAAGAAACAAGACAAACTTAAGGATCATTTGGGTTATTTTTCCATTTTCCCTACTATGTACATTAACATTATTGATTAAGATGATGTTTTAATATTGGAAACTAGTTTATCTTTGGACAAGGTAAGATACTTCTAATGATAATAAAAAGAATCATCAATATGATTTTGAATTTGTACTAAAACTAGAATTCAACCCATATTAGGCCCGGGATATAAATTTATAAAACGATACACGAATGTGCGTAATATTACAATCACCATCCAAGTCACCCACTAGAAATAATAATACCTTAAGAAACCCAATTAGAAGCCAACTGTACCAACAGAGAAACCATCTAATCTTGGAATTCATCTAAAATAATTAACCTTGCCCAGAAAAAAATTCATCATATAACAAATATTCAAAATTAATAACAAATGTGTGCCAAACTACAACTAGGCGATAAAAAAAAAATCAAATTGAGTTTTAGAATAAATCATAATTCGGAATCCGCTAGAGAAAATTCCATAGCATGATTGCCAACAATTTGCCGACACTGTCTATCCCAAAGAATAAAGGGGGACACTCTCTATCAGCTGCAAAAACAAGGAAAAAAAAACACCAAAATGGTGTCGTAATTTTGCAAATTCTCCAATTCTATGCCATAATTTTGGAGTCTTCTAATTTGGTGTCATAACTTTGCTAATCGTCTCTAAAATGGTCCCATCGGCCTTAATCACCCCAATTTGTTTCTTGGCAATATATTATTATAAATAATTAATTTAATTATGCCATGTGGGTACCACGTAAGCATTGACTGTGTTCGAGTTACACATGTAGATAGTTTCTGACATATTTGCTGAGTGAGAATGTGACTACTAAATAATAAATAGGGTTAGAAATTATCCATATGTGTAGGTCAAAACTAATCAATGCCTACGTGGCAATTGCATGGCACCAAATTGGAAAATGGACAAAGATATGACACCATTTTGGTAATTTTCCAACAATTATCTTGTACTTTACGTCAATATTGTCATATAAAGTACCACACTTTTCGCAATAAAATTGTGTTTGGGCCTTTGTTAACCAAGAAATTTTGATTGAATATGGTTTGAGGATTGTTACAAGGATTGTAAAGAATTACAGAAAAACTTGAATAAAACAGTAAAGGAAGAAAATTGCAGAATAAAAAGGATGTAGAATTAAACTTGCAAGGAATGAAAGGATTGCAGGAAGTAAAAATATTGAAATGCGGATTTCTGGTGTAGAGTTGAGATGTCCCTCGCTTCCAAGCCTTTTCATCCTTTTATAGAGGATGGGACGAGACGACACCTTTCCCGGCTTCAATGCACTGATTCCTTTGATGGCGCCTGCATTAATGGGATGCAATCTCCTCTTCCTGACTGCGGGCTGTAATGGATGAGTATCTCCTTCCGGATAGAATTAGGAGATGGCGCATGTTATTCATGTGGCGGGATCCTCTCCTTGGATGATGCCTCGCTTTAAAGCCCTCCACACCCTTCTCCAAGGGTTGCAGCCTCAAATCACCAAGCCGCGTGGCGTTGCCTCATGATCGTCACCCGGATACATTTTGAACTGATGGATGGCGGCTTCTTACCACATAGATCCGGATATTCCTTGAATTGGATTGGGCTTCTCAAATTGGGCCGAACTTAATGGGCCTTACAACATAGATCTGGATATTCCTCTGAATTGGATTGGGCCTCTTCGAAAAAGAATTGGGTTAAATTCATTGGGCCTAAAATGTTGGGGTTAACAGATGCCCCCTCGGGCAATTTGTCTGATTAGCATTTTAAGGCAGATTTGCGCGTTTGAATCATAAGTCTGGCCCATTAGGCCCATTCCAAAACCCTAACCCTAATTGGCTTCTATAAAAAGCCACCACTTCGTTAAATCGCCGGCCACCACCCTAGGAGACCTTGTCGTCGTCACTCGTGTAACGCTACTAGGCCGCTGCTGCTCCGCCGCGAGCGCCGTCAGCATCTTACGGGTGCCGCCATGGAGTTTTATCGTCGCCGAGGGGAGCTGTCTGGGGAAACGCTTCGGACCGCCGTCCCCTTGCCGAGAGCCGCCAGCCTCTTCGGGGAAGCCGCCAACCTGATCGGGTACACGAGGAGAGAGCCGCCATCATTGTCCGGAGGCCACCCCCGAGCGCCGCCAACGCCGCCATCCTGCGAGCTACCTCCACCATTCTTGAGTGACGTCGCGAGCTTGGCTGCCAACTCCTTAGCGCCGCCAGCCCTTCACGAACGCTGCCAGCCTCGAGCAAGCGCCGCAAGCGTGAGTTGGGCGCCGCCAGCCTCGGGTTCCGGCCGCCAACCGTGCTTGCCGCCAGCATCGCCCCGGCCGCCAGCCATCCAACATGCCGCCAGCATCACCGGCCGCCAGCCATCCAGTTGCCACCAACTCCTGCGTCGCCGCCAGCAGCTTCTTTTTGGCCGTCAGCCTGTGCATCGCCGCCAGCACTGCCCAAGCCGCCAGCCTGTGCATCGCCTTCAGCACTGCCTCAGCCGCCAGCCATCCGGCCGCCAACTCGTGCATCGCCGCAAGCTTCACGCTCCGGCCGCCAACTGTTGCTCGCCGCCAGCATTGCCCGGGCCGCCATCCATCTTGCTTGGTTCCATGGATCAGGTTAGTTCCTTGTTTGTTATACTCTTGTTCTTTGGCCAAGATTTGTGAACTCGTAGAGTATGTTGTGAAACTATGATTAAAGACTAAGGATTCGAGGCTGGATTTGGAGACTAAGGACTCGGAATCTTAAGTAGAGTAGATGTTACATGAATTCTTTATTTGCACGTTTGGGCTTGTTTCTGATTGCATTGCATGATGAAATGCATCCGAGACTTTGAATTGTATGTTGGCATTATTAATCTGTCTGCTTTATCCTGTCTGATTTGTATCTCTCTGTTCGTCTTAGTCACTGTATATCCATCTTAGATATTTGTTTGATGAGACATATGAGCTATCCAAATCATCACAAGTTTGATTTTTCTTGATGAGCATCCATCAATCGTCTTACATAGATTTTTAGAACACCATGCCATGCTAGATGCTTGTCTGTTGTGTATTCCATTGAGTATCTCTCAAACACATTGCATTTTTAACATAGAATTTAGCCGACGAAACCATGCCAGCCGCCAGCCCTAGGCCGCCAACTGCTCCAGCTGCTCCGGCCGCCATTCCCAGGCCGCCAGCTTCTGCCCCTCAGGCCGCCAGCTCCCGGCCACCAGCTCCATCAGCTCCGGCCGCCAGTCCCAGGCCGCCAGCTTCTGCCCCTCAGGCCGCCAGCCTCTTCTCCGGCCGCCAGCACTAGGCCGCCATCTTCATCGGCTGGGGATGCCATCTTGGGCCTCCAGCCACCACCTTCATCGGGACAGGCCGCCATTCCCTTGCCCGGCTTTGCTGCCTTGTCGTCTGGTGCCACGGCTTTTCAGGTTTGTTCGTCTGGTGCCACGCCATGATCGCACAGTTTGGCAGCTGTTGTGTGGTTGGAGCGGTCTTGGCGTGTTCCCGCGCGGAGACCGCGCGGCTCCGGTCGGGACTGCGGTCCGGACCGGGTCGTGTGATCCGTCGGGTCTTTTCTACTCTCTTTCGGGCTTCTATCCTCCTTCGTTCTCGGCTCGATTTTTCGAGTCATTCTCGGGTTATGATTCCAATCTTAAATTTATTTCGTCTCGAATTAGTTCCGTATTTGAAATCTTGAATTCGTCGCATTTGGAGTCGTTGGCTTTGTATTCATCGTCATTCGATTCTCGTGCAATGATTTATTTCTTTAAATCATTTTTGACTTCACGGTTCTTGGAATTTTAAATTCTTTTGCTCTTCGAATTTTAATTCCATTTCTCTCAAGCTTGGTCCATGGAATATTTTCGGGCTTCCTTTCCCTCTTTCATCCCATTTCGACTTGACCAAAATTCGGGTTCGAATTCTTGAATTTATCGGTCATACCATTTCCGAGCAACAATTTATTGTACTAAATTATTTTTTTCTCGGAAATAAATTTATTTTTATTTGTTGAGCGCTATAAAAATCCCGGGTATTACATACAATCCCGCCAATTCTGAATCCTTCATATGGGCTGAGGTTGGAATCTTGTCGCATTATTCTTTCCATGGTTCAATTCGAGAGCGTCATCCTTGAAAAGAATCCGGACAGGTGTTCAGTGGTCTGAATCCTTTCTTCTTCAGTCAGACTCGGTTGAAGATTCATCTGAATATGAGTCTGAGTCGCTTCTTAGTTCTTCCTCGTAGATGCTTTCATCCGAGGGAATGTCTTCAAACTGATAGACTGGTACTAGCTTTCCATGGTAGACCGCTTCCACGATATCCTCCGTGGCTTCGTATATTCGCATCTCACGATTCTGCAGGCAATTGGGTGAGATATGACCTCTGGCTCTACACTTCCAACAGTTGCAGTTTTTGAAACTTTCGTTGGCTCGGGTATGGGCTCGTCTGAATGTTCTCTTTGACATTGTTCTCCCTGTGCTCCTTTCTGCTGAGCTAGTTGAGCCTTGGGATGAATTCTTCGCCGTTCCCGTTCTTTGTCCGATTTTGTATGTTCTGGCCTTGCTCTTGGACCACCATGCTCTTCTTCTTCGGAATGGAGGTCTTCTGAAACTCTTACTGTATGAGCCTCGACTCTTCTTCTTTCTTCTCTTTTCTTCCGATTCTCCTATAATTGTTGGAAAGTCGTTATTTTCACAGAAAAGAGGGGTTCTTTTTATTTTACCTCTTAGTCTTTTGATGTTCTTTTGGGTTGCTGCCTGTTGACACCATTCTCTGAGCTTATCCTTTAGGAAGGACATTCTTTGGGCTATTGAATCTACTGTACCAGAGGGTACTGTGTACGATTCGATCAACATCTCTCTCCATGGGTAGAAGATCTTTGCAAAGAACATGGGACATGCTACTTCAGCTATCATCTTACTCCGAAAATAGTATTGATGAAACCAGTAGATATATTCGTCTACTGCGCAAATACTTCTTAACTTCATACCCAATAGTGCTTGGGTATAGACCTTAATTTTTTCGGTTCTCTATTCTTCAAAATAACCATCTCCTACAAAATGTGTTTTGAATAAGAGGTCAAATCTTTCGCAGATTGTGCTTTTGGATTCTCCTTCGAGTATTTGCTCCTTTAGAGCCGCCGTGCAGTTTTTCCAACCCAGATTTGTCGACATCGAGACGTAGCTCTATTAATCTGACAAAGTTTTCTTTATCGAGATCCAGGGTGGTTCCTGCAATCTTCATTGAAGCTACCCATTCGTCGATCAGATCTTCGATGTTTCGGAAGTCGATAACATCGAGGTTCAGTGTTATGCCATATGGATTTAATGGTTGTAACATCGTTTTGGCCCACGTTGTGGATTCTGGTGCTCTACTTGGGTTCCGTCCTGGATTTCGTCTTGCATTGAGATGCACATCATGATACCTGTTCATGTGGAAGTCTGTACTTTCTCTCATTGGGACATCAGGCGGTCCATCGTGGGTTACGTTGGATCCTGATTCTTCCGCATAACCCAATTGAAGAACTTCATTGGGTTTTACATTAACTAGATCCATAATCCCAAGTTGGGAAAATGATTCTGCTAATTCTTGTAGATCTGATAGATCTGCCCTGGAAACACTCATTCGACTATTTTCAGGAGATCGATCATAAGCTCTTCTTGTGATTTCTGGTTTGGAACCATAGTTGCTTTACCTTTTTGATGTAAAGCTTGTACGGGTCCGAATGCATCTCTAATATTGGCTTGGTTATTCTTGGAAGATCCAGGAATATCCTTTTGGCTTTTCTTGATATCCGAAATATCAAATTTCAGATTTAAAATCTCTTTCATTAGATCTTGAAACAATTTCAAGATCTCTTCTGTTGATTGATTCAGGTTATCAATATTTTGAGGTAAAATTAATACCCGGTTACCCTAATCTTGAATCACCTTTTGGATTTCTCTTAAGTCTTATGAGAATTTAGAGCTATCCGGATCAATTTTTTTCCAGTCAGATAGATAAGTTCAAGAATTTCCTCTGGAAATTTCTATTTTTTATTTCCAAAATTTGGAAATAACTCGTTGGTTCCAAATTAAATTAATACATTAAATAATTAAATCTTCACCATTAAGAGATAAAATATTATAAATAATATAATTAATATGTTCTTTCAATAAAACCTAGGCTCTGATACCAATTTTCATGCGGATCCGAAGTTATATGGACAATAAAATTATTTAGGTTTTGAAAGAGGATCTTTTTGTATAAAGTCAAATCTTTCTAGGGCCTAAATGAAAGATTTTGAAAGTTTGGGGTTAAATATAATAGTGTGTATGTCCACTAGCCCATTTAAATAATACAAAATGTCTATTTTGGCCATTTTATGCATATGTAGAGGATCATTTGGGTATTTTGAAATATAAAGGACTATTTTAATTTTTTAGCAAAGATAAAGGACCATGTTGGCCTTTATTCTTGGGATTAAATTGGCAAAGAGTAGCGTAGATTGTGGTTTGATTAGATAGGTATTTTCTGGGACCAATTAAGAAACAAGACAAACTTAAGGATCATTTGGGTTATTTTTCCATTTTCCCTACTATGTACATTAACATTATTGATTAAGATGATGTTTTAATATTGGAAACTAGTTTATCTTTGGACAAGGTAAGATACTTCTAATGATAATAAAAAGAATCATCAATATGATTTTGAATTTGTACTAAAACTAGAATTCAACCCATATTAGGCCCGGGATATAAATTTATAAAACGATACACGAATGTGCGTAATATTACAATCACCATCCAAGTCACCCACTAGAATAATAATACCTTAAGAAACCCAATTAGAAGCCAACTGTACCAACAGAGAAACCATCTAATCTTGGAATTCATCTAAAATAATTAACCTTGCCTAGAAAAAATTCATTATATAACAAATATTCAAAATTAATAACAAATGTGTGCCAAACTACAACTAGGCGATAAAAAAAAAATCAAATTGAGTTTTAGAATAAATCATAATTTGGAATCCGCTAGAGAAAATTCCATAGCATGATTGCCAACAATTTGCCGACACTGTCTATCCCAAAGAATAAAGGGGGACACTCTCTATCGGCTGCAAAAACAAGGAAAAAAAAACACCTAAATGGTGTCGTAATTTTGCAAATTCTCCAATTCTATGCCATAATTTTGGAGTCTTCTAATTTGGTGTCATAACTTTGCTAATCGTCTCTAAAATGGTCCCATCGGCCTTAATCACCCCAATTTGTTTCTTGGCAATATATTATTATAAATAATTAATTTAATTATGCCATGTGGGTACCACGTAAGCATTGACTGTGTTCGAGTTACACATGTAGATAGTTTCTGACATATTTGCTGAGTGAGAATGTGACTACTAAATTATAAATAGGGTTAGAAATTATCCATATGTGTAGGTCAAAACTAATCAATGCCTACGTGGCAATTGCATGGCACCAAATTGGAAAATGGACAAAGATATGACACCATTTTGGTAATTTTCCAACAATTATCTTGTACTTTACGTCAATATTGTCATATAAGGTACCACACTTTTCGCAATAAAATTGTGTTTGGGCCTTTGTTAACCAAGAAATTTTGATTGAATATGGTTTGAGGATTGTTACAAGGATTGTAGAGAATTACAGAAAAACTTGAATAAAAAGGATGTAGAATTAAACTTGCAGGGAATGAAAGGATTGCAGGAAGTAAAAATATTGAAATGCGGATTTCTGGTGTAGAGTTGAGATGTCCCTCGCTTCCAAGCCTTTTCATCCTTTTATAGAGGATGGGACGAGACGACACCTTCCCCGGCTTCAATGCACTGATTCCTTTGATGGCGCCTGCATTAATGGGATGCAATCTCCTCTTCCTGACTGCGGGCTGTAATGGATGAGTATCTCCTTCCGGATAGAATTAGGAGATGGCGCATGTTATTCATGTGGCGGGATCCTCTCCTTGGATGATGCCTCGCTTTAAAGCCCTCCACACCCTTCTCCAAGGGTTGCAGCCTCAAATCACCAAGCCGCGTGGCGTTGCCTCATGATCGTCACCCGGATACATTTTGAACTGATGGATGGCGGCTTCTTACCACATAGATCCGGATATTCCTTGAATTGGATTGGGCTTCTCAAATTGGGCCGAACTTAATGGGCCTTACAACATAGATCCGGATATTCCTCTGAATTGGATTGGGCCTCTTCGAAAAAGAATTGGGTTAAATTCATTGGGCCTAAAATATTGGGGTTAACAGATGCCCCCCTCGGGCAATTTGTCTGATTAGCATTTTAAGGCAGATTTGCGCGTTTGAATCATAAGTCTGGCCCAGTAGGCCCATTCCAAAACCCTAACCCTAGTTGGCTTCTATAAAAAGCCACCACTTCGTTAAATCGCCGGCCACCACCCTAGGAGACCTTGTCGTCGTCACTCGTGTAACGCTACTAGGCCGCTGCTGCTCCGCCGTGAGCGCCGTCAGCATCTTAGGGTGCCGCCATGGAGTTTTATCGTCGCCGTGGGGAGCTGTCTGGGGAAACGCTTCGGACCGCCGTCCCCTTGCCGAGAGCCGCCAGCCTCTTCGGGGAAGCCGCCAACCTGATCGGGTACACGAGGAGAGAGCCGCCATCGTTGTCCGGAGGCCACCCCCGAGCGCCGCCAACGCCGCCATCCTGCGAGCTACCTCCACCATTCTTGAGTGACGTCGCGAGCTTGGCTGCCAACTCCTTAGCGCCGCCAGCACTTCACGAACGTTGCCAGCCTCCAGCAAGCGCCGCAAGCGTGAGTTGGGCGCCGCCAGCCTCGGGTTCCGGCCGCCAACCGTGCTTGCCGCCAGCATCGCCCCGGCCGCCAGCCATCCAACCTGCCGCCAGCATCACCGGCCGCCAGCCATCCAGTTGCCGCCAACTCCTGCGTCGCCGCCAGCAGCTTCTTTTTGGCCGCCAGCCTATGCATCGCCGCCAGCACTGCCCCAGCCGCCAGCCTGTGCATCGCCGCCAGCACTGCCTCAGCCGCCAGCCATCCGGCCGCCAACTCGTGCATCGCCGCCAACTTCACGCTCCGGCCGCCAACTGTTGCTCGCCGCCAGCATTGCCCGGGCCGCCATCCATCTTGCTTGGTTCCATGGATCAGGTTAGTTCCTTGTTTGTTATACTCTTGTTCTTTGGCCAAGATTTGTGAACTCGTAGAGTATGTTGTGAAACTATGATTAAAGACTAAGGATTCGAGGCTGGATTTGGAGACTAAGGACTCGGAATCTTAAGTAGAGTAGATGTTACATGAATTCTTGATTTGCACGTTTGGGCTTGTTTCTGATTGCATTGCATGATGAAATGCATCCGAGACTTTGAATTGTAGCATTATTAATCTGTCTGCTTTATCCTGTCTGATTTGTATCTCTCTGTTCGTCTTAGTCACTGTATATCCATCTTAGATATTTGTTTGATGAGACATATGAGCTATCCAAATCATCACAAGTTTAATTTTTCTTGATGAGCATCCATCAATCGTCTTACATAGATTTTTAGAACACCATGCCATGCTAGATGCTTGCCTGTTGTTTATTCCATTGAGTATCTCTCAAACACATTGCATTTTTAACATAGAATTTAGCCGATGAAACCATGCCAGCCGCCAGCCCTAGGCCGCCAACTGCTCCAGCTGCTCCGGCCGCCATTCCCAGGCCGCCAGCTTCTGCCCCTCACGCCGCCAGCTCCCAGCCGCCAGCTCCATCTGCTCCGGCCGCCAGTCCCAGGCCGCCAGCTTCTGCCCCTCAGGCCGCCAGCCTCTTCTCCGGTTGCCAGCACCAGGCCGCCATCTTCATCGGCTGGGGATGCCATCTTGGGCCTCCAGCAACCACCTTCATCGGGACAGGCCGCCATTCCCTTGCCCGGCTTTGCTGCCTTGTCGTCTGGTGCCATGGCTTTTCAGGTTTGTTCGATCTCTTGTATGTTTACTTTTTTACTTGTGAGTTTCTTTTGACTGATTTGTCCAATTTTGCAATAGGACATCGTCGCGAGGACCGCTCAGGCCGCCACCCCGGGTGCCCAGGCCGCCACTCCTGTCCAGGCCGCCACTCAAGCAGATGCCGCGAGTCTCCGCCGCCACCCTCATCAGTTCAGGCTGCTCAGTCCGCCACTCAGGTTTGCTCAACTTACTTGGTGATATGTTGATTCGTTCTCCCTCGCCCATGCTTCATATGTGTTTCATAAAAATGCAGATTGTTGAGGGATTACTCATTCTGGACTCTGATGATGAGGCCTATGATATCGAACGCCCGGAGTCGGAGCCTTTTTTACGTCCTTTTCATCGCACGACTGCGCATGCAGATGAGACCCGGAAGTTTTTATCGTGCACATGTCCGATCACTCAGGCCGCATTCACTGGAGCCTTTGTTTCGCAGACGAGGTCTATCCGGTCTCATCAGTCTGGCACCATCGCCCCTAGATCTAAGAAGACTAAGGTTCCCATAACCGAAGAGAATGACGATCAGAGTATTTTGGAGAAATATGTTTCGTGGGTTCGCCGGATGCATGTGGGAGGACGTACAACTGAGTGGCGTAACTGGGGTATTGACGATGCCATCATTCTGTCTACTCGGCATGTAGTGATCGATCATCGTCTCATTTATTACATCATGGGCTTCTGGAACTCTAGTGTTAATGCCTTCCAGTTCCCTTGTCGTTTTGTGGGTCCCACGCTTCTTGATGTTGTCATGATCACAGGACTCCGAGTGGATGGTTCAGAGTTGACACAGTCGGCTTCCGATGATTGTGCTCTTGGTGATGCTATTTGTCCTTCGGGCAAAGAGACTAAGCAGTACGTGGCATACATTGATCACAATATGACGTCCGAGAGTTCACCTTGTACATTGGATGAGCACGTGGCATTTCTGCTGTTATGGTTTAGCAGATTCATTATCTGTTCGAGGGCTCGGACTGTCTTGCGTTCCGCTCTTCCTCTCGTACGGGCTATTATGAGTCCTTTTTCTTGGGCCACTGGTTCTTACTTTCTTGGCACCTTGTTCAGTGGTATGGCCAAGATTTCTGATATGTTGGCTAGTGGGCGAGATCCCACTAATTCGGCCTCTGGGCCGTTATGGTTTCTGCACCTTTGGATTCAGCTATACTTTCCTCGGCTTTTTACTGGTGTGCCTCGTCCTGGTCCGAGGGATGTTGTTGATGGTGACCCGTTAGGCCTGTTGCTAGCTGCTGCTTCTGTGAAGATTAGCAAGGATGCTCTTTTGATGCGGGACAGTCTAGGGATTGTTCGATTTTTTCTTCATCACAAGCCCTCTTATCAGGACTTATATGTGTACGCCCCTATAGGATGGTTGTTGTCCGAGCTTGTGTGCAAGCCTGATCAACCACGTGGTCTTCATGGAGAGCCTACTTGGAACGTTAGTATGAAGCCTCATATGCTTCTGAGTGGGCTAAAGAGGAAAGACCAGTATAATCCAATTGTAGCCGAGCCATATTGTCCTCATTTGCTCGCTCGTCAGTTTGGTTGTCATCTCGGACTTCCTCGCAGTGTGAAGTGGCCGGTTTCTCTTAGGAGTAAGAGGATGACAGTCACTGATATTTAGGCGGTGGTTGCTCTCTCGTCCCATCTGATGTCATCTAGTATCTTCGCTTTACTCCGACAGGGACGCTTGCTGCTGGTTTCATGGCATGGTGGACGCCCTATATCACTTCTACCTTGCCATCTTATGCCCAGATTACAGCCCGTTTTGGGGACGTGCAGCGTAGCTCGGCTCCTTCAAAGCAGCCTAGTGTTCATAGTGCCGTTGTTTGGTCGGCGGCTACTCCTGTTTCTCGTCGTACCCCGAAATCAAAATCTGTTGAAGCCTCCTCATCTCGCAAACGCCGAAGAGGTATGTCTCCTTTGTTAACATGTCTTTTTATACACTGTTTTCCTGGTCTTTTAACATTTCTCCTTTCTTCAATGAGCCTGGCGAACGATGGCTCATCTTCATCCCATATCTCTGATTCAGCATCACTTAACTCTTCATCAGTCGCCAATCCAATGACCCGCATAGGCACGGAGGGGTCATTCGGCCCTTCTTCTTTCCTATCGTCTGCTTTTTTAAGTTCTTTGTCCAATTTTTTCCAGAAAGCCTCATCTTCAGGATCCATGCTGTCTAATTCAACATGATACTCCTCATCAATATTGAGGTTCACATCACCCCATACACCATCTTCATACCCTTCGTCAATAGTGAGGTTTAAATCACCATATCCATCTCCATATTCCTCATCAATATTCATATCATCCATCGTGCCATATTCATCAGTCATGATGCCTGGGGCACCAATCCCAACTTTAGGTTTATCGAGATTGGCCTCCACAGCAGCCTCCACTTCTGTAGGTGTAATAGCACCAAAATTCACTTGTGGTGCCCCATTGGTCGCTTGAGGTGCCTCACCGGTTGATTTCGTTTCAAATTGTATCTCTGACTTCTTCTGGGTTTCCACAGTCTTGCAGTAAGCCGTAAATCCTTCAAAACTATGTGGCTCACTTCCAAGTTCACCGGCTTCATGGGCCGCCAAATATGACATGTATTTCATAAGCACACTAGCCATAGCCATGTTTGAAGGAGTCATGTCCATTTTGTCCAGCATTTCAATGAACTTCTGTCCCGCAGACTTAACCTTGCTTCCTTCTTCACTCGATTCAGCTGTGGCGACAGCTTTTCCTTTGTCATTAGAAACTGATGATGAAATGTTAGTCTGAGGAAGTTCAACTTTGGTCACCTTAGGCCTTGGTGATGGCGGCTGAGGCTTTCGTTCTGCCCACTGCAGCCTTTCTCCCACTGGCCTCCTGGTGGAGGAAAGTAGCGGCTGCAGTCTCTCCCGTATTGGTCTCCTAGTGGAAGGTGATGGCGGCTGAGGTGGTCTTCTTGAGGTCTCATGCAACTTTTCTTTATGAGGTGGTATGGGTGAGTCAGGTTCCCTTGCCACCGACCTCGACCTCGTACTTTGTGCCTTCTCGTGAAGGGGTCTCCGCTGCTGGGATGTCTCTCCTCTGAAATAAGTTGGTTGTACTGGCTTCCGAGGCCTGGAAGACTCCAAATTATGGATTTGTGCCTCCCACTGCCGCATTTCCTCGGCATACCGTCTTTGAGCCCGCCTAAACTGACTCCTAGTCATGGGTGGCGGCTCCTTTTGAGCGGCTTTGTTCTGAGCCCTATTCTTCACCCACCTTTCAGTCTCAACTGGATGTTCTGGACGCCTCATCAAGGTTGGAACCACCTGTACACCATGCCTATAATCGCGAGTAATAGGTTGGTGTCTCCTATTTTCATGGATCTCTACCGCCTGCTTAGGGATCTCGACCCTCAAAGGAGGATTCTGCTTCTTCTGGTGCACTCGCTCCTCCGCTTCTAGGACTTTTTTGAAGTCCTCCTTCGACATGTTTTTAAAGAAGGAGCATATACCATGGTGGGCGCCGCATAACAATAGTTCGGCACGTTAGATGCCGCAGGAACGAAAGTATGAGTAGAAGGAAATGGAGGCAGACTCGCCAGTCCTCCAAACTCCGAGAGTGGCGGCTGGCCAAAAGCAGTTCCCCAAGTCCTCTGCGGGCCGCCATACAGCCCTGGGATGCTTGGTGGCACATTCGTGCCATTCGTTGAAATGGAGCCCTCTTGGGAAGTTTGCAGGGATCCACATATTTTATCAGTCTGATCCGCCATAGCAGGCGGCAATACGTCCAGAAGATGCCTGGTAAGTAGAGGCATGAATTCGGCCATCGATTCGGTCATCGATAGCCGCATTTGTTCCGAAAGGGTGGGGACTTGCATTATCCCTTGCGGTGGTTGAGAGGTAGCCGCCACATTATCGGCGTTCTCAGATGGTATTCTTACCGGAGTTTCATCATGCAGCGACATCTCTTCAAATTTTTGTGTTAAGTCCCTTACTACTCGTCCAGATCTAAGTATCATACACTCCTAAGCGGATATGGTTTCCACTCAGGTCCCACTGGGCGTGCCAATTTGTTAACCAATAAATTTTGATTGAATATGGTTTGAGGATTGTTACAGGGATTGTAGAGAATTACAGAATAACTTGAATAAAACAGTAAAGGAAGAAAATTGCCGAATGAAAAGAATACAGAATTAAACTTGCAGGGAATGAAAGGATTGCAGGAAGTAAAAATATTGAAATGCGGATTTCTGGTGTAGAGTTGAGATGTCCCTCGCTTCCAAGCCTTTTCATCCTTTTATAGAGGATGGGACGAGACGACACCCTTCCCGGCTTCAATGCACTGATCCCTTTGATGGCGCCTGCATTAATGGGATGCAATCTCCTCTTCCTGACTGCGGGCTGTAACGGATGAGTATCTCCTTCCGGATAGAATTAGGAGATGGCGCCTGTTATTCATGTGGCGGGATCCTCTCCCTGGATGATGCCTCGCTTTAAAGCCATCCACACCCTTCTCCAAGGGTTGCAGCCTCAAATCACCAAGCCGCATGGCGTTGCCTCATGATCGTCACCCGGATACATTTTGAACTGATGGATGGCGGCTTCTTACCACATGGATCCGGATATTCCTTGAATTGGATTGGGCTTCTCAAATTGGGCCGAACTTAATGGGTCTTACCACATAGATCCGGATATTCCTCAGAATTGGATTGGGCCTCTTCGAAAATGAATTGGATTAAATTCATTGGGCCTAAAATATTGGGGTTAACAACCTTTTGCACTTTTTTCCAAACATTTTTACATGAAGTGTAGAACCATTATGCAGAGTCATCTATATACACCACTTTACCATTCATCCAAAATATACCACACTGTACAGAAATATGGAGAAAAAAATGAATAGGTGTAGCACATTATAAGATAAGATAATGTGTAAGTAGAAAATTATTAATAAAACCACTTACAGATGAAAAATCACATATAGTCTGAATACTCGTAATAGTATAAGAAGACCCTCCAATTCCTTCGACATGATGACCACTAACACCAAAACCACCATCCACTCTCTTAGAACACATATTCGATTCAGAAAACATAATACTTCCTCCGTCTCATTATTTTTGTTACGGACCCACCCAACACGTATGCCGATACACATTTTTAACTGTTTATAACTTAAATTGTGTACAACGAAAAATTTATAAAAAGTGGATTGTCTAAAACTACAAGATTAGACGAATCTAACAAGATCTCACTTGATTATGTTTTTTCTTACATAGTTATGATAAAAATTTAAATCAAAATTAAACAATGAATAGTGTCAAAAATCTATTCATAACAAAAATATCGAGATGGTGGTAGTAATAGATTGTTACCCATGATCCAACATTGAAATATGGAAATTAACCTCTCTGGATTAAATATAAATTAATAAAAGATAAAAAATAAATAAAAATTAGTGCGAGTATGAACCTCCTACGAAAGGAATGGATCTCATCAACATCAGCATCAAGTAAATTTTGGTTGCATGTAGTGCGCTTCACACCTTATAGTCCCCCAGCACAATGTGGTCCGACAAAACTGCAAAACAACAATATTCTCATCCTCTTTGTTTCTCCCATGAAATAAACTCGTGAATTGTCCAACATAATCATCCCACAATATACATCTCAAGAGTTTCCCTCTAAAAATTATATAGATTATGAAAATGAGACATAAGAAACATTAGGTTTTGGGAAAGGATAAAAATATTGCCCAAAAAAAAGTTTAACTATAAATAAAATTAAAATAAACTATAAATTCTCTTGAGTGAAGTTCAAAACCTCCATCTCTTTCCATTTTTAGTAGGCGTCATCGATGGAAAGGGATTAGAAATAAGCCTACAAATAATGTCTTCATAAGAATTATCAGACTATATATTTGGTCAATATGATTAAAATATAATGCCATAACAATATACTCCCTCCGTCCCACTTATAGTGTCCCAAAACTTTTGGGCATGATATTTTATGTAGGGATAATTAGTATTTAATGTAGGGGTATTAGTATTTAAAGGGCCTAAATTAGGAATTTATGTGATGTGATGGTAATGAGTTTGAATTTTTAATTGATTTACTAATGTGTGATGTGATAGTTGTAGGTTTGAATTTATTAATAGTATTTATTTATTAATGTGATGTGATAGGGGTATGTTTAGTGATTAATATTTAATTATGTCCAAAAATAGAAATATCACAAACTTGTTGGACTGCCAAAAGCAGAAAGTGATACATAAATAATGGGATAGATGGAGTATAAAACAGTAACTTACCAAACAAATTTGTGGTTGATGAATCATATTTACTGCTAAGAATATCTTCAAATGACTTGAATTGAAATATATGTGACTCAAAAGAAATAGATGTTTCTTCACGAACTTTTTTAGTTGGATAAATCGATCCTCGATACTTATGTTTAGTTGGCCGAAACTGAGAGACATTACCTTCCACACCAAATTTAAGTATTGAGTAGCATTTCCCTTTTTGAAAAAGAGTCCTAAATTTTTATGCAACGTATTTTCCATTTGTGAAGTGAAATCAAACACCCTGTATCATTCATTCAAATGAAAATTACTCATGCATTCTATATGTGAAGTGAAATCGAGTACCTTGTATCATGCGTTCGAGTAAAAATTACTCATGGAAAATACATACGAAACCCAACATTTTTGTGCGTCCGGTATTATAAATAGGATAAACACGAATACATCTACATAAAAGATGTGGAATTATAGAAGTAGGATGCAAATCATCGAATAAAGTGGTTGTGTGTCACATTCTCGGTGTAAGAGCTGGAAGGTCTAAAACTTGTTGTGAGGGTTGTGTGGCCGCGTTTGAATTTGAAGGTAGTACAGCTTTATGTATAGCCTACAAACAAAGAATATATTATAATCCAAATCTATTCTATAATATAGGTTTCTGTTGATTACAACATATCCACATTACTAATTTATTAATCCAATTTCCTGTAATATGACATTATTCTAAAACTCTATTTTATCTAACATTAGTAAGAGAGTGTGTATTTATAGTATTTATATGCCATACCATATAAACATGTGAGTGGAACGTAGAATAGACTAATATAATACACTGCGGAAAGAAAGATATAATGGAAATAGGATTTAGAATAGCTTATCCGACAAAGAAATGTCCTAGATATGGTGGGGAGACAGTGGAAATATGGTGGAAATAGGATTTAGACTAAAATAATAAGTTATCCTGCATATCTCCATACATAACTTATCTATTATATCTTTTATGCGTAATACGATGTTCTAAATGTCTAACATTCATTTTTCATTATATCCAGAATTACTGCATTACGGACATGGATATAATTATATCAAAATTTTCATGAAAGATACTATTTATACGCAAAATTTTCTTTTATTAAAATTATGGAAAAATATAGTGAATTAAAAATATATACTTTTGTATATGATTAATGTCTTTTATTCTATTTTATTTTTATTTAAAGAAAAATGCTCTATAAAAATGAAAATCAAATTTTCCGTATATAATGTAGTAAATTAAGTATTACCAATTGATTACCAGATATTCACCTTACTAACCTTGTAATCTGGTTGCCTATAATACGAGCTTCCATTGATGACAACATATCCATCTTACATACACCTTCGGAATTTCAGGAAAGATATTTTCAGGGCCATCTCCAACTTTTTGGGGGCCCCAAGCTAATATTTTACTTGGGCCCCATATAATAATAATAAATTATTTATATACAAAACAAATATAAATAAATCATAATGCTTTTTTGCAAACTGGTGGTTTGGGGTGATTGGGATTTTGCAATGTGAAATTAGTGGGTAGAAGGTGAAATAAATTGGAAGCCATGACCGACTTACTTGGAAGGAGAAGAAGATGAAGAGATTACTACTATTGGGAGGAGAGGAAAATGAAGAACTTGAGTTGGGATTTGGGGAAATAATAAATGGAGGATTAACGGGGGTTGCGATTGAAGGGGGAATGGAAGAATATGAATGGAAGAATGAAGAACTTGAGTTGGGCTTGGAAATGGGGAAGGAGGAATGGAAGAATATGGTTTAGGATATGTTAAGTACAATAAATTTTTTCAAATAATAATAATAATAATAATAATAATAATAATAATAATAATAATAATAAATATATACTATATATCTCTAGTATATATAAGTGTGAGGCAAGATAATGTGCTTATGAATAGTATTCTACAATGTGTAATTCCTCTCTTGCCCTTGCCTTATTTTGTCTGTTCTGCCGTCCTATAAACCAATCAATATGTTTGCCTTATTTTGTTTTGTTCTGCCGTCTTTTAAACTAATAATACCGTTGCCTTTTCCTCCTTACGAATGCCAGTAACCTTTCCTTCGTCTTCTCTCTGTCCGGCGCACCCTGCTCGCTCCCCGCTTCTTGCGACCCGGGTCCTCTCTCCGACCATCCGACCATTGAGCCTCTTCGAGCAAGCTTGTAAGTAATCAATAAGGCCCCTGTTGTTTCGCCCGCACCGGCACCCGAACTCGTCGACCGAAATCGACGCCGCAGGAAACGCCCCCGCCGCCGTCTTCTGTGTGTGGAAGTGTCGCCGGCACCCCCGCTGTCATTTCAATCCATGTAAGGATTTTTTAGCTTTTAACCTTTCTTTACTTTTAGTTTCTTGGTTAAATATTGAATTCTGAATTTTCAATCCAATTTCTATTTCGTTGTATGTAATTTGTTTGTGGGTGTGCAACTTATTTGTGATTTTTAGGTATTTGGTTCTTGGATGGAGGAAGTTGTGGTAGACTAATTGATTTCTATGAAACCACTGTTTTCTCCATTTTTTTAGGTTAATTATTTTTCCCATATTCCTGTTTTAATCTTTGCTTTTTGCTTCATTTTCGCTGTGAACGCGGACTTGAATTTGTGCACGATTTCCTAACTGTTCATCCTTGCTTGTTTGATAGACAGAGTAATGCTTGACTGGGAAAAGTTAATTTTTCTTTTCTTGGGTGATTGCAAAAACTAAGCTGTTAATTTTTCTTTTACAACATCGTCGAGCACCAACATCATTTGATGACATTAAAACTGTTAATGGCACACTGTGTGAGACTTTTCGATCTGCATGCGTTGCCCTAGGCTTGCTAGAGAGTGACACAGCCATCATCGATTGCCTAACAAAAGTTCTTGTTTTTTGAATTGACCTTTATATGCCACTCTATGAAATGCATTTGATCATATCTCTGCCTTTGCCCTTGTATTTGGTTTTTCTAAAGACTAATATTCCTTCGACATCTGTAACACCTTCTTGATTGAAGAAGTATGAGAATTTGTGCAATATATTCCATATTTTGGTTTCTAATAGTTTCGTTCAACATCTATAACTATTCTTCATGTGATCTCTTTTTTGCATTGGGTATTTTTTTTAACTGGTTGTGTGTGTTTGTGTTTGGGGGGAGTTTCGGCAATTCTAAATAGACTTGTTGGGTTAGCTATAAATTTAGTTTCTGTCTTTGTGAGGTGGATTAATACAACCTGAACTTTTATATGGTCGTATGGTAAAAGTTTACATTTGTTTCCATTGTCTCTTACACCGTTTTACCAACTTCAATTAATAGCTTAATCTTACGATATGACATTTTTAGGGGACAAATTGTATCTTTTTTGCTCGTAGTTGAATTTCATTATTATATTTCTTCTTCAAAATCAGGTCGTTGCTTGTCTCGATTGCCAATGAACATGTGGTAACTGCGTTAAACATATGCTTGAATGGTTGTCCATTACTCGGTTATGTTATATACATGATTCTGGCTGTTAATTTCTTTGAAAGTTGGTGTGGAAAAGTTTCTGATTCGTTGTTGAGAAATAACACTCTCATGTTACTGATTGCATGAGGTTAGATGATTTCTCAACATTAATGTAGGACAAGTTTTTTCATGGCTTCCAGGTCCATTGATTGAATTGAGCCAGTCAACATCATTTAGTTCTTCTATATTAAAAACAACATTAGTACATTTTGATAGTTTTGGATTCTCAGTTAATTCTACTACAATGATACAGAGTTTGAGCATCCAATGGAACATGTTTATTTTTTCTCAGCGTAATGGATGATCAGAGGTCTCCTGATACATGATCTGATTTTACTTGGATTGTTGTTCTTCAAGGTAATAAGTGTTACGGCAGCTGTTGGAATGCATCCAATGGATACATGTTTATTAATTAGTCCAATGGATACACAAAAGTTGGAATGCTTCAGACATAGAAATGTATGGAAAATATGAAATAATGGCACTAGCTATGGAATTAACTGATGCAGGATCTAGACATCTATAGTTTCCTATTCATATGTTAGGATATTTAAAAGATATGAGACTATGAGAGGTTAGGTGGATGATGTATAAACAGAGAAATGTATTTTTCTGTTTGAGGATCTCATTTTCCAATTAAAGAATTGGTGAAACCATCTGATGTCGTAACTCTTTATATCAAAAGTGCAAATGCTATCGGGTAGATATGATAGCTGTGCTAGATTATGATCTATGATGCAGGTTAATTTGGATCCAAATATTAGAAATATTCAAGTGCTTAAGTCCTGGCCAGAATTTTACAATGCTGTTGCAGCTGGCTTGAGGCTGTCTCCGCTTAAGGTCTGATTCTATACTCCACAATCCACATGAACTAACTAAATTTGGACAGAATAGCCCTGTATTACTTTCCTTTATTCATTTCTGTAGCATATTTCATTGCACCCAGTTTACAATTCTTTTAGATGTAGTTTATATTTTTGTTGTATCATTTTGGCCTGAAGCAACTTCCAAGTCCGGTTTGTAGGATTTAGATTTATGATGGCTTTGAAATGATTGCCTTTAAGTTAGTCACACCTTTGGAAGCTGAAGGGAGATTATTTGTTTTGATGATATTCTGGTAGTTATTTGGGATACCTAAATAAGATCAGACCTTTAAGTTAGTCACCCTTTAAGTTAGCCTTTTCTCTTCCCCATTGCTTGAATAATTTCTTGTTGGTTTATTTCTAATTATGTGGTTTCAGGCTAGAATAACCGAATTGAATCCAAGTTTCTACTTGTCTTCTGTTGCTTACTTTTTCTTTCTCCAAATAAAAAATGTAAGTTTCCTTCGCTATTGATGTGACATTCCTGATCAGCCCTATCCTCCATTTGCCTTCATTGGTGTGTTGAAGATAAAAAAGAGTGGTAATTAATTGAACTCTTAATTGTGTTCTTGAGTTTTTAAATATACATTAGGGGATGTTCATTTTATTTTTTGGGGCTGTTGATTACTTGGTTTTGCTTATTCAAAATGGATTTCGTTTATTAATTGTGATGTTTATTGTTTACATCATTTTTTTTTCCTTTTTTTGGTTTCCGATTCAGGATTTATAGTAGGGACTCGTCTGTGTTTCAAATTAATGTTTGTACATGGGTTCTGTGGTTTCTTTGTTCAATGGTCTTTAAAATGCATTATGTAATTTAACTTTTCTAAACATTCAAATTATTGCCAAACCTGGTAAAGGCAATAGGGACCTGTGTTTCAAATTGATGCTTGTACATGGGCACCAGTGTGAATTATTTTCTGTTTGATAAGACCGCACTGCACCGGGCCACTGAACTGCAGTGAAGTATTTTCTGTTTGACACTGTCCTGTGTTTACTATTTATCTATTTGAACTTGTGGAGTTTGTCTTTCTCAATTGCTCTCTGGAATTGTATAAGTACAACACTATGTTTGGGCCACTCTTCACTTTATTGAATTGCTCATGATTGCAATTTTTGTGATAACTGGTATGCTGTAACTTTCTACCATGTGAGGTGGCTTTGTGGTATTTACTATTTAAGTTTTGTAACTAAAGACAGGTTTGTGTTAACAGAAGGAAAACTTAAAGTCAATGTTTAGAGAAAGTGAAGAAACTGTCGGAAAAGCTTTTGACTCTTGATGGCACTCCTGAATGGTAATATTCAACTTTAATCACATTTTGAATTTCTCATTCTTTGTAGCTGTATGATCATGTGTAATACTGGATCTTTACATTTGAAGGTTTTAGGTATTCACCGTTGTTGTTTTTCAGGAAGCAGGTCTTTCTTTAGCCTATTTAACTGAAAGGTTTTAGAAATTATTTTTGATCAGATTAGCCTATTTAATAGTTTTGTTACACCTTTAAAGTTCATATATGATCAGATAATTCTTTACTGAAATACTGGGACCAGACATGTCTGCTCCTTTCCATGGATTTTTGCCGTCCTTCAACTCTGCCAGTGAAATAGAGCTTAGCTTTTAATTCTATGTAATAGTCCATGAATAGAGACTCCAAGCTGTTTTTGTCGTCAAAATCTATTTGAGTCTGCATTTGACAAGAGCAAGATGCATTCAGAATACACTCTGGAGGTGCTAACTGTTTGCATCAATTTATTGCAACTGTTTTATTTGTTTGGGCTTTTTCTATAGGTTTTCTCAATTATTTGGGCTTGAACATTGTATAGAATTGAACTCATTATCTACTGCTGCTAGAATTTGCAAGATTTGCCCAATGTGAATTTGGAAAATTTTTATGCTCTGGCCGACCTTAATTAGTGCACTTTGATGTCTGATTTTTGGAATTGTTTTTCTACAGAATGCTATGCTCCCTGCCATTGCCCATGAAGTGTTTGATAAAATGCTTATTCAAGAAATTTAGCTTGTTTATATTCATATCCTTTTCAGTTGCTTGTTATTTCACGAGAATGAGTCATTGAAGCAAGAATGTTTTTTTAAAAAAACCTGCCTGCTTGGCCGTTTCCATTGCGCCTTTTGATTTCTCAGTGTTTCATTGATGCTGCTTTTTTCCATTTTGTTTGTCTGAATTTCCCTGTTTCCTATCTTCACAGATCAATCAAGTGGTTGTGTAGGAATTAAGATTGACAGACTTTCTTTTCCTTGACAAACAAACATATTTAAAACAGGTGGTGTTTTTCCCATTTATTATACTTACTTTTGCCAAAGTTGGATATTTTGTTTAAATGCGTTTCTTGCTTTGAAATTTGAATCGTATGAGCTTACCAGAAGTTCAAATTCCAAGCTAATCTCCCTGGATTGTATTGAAGATGTATTTTTGGAGGCTGATTGTATTTGACAACTATAATTGTTCTGTAGTACTAAAACTTCTTAATATATTTCACAACTATTGCTCCGTGTCAATAATAATTTGGTTCTATGTGATGGACTGTAGTCCCATGGGGAGAGGTAAGTGGATAATGGCTATGGCCTATGATTGTCGAATTGTGGGTTACTCTATTCCGTCACCAGGATCTATTTCTTTGAAACATGAATTTGAGGTTAGAAAATGGCTATTTTTACATATATCTCTCAATTATCTAATACTACACTATGGCAGTATACTTTGCTGTCTAAATGAAATACCTATGAAATACCTTTTTTGATGCTTCACTCTTCTATTACACACCACCATTGTACTAATTTGCATCTTTTTTGAAACTGGATTTATGCTTGTGAAGCAAAAAGTACTGATAATGAAAGAGGGTGTGATAGGAGTGAAGTCTGTCTAGGGAGGGCAATTTTTACTATTTGATTGCATGACTTGTACTAGGAGTCCTGAGTATAAATAGTGGTTTTGGCAGCTACTTTGCAATTCAATTTTTTGTCAAGTGGAAATAAATCTACTTTAGGCTTTGGCTGGGAATTAGGGGCCGAAGTGTGGTTAGTTTGAATGGATGGTTTGGTTTTTATTTAATCAACAAACCAGCATAGTGTGTGCATCCAGAATTAGTTTCAGGATTATGGATCTAAGTAGGTCACTCATCATCAATTTTTATGGAACTGTTCTCGAAATGGATGCTTGGTCCAATATTTACCTATTCAATATTTTATGGAACTGTGTTCTCAATATTTACCTGTAACAGGTGAAACTTCAAAAAGTTCAGTACTAGAATGTTCAACATAGAAGTTACAGGAAAAAAGCAGCCGCAAGATGATGGAACCTTACCTGAATCAAGCAATCAACGTCAGCGCAATGTCCAACGTCGATTACATGGCAACGATGTAACACCCCGGTTTTTGGTCACCCAGGTCGGGGTGTCACCGCCACACCTCTCTAGCAAGACACGGTTTCTCTGAGCTCACTAAAGAGATGCAAGGCTATGGTTTTTCAGAATTTAAAATATTCAAACAGCCCATTCATATATAGTTTAAAAAATAATACATCAAAGTTGCAGCGGAAAATAATATTTACATAAGTACAATGCAGCGGAATTTAGATATAGGGCCAACATGGCCTAATCACGGGTTAAACAGGCCCGTTCATGCAAGATCTAGTCTAATACAAAAAAAAATTTAAAAATAATATATCATCCCAAGCTTCCCGTGTATGCATATGACGATGCATAATTCTCAACTCTGGAAGGAAAGAAATAAAAATAGTTTTGGTCAGCACTACGTGCTGAGTAAGTTAACACGTACAAGATTATGAGGTTTCAAAGCCTTTATTTAAATTTAATGAAAACATGTGCATAATTTAAACAATTCATGTAATCGCATAATTTAGAAGACATGGATTCATAAGATCATCAATATAGCTTGCAACGTAATTAAATATGTTGCCATAAATTTACAAACACAAATTATCAAGGACTTAATTGGATTCCCTTATTGATGTCTCGTTCCGATTCCTTTACAGATCACCACCGCTAGGGCTCTTATGTCCGCCAGCCTTACGCCTGGGCTCTTATGTCCACAGGTATCATGGTCGATCTTTTAATTAGAGTTAATCCGTCCGCTACCATACGATCAGTGTTTCGCTAGGGCTCTTACGTCAACCTAGACATACACTTGGGCTCTTATGTCCCAAGCCGCAGAGAACATTGACAGTATCTAGCTTAGTCATAACCCGCAATATTTTAATCTTCTTGTTTCGTGTATCGTATTTCAAAGTATTTCTATCCGTTTCAACCTCAAAGGTTAATTTCACCGTTTCCACAAGATTTCAAGTTTTGACTCGGTCAACCACAGTTTACTCTAAAATTTGTCTAAAATCAGATTTAATTTCAAAAATTCCGATATTTCACGACTGACTCCAAAACGTCGAGATCTACAACTTTCGTGTTTTAACTTTTTCAATCCGAGATACCTAAATAGGTCAAAAACACTAATTTTCACAGAAGTACTGTTCTGTCCGAATTTCATGTAACTCAGTTTAAAGATTTCGAATTCTACCATAGCAATTCAACTCCAAATTTAATGAAATTTTACAGATATCATCTTAAGACAATTATCTACAACTTTCATGTTCGGCCAAAGATCTAAATCGGTCTGGAACCTATGTCAAAAACGTGATCAAGATCGGTCCTAAGTTCTGTCAAGAATTTCAAGATCTAGATTCAAGCAGTTCGGTTTCGGTTGGTTTTCGCATCTCAAATCATCTTTAAAAATTCTGAAATTTTTACAGTAGGTAGATCTAAGCCTTAGGAACGTTTTTCATGTTTTAAGTTTTTCCATTTGGAGTCGTTTTAAGGTTCGGAAAAATTCGTCAATACTATCGCGTTGATAGAGAACATAAGTTGACAGATTTCGATTTCTAGTTTAATCTTTTAGTTTCGAACGTTTTAATTCATCCCAAAACCATGTAAGAGTTAACTTACCGATTTATGGATGTCTCGGCTCGATGATTCGGAGGCGTGGCTTCCACGTTCTTCGTTCTCCCTCCGAGATCCTTCGTTTTTCCTCAACGCGTCCGGATCGGGGTTTAGAATAGGAAAGAGGTTTAATTAGGATTCGTTTTCGAATCTTGAATGGAAAAGAATGGACAAGAATGGTTCGAATCTTACCCCGATGATCGAAGACTCCTAATTTTCGTCCAAGTCAGTCCCTTGATTCGGTTTTGTGCCTCCGACGACTCCGGAATTAGGGTTTCGACGTATAGAGAGATTTCGTAGGGTTTCATCAAGAGTTTGGGGCTTCCAAGAGGGTTTATTTATAGATATTTAAGACCTAGGGCGTCCAATATCTGACCCCAAGGGTCTTGGGTCGAGAGATGTTCAACCGAAAGTCGAAAAATCCGCGTTCGGGCGAGAAAATCTCGCTTGGTTTGTTGCTGCCAGAGTGGCGCGGTCGTGGCGCGGTCTAAGGCCAACAACCGCGCGGCCAGCGCTCCACTCACGCCTGGACTCCGGTCCGGGCGGGTCGTGCGATCCGTTGCGCTTTTCCTCCTCTCCTTCGGACTTCTATCCCTCCATGTTCTCGGATTGGATTTCCGGGCTATCTTCAGGCTCCGATTTCCTATCTTAATTTTATTCGGACCTAATTCTCCGATTTCCTATCTTAATTTTATTCGGACCTAATTTTATGTTTGGACTCGAGTTGTTGAGTCTATCGGTGTCGGGTCCCCGTGTAACCATTTATTCAATTAAATTGCCTTCGGATTCCCGGGTTCTCGGAACTTTGATTCCTTTTTAATTGAAATTCCATTTCTCATTTCCTCTACATTTATTTCCTTATTTATTATATTTATTTTATTTATTGTATTTATTTTATGTTGGAAAATTTCCGGGTATTACAGTCTACCCTCCTTAAGAAGCAACTTCGTCCTCGAAGTTGTGTTTCGGCTCTTCTCGTGCCAAAGTCTTTTTGTTGTTTTATTATTTTGCGACTGAACTTAGAATTAAAACTTCTAAGCTGCCTACGTACCTGTGAAGGGATCAAGCCATAACGTAGTTCAAAACAAGTTGAATTTGTTTATTTATGATTTAGGATACATGATATCGAGTCGAACTCCAAAAATAAATAATTACGGGGTATCACATCCTCTCCCCCTTAGGACTTCAGTTATGTCCCCATAACTGCCTACTCATTATTCTCAAGAGGGTTCGGGTTTTGGTCTTGTTCCTCGTCCCTCTCTCCTAGCCGAAGGTTCACCAAATCTACTCTCTTTTCGATCGCCTCCTCTGGCGTTCGACATCCACCAGCCTTGTGACCAAGCTTGCCGCACCTACGGCAGGTTCCAGGCTTCGGGCATTGGCGCACCAGATGTGCATGGTTGCATCGTGGGCAACGTGGTATAAACGCACCACGGTTGTCGTCTCCCCCATTGTTGAGACCTTTATTTCCTTTCCTTCGGGATCCATTGTCTTTCCTAGAGTTGTTGTTGTCTTTCCGATCCTTCTTCTCAAGTCCTTGCGAGTCGTTGCTCGACTCACCATGTTCCTTACGCTTCAATTGCTGGATTCGAGCAATTGATACGGCGCGATCATATATCGTCTGCAGGTTCGGGAATTGTCCTACTGCAAGTATCTCCCGGATACTAAGGTTCAGACGCATCTCGAATTTCTGAGCCTTGTCAGAGTCGGTTGGTACTATCCTCGCAGCGAATCGTACTAGCTCCTTGAATTTGCTGTAGTACTCTTGCACGGTTTGCGCACCTTGCTTTAGGTTGATGAATTCCTCGTACTTCGCAGTCTTGGTGCTCAGTGGGTAGAATCTTTCCCTCAAAGCTTCCTTAAGTTCCTCCCAGGTGTAGGCTTCTTCGTCTTCCACTGAATTCGCTTGGAGATTTTGCCACCACTCATCGGCTTCGCCTCCTAGGTAGTAGGTCACTACGTGTATCTTCTCCTCATCAGGGCACTTGATAGCATTCAAGAGCTTATCAAAGGTACGGATCCAACCTTCCAACTTGGCCGGATCCTCTTGGCCGTCATAATGGGGTGGGTTGTACGGGTTCACTAATGCCAAGTAGTTGACTCGGGCTACTGGCGGAGGTACTGTTTGTGTCCTATGCACCTCGGCATTTCCCAATGCTACAAGGAGTTCCTCTACAGATTTTAAACGTGCTTCCATATTATTGGGCGCTTGAGGCACTTGCTCTCCTAGGTTCTGAGGACTTTCACTGTTGTTGGGCGTGTTGGAAAGGTTAGCATCAGTGCCGTTTGGACTCACTGATGAGTGATTTTCACTACTCATATTTTACCACAAGCGGATGGTTGTCATCAAGTAATAAAAACCGGTGAATACCGGGTCGAACCCAAGGGAATTCAGAATATTATTTCATTCTGGAGAAAAATTAGTCATTTTAAGTTCATTAATAATATATTTTATATTTTGAAAAGAGTTTGTTTAATTCTAATGGTGATTAAATTAAAATGATAGCATTAAATTTAAAAATAAAGCAAGTTAAAAATTTAATTAATAAAAATAAAGATAATATATATGCTTGTAATGATTTAGAACATGCAATCTTTATATAAAAGTGAAATTGCATAATGATTTAGCATTTCCCAATATCTAAAAAGATCAATTTCAGCAGAATTAATGATTTTATAAAGATTAAAAATATGCCAATTTCCTAATTTTCATAATTTGTAAAAACAGACTTCATGGAAGCTGATTAAATTATCTAACATTCTGCAATCATCAGTCTAGGCATAAATTTGAGTCTTTCCCAAGCATACAAATTTTCCTATTGTGATTAAACGACACATTTCATTTCCCAAATCAGCGTGTACATGCCAAAATCTATTTTAATATGATTTATTCCCTAGACCGGTACTAAAATCTAATTTCCACTTTTTATCTCCCGATTTAGCAAAGCAGAAATCAAACAGATTAGATTCTAACATTTAATTATGCAGAATAGTGTAAATAATCTAACAATTATGGTAAAATATTGATAAAACATGGTAAAATGGATTTTAATACTAAATTTAGAATCTAAGCAGATTAGGATATTGCCAGATTTAATTTAAGCAGATTGGAACAGATTGATCGATCAGTCCAGATTAGCATATTAAACATACAGATTTCAAAATTCTTCGCTAAAACATAATTATCGATCATTCCCAGGCATCTAATACATAATCCTAATTCAGATTCTAACAATTCTTGCAGATAAACCCAGATTACATAATTAAAACATCGACATTTATTATACTTCCATAAAAGATGAATTCGTACTTCAAAGTGATTCTGAACTCCCGTTCTAGAACACTTCTAACACGAATAATACAGAAATCCATTTACAAACATGAAAACAGTAAGAAATTATGTTTAAAAGCAAATCCTAAACATTACAACGCGAGAAAAAGAAAGGCAACACCTAGAATGCGAAGAACACAGTCAGAGAAGACGCTCCGATCACTTTCTCCGGCATGGTTTGGTGTTTTCGATCTTCTTCTCCAAAGTTGCAGAGTCCTCCTGAGAGTTTTTGGTCGAATTATGAGTCTGCCCCACGAAAATGAGGAAGAAACGGGCTTTAAAACCGTGTTCGGGAGGTTAGAAAACCTCCAAACCGCGACTCTGGCGCCCAAAACGGCGCTCGGAAGGGGTTTTAGGCGCCACCAAGAAGAGTCGGCGCATCCTGACGATTTTCCATAATTTCAGCAAATGGCGCATAAAACGGCGCTCCAAGGTGGTTTTAGGCGCCGCCAAGAAGAAACGGTGCATCTGACAATTTCCTAAAATTTACCCTGCGGTGCAAAAAGTGGCGCTGAAAGGTGTTTTTATGCACCACCAAGAAGGTGCGGTGCATTCTGAAGCTTTTTCACCTCTGAAATTTTTCTAAGTGTTGAAGCGGTGCCTGATGCGGTGCTCAGAAGGCAGTTTAGGCTCCGCCATGCCTGTGCGGAGCATTCTGAAGCTTTCAACTTTTTTTTTTTATATTTTCTTTTTTTTTCTTTTTTTTCTTTTTTTTTTCTTTTTTTCTTTTTCTTTTTCTAAGTCTGAATCTTGGCACATATCACATTAAATATTCCTTATTTTCAAAAATAAAGCTTCCGAACATCGCTCTTCATCATTTAAATGCCTGAAACAACATTGCAATGCATTAGGTTTGCCAAAGTCTTATTAAAAACACATAAAAACATGGTAAATTTAACCTCAATAAGCTAAATCTAACCATGAGCACTTGAAAAATTAAAACACATGAAATACACCTAAAAGTGCAATGAATTAAGGTAAAATGCACTCATTTTGGACATATTGTGGTACAATTCAAGCTTGTAAAAGTGTGGTTTCACAGGGTGCATCAACATCCTCACACTTAAATATTGCTCGTCCCTTGAGCAATGAAATCAATTAACACATCAACATGCCAATCAAGATAATAAAGATGAAGTCTCTACAGTTCTGCCAAATCATAGATTTCAACAACGCAATGAGCTAAAAGAGTTCAAAGGTTTAATGTGCTAGAACAAGGTAAATTGTCATGCATCAGTTGTCAAAACCAGATATCCCAAACACTTACAGTACAAAAAGTAGATTAATTACACATAGCAACTCGAAATGGGAGAGTGAATAATGTAAATATGCTTTTCTATTCCTGTCTTCAAATTTGCTCAATTAATGACTCGGTTTCACAATTATTCTAGACACTTTGGCTGAGTTGTAGACGGTTGAATTCCAAAAGCTACTCATGTCTAAGAATACGTGCCAGTCATATAGCCAAGAGTTTATAAATATTCTGTTTAATACCCCTTTATTCGACATTTTCTCTTTTTTTTTTTTGATCTTGCATTTTCTAATTTTTCCTTTTCTTTTTTTTTTTTGCAAGATTTAATCTTTTTTTTTAATAGGGGTTTCACTCTTACTTTATTGTAATTAAGCATTTAAGGAGACATGGAACGAGCATATTCTTATATAAATAATGATGACTCTCCACATAACAAGTAAACCAGTCTAATTAATCAAATGCTTTCTGCAAAGTAAATAGAATTGTCACCCATGTTCGAACAACTAGCATGACAATTTAACAAAGTCTAGGACTTTAAACTGAGAATCATAATGCTCATTAAGTTGTAAAATCGGATCTAAGCAGAACAATTAGACTTATTCAGATTTCTCTTAAGATTGGCTGTGATGTGGTAATTCAAATAATAGCACACTGTGAAAACACAATTTAATCTAACATATTCAACATATCCAACCTAAAGCATTTACCATATTTATTCTAAACATAAAGAAATATTAAAACATAACTAAGCTCTTACAAATTTATTCCATTCAAATCAGTAAACATAAAACATGAAAAGATCACACCTGGAATGTTTAGGACTCTGAATTTCACTTCATCATCACGGCTGTCATCTTGCTCCTTTGTTGGCATATCCTGCTTCTAATATGTATATATAACAATTACTCAAGAAAATATGATTGTTAGTGCATATGGGAATTCCAAAGTAATCAGAATCATAAAACATCATCCATAACTCAAATTATAACATTTAACAACAATTTCCAACAACTTTAATAAGTATGGACAGATTTGATAGATAATAAATTTCAGAATTCACCAAAAGCAAAACATCATAAGTTCTAGAGCAGAATTTACAGCAAAATGCCAACAGCTATAGCAAAATATACCCTCATTCTTTATGATAACTCAACCCTGTATGATGTATTAAATAAATGGTTCATACATTGAATAACTAAATGGATCTGTTGATGAAGAATTTTGGGAATGTGATCATAATAGAAACTCCTCCATCCTCACACTTAAACTGAACTACCAGTTTAGTTTAAGTGCATAATGGAAGATTTAAAATGTGGGATTAAAACTTTTTAATTTCAAAAATAAGAATATAGCATGCATTTAAAAAGTTAGACTGAATTAGATCATACCTTTTAAATTGATAAAAATTTTCAGCTCTTTTAATATGATCTATACATCATAATTTATTGATTTTAATGCCTGCATCATGTAAAATCATAAAGATTCGACACTTCAACAACATTAATCTCGCTTCTTTCATCAATTATCATGGTTATTTACTTTCCTTTTACAAATCAATAGCTCACAACATTCCAGTTTAACATGATTCAAGTAAGAGTTATTTTATTAGAATTAAAAAAATGCATAAACATAACTTAAACATAAATATAAACTTAACCACATGCTTACCATATTCACTATAAATAAAACACCTAAGTAGTGCATAGCAGAGCAAACCAATATTCATAGCAAAACCATCCAACTAAGTAACAAAGGTATTTCTTATACATTATTTGTGGAACCTGGTTACACAAAAACTTCGGGTTAGTGTTAAATATATGCATTGCTCTCCATCCTCACACTTAAGCTTAAACCAAAAGTTTAACTTAAGTGCAATATATAAAGCAAACATATACCAACCTAGAATGTGGGATCTAACAACACCAATATATTTTATTTTACAAGCTATAAGTTCTAAGTCTCTTACAAATTTAAGAAAATCACTTTCTAGAACTTAAAACTTATTATTAAAAAGAAACATTTTTAAGTTATAAAAACTCCATTTTTGTTAAAAATTTCAGATTTAATGCTTAAAACTAACCAAATTAGCAAACTAGTTCTTATTAATGATTCGAAATAATGATCAAGAACTTTTAGTTTATTGTTTTAAATAACATAAGTTTGCCTTTTTAGTTAAAAAGTCATAGGATGAGTTTTTACAATAAAAATATTTCTTTTTCATGAATTATAAAAACATGAGGTTTCAAGCTTTAATGTTACCAAAAGTTATTAATGTAGATTAAAACAACATGGTTAACAATATTTATAGATCAACTTAAAAGATTAAACATGTTATTTTAACTCATTTTAAACAAATTTTCAGAATTCCCAAGCTGTAATTTCAGTTTTTAGAACACTGCAATCCTAAAATTTTGATAAATAATTTGAAACTTTTGAAGTTGAGCTTGAAAACATGTTCTAATACCATATTGTTCACTTCAACCTAACATTCATGCACTTAAACCAAGTTTTAATCCCACATTCTAATAAACCCAAAATCAAAACAACAACACAAATACCAACAATAATGCATTCTCAATCACAAAATTGGACAGATTATTGAACTAGGATAGCTATACTTACCCCAAATTGAAGCTTTGAAGCACTTTAACAAGAAATCCCCAAATTTGAGAAGCTAGGGTTCTTGAGCCTCAATTTCAGCTTCAATTATCGAGTACATTTCAGCTTCTACTTTCACCACATAACATGCACTACTTAATTATTAAATTAGAAATATGGTGGGCATATTTTATTAACAAAATTAAAAACCTAAACAAATAAGCATAACGTGACATAAAGTGAAAATAAAAACATGCATAAACCATAAATATGATAATAAAGACAAACAAAACAGATTATTATTATTATTATTTTATTATTATTTTTATTTTTATTTTATTATTATTATTTTTAAACTGTGGGGGACAGGAAATTGAGGATGATGACTGCGGTTGTGAGATTCAATAGAGAGGGGACTGTGAAAGATAGAACAGGAGGGAGATGACTATTTATTTTATTATTATTTTCTTTTATTTTTTTTATTTTATTTATTTTTTTATTTTATTTATTTATATTTTTTTAAGGTTTACATTAAATGGGTAGGTTTTGAAGCCCAATTAGAAGATCTATGATTAAGTTTGAGCTAATTGGAGATGAATTAGAATGGACTTTTGTAAAAATTCAAGTTTGGCACAAACCCAACAATTCCATTTAATACTACATGTGGTGCTCAAACAAGTTTTTACGCATTATTAGTATGAATGAAACCCAAAATGCCTTGTTTGTGCTACTTTCGGTGCTTAACTGAGTTTTTGAAAACCATTTACGAAGAGTGGCATCTAAAACTCAGTATTTGTACAGACTTTGTAGCAAAAATACATTGCGTGATTTGTTTAAATGAAACCTAATATTGCATCCATATTCCTATTCATCTGTTTAGTAAAACTACCCTAATTAGTTCTAATCATCCCCTATAAATATCTATGAAATTCTGTTCATTTCATCAACCCCTCTATCAATTTATTTCAGCCTTTCTCCTATTCTACTTAAATCACCACAAAAAGTCTTTCAGTTATTGATCACTCCAATTCTTATTTCGTCTCAGTTCAATTGCATAAGAATCATTTCAAATTACATATAATGAAAATCATGCAAGAACCATTTTTATATATATATATATTTTTTTTGCTTTTAGTTGTAAGTAAAACATATAAACTAAAATAAAAGAAAATCAAACATATTAAGTAAAAGACATAAATAACTATTACTAAGCATGCAACGACAGTATGCGAATTCCCTTTCCTAATTAGCTTTCAAAGACAAATGCACCATTTTCTAAATTTAAGGTCTAAATGGTGGGTGCACTTCCATGATCCTGTCATTCATGAGTTATAAGGTCAAATTGCACATCTTTATACAACAATTTAAATAAAGGTAATGCAATCATAAGAAAATTATTGATTAACATTCTAATATATCAGCATTCCCTAAAAAAAAACTCATTAAAGTTGTAATGTTGTCAAGATGTGGAATTTAATCTCAAATATTCTAGCATCTAATATCAACACTTGATGTAATGCATTTAATTAAAAGTAATCTAATTTATTGAGAAATACGTACATCAAGTGTATTGGTAATACCTTTAAATAACGTGTAGATGGCTTTTCAATCGAAGCTAGCCATTTGAAATCCTCAATTATATATGCTGCATACATCTCGCCGCCATCCTCACACTTGTTCTCTTGCAAATCTTCCTATTTTTTAGATGAGAAACCCAATATTCTTTCAAATTTCAGGATCACACACTGATTTAGCTCGATGCCCTTGCACGACATAGAATAGCAAAAAGTTATAACAATATTTAAAAAGTAGAAATAACATAAATATACCTAAATGAACTTAAAACAACATAATTTTCACAATAATTCCCCGGCAACGGCGCCAAAAACTTGATGAGTGATTTTCACTACTCATATTTTACCACAAGCGGATGGTTGTCATCAAGTAATAAAAACCGGTGAATACCGGGTCGAACCCAAGGGAATTCAGAATATTATTTCATTCTGGAGAAAACTTAGTCATTTTAAGTTCATTAATAATATATTTTATATTTTGAAAAGAGTTTGTTTAATTCTAATGGTGATTAAATTAAAATGATAGCATTAAATTTAAAAATAAAGCAAGTTAAAAATTTAAAATAATAAAAATAAAGATAAGATATATGCTTGTAATGATTTAGAACATGCAATCTTTATATAAAAGTGAAATTGCATAATGATTTAGCATTTCCCAATGTCTAAAAAGATCAATTTCAGCAGAATTAATGATTTTATAAAGATTAAAAATATGCCAATTTCCTAATTTTCATAATTTGTAAAAACAGACTTCATGGAAGCTGATTAAATTATCTAACATTCTGCAATCATCAGTCTAGGCATAAATTTGAGTCTTTCCCAAGCATACAAATTTTCCTATTGTGATTAAACGACACATTTCATTTCCCAAATCAGCGTGTACATGCCAAAATCTATTTTAATATGATTTATTCCCTAGACCGGTACTAAAATCTAATTTCCACTTTTTATCTCCCGATTTAGCAAAGCAGAAATCAAACAGATTAGATTCTAACATTTAATTATGCAGAATAGTGTAAATAATCTAACAATTATGGTAAAATATTGATAAAACATGGTAAAATGGATTTTAATACTAAATTTAGAATCTAAGCAGATTAGGATATTGCCAGATTTAATTTAAGCAGATTGGAACAGATTGATCGATCAGTCCAGATTAGCATATTAAACATACAGATTTCAAAATTCTTCGCTAAAACATAATTATCGATCATTCCCAGGCATCTAATACATAATCCTAATTCAGATTCTAACAATTCTTGCAGATAAACCCAGATTACATAATTAAAACATCGACATTTAATATACTTCCATAAAAGATGAATTCGTACTTCAAAGTGATTCTGAACTCCCGTTCTAGAACACTTCTAACACGAATAATACAGAAATCCATTTACAAACATGAAAACAGTAGGAAATTATGTTTAAAAGCAAATCCTAAACATTACAAAGCGAGAAAAAGAAAGGCAACACCTAGAATGCGAAGAACACAGTCAGAGAAGACGCTCCGATCACTTTCTCCGGCATGGTTTGGTGTTTTCGATCTTCTTCTCCAAAGTTGCAGAGTCCTCCTGAGAGTTTTTGGTCGAATTATGAGTCTGCCCCACGAAAATGAGGAAGAAACGGGCTTTAAAACCGTGTTCGGGAGGTTAGAAAACCTCCAAACCGCGACTGTGGCGCCCAAAACGGCGCTCGGAAGGGGTTTTAGGCGCCACCAAGAAGAGTCGGCGCATCCTGACGATTTTCCATAATTTCAGCAAATGGCGCATAAAACGGCGCTCCAAGGTGGTTTTAGGCGCCGCCAAGAAGAAACGGTGCATTCTGACAATTTCCTAAAATTTACCCTGCGGTGCAAAAAATGGCGCTGAAAGGTGTTTTTATGCACCGCCAAGAAGGTGCGGTGCATTCTGAAGATTTTTCACCTCTGAAATTTTTCTAAGTGTTGAAGCGGTGCCTGATGCGGTGCTCAGAAGGCAGTTTAGGCTCCGCCATGCCTGTGCGGAGCATTCTGAAGCTTTCAACTTTTTTTTTTTTTATATTTTCTTTTTTTTTCTTTTTTTTTTCTTTTTTTCTTTTTCTTTTTCTAAGTCTGAATCTTGGCACATATCACATTAAATATTCCTTATTTTCAAAAATAAAGCTTCCGAACATCGCTCTTCATCATTTAAATGCCTGAAACAACATTGCAATGCATTAGGTTTGCCAAAGTCTTATTAAAAACACATAAAAACATGGTAAATTTAACCTCAATAAGCTAAATCTAACCATGAGCACTTGAAAAATTAAAACACATGAAATACACCTAAAAGTGCAATGAATTAAGGTAAAATGCACTCATTTTGGACATATTGTGGTACAATTCAAGCTTGTAAAAGTGTGGTTTCACAGGGTGCATCACTCACCTTCCTTGGTTTCCTCCTAGGCGCCATTTTCTATTACACGTGTATAGATTAGCTTATCTTGGTTTAGGTAGATCGCTCGAATGAGACGTTTCGTAAATTTCTAATTTCAAATTTTCGGATTTGTTGTTTGGAGATCCAAACAAGATTTTTGGAATAAAGAGTGTTTTAATATAACATGATTTTTTTTTTATTGTTCCACATGAGGAAATTTTCTAATTCGAACAAAGATAGCAATGGCCAAGGCCGAGATTTGCTATGCTTGGGCGCGTGCTTAGATCAATGAGATATAGGACTAAGGCAAGATCAGTCTCTAGTGAGCATTTCTAATTCGATGTCAAGTTTCTATGTTATCCGGTGCAAGCAGAAGACCTAGGTTAAACTTCGCCAAGATTCTAGGTTGTAATTCGCCAAGATGCTACGTTAAGTTCGCCAAGATTCTAAGTTCTCTAGACAAAGGAAATGCAATATGCACATGCAATGATGGTTTCCCCCCAAAAATAATTTATGCACTATATATATATTTTTCCCATGGGTTTTAAAATAAGAATTTATTCCATGGAACAAATGCTTTAAAATTTAAAATAATAGTCAAGATATTAATAATAGTTTAAAAATAATAATGGTTTGAAAATAGTAGTTTAAAAATACTAGCTTAAAAATATCCGGGCTCTGATACCACTCTGGTATCAGATATATATTTTTAAAATAAATAGCTTTAAAATATTCTGGGCTCTGATACCAACTTGTAACACCCCGGTTTTTGGTCACCCAGGTCGGGGTGTCACCGCCACACCTCTCTAGCAAGACACGGTTTCTCCGAGCTCACTAAAGAGATGCAAGGCTAAGAAATAAAAATGGTTTTGGTTAGCACTACGTGCTGAGTAAGTTAACACGTACAAGATTATGAGGTTTCAAAGCCTTTATTTAAATTTAATGAAAACATGTGCATAATTTAAACAATTCATGTAATCGCATAATTTAGAAGACATGGATTCATAAGATCATCAATATAGCTTGCAACGTAATTAAATATGTTGCCATAAATTTACAAACACAAATTATCAAGGACTTAATTGGATTCCCTTATCGATGTCTCGTTCCGATTCCTTTACAGATCACCACCGTTAGGGCTCTTATGTCCGCCAGCCTTACGCCTGGGCTCTTATGTCCACAGGTATCGTGGTCGATCTTTTAATTAGAGTTAATCCGTCCGCTAGCCATACGATCAGTATTTCGCTAGGGCTCTTACGTCAACCTAGACATACACTTGGGCTCTTATGTCCCAAGCCGCAGAGAACATTGACAGTATCTAGCTTAGTCATAACCCGCAATATTTTAATCTTCTTGTTTCGTGTATCGTATTTCAAAGTATTTCTATCCGTTTCAACCTCAAAGGTTAATTTCACCGTTTCCACAAGATTTCAAGTTTTGACTCGGTCAACCACAGTTTACTCTAAAATTTGTCTAAAATCAGATTTAATTTCAAAAATTCCGATATTTCACGACTGACTCCAAAACGTCGAGATCTACAACTTTCGTGTTTTAACTTTTTCAATCCGAGATACCTAAATAGGTCAAAAACACTAATTTTCACAGAAGTACTGTTCTGTCTGAATTTCATGTAACTCAGTTTAAAGATTTCGAATTCTACCATAGCAATTCAACTCCAAATTTAATGAAATTTTACAGAGATCATCTTAAGACAATTATCTACAACTTTCATGTTCGGCCAAAGATCTAAATCGGTCTGGAACCTATGTCAAAAACGTGATCAAGATCGGTCCTAAGTTCTGTCAAGAATTTCAAGATCTAGATTCAAGCAGTTCGGTTTCGGTTGGTTTTCTCATCTCAAATCATCTTTAAAAATTCTGAAATTTTTACAGTAGGTAGATCTAAGCCTTAGGAACGTTTTTCATGTTTTAAGTTTTTCCGTTTGGAGTCGTTTTAAGGTTCGGAAAAATTCGTCAAGACTATCGCGTTGATAGAGAACATAAGTTGACAGATTTCGATTTCTAGTTTAATCTTTTAGTTTCGAATGTTTTAATTCATCCCAAAACCATGTAAGAGTTAACTTACCGATTTATGGATGTCTCGGCTCGATGATTCGGAGGCGTGGCTTCCACGTTCTTCGTTCTCCCTCCGAGATCCTTCGTTTTTCCTCAACGCGTCTGGATCGGGGTTTAGAATAGGAAAGAGGTTTAATTAGGATTCGTTTTCGAATCTTGAATGGAAAAGAATGGACAAGAATGGTTCGAATCTTACCCCGATGATCGAAGACTCCTAATTTTCGTCCAAGTCAGTCCCTTGATTCGGTTTTGTGCCTCCGACGACTCCGGAATTAGGGTTTCGACGTATAGAGAGATTTCGTAGGGTTTCGTCAAGAGTTTGGGGCTTCCAAGAGGGTTTATTTATAGATATTTAAGACCTAGGGCGTCCAATATCTGACCCCAAGGGTCTTGGGTCGAGAGATGTTCAACCGAAAGTCGAAAAATCCGCATTCGGGCGAGAAAATCTTGCTTGGCTTGTTGCTGCCAGAGTGGCGCGGTCGTGGCGCGGTCTAAGGCCAACAACCGCGCGGCCAGCGCGCCACTCACGCCTGGACTCCGGTCCGGGCGGGTCGTGCGATCCGTCGCGCTTTTCCTCCTCTCCTTCGGACTTCTATCCCTCCATGTTCTCGGATTCGGATTTCCGGGCTATCTTCAGGCTCCGATTTCCTATCTTAATTTTATTCGGACCTAATTCTCCGATTTCCTATCTTAATTTTATTCGGACCTAATTTTATGTTTGGACTCGAGTTGTTGAGTCTATCGGTGTCGGGTCCCCGTGTAACCATTTATTCAATTAAATTGCCTTCGGATTCCCGGGTTCTCGGAACTTTGATTCCTTTTTAATTGAAATTCCATTTCTCATTTCCTCTACATTTATTTCCTTATTTATTATATTTATTTTATTTATTGTATTTATTTTATGTTGGAAAATTTCCGGGTATTACAAACGAGCAATCAACCTTTCAAGAGGAAGGTGTGCATGACTACAATGCACAGCATGTTCGTAGGAGTGCTCGGCTTCGCCAATTACTTCAACCACATGCCTGAACAACTGTTTCATGATGATTTCAAAATATGTTTTTGTCATATGAATATATTTTGAACTTCTTTTCTTATTAATTATTTATTATTGAACTGTAGGCCAGTACAGAGCATCACAGACCCACTCGCCACCGTCGTAAAGCAAATGAAACCCAGGTACGTAGAGACAATATTAATTCTGCACCTTGGGAAGCTCCCACTTATACTATTTGCACTCATTGTGGTGCATTAATATTTTTTGGCGAGTCTCGAGGATTTTGTTGTGCTTTTGGGACATTCACTTTGGATCCGTTACTTACCCATCCTATTCTAGAAGAACTTTTCCTTCATCAACATCCATTATCTGATCATTTTCTAACGTATATCCGTACATACAACAATTCATTCTCTTTCTCAAATTTTGGAGTCAACTCTGATGTCACTCTGCAACGTAACAAACAAAATGTGTATGTATTCCGCGTGAATGGGATGATGCACCACTACATTAATTCCATATTCCCCCCAGCAAACAAGCCTAGAAATCTTCAACTTTATTTTCATGACACTGGAATTGAACTTGAAAAACGAATGCATAATTATCCTGACTTGAACAAAGATCTTGTTGGTTTACTAATAAATATTACAGCAGCAAATCCTTATGCATGATTTTTCCGACAAATTCATTGTATCTCATGTCTGAATGAATATAAAATCTTCTTAAAAACATCTAATCGCTTGGACAAGCGAGTCTATAACCTTCCAACTGTTGATGATATTTCTGTTATATGGCAAGATGGTCAATCAAGTGATGCCGACTTGGTTCGAGATATACATGTTTATCCATTTAATGGAGCACCCAAGAAAGTATCTTATTATTCTTTTGCATATGATCCCGTTCAGTACCCTTTAATCCATGCATATGGACAACCGGGTTGGCAACCAGACATAGTCAAGAGAAGACGTAATGAACCCCGCACTATTGCTACTGACACTGCTGAAAATTTTTTTGCCACCCTAAATGAGCCACCCTGTCAGACAAGACAAGAACGTAAGTTCTTTTGCCAATTTTACTTCTATTTTTTTCCTTATGCATTTACATTGTTTAATGGCTTTCTTTCGCCTTTCTCTCCAGCTCCACCTGAAAAGCAAAGGCGGATGGATAAAAGCCATGTCTCCATTCGTGAGTACTATTCCTATCGGCTTCAAATTCGACCGTCTTTGCCAAACATCTTACTCAGCACTGGCCGTTTATTTCAGCAATATGTTGTTGACCAATATATCAAAATAGAAACTCAACGCTTGGACTTTTACAGATCAGAACAAAATAAAAAAAAAAAAAACAAAGAACTGAAACCATGCAAGGAATTCAAGATGCTTTTAATTTACAAGGAGTGGAGGATCTAAATCAAATTGGAAAACCAATCGTCTTGCCCTCTTCTTTTATTGGTGGACCTCGTGATATGCATCGACGTTATATGGATGCTATGGCTCTTGTTCAAAAATTCGGAAAATCCGACTTCTTCATTACAATGACATGTAATCCACAATGGCAAGAAATTACACATCATCATTTGTGCTCGTTGACTGTTGTTTTACCTATGCTTCACATAAAAGTTTATCGCAGTTCATTTCCGAGTCTGAGATTATAATAGGTTTGTTTCCTATTACTTATTGCCAGACGTTTGTCACGAATTCATTTTACTGAATTCACATAACTCCTGCACTAAATGCGACTTGCAGGTCCCACGATCATCAGGACCCAACAGTAAAAGAACATCCGCGGACTGAACAAGAGGGACCAAATCCAAGACACTACCAACACTTTTACTCCTACTTCAACACACCAACTTATTCACAGCCCAACGAGGAAACAACTACTGCTATTTGCATCAAATATTACTAGCATCTTTCCTTCATCATCAACACGACCTCCTAAAATTCATTCGCCGCCGCGCGCAGCGGCACGATTTCTAGTATATATATATATATATATGAATGGGGCCCCAAATTTAGGAGGCCCTGATGTAACACCCCCATCTTCGGCGCAGAGGAAAGATAGGGTGCTACTTTAGATGTTGCCGGCTCCGAAGTGATGGCTGTCCCCACAAACCAACATGAGCTCTTTCCAATGCGCTTTGGCCTCACTCACGCACATCCTGGAAGACTTCCTAGGAGGTCACCCATCCTAGAATTACCCCAAGCCAAGCACGCTTAACTGTAAAGTTCTTATAGGATGGTTATCAAGAAAGAAAGGTACATTATTGGTATGGGTAGCTTATTTCACTCCATTTAAGCCATTCTCCGGGGTACTACATACCCCCCCCCCCTTAAGATCGCAACATCCTCGTTGCTCTCGGCCATCCACATCTTATGGACGCCACAACCATCCACATCCCGTGGATCTTTCACCCCGCTAGGCGCCTGAATACCATAGCACGCGGTCGCGGTCTGGCTCTGATACCATCTGTAACACCCCTATCTTCGGCGCAGCGGCAAGACAGGGTGCTACTTTAGATGTTGCCGGCTCCGGGGTGATGGCTGTCCCCACAAACCAACATGAGCTCTTTCCAATGCGCTTTGGCCTCACTCACGCACATCCTGTGAGATTTCCTAGGAGGTCACCCATTCTAGAATTACCCCAAGCCAAGCACGCTTAACTGTGGAGTTCTTATAGGATGGTTACCAAGAAAGAAAGGTACCTTGTTGGTATGAGTAGTTTATTTCACTCCATTTAAGCTATTCTCCGGGGTATTACACCTGAGCCACCGCTCCATTCGCTCTTGCTTGGAGACGGCTCTGGATATTTAATATTGTTTGTGCGGGAAATTGAAATAGAGTATTAGGATATTATAAATATTAAAATTTATATATCATAATCACTCTTGGTTGGAGAGATCTTGGATTACTAGTTAGAATGTTATTGTTGAGAATAAATGATTACTAGGAATATAAGATTGTTGTGAATCTTATTTTTTTGATGTTTTAAGATTATTGTGTTTGATTGGATTGAGAATTTCAAATTTTCAGTTCTAATTAATTTAGTATAATGTCATTGAATTTCAATTGAACGGAGGTTATAAATATGTCAGTTTGCTACACAATATAAAATATTAAGCCATTCATTTTTTAAAATATAGAAAAAAAATTATATGTAATTTATTGCATGATAATTACTACTAATTAGCCTTTTAATGTCTCTAAATCCTTATTGTTTTTTTTCTATATAGAAGAAAAAAAATTTTAAGAAAATATGAGAATATATATATATATTTAAAAAATATGTTTAAATAATTTATAAAATTCAATTGATTTCTAAAATCCAATTTCATAAGTTTATCATTTTTTAAGAACTAGATTTTCTCCTGCGCTCCGCGCACGTATATTAAATTATTTTTTTAAAACCAATTGACGTGTCGGAAAAAAAACAAGTGTTAAGTTTTTTTGATACAATCTACTATTAACTCGATTACTTTAAAATGATAGATCATATATAATTTTTATAAAGAGAATAATTATAATTTAAAAGGACAATATAGTCACCAGAATAAAAATATGGTTACATGATTTACTATAGTATAGATATATAGATAGATATATATATATATATTCTAATATTAGGAATAAATGGTGGAGATGAATATATTTGCAATCCTACGTCCTCAATTTCTTAATAAAATTTAGGATGAAGTGATTTTACTTTATAGACCTTTGATATGTATCTTTATGATAGATATGCATATCTGTGAGGTAAAATTATATTGAACCCATAAGATATAATTTTTATAAAGAAATTAATTATAACTTAAAAGGTTAATATAGGAAATAAAATAAAAATATACTTTCAGGATTTATTATAATATATATAGCTATAGATATAGATTAGGAATAAATGGTGGAGATCAATATACTGCAATCCTACGATCATTACATTTTAGGATGATGTGATTTTACTTTATACACATTTGATATGTATCTTTATCATAGATATGTATATCTTTGTGTTAAAATTACTGTTTGAACCCAAAATATATAATTTTAAAGAGATTAATTATAACTTAAAAGGGCAATATAATCAACACAATAAAATATTATTTCAGGATTTATTTAGTATAGATAGACACAAATATCTAAATTTATATATTAAAATAAATATAAAAAGTGCGGGTGTAAAGGTCAAAGTAGGCAAAGTGGACGTAGTAAGATTACCTTAATTCCCTCCTAATTCCCACCAAAAATACGTGATTCCCACTAAAAATACTTAACATGCCTACCTCGGTGGCAATGTGACGTCTTCACATAAAATATGCCCCAAACCAAACATGAACATGTTTCATCTCATAGCCAAGATTCCTAATGGATCACTCGAACCAAATGCCCATTTTGGATCTATAATTCAGCAAAAAGATATTTTGGATGTATTATAGGATTGATTTTTTTTTTAGGCCCGTGAGCAAGTAGTGGGCTTAGTTGGTAGATATTTTTCAAAATATTTTTTGTATTTATTCCAGACTTTGCTTAATTAATTAGATATTTAAATAATTAATTAATACTAATAGTTTTCTGCAACATGTAAAACTTGTCTAATTCTAACTAAACGTGTATATGCACATATATATTGTTAATATATATATATATATATATCTGTTTATATATATAAATTATGGGGATGTTTGGGAGTTAGCAGATTCGCTAGCGATAGCAGATTCGGAGAGAGAATTGTGAGAGGATATGCTGTTTGAATCCGCTTTCCGATGCCCAATCTACTTACGTCCAAACATCCTCTATATATATAAATTGCTGAGTTTTACGGGGCATTTGGTTGGAGTATCTTATATACTCATTGGAAATTTTGAGTCGGGAATGACACATTGCTATATTTGATTGGGGTAATCTTCTACCAGATTCCCATCTTAGTGGGAATGTTGGAGAGATTTGATGAGAATGTCATTTCCATGTAGAGGCCATGTATTCTAAGATTACCAACCATCCTTTATTTCATATTATATTAAATTATCTTTTATATCCTTTATACATCAACCCATTTTAAAGATCACCCCTTATATTTTTACTTTTTGCCTGGGCTTTTTTGTATTGAATTTTGATTTGGTATTATAAAAATTCATTGTTTGTTTAATTTATTTGTATTCCTTTTGTGGTGATTGAATTTTTGAACACTTTTGATGCATTTTAGTATTGTATACAGTTATATAAAATTGCAACAAACAAGTTTACAGTTATCTTCCAAACGTGAAGCAATATACGATAACTTATTATATGCAAATTTACAGAGGATGCAGAGAGATTTTATTGTAAATGACGAAATATTGAATTGAATGTGAAATATGCTTCATGAGAAGTAATATATGATAATTTTGAACTAAGGGCATTATGGTCTATTCATGTGATGTATGAATCTGAGATTCTCAATTCAATCAAACGCATTAATCTTAAAATATCAAAAAAAAAATCTCAGCAATATCATATTCCTAGAAATCATATTCCCACTGGATTATCAAGATCCCTCAAATCAAACGGATTAAGGTTCTACAAGGAAGCCTTATTTGAAATTATGTATTTCTTTTTGATATTGTTTTTTATTTACTTCAAAAAAAATAAGAAACAAAAATAAAAATACTTTTTAAATAATAACTTTGAATTTATTCGCGCAAATGATAACAAAGTATAAGAAAACAAAATTTATTCCCACTTGAAATAATCTTTGGCTCTTTAATTTCTTGAAACAATTTTGTTAAAAAGTTAAAGTAATACTCTATTATTCTTTTATTTCTTTTGACGTATTTTGTTTAAGCATGGAGAACCTCATACCACTTAGGCCAACTAATTTTAGTGTATTATTCTTTTATTGGAACTAAAAGTCAAATAAACATATCTCAGCAATCAAAATCCATGTGTGGAGATTTTTGGGTAGATGAAAGGTCTTTTTCTTTATTAATAGAGATGCCACTTGGGAAAGAACAACTATAGCACATTAATACTGTATTCATCATGCTTTGTCCACTCTCCTGTCTTTAGATTTGCATTTATTTTCTTCAAAGAAGTTCTGTCAACTCTTTGATTCTTGTAGAGTTGTACTCCCTCCGTTGATAAATCGAAACGTTGGGAAATTTGGTACTATTTACACTTGCATTTTGATTTAAAGTTTTGTCATAGTTATACAAGTTAAAATATAGCCAAGTGAGATCTTGTTAGATTCGTCTCGTCAAATAGTTTTTAAATATCCAACTTTTAAAATTTTTACTTGTACCGAATTTGAGTTATTAATGATTTAAAATGTTTGTTGGACTACGTGAACTGTGGGTGGTTTCAATTTTTTGAAAACGATGGAGTATTTATTCTGGAAGCCAACCCTGATTTCATTTCTGAAGTAACTCCATTGAAGAATCAGCAGAGGAAAAGTAGGGTTCAGCATTATCCACAGACTACAAATGGCCAATTGTAGCACCACTCCAGGAGTCATAACTTGCAAAGGTAATTCTTTTCAGCTTCACATCCATAAATTGGCTTCCTTTGAACCAAATAAGAGCCCACACATATATCGGAATATATGTGATTGATCTTTCACGTTCTTCAAACTTACCGGTTTTCCATGTAATGATATTAATGTTGTCTACAGCCGCGGTGGTAAGGAAACCCGGTGAGCCAGTGAAAGTGGTGGACATTCAAGTGGATCCTCCAAAGTCCTCAGAAGTTAGAATCAAGATGCTTTGTGCCAGTATGTGCCACACCGATGTTGTATTCTTCAATGGGAAACCCATCGTAAGTGACCCGGTCCATTCTTGTAATGACATAACAGTCTTCAATGGTATAAGGTTGTGAAATTGCTTATTACAGATTATCTGTGTCTCTAATGTAACTTACTTTCCTTATTAATCTTGCTTTCAGCCTTTGTTCCCTCGAGTTCTAGGCCACGAAGGGGTGGGGTAGGAAAATGAATTATTTCAATACTTTTTCTTATACTTAGGTTCTATATTGCTTACCTAATTCTTTTTCTGACAATATAGTGTAATTGAGAGCGTTGGAGACGAGGTGACACACTTGAAACCGGGTGACACGGTGATGGCACTATATCTAGGAGAGTGCGGAGAATGCTTGAATTGCAGCTCGGGAAGGACTAATTTGTGTCACAAGTATTGCATCCCCTTAACGGGTCTAATGCTCGATGGGACATCACGGATGTCGGTTGGAGGGGAGAAATTATACCACTCTTTCAGCTGCTCAACGTGGACGGAGTACACGGTGATAGGAGCCAATTTCGCTGTCAAGGTACACCCGCAGATCTCCCTTCCCCATGCTAGTATCCTCAGCTGTGGTTTCACAACAGGTTTCGGATCCACTTGGAGAGAAGCCAATATCAAGAAGGGCTCAACCGTTGCTGTTATTGGCCTTGGCACAGTCGGGCTTGGAGTAAGTTCCACTATAAACAAATGTAATCAAACCATCACCTCACCTACAAGTTCAATACTGTAATCAGTTGATGGACGCACCGTTTGTTTATACGTTGTAGGCAGTAAAGGGCGCTCGAATTCAGGGGGCGTCGAGGATAATTGGGATCGATATAAATGACCTAAAGCAGGAGAAAGCTAAAAGCTTTGGGATAACAGAGTTCTTAAATCCTCAGAAGTCGGATAAATCTATTTCGGAGTTGATCAATGAGGCCACGGGAGGGCTCGGTGTAGACTACTGCTTTGAGTGCACGGGTGTGCCCGCCATCCTAAATGAAGCCATTGAAGGCGCAAAAGTGGTATGACTGAGAATCATGACGGCTTTAATCGGTCATGATCAAATGTTACTAGTACACTATATATAATATCTACACATATAGTTGAAAGTTCAATATGATGGCTTGTGATTATCGTACTCGTAGGGGCTCGGAACGGTGGTTTTCATTAGTACATGGTTGGAGACAAGCGGGCCGATCAACTATTTGCCCCTCTTGTGTGGGAGGACAGTGAAGGGCTCCATCTATGGGGGTGTAAGACCCCAGACAGATCTCTCCAAAATTGTTGAGAAATGTATCAACAAGGTAGGTATCCTAGTATGTTATTCTCCATTCAATTAAATTTAATAGTTTGAATTAACTATGTGAGGAAAATGGACAGGAAATTGATCTGGATGAGCTGATAACTCATGAGATTACACTGGAGGAAATTGGCAAGGGGTTTGAGTACCTGGAGCACCCCAACACTCTCAAGATTATCATCAAGTTTTAACATACAGGGATTTCATCGACTTGATTTTGTCATTTATTTGCTTTATGCTAGCTTGATTACATTGAGAACTTATTTCCAATAATGAATATATTTTAATATATATATATAGAAAATAATTGAAAAAACTATGCAATTTGTATGTTAAAAATGGTCATTATTAAAAACTCCTTGTAATAATGAGAAGAAAATAATGACCATTTTCCGTTTATGAACCACATGACAACACATGATCAAAGATCAACCAGGGGCCGCCTGCCCACCAAACCTTTTCCCCATCCACATCAAGTTCAAATTTCACCATAAAGCAACCATAGCCAATGTCCAAGAGGTCAAACCTTCCAGTCAATTTCCAAATTCTACATAACCTGTTCTTTAGAAGACAATTTAGAAGACAACAAGTCAGGAGTAGACTCCGCAGCAGAAGACGCGCCAGGCGCAGAAGAGTTCATGACAGATATACAATATAATTGAGTTTTAAATACGACCAGAAGTGAAATCAATTCCATTTCTTTTCTTTAAATAATGATGTATTGTTAACATAACGGATATATTATAGAAAATTTATTCTTAAAGAAAATATTAAAAAAATATTAATTAAGTATTCAATTTTATTTGTGTTAAATACTTTATATATTGGTGTATTTGTTCTGTAGTTCTGCTCTAGTAATTACTCCCTCCTTTTTTTTAGGTTAAACGAACCTAATGGTTCATAGTCGTGCTCTAGTAATTACTCCCTCCGTTTTTTTTAAGTGTTATTGTAAACACGTGAAATTTATTCGCCACTAAAAATGCGACACGTGTAAATTTAAATATTAATTTAATTATTTTCTAGGCATTTTAAATAAATTAAATGCTTGAAATAATTATTAATATTTATTGGGCCATTTGGATCCATCAAGCCAAATGGATTTAATTATGTTGGGCTAATGTGAACAAGTCCAAATGAAAGACTCACAAGCCCCATGGCCTAATGGATGCTCGAAGCAGGCCAACCCAAGAAAATTAGTCAATGTGAACAAGCCCAGATGAAAGGCCCACATGCTCACTGACCCAATAGAAATGTGGATTGGACCAGCCCACCGATTGGCCCATCATTCACAAACCCTAGGGTTTTCCCTCTATAAATAGAGGCACCCTGTCACATATTGGACACTTGACTACTTCACTTCCAGGGAGAGATCTTCATACACTACTCACTCTCAAGACTCATATACTTGAGATTCTGCAGCAACAAAACGCTGCAGAAATATTAAAGAGGCGAAGAAGAATCAAATACACTTCTACAACCTCTAAACCAGTCATACTCTGAGACTCATACACTCAGACACATAGAGAGACGACTCATACACGTCTACTCATTCTCAAGACTCATACACTTGAGATCCTACAGCAACAAAACGCTGTAGAAATTCCGAGAAGCCGGAGAAGAAGCATAAAAGCATCTTGACGTCTTCAAAGTTGGAGGAATCAAAGGAGTACCAGAAGTCGAACCCATATTGTTTGATTTTCTACATGTTCTTTGATATTTAAATTTCTCTGTAATTGTAGACATTTCTTGTGAAATTAATAAAAGTATTTTGCAGTTTCTGTCTACGCATTTTTTGCACCTACAGATTTTGGCACGCCCAGTGGGACACTTCTGCCTTTCATCTCCTCCAGACGTCGTCAACGAAATCCAATGGCTTCAAAGAACACCTCCAAGAGCAACTCTTCAACATCCGGTGCCGCTATGCCCAATGTCACCACAAGGAACATGAAGAAAGCAATGGAGGCCGCCGATGCTGCGCGGGGAATAGAAGTTGATGCGGATATGCCGCTGCTGGAAGAAGGAAACGACCATAGATCGGGATCTTCCACGCCGTTGTCAAGCCCGCGGGGAGATCAAGAAGAAATATCCGCCCTGCGTCATGCTGCTGCAATGACAACCCAAGCCAGCACTCTTGAAGAGCAAATGTCCAACTTGACAAAGATCGTGGAAATGCTTGTGAAGAGATCCGAGTTGCAAGATGCACGTATGGAGCAAATGATGAACAGACTGGATGGCTCTAACGGCGGCCAAGCGGTGAACAAACCCGTGGAGATCCGCGACGATGGAGAGACTTCCCGGCAAGGCGCTTCGGCAAAAGGAAAAGCAACTGCTGACGTCCAAGTCACTCCTGACGGCTTCATCTCGGCTGATCAACTGAAAGAGTTCATCACGGGAACGCTGAAGGAAGAGGTCTCGGCAGGATCAAAATCCTCCTTGACGTATCTCAAGCCATACAGCGCCCGCATCGACTCACTGAGGATGCCGGCAGGCTATCAACCGCCCAAGTTCCAACAGTTCGACGGCAAAGGGAATCCCAAGCAACATATCGCCCATTTCGTAGAGACATGCAACGAAGCGGGTACGTTTGGAGATCACCTCGTCAAACAATTCATCCGTTCACTAAAGGGAAATGCGTTCGAATGGTACACCGACTTGGAACACGGCAGCATCGACAGTTGGGATCAACTTGAGCAAGAGTTTCTGAACCGTTTTTACAGCACACGGCGTATCGTCAGCATGATAGAATTGACGAACACGCAACAATCAAAGGGCGAGCCGGTGATCGACTACATCAACCGCTGGAGAAGCCTGAGCCTCAACTGCAAGGATCGCTTGTCTGAGACGTCGGCGATCGAGATGTGCATCCAAGGCATGCAATGGGGCCTACGATACATCCTGCAAGGCATTCGTCCCCGGACATTCGAGGAGCTTGCAACTCGTGCTCACGACATGGAACTAAGTTTGGCGTCAAGTGGAGCATATGGTCCGCCCGTTCAACAAACTCGTGCAAACAATCGAGTCGAATGGGAGAAGGGAGGTGAACCACCGTCAAAGCCGCCAACAAAGGATGCGATTGCAACAAACGCCAGTTTCGTGAAGGTACGTGGGAAGGAGCCGGTGACAAGCGACAAGCCAAAGCCACCACAAGCTCAACGTCAAAGGTCGTCGTTGGAAGATAGACGGGCTAAGACGTACCCATTCCTTGACTCCGACTTACCGGGCATCTTCGATGACTTGATGAAAGAAAACCTCATCGAGCTACCAAGGATGAAACGTCCCGAGCAAGCGGGGATGACCAACGACCCACTATACTGCAAGTACCACCGTCTAGTGAGCCACGCGATCCAAGACTGTTTCGTTTTCAAAGACAAAGTCATGGATCTCGTCAAACAAGGCAAAATCACCTTGGCAGACGAAGCAGAGACGGCCAACACTATTTCCATCCAAGTTAGCTCAATCGAAATTAAAGTTCCCGACAAGTCTACAACTTGTAACACCGTCTTCGAAGTTGGGAGCACGTCGAAGCAAGACCACACCAAACAAGTTGTGGATCATTCACATCTCAACGAATGCATGCTTTCCATCACGTTCAATGACGACGACATGCCGATGGCGCTGGAAAATTCAAAGGCTCATAACCGACCATTGTTCGTCGTTGGACACGTAGACAACAAGCGAGTAAACCGCATCCTGATAGATGGAGGTTCTGCCGTCAACATCATGCCACTTCACACCCTGAAGGAATTGGGCATCTCGGAGGAAGAACTATCCAATAGCAAAATGTTGATACAAGGCTTCAACCAAGGGGGGCAAAAATCCCTTGGTGCAATCCGAGTCCGGCTGCAAATTGATGACATGGCTGCAAGCACGTACTTCCACGTCATCAACGCAAGGACATCATACAACATGCTTCTTGGCCGGACATGGATCCATGAAAACGGCGTTGTTCCTTCAACATGGCACCAATGCTTCAAGTATGTGCACAACGGCGTCGTCAAAAGGGTTACCGCTGATGACAAACCATTTGCGGTGGCGAAGTCCTATTACGGAGACGCTAAGTACTACTTCGATGCATCCAAAGCCAAGGCATCTTCATCGGAAGAGGAAGAACGTAAAGAGAGTCAACCAATCCGTGAAGACAAAGGAAAATCCATCATAGAAGAAGCATTCGAAGGGCTTACACTCCCGCTAACGCCCATTGATCCCGGCACATCGCAGAAAGTGTTGAAGATTCAATTCAAAGGCAGTGAGGCATGTCGACTGAAGAATGACAAAGAATTCGGTCCGAAGGCATTCAAGTTGCTCACCAAGTCTGGCTTCAACCCAAATGAGCCATCGCCGTTGGGAAAGCTCCCAGACAACAATCAGAGAAAAGGTGACCGGAGTGGACTCGGTTATGTTGCGGAATTCGACACGGTGCCCCAAACATCGAAGGCGCCCATTTTCGTCAAAGCTGAACAAACAGTGAAGGCACCGGTTCGTATCATCGTAAAACGAGCTACGGCCAATTACATCACCGAAGAAGCCAATTAAGGAGATGGCACCCCAAAGGACCAACCTGCACAAAAGTCAGCATTTGATCGCATCGGTAGTGCGTCAAAAGGAGAGCCAAAACGGAGTGTCCACGATAGACTTGGGTCAACGGAGACGACCGAATGCAAAGAATCCATCTTCCGCCGGCTTGGAGCAAATGAAGAAGTAAAGCTAACTGTTTTCGATAGGCTCGGGGCTGTTGCCAAAGAAGACTCTGCGAATTCCATCTTCAAAAGGCTAGGTTCTACAAAACGCCAATTGCAAAACAAAGCATCGGCTAGCAAAGAATGGTCTCCAGTGAAGCAAGGAATATTGGACGACCCAAACTACGACAACGATGTGAGAAGTATTGCGCCTTCCCGCATGAAATGACAAGTTGAGTGGACTGTCTCATCCGACGAATGGCTGAAGCTCAAGAAGCGGACCATCATCTTCACAAAGCATGACGAAGATGACCAAGTTGACGGAGTTGATCCATCAATCATATCACTGTTGGACATGACGAGTCAAAAGAGATAGATGCTAACGCAGCAACAATGCAACTTGAAGAAGAAATCAAGGTCACTGTGGATGAACTGCGTGTAGTAAACTTAGGCGATGAGAAAGAACCCCGCCTAACGTTATCAGCACCCTACTGAAGCGGAGAAATACGTGACGCTCCTCCAAGAGTTCAAAGACGTCTTCGCATGGCCCTACAAAGAAATGCCCGAGCTGGACCCCAAGATAGTCGTCCATCGTCTCGAAGTCTTTCAAATCTTCAAGTTCTTCATGAGGATCAAGCTCGAAGCCCCTTCGGAAGCACTTCAAGTGCCAAATCCTTCAAGAGGATCAAGCACAAATAGCCCCTCTCGAAGTTCTTCAAAAGTTCATCCCTTCAAGAGGATCAAGCTCAAAAGCCCCTCATGATGTCTTAAAAATGTTCAAGTTCATTCCTTCAAGAGGATCAAGCTCAAAAGCCCCTCATGAAGCCTTCAAAAACAAGTCTTCAAATTCTTCAAGATAATCAAGCTCAAAAGCCCATCTCGAAATAGAAAATTTCTCAAGTCTCCAAGCCTTCACGAGGATCAAGCTCGAAGCCCCTCCTGTAGTCTGTCAAATCTTCAAAGTCGTCAAGCCCTTCAAGAGGATCAAGCACAAATAGCCCCTCTCGAAATTCTTCAAAAGTTCATGCCTTCAACAGGATTAAGCACAAAAGCCCCTATTGAAGTAAGGAAATGCATTCTTGAAGAGTTAAATCACCTCCAAAGATGTCGAAAGATCATGGTCCATGTCAAACATACCTTGCATGGATCATCATCAAATTAAGGCCATTCACCAACCTCCTGAGCCGTTGCATCCAACTGTGGCATCATGACCGTTTGACGCATGGGAATGGACATCGCCGGACCAATGCCAAAGTCTTCCGGGGGCATGTCTACATCCTTGCCGCAACCGACTACCTCTCTAAGTGCGCTGAAGCTACACCCCTTAGAGAAGTCAAAGCGGAACATGATGCTAGTTTCATCCGAATCAATATCATCTACCGTTATGGCGTCCCGCGTTACATCATGACAGACAACGGACGATCATTTGTCAACAACACCATCACCAAGTTGTGTGAGAAGTTTGGATTTACTCAGCGAAAGAGTTCTGCATATTACCCGCCGGCAAATGGACTGGTGGAGGCCTTCAACAAAACCTTATGCGGTTTATTGAAGAAAGTTGTCTCCAAGTCAAAACGAGACTGGCATGAAAGAATCAATGAAGCTCTGTGGGCATATCGCACAACCTTTCGCACACCCACCAAGGCAACGCCATACTCGTTGGTCTATGGAGTGGAAGGCGTGTTGCCACTGGAAACGCAAATCCCGTCGTTAAGAGTCGCCATCCAAGAAGGACTCACTGAAGAAGACAACGCCCGGCTGCGTTTGGAAGAATTGGAAACTCTTGATGAAAAGCGGCTTGAAGCGCAACAAAGATTGGAATGCTATCAATCCCGCCTCTCTAAGTTCTATAACAAGAAAGTCAAGGCACGTTCGTTTCAAGTCGGAGATCTCGTCCTCGCCATCCGGAGACCCATTGTTATCAACTACCGCAGTGGGAACAAGTGCACCTCCAAATGGGATGGACCATATGTCATCACGGAAGTCTTCACAAACGGAGCCTACATGATGCTAGATAACGACGGAGTGAGCATCGGACCGATAAACGAACGATTCTTGAAGAAGTTCTACGCCTGAAGAAGTCGCAAGGAAAATGCTCCTTGACGCATGAGCCTAAACTGCAAGTCACAAAAAAAAATGCAAAAAAAAAAAAAATGTAATACTCCTGGCCCGCAAGAGTATAAACTGTGTACGGCTCAAAATAAACAAAATCAATTTGTTTTGAACTACGTGATGGCTTGATCCCTTCACAGGGTACGTAGGCAACTTGGATATCAAAATTCTAAGTTCAGTCATGGCAAAAAAAAAAGAATAAGTAATTGGGTTAATTAAATTTAATCCTTTACTTGAAAAAGAATTCAAGTAATTGGTCAATAAAGTTGATCCATTACTTTAAAAAAATTTTGAGTAATTGGATTAATTAAGTTGATCAATTACTTAGTGGAAAATGAAGTAGTTGGATTAATTATATCCACCCATTACTTGACAAAATTTGAGTATGTGGGTTAATTAAATTTTGTCCATCACTCAAGGAAAAAATTCTTCAGAAAAAACAAGTGTCAAAGTCCCTCCCGAAGTTCTTCAAGCTTTTATGAGGATCAAGTCCAAAGTCCTTCAAACCTTCAAGTTTCTAAAGCTTCAAGAGGATCAAGCTCAAAGTCTCTTTCGAAGTTCTTCAAATTTTCACATCTTCAACCGGATCAAGCCCAAAAGCTCCTGTTGAAGCAAGGAAATGTATTTTTGGATGACCAAATTACCTTCAAGAATACCAATAATCCATCCCGAAGTCTGCATAGTATGCGTCAAGTGCATATCACGTGGATCTTCATCAAATTGAGGCCCTTGACACAAAATTTCAAGGTAGCACGCCGAAGACATAATTTTGGAGACTAAACGCATCTTCAACATAGTCCAATTGTCCAACGGGAGCTGACTGGGGGGCAATGGCCTAAAGTTCATGCGACAAACCATCAACACAAAAGGTGGTTGACATGTTCGTTGCAAAGTCTTGAAAAAAATAAATTCAAGGAAAATGCTCCTTGACACACGAGCTTAAGCTGCATGTTACTCTCAGACTGCAAGAGCATTAAAAAAGAGGGCAAAAAAAAAAATATCCCGCAAAGTTTTCGAAAGGTGTTTTCTTCGTCAACACGTGTGCTACGCAAGACATCCAAGAACGAAGAGAAAATTAAGACGGGAAGTGAAGGCGAAAACAAAAGTAGTCTTCATTACATCAAAGTTTTGATTACAATTACATCGTAGCATTGCAATACATCCATGGAAGAAATTAAAGCAACAAAGGAATTCAAGCACATCCCCTACAATAAAACCTTGTTGACAGTTGTTTCTTGGTGATGCTTCCCACAGTCTACCAACATGGGAACGACTTCAAGTTGATCATCCAAATAATTTTCAAGTTGATGCCCATGATGCCACTGCAAAAAAAAGGGGTTATTTCCTTGAAGAGAAAGAAAAAAAAAATACATTTGCAAGATAAATGCAACGTTATTTTTTTAATGACATGAAAAAATATTGCAAGATGAAGGCAAAAAAAAAAAAAACATGTCAAATTTGGAAAAATTAATTTTAAGTTCATTTTAAATTTTTGGACTTAGAATTAAATTTCTATGAAATCAAATTTTGGGCACTACAAAAGATAAATATTTACATGTATATAAAAAAAAATACATGTTAAATATTGTTTGAAATTAATTTTAAGTTCATTACTAAATCTTGGACTTAAAATTAAATATTTTGGGACCTAGCCTCAAATACCAAATATGTTGGGCTAAAATTTGGGCTCCCAAAGATCTAGGGGTTCAATTTTAGCATTCTAAAAGTTGGGGACTCCAATTCAAAGGTCTAGAATAAGTGGGGGTCAAATGTTGGATTATCTAAACTTTAGGGACTTAAATCCTAGGGCTGAGAATGTTGGGGCCAAAGTGAATAAGAGAAGAAATTGATTCTCCTCCTCCCCCAAATCCCAAAAACACGCAGGAACAAAATTGGTTCTTCTTCCCCAAAAACCAATCTGTAAAACGCAGCAGGCTTCTTCCCAAAATAAAAAAAAAAAAAACGACGCTCTTCCCTATCCTCCCTTCCGGCACGATTTGGAACGGCGCTGGGCTCCAGCGGCGAGCGACGAACTCCGGGACGTAGGCGGACGGCGGCCTCCCACTTCGGCGGCAAGGGCGGCGACGAGCGGCGGTGAGTGGTAGCGCGGCTCGAGCGACGACGGGCTTCGGCCACAGCGGCGGTGGCACCCCTCGGAGGCGCGGGCAGCAGCAGCAGCCGACATCCTCGAGCGGCCTCCTCCTCCCTTCCACGAACGGCAGCGGCGGCGGGCGTTCTTCCTCTCCTCCTCTCCCTCTCCGGCGGCGGAATGGCGAGGCTTGCTGGGCGGCTTCTTCAGCGGAAGCAAGCAGCAGGCGGCGGCGGCCTCTCCCCTCGACAACGATCTCCCTCTCCTCCTCGCTCTTCCTCCGGCGATGCGAACGGCAGCGGAGCAGGCAGCGGCGATCGGCGTCCGGGCGGGGTAGCAGGCGGCCTCCCTTTCGCGCGCGAGATCCGGCAGCGGACTAGGCGAACGGCGACGGCGAGCAACGGGCAGCGAACTCCGGCGACGTGACAAACGACAACGTTAGCGGCGGCAATGGTCCCGAACAGCGGCGGCTCTCCTCTCGATCCGACGAAGGCGGCAACGGCGGGGAGCGAACAGCAGCGACGTGCTCCGTGACGCGGGCGTGGCTTCGGACGAGCGGCCGGCCTTATGAACAAATAACGGATGAGGCGAACGGCAGCGCCGTGTCGCCAAACACCGCCATTGTCAAAGGCTTCTTGATGGCGGGTAGGTTAGGGTAGAGGCCAACGGCAGCGCCGTGTGACCAAACATCCCGCCTACCATGACGACGACCAGGTACCCTCTCTCGCTTTGAATTAATGATGATGTTGGAGGCGTACTTGATTGTTGATGTTGATGAGTTGGTTGTGGGGGTTGGGATTCTTGTTCTGTTGAGTTTGTTCGAAGAAAAAGAATGCAAGAAACACAAACAGAAAACAAAAGAAGGGCAGGAAAAAATAGCAGTACAAAAAAAAAAGAGCAAAGAAACAAAATATGCAACAGACACAAGAAATAAAGAAAAAAAAAGAAAAGGAAAAAATGCACACGAACAAAAAAGGAGGTGAATGAAAGAGGAATTGTGATTCTGTGTACCTAGCTTCCAATTTCCTGTTGCCTGCTGAAGATGTTGGCCCAAGTATATGCTTTGTTTTTGCCTATGGTTTCATAAAAGGGGGTTAATCAGTCGATGAAAATGGGTGTGGGTTTAGAAAAAAATTATGATTGCCGTTCATAAGAAGAGAACAAGACTTACCTGCGTCCGACTTATTTGCCTACTGCTTGGAGTATGAAGATTAGACCGATTGCTTGTTAATGTGGGTCTAATTTATAGAAGCCAATGTGAATCCCAGCAGATTTGTGGGGATCTTAATCAAGATACAATCCTTATTAGATTTGGCTTGAAACGGATTTGAAGATTTGAAGCAAGAATATTTGATAATTTAATTTTGAATCAAATTTTAAATCCAAATGTGAAGCTTGTTGGATATGAGCAAATATTTGATCAAGTTAGACATGAATTTCAAGTTGGGTATTAATCTTGCTGCTGGATTTGGAAAGAGATCGAATCCCACCTGAAGAGCCAGAAAACTTGGGCAGCAAAGATAGCTAAAAAAAAAAAAAAAAAAAAAAAAAAGGGAAAAAAAAAAAAAACGGGCAAGCATGGAAAAATAAATATTTCGAGACTCGTTCACGTCTCAAATATTTTATTTCGTCCTAAACAAGTCTCGAGGGGGCATCTGTAAACACGTGAAATTTATTCGCCACTAAAAATGCGACACGTGTAAATTTAAATATTAATTTAATTATTTTCTAGGCATTTTAAATAAATTAAATGCTTGAAATAATTATTAATATTTATTGGGCCATTTGGATCCATCAAGCCAAATGGATTTAATTATGTTGGGCTAATGTGAACAAGTCCAAATGAAAGACTCACAAGCCCCATGGCCTAATGGATGCTCGAAGCAGGCCAACCCAAGAAAATTAGTCAATGTGAACAAGCCCAGATGAAAGGCCCACATGCTCACTGACCCAATAGAAATGTGGATTGGACCAGCCCACCGATTGGCCCATCATTCACAAACCCTAGGGTTTTCCCTCTATAAATAGAGGCACCCTGTCACATATTGGACACTTGACTACTTCACTTCCAGGGAGAGATCTTCATACACTACTCACTCTCAAGACTCATATACTTGAGATTCTGCAGCAACAAAACGCTGCAGAAATATTAAAGAGGCGAAGAAGAATCAAATACACTTCTACAACCTCTAAACCAGTCATACTCTGAGACTCATACACTCAGACACATAGAGAGACGACTCATACACGTCTACTCATTCTCAAGACTCATACACTTGAGATCCTACAGCAACAAAACGCTGTAGAAATTCCGAGAAGCCGGAGAAGAAGCATAAAAGCATCTTGACGTCTTCAAAGTTGGAGGAATCAAAGGAGTACCAGAAGTCGAACCCATATTGTTTGATTTTCTACATGTTCTTTGATATTTAAATTTCTCTGTAATTGTAGACATTTCTTGTGAAATTAATAAAAGTATTTTGCAGTTTCTGTCTACGCATTTTTTACACCTACAGTTATGTTTTGATTTTTTTTTTACTATTCATTGTAGCACTTTGACTTATATTATTGTCATAGTTATAGAAGATAAAATATAACTAAGTGAGATCTTGTTGGATTCGTCTCATCTTGTAGTTTTTAAATATCAAATTTTTAGATGTTTTACTTGTACCGAATTTGAGTTATTAATCATTGAAAATGTGCGTTGGCATGCGTGCAAATGAAAAGTGTAACATTTAAAAAAAAAACGGAGGAAGTATATAGTATGTATTGTTCCTCATTGTTCACTTAGTTAAGTCATTCATTTAATATTCATATGATATCAAAGCATAAAATCCTAAACTCCCAAAACCTTTAGGGGGTGTTTGGTACAGAGAATATAGGGTTGGGAAAGAGAATTGAGTCTGATTCTCTTGTTTGTTTGGGCATGAGAATTGGATATAGAGAAATCAATGGATTCTCATTCTCGGTTTTCAATTCTCTCCAAATTACGGAGAATAGTAGAGATTTGCATCTCCATTCCCAGGTCGAATCTCGCTGCACACACGAGAGTCTTCAAAACCCTTTCGCCCCTTCCACACAACTCTCTGCCATCGTTCTTCTACTTCTGGGCAATCTACACATCTCTTCGCCAACCTCAGGTATGTTTTCATACATTCATCTTCTCATTCCCCATTTGAATCAATTTCTTTCTCCACACATATTTGCATATGTGTCTCGCAGGTGTTTTGCTCCAATTTCAAAATCATCGGCACTACCCGGGGCTTTTGACTTGTCGTCTGGTTTGCTCATTGCTTCAACCACATAGCAATATCTCAATTCTCACGCCATTCTGGGAATCCCTAATTTTGGGTAAGTTTGCAGCCCTAATCTTTGACCGTTTAGGTTTTGGGGTTTAGAGAATTAGTGCCTTCTTGTTTTATTTCTGTCTCTTTGAGTAAGAATGCGGATGATAATGGTAGTGGTTCAGCGAGGGTAAACGATGCCCATAATATATTGTTCAATGTTGTTTCCACAAGGTAGGTGGGAGAAATTTTGTTGTGCTATATTTCGTTTCAGTTAAAGATTGGATTTGTGGGTAAGAAGAACTACTGTAGGATTGCTTTTTCGGGCAGAAAGAAATTGTATGTTACAATTTACGGACATAAACTTTCTGACTGATATTAATATGAAGTATATATAGTTCATTCAAGATCTAACCAACATAATTAATTTTTTAATTACATATTCTATGTTGAATTCTCTAATCAACCAAACAAGAGAATTAATTCTCTGTTTAATTTCTGTGTTGAATTCTCTGTTGTACCAAACAAGGGAATCAATTCTCATTCTCTGGCCCAATTCTATTTCTATGCAATTCCATTCTCTGACATCAATTCTCTGCAATTTCATTCTCTGTACCAAACGTACCCTTAAAAACCTACAAAGGGTTGTTGCCATTGGCATACTTAGATGTGGATAAGGCGGGTCAATTGACCCACCAAAGAAAACAATAATTAGTACTATTTAGCAAAGGGTTGTTGCCATTGGCATATTTTGTTTGGCAAACATTGACACTCGTGTGTTGGCAAAGGTGTGGAGTTCAAACATACAAAAGCACTATTGGTATTCATAAATCAATAATTTATTCCAATTTAATTAAATAAGTTCTTTTTGATGAGGAGCCTAAAAAGGCTGGAGAAAGAAGAAAAAAAGAAAAAAAAAAAAGAGCAACAAAAATCTATCTCCAACAAAACATTAAACCGTAGGCATCTTTAGCAATCGCATCCACGCAAACATCCGGCGAAAACGCCCAAGTCGTATAGTTAACCTCCTCCAACGCTGCCCTCAGCCAAACCATCCGCCACCTGATTCCCTTCTCTAAAAATATGCTTCCACGATCCGTGCAACTCCTTAAGCTTCTCACGGACTGCCCAAATGAGCGGCCAAAGCCAATGGCTTGAAGTCGCACCACCAAGGATCAGCCTGACCGCTTCCAATGAGTCCGAATACACATGCACATCCTCAGCCCCTTTCTGCGCAGCGAGACACAGCCCTCCTTAAGCCCCATAAGCTCTACTTCCAACACAATCTGCTCTCCCCGCTGACCACTGCAAGCGCCGAGAAAACTCCCATCAGCAGTACGTAGGACGGCTGCAAACCCAGACTTCCTTGCCGCCTGCAATACTGTAACACCCCGATTTTTGATCACTCAGGTCGGGATGTCACCGCTACACCTCCCTAGTAAGAAACGGCTTCTCCGGCTTACTAAAGAGATGCAAGGCTAGGTATTTCAGTATTTAAAAATATTTAAAACATTTGCAAACAGCCCACACAATATAGTCTCGAAAATAATAATATCATAATGCAGCGGAAATAATATTTAAGTATAATATTGCAGCGAAAATGTAAATAAGACCGACATGGTCAAAACACGGGTTAAACAGGCCCGCTTATTCTATCGTCTAATGCAAGAATTTAAATAATAAGTTTCGAAAAATATAAGTCCCCCCATGCATGAACGTGCTCATGTTTGTTCCACATACTCTGTAAGGAAAAAGGAAAAATAAACTGTTTGGTCAGCACACTTGCTGAGTAAGTTATCACATGCATGATCGTAGGGTTTTGTAACACCCCGGTTTTTGGTCACCCAGGTCGGGGTGTCACCGCCACACCTCTCTAGCAAGACACGTTTTCTCCGAGCTCACTAAAGAGATGCAAGGCTATGTTTTTTCAGAATTTAAAATATTCAAACAGCCCATTCATATATAATTTAAAAATAATACATCAATGTTGCAGCGGAAAATAATAATTACATATGTATAATGCAGCGGAATTTAAATATAGCCAACACGGCCAGAATACGGGTTAAACAGGGCCGTTCATGCAAGATCTAGTCTAATACAATAATTCAAAATAATATATCTTCCCAAAATTCCCATGTATGCATATGACGATGCATATCTCAACTCTGAAAGAAAAAGAAAAAATATGGTTTGATCAGCAAAAACTTGCTGAGTAAGTTAACACATACATAATTATGGGGTTTCAAGCCTTTAATTAAATTTAAGGAAAACATGTGCATAATTTAATCTATTCATTTAATCGCATAATTTAAAAGTCATGGATTTCATAAGATCATAAATATAGCTTGCAAAGTAATTAAATAAATTGCCATAATTTAAAAACACAATTTAATACGGATTTAAGTTTGGAATTCTCATAAACTTCTCGTTTCATATCTTTTATAGATCACCATCGCTAGGGCTCTTATGTCCGCCAGCCTTACGTCTGGGCTCTTATGTCCACAAGTATCATGGTCGATCTTTTAATTAGAGTTAATCCGTTCGCTAGAAAAATATTTGAGACTATGTGCGGCTTCCTTTGAAGAACAAGGGATCAGCTATTTATAGGAGGAAAACCCTAGCCCAATGGGCTAGTGAGCTGCGTGGAAGGAGACGGGACTTTGAAGTCCAGCAGAAAAAATAAAATTTATTACTCTTCGGGACCTGTAGTCCTGGGACTTTCCAATTCTTCAGGCACAGGGCCCACTCCACCTTTCCTTGCATTCAAAATCGATGCGGTATTCATGTGATGTGGTTTAAACCGCATCACTGAATATTCTACCCAGTATACCGCATCGAGTACCAATACTTAGAATTATTCTCCAAAATTTCTCCTCTTTTATGTGATGCGGTATATACCGCATCACCCCTTTAATTCCGCATCTCTCACATTCTTCTTTATTCTCTTTTAAACCGCATCGTTTTCTGTTTTCTTTCATTTCGCACCTTTCGCACCGCATTATTCTTCCATTAAATTAAACTGCATCCCTCTTCTTCTTTTCTCCATTTTTTCTCTCCTCTTCCATTTTTCTTCCTCCCATTAAAATACCGCACCATTTCTGCTTCCCTTGCTTCTGTCCGTATCCATTTTTCTTCTTCTCTTGCTTGGTGCCAATTTATTCCCGATTTCTTTTGCACAGTGATGGAGATGGGTATTGGTGGTGAAGGACGGTAGGCGGCGGAGGTTGCAGCGGCTGGCCGGGATCGGATGGGACAGGGGATGAGGTCGCGGGTGGCTTGGAGGTTGGAGACGAGGGGACTGCCGGAGGCTTGGTGGTGGTTGCAGGGGCGGAGATCTCATCGAAGTGAAGATGCCCGGAACTGCATAGGAGATGGCCGGAATGAGTGAGTCGCCGGCGGTTAATTCGGAAATGGTACCGTGACTGTCCGATTTTCGCCGGAATAAATTGGGGGTTTTCTATTTCTTGGCCGGCGAACAGATCTGGAAATGGTGATGATAATAATGTTCCCGGCGGCCTGGTCGGAGAAGGCGAGTGGCCGGAAATGGGAGATTGGGGCTGTGCTTGCCGGAATAAAAAGAGGAATTCCCCTCTTCCAATTGTTGACGTCTGTACGCGGAGGGGCCGACGAAGGAGGTTTTTCCGGCATCGGGGCTGTGACTGAGGATGAACAGGGGGCGGCCGGAGAAGATGAATGAGACGATGGAAGCTGATCGGTGTTTTCATTTTTGGCAATTGGGGAAGAAGTGGTCACGTGAGGCTCACGTGCAACTTCAATTTCCTTGTAAATTGTAGTCCACCTGTAAAGCAATTTTGATTAGTCTTTTTCTTTTTCTTTTTCTTTTTTTTAATTATATATATATAAGCAAAATAAATATTAGTGTATAAATATAGATATTAGTTGGCTTGTGTTCCGTTTAATGGACCCGTGTTCCACCGAATAGATACCACCAAACCATAATTCTCAAATGTGGGATTTTCAATATTTTATCATGTTTTTGGATTTTTTTAACAAATTGAATAAAATAACAATATTTTTTTGTTTTTCAATACCAGTTTATTATTTATACAAATTTGCATAAATCTGTCAAATTCAACTGCTTTCTTATTTAAATAAGACCGGAATGCGATCAAATGCCCATATTTAGACACGAAAATAGATTGAAAATAATGGTCGATTTTGGCCATTATCAACATCCTCACATTTAATACTGATCGTCCCCGAGCAGTCAGAGTCAGTGTTCCTAAGAACATAGACTCTGCATATTCAATCTATTTTCGTGGCTTCAAAAATTTCATTCTTTTTATATTGGGATAAGACAATAGAAAACTACAAGTATTAAATTCTCTTGATTGCAGTGTTTAATGAAATGATATTTCTCACTTAATCAGGTCTACAGATCAGTCATTATTGTTAATTCTTCATGAACATCATGTTTAGAAATAATCATTTATTTAATTCTAGAATTAGAGCATGACATTAACATAAATTAGAAATGGAGCCTCATATATGGTAGAAGCGAAAATTTCACTCTCTCAAAATTTGGGTTTTATCATGAACGCTCATAATCAAATTTAATTAAATTATCTCATATGTTGGCAATTGGACCAACTCGCCTTCGGCTCATTTTTTCAAATCGAGATCATGACGTCTTATTCAAGGGTTATAACGGGGCAGACGGTTGTAACATTTGGTATGGAAGGAAATTATTGGGCTAAGAAGTGGCAAGATTTAATATTATCATAACATGGCATTATTTATCAAAAATATATGATCATCAAATTTTTTTTTTCTTTTGCTTTTCTTTTTGCATGACATTAAACTAAGTCTAATTTGCTTTGTCATTTGCAGTTTATTGTTGTTGATTGGAACTCAACTTTTTTTTTAATCAGATTTTTGAATACCGATTAATGATTTGATGATCATAAATTGTAATGCCTGCTAGGAAAAATATAGAGGGCTTCAAAGAAAAATTAGGCTTAAAGGCTCAAAGTGGTTAATCCTAAAGGGAAAATATTTTTGGGTTTGGATTTCAAAATAAGGCCAAAATTTTGGTTTCTAGGTGCCTCGATCATAACCTCGATTTTTGGAATATGACATGGTCTTGAATCGGTCTCAATCGCAAGTTCTAGTGTCCTTTAATCAAAATGATTTTCACACACCAAAGAAAATAATGAGCAAAAGTGACTCATGGCTCAAATCTCACATGGAATGGTTGATTCATGTCATACAATATTCTTAAATATAATCTTTGAAAAATTCTTACACTCTATTCAATTAAATTCTCAACATGAAAATTCATTACCAAACAAGATGATTATATCATTAAATTTTTATAGCTCAAAACCTCAAGAATTCATATCATGCATGTATTCAATTTATATTATCCCAATTTAAAAGTTTGAAAATTTAATCATAAACCACGATTTCATATGTGAATTTAAACTGACAGATTCATGTATGCTTCGTGTTGGATATATATATATCTATATATAATGTAACACCCCGGATTTGATCACCCAGGCCGGGACGCTACCGCCACACCTTTCTAAATAAGACGCGATCCAATCAAGCTTATCTAGAAAGATGCTAAGGCTAAGTTGTATCAAACTTTAAAATAATTTAAAACTATTCAATTGTGACTCAAAGGAAGATCAGAGTATCACATGCATAATAATGATAAATAGTGCGGAAGCAAAAGCAAGGGCCAAACATACGGCCAAAACCAAAGTTCAAAGTTCAAGTCCAATGCGGGAAATTAAAATAAAGTAAATGCGACAAGTCCTTTATTTGAGAAATCCCATCCCATCGTGCCATGGCTCACTCTGCGAAAAATAGAAAACATTGATTTATCAGTACAAACGGTACTGCGTAAGTTAATATATAGCATAACAAATTCTAGAGTTTTTAAAAGAGTGAATAAAAGATAGGAATCATATTTTAAAATAAACGAGTAAAAATAATTTACGGAATTTTTTACACTTTACCATACGACTAATTACCAATGCTCATTTTGATCGAGGACATCCAAATTACCCGCTTGGGCGCTTATGTCCACAAGCTGTCGGTATCAACGATCCTGGGCCGAAGCCTTTTAAGATCAACATCCGCTTGGGCGCTTATGTCCACAAGCCGGCAATAATAACGAATGTGAAAGCAGCGGACCCTATACAGACACACTCCGGAGCCCTAGACAACTCATACGGATACATCTAGGAGTATAGACTCTTAGTAACACGTAACATAATTTCATTGGTGCCGTTTTGGCCACCAAAAAGAGGGGGCGGCCCAACGAGCTCACACCAAGTGCACTTACCCTCTAAAGTTGGGCATCCCACTCGATCAAAACTTACAAGGTTTCAAAATTCACATTTTAATCATCTCAAAACATTATTACATTTTCAGAGTTCATACTTTTCACAAATGAGTAGCAATTGACTCACAATTCATCAAAACGCACGAAACCGAATTTACCGATAAAACCTCACTGTGGCAGATTTCAAAGTCGCACCAGGAAATGTAGTAAAACATTTTAGAAATTTTTGAAAATTTTATAGGAGCTAGAAAACATCTAAATAAGCATTTTCCTTAGAAATAGGCTTTGTCAAATTCGGACTCCAAATGGCCTAAAAAATCAATTCAGAACCTACTGAACATTTGGTCCTAAAAGCAACAGGGGGTTCGACCACAGTCCATTTCAAAATTCATAAAAATTTCATACGTACTCCAAAAATTATGAAATTTTACAGATATTATTTAGACACAAAAAGGAACAACTTTCATGAAGACATCAACCATTGAAAACGAACATAGGTAGGAGCAAATCGGACAACACAACTGATCACACCATAGTACCAAAACTGACCGCAGAAAACTCAGAAAATACCAGATCTGTTTTCGATGCCCAAATCATGTTCAAAAATTATAAAAATTTACAGAGAGAATATTCAAGATGTTAGGAACATTTTTCATTTAGAAAGGTTTTCCCAAAAATGAACGGATCTAAATGAAAAACGCATAACAACAAAACTACTCGGATGAAAACCCTAGGAGACAGATTTGGCATAGGTTAGAAATCGAGTAAGAACTTGATGGATTCTCTACCAAAACCTCTAAAAATTGATATGCACAACACTAACTTACTTTTCAAGAGAGTAGTGTCGAAATCCTCCTTCTTGTTGGTCCAAAATCGACCAACACCGTCCACTCTTCCGCAATACTACCGAATGAATCCTATTTTGGAGATTGTAGGAACAAGGTTTGATGTTAGGGCTTGAGAACCGACCCTATGAGCAAGGATTGGGATTAGGATCCTTACCTAGACGTAGGAGAACAGATTGCAACCCTCCAACTCGACCAAGACCTTGAGAACAAGATGAACAACACTCACCAACTCACAACACTCAAGAGAGGAATGATTTTTGGATGAATGGTTTGGAGGGGTTTGGTGGATGATTAAGGATGGGAATGGGGTGGTTCAGGGTTCCAAAGAGAGTCTTAATGCATCTTGGAAGTATGAGGGGCATAATGGCAGTCAATTTCTCGAAATTACTCCCCCCACCCCCCCAACATCATCCATTTCACCTACCACCAACCATGGTTCACTTATCCCACTTTGGTTCATGAACTCCCCTTAATCTAACTTTGGGGTGGTTCTAGATCCTTCCAATACATCCCATGGAGTCCCAATACACCTCCAAGGGTCTAAGACATGATGGTGGCTCGATTCCACGCATTCAAGTTCGAAGTTAATACCAAAACCGAACAAAAACGCGTTGAAACACATTTGAGGCGCCACCACTGTAGGGTGGCACGCTACCAGCGCGCCACCGCGCGGCCACCGCGCCGCCACCAGGCTGCGACCTCTTTTTTTTTAAATTATTATTATGATTTTTAATTTAAAAATCATAATATGAATTATCCGAAATCGTTGGATAATCCGATAACTCTCTTCGAGTTGCTATCGTCCGAAAATATTTAATTCCGCTCTCTCGGAATTATTTCGGTTGCGATAATTAAATCCGATTCTTTAATTTTTTGGATTTAATACTCGATGTCGATTTCTCGGGTATTACAGTCTACCCTCCTTAGAAATCAACTTCGCCCTCGAAGTTGGGTCGCACTTCGGAAAATAATTGGCACGTAGAATTATTGAGGCTTGCAAATTTAAATTCTTACCTCCGTACGTGACGACTTTGTGCGGGGTGTCACATCCTCTCCCCCTTAGGACTGCAGTTATGCCCCCATAACTGCTCCTGATTCGTTTCGGAAAAGGTTGGGATATCTCTGCTTCATATCCGCTTCCAATTCCCACGTCACTTCCTCGGTGCCATGATTTGACCATAGAATCTTCACCATTCTAACGGTCTTATTTCTCGTGACCCTTTCTTTGATATCAAGTATCTCGATCGGATACTCCTCATATGTCAGGTCGTCATCCAGTTCGATCACGTCAGGTTGCAACACATGAGTTGGATCGTGCACATATTTCTTTAATTGTGAAATATGGAATACGTTGTGCACGCGTGACAGTTCCGGTGGAAGTGCCAAACGGTAAGCCAAGGTACCCACACGTTCAGGAATCTCGTAGGGACCTATGTAGCGAGGACTCAGCTTTCCTCGTTTACCGAATCGCATCACCCCCTTCATGGGCGACACTTTCAGCATCACTTTGTCTCCCACGTGGAATTCCAACTCTTGCCGTCTTATGTCGGCATAACTCTTTTGCCGGTCTTGTGCGGCCTTCATCTTTTGTTGAACCACCTTGATTTGCTTGCTCATGTCTTCAACGAGCTGAGGTCCAACAACCACGGAGTTATCATCCTTCGCCTAGCACAACGGACTGCGACACCTTCGTTCGTAAAGAGCTTCGAACGGTGCCATGCCAATGCTAGCGTGATAATTGTTGTTGTGCGAGAATTCAATTAACGGCAAGTGGTCCTCCCAACTTCCCTTGAATTCGAGTACGCACGGTCTAAGCATGTCCTCGAGCGTCTGAATCGTGCGCACAGTCTGACCGTCCGTCATCGGATGAAATGTTGTGCTGCATCTTGATTTGGGTGCCTAAGGCCTCTTGTAGTTTAGTCCAGAAGTTGGAGACGAATCTACTATCTCGGTCCGAGATAATATCATGCGGTACTCCGTGCCTTCGGACCACGTTCTCGATATATGCCTTAGCTAGTTGATCCATCGACCAATTTTCCTTCATTGGTATAAAGATGGCGGTTTTGTTAACCGATCAACTATTACCCAAATTTTATTCATTCCTCGGGGAGATCTTGGTAACCCCGAGACAAAATCCATGGAGATGCTGTCCCATTTCCAGCTTGGGATCTCCAATGGTTTTACCAATCCTAACGGCTTTTGCCTCACTGCCTTCACCTTCTGGCAGGTTATGCACTTAGCCACGAAGTCGGCAACATCCTTCTTCATCCGCGGCCACCAGTAGATTTTCTTTAAATCATTGTACAACTTATCCCCACCAGGATGGACCGAATAAGGTGTACTGTGGCCCTCTTCCATGAGTTTTCGCTTCAATTCCTCGCACTTATGAGGAACGCACCATCTTCCTTTGAAACGGATACTCTCGTCCTCATGGATTGTGAATCCTACCGCCTTTCCTTCACCAATCTTTTCTTTGATTTTCTTGAGATTCTCGTCGTCCGGTTGAGCTGCTCGAATCTCGTCAAATACGGTGGATTCAATTGTCATGGCATTCACCGTTTCTACCACGGTTCCATAATGGACTAGTTCAGTATCCAACTTAGCTAGGTCCATGTACAGTCCCGAAGGTAAAATAAGTGTGTTCGTCTATGCCTCGTCTTGCGACTCAGTGCGTCCGCAACGACGTTCGCCTTGCCCTCATGGTAGGCTATGTCCAGGTCGTAATCCTTGATTAACTCCAGCCATCTCCTCTGCCTCATATTTAACTCCTTCTGAGTAAATATGTACTTGAGGCTCTTATGATCGGTAAACATCCGACAAATTCGTCCATATAGGTAGTGTCGCCAGATCTTAAGAGCGAACACCACCGCCGCTAGTTACAGATCGTGTGTCGGATAGTTTTCTTCATGTGGCTTGAGTTGTCGCGATGCGTAAGCAATAACCCTTTGGTTTTGCATAAGCACACATCCAAGACCTTCTTTTGAAGCGTCGCTGTACACTTCAAAATCTTCCGTCTCTGATGGCAATGCCAAGACTGGTGCTGTTGTGAGCCTCTTCTTGAGTTCTTGGAACGACGTCTCACAATCAGCTGTCCATTCGAACTTTAACCCTTTCTTCGGCAATTGGGTCATTGGTCTTGCAATCTTTGAAAAGTCCTTCACGAACCTTCAGTAGTATCCGGCTAGTCTTAGGAAACTTCGTATCTCAGTCTGACTAGTTGGCGCTGGCCAATCAGTCACTGCAGATATCTTTGCCGGGTCAACCGACACTCCTTTAGCCGATACTATGTGTCCTAAAAACGCAACTTCCTTCATCCAAAATTCACACTTCGACAGCTTCGCGTATAACTAATTCTTCCTCAAAATCTGAAGCACTTGATGAAGATGTCTTGCATGCTCCTCCTCATCCCTTGAGTAAACTAGAATGTCATCGATGAATACGACAACACATGAGTCTAGTAACTCTCGGAAAACACTATTCATGAGATTCATGAATACTGCGGGAGCATTAGACAGACCGAAGGACATTACGGTGAATTCGTAGTGCCCATATCTTGTTCGAAAAGCGGTTTTGGGTATATCCTTTTCGGCGATACGCAGCTGATGGTATCCCGACCTCAGATCGACTTTTGAAAATACTGCCGCTCCTTTCAGCTGATCGAAGTGATCTTCTATCCTAGGGAGCGGGTATTTATTCTTGATTGTTACTTGATTAAGGCCTCTATAATCTATGCACAGTCGAAGCCCGCCGTCTTTCTTCTTGACGAACAGGACTGGTGCACCCCATGGTGATGTGCTCGGCCGAATATACCCTTTCAATAACAACTCCTCAAGTTCTTCCTTCAGTTCTTTCATCTCCGCGGGCGCCATGCGATACTGTGCCTTCGATACTGGTTCTATTCCGGGCACCAGATCGATTGTGAACTCGACTTCACGCTCAGGAGGCATTCCAGGGATATCTTCAGGAAAGACATCGGGGTACTCACTCACGACTGGAATTCTCTCGATCTTATTTCTCTCGTCCTCCAGATTATGTACGTAATAGGCGTACAGCTGATATCCCTTCTGCATGAGATTGCAGAACTTCACTGCATTTACTACCTTGGCACTCTTCCTCTGAGGCTGCATGTAGTAAATGGCCTTCTTTCCTCGACTCTTGGCCAGAGAGATTTTCTGTTTCTGACACTCAATAACCGCCTTGTATTGAGTCAGAAAGTCCATTCCTAAGATAATGTCAAAGTCCTTGAGCTCAAATTCGACTAAGTTCGCGAAAAATTCTATGTTCTTGATCACAATCGGGATTCCATCATATCGTTTCGAACACGATACTACTTTACCCGACGGTAGCTGAATTCCTAGGTTAATATTCTTAGGCGCTGGAAGATCTAAGGCAGACCTAATCCTTGTAGATAGTAAAGAACAGCTTGCGCCTGAAACGAATAAAACCTTAACGAATACGTTTAGAGTAGTAATTGTACCAGTTATTACTTCTCCCTGGGCAGCCATATCTGCCTGATTGATGACATTGAGACGTCCGACCGGTCGCCCTTGATTTCCTTGCTGGTTCTGATTTTGAGGCGGCCTCTGTCCCTGAGGAAACCTCTGACCCTGGTTGTTCTGCTGGTTCTGCCCACCAGGCCTATTCCCCTGAGGACAATTCAGCAAGTCCGGCCTCTTATCAATACGATCCCCGCTTGTCCGACACTCCTTCCTCATATGGCCTTCTCGGCCACATCGATAACACTGTCCTGGTTTCGGACACTCCCTTACCAGGTGCGAAATATTGCACTGCTGACACCTAGGTATGAAGGTGCCTTGATTTTCCGGCTTCCGGTAGCCGTTACCTCCCTGGTTAAACCCTCTGTTTTCCGGCCTCCTCTGGCCCTCGTTTTCTCCTTGCTCGCTTCCTCTCCTGAAGTTGTTGCTGTTGTTGTTTCTGTTCCTCTTGTCAAAGTTGTTCGAGCCCTTGCTCGATTCTCCATTGTCTTTCCGCTTCAATTGTTGTACCCGGGCAATCGCCACTGCGTGGTCATATGCAGCTTGCAGAGTCGCATGCTGCCCTCCCACCAAAATTTCTCGAATACTCAGGTTCAGCCCCATCTAAAACTTTTGGGCTTTGTCAGCGTCGGTCGGCACAAGTCTAGGAGCAAAATGAACGAGCTCCTTGAACTTTGTGTAATACTCCTGCACCGACTGAGTGCCTTGGCGAAGATTGATGAACTCTTCGTACTTAGCAGCTTTGGTGCTGAGGGGATAAAACCTCTCTCTCATCATATCCTTGAACTCCTCCCAAAAGTAGACATGCTCACCATCCGCCAGCTCTCCTTGGTGGTTTTGCCACCATTCATCAGCTTCCCCATTTAAGTACTATACCGCCACTCCCACTTTCTCATTTTCGGGACACCTGACGGCGTTTAGTAGCTTATCGAAAGTCCTGATCCAATCCTCCAGCTTGGTGGGATCCTCCTGTCCCTCATAATGGGGCGGCTGGTAGGGATTTACCATCGCCAAGTAGTTTATTCGAGCCGTTGGAGGTGGCACTGCTGCCTGTGCTCGATTGACTTCCGCATTTCCCAAAGCAACGAGGACTTGTTCGACTGTCCTAAGTTGCTCATCAAGTGCATCCTGCGGTCGGCCTCAATCTCCTCATCAGAATCAAGAGGCAGTGGAGGGTTCTCCACAACCTCCTCGGGCTCCTCGTCCACAATGTCGACGTGCTCGTCAGGATCCGCTTCCTCTTTCTCCTCCATCTCCAGCTCAGGATTGAGCTGATTCTGCAGAACATTCAATACCTCCTCCAGTGCAAACATACGGCCCTGCAGCATATGAACGTGGTGACGACAGTCTTCAAACTCGGCCTCCAGAGTAGTTTGGCGCGCAGTAACTTGATTGTTCCTAATGGTCAATGCTTCAAGCTTTTCTTCCAAGGACCTAATACGGTTCCTATCGTTTTCGGCATCCCTACGAATGTGGCGAAGCTCGTGCATAATGTCGGCCATGGAACATAGTGAGCGCATGATGGAATCTAGCAACCTCGGATCGTCCATCTAATCATACAAGTTTTATATTAAGGGATTTGATACATTATAAAATTTTTGTTAATCCACATGCATTCCCCCCAAAAATAATAATTTTAAGACTTGTCGATTTTTCGAGGTATACTTTTCCATGGGTTTTAAAATAAAGTTTCTTGTCCATGGAAATAATATTTAAAATGCTTAAAAATAATATTTAATATTTTGGGCCTCTATAGTGGGCCGAAAAATTATAGCTTTTTAAAAAAAAATTCGGGCTCTTATACCACTTTGTAACACCCCGGATTTGATCACCCAGGCCGGGACGCTACCGCCACACCTTTCTAAATAAGATGCGATCCAATCGAGATTATCTAGAAAGATGCTAAGGCTAAGTTGTATCAAACTTTAAAATAATTTAAAACCATTCAATTGTGCCCGAAAGGAAGATCAGAGTATCACATGCATAATAATGATAAATAGTCCGGAAGCAAAAGCAAGGGCCAAACAGACGGCCAAAACCAAAGTTCAAAGTTCAAGTCCAATGCGGGAAATTAAAATAAAGTAAATGCGACAAGTCCTTTATTTGAGAAATCCCATCCCATCGTGCCATGGCTTACTCTGCGAAAAATAGAAAACAACGATTTATCAGTACAAACGGTACTGCATAAGTTAATATATAGCATAACAAATTCTAGAGTTTTTAGAAGAGTGAATAAAAGATAGGAATCAAATTTTAAAATAAACGAGTAAAAATAATTTACGAAATTTTTTACACCTTTACCATACGACTAATTACCAATGCTCATTTTGATCTCGGACATCCAAATTACCCGCTTGAGCGCTTATGTTCACAAGCCGTCGGTATCAATGATCCTGGGCCGAAGCCTTTTAAGATCAACATCCGCTTGGGCGCTTATGTCCACAAGCCGGCAATAATAATGAATGTGAAAGCAGCGGATCCTATACAGACACACTCCGGAGCCCTAGACAACCCATACGGATACATCTAGGAGTATAGACTCTTACTAACACGTAACATAATTTCATTGGCACCGTTTTGGCCACCAAAAAGAGGGGGCGGCCCAACGAGCTCACACCAAGTGCACTTACCCTCTAAAGTTGGGCATCCCACTCGATCAAAACTTACAAGGTTTCAAAATTCACATTTTAATCATCTCAAAACATTATTACATTTCCAGAGTTCATACCTTTCACAAATGAGTAGCAATTGACTCACAATTCATCAATACGCAAGAAATCGAATTTACCGATAAAACATCACTGTGGCAGATTTCAAAGTCGCACCAGGAAATGTAGTAAAAAAATTTAGAAATTTTTGAAAATTTTACAGGAGGTAGAAAACATCTAAATAAGCATTTTCCTTAGAACTAGGCTTTTTCAAATTCGGACTCCAAATGGCCTAAAAAAAATCATTTCAGAACCTACTGAACATTTGGTCCTAAAAGCAACAGGGGGTTCGACAACAGTCCATTTCAAAATTCATAACAATTTCATACATACTCCAAAAATTATGAAATTTTACAGAGATGATCTAGACACAAAATGGAACAACTTTTATGAAGACATCAACCATTGAAAACGATCATAGGTAGCAGCAAACCGGACAACACAACTGATCACACCATAGTTCCAAAACTGACCGCAGAAAACTTAGAAAATACCAGATCTGTTTTGGACACCCAAATCATGTTCAAAAATTATGAAAATTTACAAAGAGCATATTCAAGATGTTAGGAACATTTTTCATTTAGAAAGGTTTTCCCAAAAACGAACGGATCTAAGTGAAAAACGCACAACAACAAAACTACTCGGATGAAAACCCTAGGAGACAGATTTGGCATAGGTTAGAAATCGAGTAAGAACTTGATGGATTCTCCACCAAAACCTTTAAAAATTGATATGCACAACACTAACTTACTTTTCAAGAGAGTAGTGTCGAAATCCTCCTTCTTGTTGCTACAAAATCGACCACCACCGTCCACTCTTCCGCAATCCTACCGAATGAATCCTATTTTGGAGATTGTAGGAACAAGGTTTGATGTTAGGGCTTGAGAACCGACCCTATGAGCAAGGATTGGGATTAGAATCCTTACCTAGACGTAGGAAAACAGATTGCAACCCTCCAACTCGACCAAGACCTTGAGAACAAGATGAACAACACTCACCAACTCACAACACTCAAGAGAGGAATGATTTTCGGATGAATGGTTTTGGAGGGGTTTGGTGGATGATTAAGGATGGGAATGGGGTGGTTCAGTGTTCCAAAGAGAGTCTTAATGCATCTTGGAAGTATGAGGGGCTTAATGGCAGTCAATTTCTCGAAATTACTCCCCCCAACCTCATCCATTTCACCTACCACCAACCATGGTTCACTTATCCCACTTTGGTTCATGAACTCCCCTTAATCCAACTTTGGGGTGGTTCTAGATCCTTCCAATACATTCCATGGAGTCCCAATACACCCCCAAGGGTCTAAGACATGATGGTGGCTCGATTCCATGCATCCAAGTTCGAAGTTAATACCAAAACCGAACAAAAACGCGTTGAAACACATTTGAGGCGCCACCACTGTAGGGTGGCGCGCTGGTGGCGCGCCACCGCGCGGCCACCGCGCCGCCACCAGGCTGCGGCCTCTTTTTTTTTTAAATTATTATTATGATTTTTAATTTTAAAAATCATAATATGAATTATCCGAAATCGTTGGATAATCCGATAACTCTCTTTGAGTTGCTATCGTCCGAAAATATTTAATTCCGCTCTCTCGGAATTATTTCGGTTGCGATAATTAAATCCGATTCTTTAATTTTTTGGATTTAATACTCGATGTCGATTTCTCGGGTATTACATATAATTATAAAAATAAACAAAATAAAAATAACAAATATATATATATATTTTTTAAAATAATTAAGTGAAGAATCAACATCCTCACATTTGGAGCTTTGCTCGAAATGTGAGTAAATTAATTCCTACTTAAACAAATTATTGAAATCAAAGCAAAATAAAAGAGGAGGGAGGGAGGGGTAAAATATTTACATGAACATAATTCCGGTAGCCTTTTTCATCAAACCAATCAAGTGTTCGACAATTTTGGCTATGTGTGATCGTTTGGTTCATCCAACAAGGCAATCGTTCGATGCCCAATACTTAGAAAAATTCTGATTTTCATCAAAATTGCTCGATCACATTTTTGGATTTTCTAAGCATAAATAAAATTTAATCTACTTGCACAAATTAGGTTGGATTAATTCTGTTTTTATAAAAATTATTCCGGATCTTAAATTGCTTTAAATTCCAGGAATATTTTCTATTAATTACAGAACTTATCCAACCGGGAACCTGTTTTGAAGCTTTAATTTTCTTTTTTTATGGTCCCACAAATTTCTGCAAAGCAAACATGGAATAATTTATCGGATTTTTTAAAAAAATATCAACATCCTCACATTTAGAGTCTTAGTACTCTAAATGTGAGTTAATAGATCACCATCCGAATTATTTAATATAATAAGCACAGGACCCCCTTTTTTTATATAGTATATGTATAATGATAAAATTATTCTGACTCGCAAAGATTTAGGTTGGATTAATTCTGTGCTTGTGAAAATCATTCCGGATCTTAAATTTCTTTAAATTCCGAATATAGTCTTCGGTCAATTACAGAACTAATCCAACCGGGAACTTGTTTACATGCTTAGTTGGAACAGGGGGGACGACAAGTGAGACGGTGGTCGTAGCTTGTCCGGGGTGTTGGTGGAATGAGATGACCGGAGGTCTGCAGCTCCATTTATTGTTTCACCGGTGATGAGGGTTTCCTCAGAGCAGCGGTGGTAATGAAGTGGATGGGCGATGGAGCAGTGGGTGAACTTGGTGGTCCGGTGAGGATGAAGGAAATAGGGGCAGGGGCGACGGCAAGTGGAGATGGTGGCCGTGGCTTGTCCGGAGATGGTGGAGATGACAAACACGTGAGTCTCACGTGTTTTGCAATTTTCAATTGCAAATTAGTGCAGTCCCAATGCTACACTTCTTTCCATTTTCTTTGATTTTTCGTTTATTTTTTTTATATAAATATATAAATATAAATAAAAATTATATGGGCTTGCAAAAATCTAGGTTGGATCAATTCTGCACTTGTGAAAATTATTCCGAATCTTAAATTTCTATAAGTTCCGGATATAATCTTCGGTCAATTACAGAACCAATCCAACCGGGAACCTGTTTCCGAAGCTTTACTTTTCTCTTTGTATATTCCATGATTCCTGCAAGCAAAAAATACCCAAATTTGTTAGGTTTTCCCCTCAAATCAACATCCTCACATTTAGAGTCTTAGTACTCTAAATGTTTAATTGATTTGAGGGTACTTCTCTGTTCTAAAATATGTACACAAAACTAACTATGAGTAATCAGGAGTGTAATTCTCTTAATAAAACGGCGCTGCATCCTCCCCGGCAACGGCGCCATGAAACTTTTGACAAATTCTCACACGAGTATTTTAGAAAAGAATAATAATCCCGGTTTTAAATTTTATTTAATGAAACCAATATATGAAGATGGAGTTGGGATTAGGGATATGTTTATAGGTTGTCACGTTTTTATTACTCGTGTTAAGAAACTATGCCCCCGAAAAAGCGCACAGAGTCAAAATTTGCAGTATTTATAGTAAGACCGGATCGTTCACTGGAGGATGTGCAATAGAAGCAGGGCCCACATCGTCTTTATAAGACTTTCCACTCGGTTACTCGATTCAAGTTTGTATTTTAAATTACCAACTACTTGACATAATTTAAACTAAGCTATGAAAGCAATAAAATTAGTTTAAATTATGTTACTAAGTAATAACAATATACTAAGTAAGCGGTTAAAATTATTCTACGAAAGCATGTAAAATTATGTTACACTATCTAGAAAACAGATTTAAAATGTGACAGAAGGACAAGGAGAAAAATAACAAAGATTGGACAAGATTAAGATGAAACGATAATTAAACTTTCATTTTTAATACGCAGATCTTTGTTTAGGATAATCCATCAGTTAGCTAGCTCTCATGCTTTCTATACTATGTTCCCTTTAACAGACAGGTACTTACAGCAAGAATTTACATGTTCTTATGCCCTCAAAATCTAAGATACCACAGATCTATAACTGCCCCTGCCGAGATGTGTTATATATCTGTAGTGGATAAGCAACACCCAAAACATCATTAGTTGATATGCAAAGTACTCCTATCATTCTCCCATGTCACGCCCAAAGCTCAAATCTAGTCCCAAACCCAATCCATAACTCTTAAACCTTATATACAGCGGCCAACCTCTAATTCTTCCGAGTGTCCTCTACAAAAGCATTTAAAAGAAAGCAATTAAAAGAAAGCTGTAAAGACAGCATTTAAAATCCTATCACTCGGAAGCTTTTAAAAGTTATCTCATTCCGTTAGTATAAAAGAGCCCCTGGTCTTGGTGACCAGATGCAGATCAAGAACCTCCCAAACATCAGTAAGCCACAGGGCTTATAACATCTGGTTAGTTATGAGATACAAACTAAATGAAACAGATCCATGAAGAATCTGTTCCGAATGTACTCACTCAAGACTTGATTGTAGGCTTTGGCAGAAGAAAATAGCAGTTGAAAGAATATTCAACCCTACCTTAGAAATTAACCAAGGCCTACATGTTGTTCCTCTAGTATTATTTACCACATCTCGTCTGAATCCAAGTGGACGCTGATTTGATGCAATATTTAATATAAGATTTCCAACACACAACAATTTTGAGAAAACAATTGATATCTGAAAACCATTCCTACACAGGTACTAAGCTCTCAATTAAAACACAGATCCTTTCAGTCTAGGTGAGACCTAATCGCAGACTCTGCTTCTAAGTTTCCCAAAGTCAACCCCCGGAAGAATGTGAATTAATCATAATTGTGGAATTTAATCCTTACTTAGATCCGGATTTTATAAAAGAATTTTTGTTGGAAATTTATTGTGAAACATCTGATTTAATGCAAGACTTCTATGTCCAACGGAAGGATCCCAAAATAATATGACCACAACATCTACATTATATTATCATGCATACTTGAATATGAGAAGATAAAATAAATTACCCCAAAATATATGGCGGGGTTAGACAGAATTTGTTACACGAAGATGAATTAGCCTTTAGATGAGAAGAATTCGGCTAAAAAGAAGTCGGAAATAACTGGGGTGATCTGGACTGCAAACATCTGCTATCCAGTTCCCAATTATTCCAGATGGTATGATTTTTAGACTGAAGAGAATTCCAAGTGACGGTGATCGCCGTCATTCAACTTCCTTTTGTCTGTGAATGGAAGAAAAACCCACATATTTTCTTGTTGTAATATTTCTCAAATAATGTTGGTCGACATCATTTAATAATACTACAACTTGAATTCAGGTTTTGAAATTAAGGTAAAGAAAATAAAACTGTATCTAATTAGGAACTGGCTGAGTGGCTAATCGTTATCCCCGTGAAGAGACCTTTTTGCCGGAGCTTCCACAAGTCTCAAATCAGACCATGCAAAATAATGAGCAATATTTAATACACAGAAGACGAGCTAGTCGTATCCCAAGAAGGGACCTTTTTGCCAACATTGATCTGTGATATTTCTTATTACTCATTTCACACACACAATAAAAAGGAAAATAAAGAAATAAAAATAAAATGAACAAAAGATTTTTGGTATTGCATGAGTATCAATCACACAATAATTTTGACACTAATGGGTTGAGGTGTGTAATAGATAAAATTAGATGAAATAGGCCTAAGCACAGCACATCCATGCAACTTACACAACTCAAATAAATAAAAAGTATTTTTGTGATTTTTAAATTAAAAAGAAGAGGTCGATGTGGTCTCTTGAATTAGATGCGGTCTCTTGAATTAAATGCGGTATAAACCACATCCATTAAACCGCATCGAGCATGCATGAAGGATGAAGTATTGTCTACGCCATAATTGGTCATTGCAAGGATGCGAAATAAATTCATCTGAGGCGGTCTATCAAGTCGATACGGTATAAACCGCATCAGATAGACCGCATTGATGAGATCGCATCCTTACTCCAATTTGGTTAAGGTATTTTCTCCAAAAATGAGGTTGATGAGTTTACAATAGTGATGCGGTATAAACCGCATCGATGCAAACTACATGAGGTTGTAATGAAAAACTAAGGCATGAAGGTGTGGAGATGCATGTGATGCGGTTTCTGGAGGCGATGCGGTCTATTAAGGCGATGCGGTAAAAACCGCATCGCGTAGACCGCATCGATGGAAACCGCATGAAGGTGGTGAAAAACAATATAAACACGAACATTTTTTGATATGATGCGGTCTATTAACACTGATGCGGTATAAACCTCATCGGTTAGACCGCATCACATGCAATTTTTATAAGATGTATTTTTTTTGTCCACAAAGTACTCATGCGGTTTCTATCTGATGTGGTTTATGATAGATGCGATTAGACCACATCATTCATTTCACATCAGTGTCATATCGCCTTTGTACTTGTGGATATTTGAGATTAACAATTTATGCTGCACAATGGGTAATAGCAAGAATCAAACCCTAAAAACTACAAACATGGAATTTAAATTCTATTCTACCAAAAACAGTATAAAAGCTAAGAACTACAAGCATAATAAGGAGGAACACCAACATTATCTTAGGAGACATAAATGGTAGATCTAGAAAAAGAAAAATAAAAATAAAGCATTATAACCCTAAATCTAACAAACCCTAAAATTATCTAAGTCCTAAGAACCCTATTTGAAGCTTTAAGGTATAAAACAAGCTACAAACCCACAAAACATGCATTTATTAAAACATAGTAAACAAGAACAATATTTATTGTACACAAAAATCAACACATGCCATTAAATGTTTCAAGAAATGAACATAGTGACTTGTATGCACATTTTAAGATTTTTAGAAAGCATAATAAATAAAAGAGCAAGAGAACTCATACCAAATTTGTGAAGCATTTTCTTGTATTTCATCAACTAAAAAGCATTAAAAGTTCAAGAACAACCCATTATTTGGGTGTTCTCAAATTTATTTTTACACTAGAAAGCTGTAAAAAATATGGAAAATGGCTACACTAATAAAGTAAAAACAACTCTTTACAAACTACATTACAACTACAACTAATAAAGATTAAATTACATTGCAAAAAAGAAAAAAATCTACTCTAAACTAAGTTAAAACCCACTGTTCTCTCCAAGAACAAGGAAGAAAAATATTTGAGACTATGTGCGGCTTCCTTTGAACAACAAGGGATCAGCTATTTATAGGAGGAAAACCCTAGCCCAATGGGCCAGTGAGCTGCATGGGAGGAGACGGGACTTCGAAGTCCAGCAGAAAAAAAACAAAATTTATTACTCTTCGGGACCTCTAGTCCTGGGACTTTCCAATTCTTCAGGCGCAAGGCCCACTCCACCTTTCCTTGCATTCAAAATCGATGCGGTATTCATGTGATGTGGTTTAAACCGCATCACTTAATATTGTACCCAGTATACTACCAATACTTAGCATTATTCTCCAAAATTTCTCATCTTTTATGTGATGCGGTATATACCGCATCACCCCTTTAATACCGCATCTCTCACATTCTTCTTTCTTCTCTTTTAAACCGCATCGTTTTATGTTTTCTTTCATTTCGCACCTTTCGCACCGCATCATTCTTCCATTAAATTAAACCGCATCCCTCTTCTTCTTTTCTCCATTTTTTCTCTCCTCTTCCATTTTTCTTCTTCCCGTTAAACATACCGTACCATTTCTGCTTCCCTTGGTTCTGTCCGTATCCATTTTTCTTCTTCTCTTGCTTGGTGCCAATTTATTCCCGATTTCTTTTGCACAATGATGGAGATGGGTGTTGGTGGTGAAGGACGGCAGGCGGCGGAGGTTGCAGTGGCTGGCCGGGATCGGATGGGGCAGGGGATGAGGTCGCGGGTGGCTTGAAGGTTGGAGACGAGGGGGCTGCCGGAGGCTTGGCGGTGGTTGCAGGGGCGGAGATCTCGTCGAAGTGAAGATGCCCGGAACTACATAGGAGATGGCCGGAATGAGTGAGTCGCCGGCGGTTAATTCGGAAATGGTGCCGACTGTCCGATTTTCGCCGGAATAAATTGGGGGTTTTCTATTTCTTGGCCGGAGAACAGTTCTGGAAATGGTGATGATAATAATGTTCCCGGCGGCCTGGTCGGAGAAGGTGAGTGGCCGGAAATGGGAGATTGGGGCTGTGCTTGCCAGAATAAAAAGAGGAATTCCCCTCTTCCAATTGTTGACGTCTGTACGCGGAGGGGCCGACGAGGAAGGTTTCCGGCGTCGGGGCTGTGACTGAGGATGAATAGGGGCGGCCGGAGAAGATGAATGAGACGATGGAAGCTCATCGGTGTTTTCATTTTTGGCAATTGGGGAAGAAGTAGTCACGTGAGGCTCACGTGCAACTTCAATTTCCTTGTAAATTGTAGTCCACCTGTAAAGCAATTTTGATTAGTCTTTTTCTTTTTCTTTTTAATTATATATATATAAGCAAAATAAATATTAGTGTATAAATATAGATAAGGGAAATTCCACTTAAATACCCCAGCCCAAAACCTATACCACTGCAGACCCTGTATACTATATTTGTTATGTATTAATACCCACTGCCAAAATACATGACATGTCAGTCCCCGCTGCATTTAACTTAATTCAATAATCAAAATAAGTGTGAAAAGACTATTATGCCCCCAATGTAATGATTACTCTGTTGAAAATTTATTACCATCCTAGGTAGGTATACATACAAATGTATATAATATTTTCCAAACCCACTCTCTTTTCCATATTTTACCGCGAAAAAAAAAATGGGTGGGAAGGGAAGAAGGGTGTTCCGAGCAGGAGGGGAGGAGGTAGGGTATGGAGCGGGGGTTTGAAGGAGTGTCGGAGGTGGACGGAGAGGGTTTTGTTGAGGTGGGGTTCGACCGTTCGACGCCATTTTTGCCAGGTTGAAGCAATCGGGTTGGAGTATCGAAGCCATTCTCGGAGGGGTCGGTGCAATCGGGGTGGGAAGGAGGATGGGCAGTGAAGGGGAGCCGCGAAATGGAGGGGAAATGATGCTATTTTGCCATTACAACTCCGAGGTGCTTCTTGTGCGTCTATTGGCAAGCGATCGTCTCAACGATTTCTCCAAAAATTGAAGGAAAAAATGGCCGGACATAAGTTCGACGACAAAATCACTGCATTATGAGGAGACGGATGGGGAATACACAATGGAGATCACAAACGACGAAGACTTGACGAGGGTGTTTCGGTTGAACGAGGGTAATGGGCAATGCTTTGGGAAGATGATGGTGATGAATAGGGAAACTCCTAGCAAGAGAATAAGGTATGTTCATGGGCTACATTGTGTATTTGTTGAGTTCTTGCTTGGTATTTGTTGTGGAAATCTGTGCATTGACGCGCAAATGAGTGATATTAGCACTATAGTATTGTGAATGAGTTAATTTTGTACGTAAAACAGAAATGTTATACTAGGCCATTTCAACTGTTGTATTAGATTGTGTGTTGTGTGTTGGATTCTTGTTAAGCTCTGCTCCCGGGTAGTAGTACAGTATTTGAAGATAGTGTTGTGGTCGAACCTGTGGTGTTGTACTGTTGAAAGATAAATGGGTGTTGCAAACACAGGAAGTTGTGTATAATTACACTTATATTATGTATCGTAGGACGGAGACAGAAACATACGGCGAAGAAGATGATGGGGACGAGGATTTAACAGTCTTATGGGCACAAGCAATTAAAGGGGAAGGACAAAGGTTTAAAGACGCTTAACAGTTTAGGAAAGTGGTGAAGAATTATTGTGTTTCAGTTCGTCGTGGATTCAAGTTTGTGAAGAACGAAACGAGAAAAGTCATTGTAATATGTTCGGTGGAGGAATGTGCATGGCGTATCTATGCGTCCCATCACAAGTCCGATGATTCATTCGCAATACGCAAATGCGAACTAGATCATTCATGTGGCGTAAGCAATCTCCGGTCTAGGCTACACCCGAATGCCAATGCACCTTGGGTTTCAGCATTTATCAAGGATAAAGTGAGGCGCAACCCTCACTACACTGCCAACACAGCTATAGATGATATCAAAGGTGCATTCAAGATCGATATTACTTATCGGACGGCATGGAATGCGAAAGAGATCGCATTGAAGGAAATACACGGAGCAGATTTAATTTCGTTCGATAAAATACGGGGATTTTGCTCTAAATTGAAGGAGTCGAACCCCGGGAGCCATGCTGATTTGGAAGTATTCGAGGAAACGGGCAAATTTTGAAGGGTTTTTATAGCCATAGCAGCGTGCATTATGGGGTTCAAGGCGGCCTGTCGGCCGCTTGTATTCTTTGATGGCACACACATAATAAATAAATGGAAACGGTGTCTCTTGAGTGCGGTTGGAAAAGATGCGAATAATGGATTTGTCACGCTTGCATTTGCAGGTACTTGGTTTTTTTGGAAGAGAAATTATTGTTCTTTTTATAACATAGTTGCTTGGCTGAGTAAGATGGTTATTATATAACTATTAGATAGGTGTTTTGTGACAGATCTATAGCACCCATACAGCAAATATGTTGTATTTTCTATGTTATATTGTGAAATTACTTACATTATTAATCTTCTACGTACAACTGTGGATGCAGAGGACGATGACAATTGGCAATGGTTTTGTGAGAAGTTTAGAAGGGTTATTGCCGGAGAAAACGAACGGGAGTAGTGGGGGGAGTACACTTTCTTTAGTGACCGGCACTCCTGTCTAATGAAAGGTATTCCCAGCGTCTTCAATGGTTCCAACCATTCAGTATGCCTAAGACATCTAGTGGACAACTTCAAAAAACATGTGCTTAGGCTATACCCATACAAGGACAAGGAGAAGTGGACACAAGTGTTGAAGGATACAGCCTACGTTGCTACCTACGATGAGATGCACAGCAAGTTGAATTCCATCCTTACTGCAATGCCCCTCGCTGCGACATTCCTTATAAACTCACAACCACACTTGGGCCAATTCGTTGTTCACGGGGAATAGATGGGGTGAGATAAACACTAATGCTGTTGAGAGTTGGAACAGCTGGGTGGTTAAACCAAGGTACCTGCCTCCGTATGCTATGATGGACACAATACAGAAAAAGTAATGAAAATGATGAATGACAAGAGGGAAAAAAGGTGTTCGGATGACTGATGTGCTGTGTCCTGAACCGGAGGCTATCTTGAGATAGAACTACAATGTATCCGGTAGCTTGGAACTTCAGAGGGCAGGGGGTCGGTGTTTGAAGTTCGGGATAGGGTGAGCGTATTCGCTGTGGATATTGAGGAAAGGACATGCAGCTGTAAGTATTGGCAAATGTTGAGGATTCCATGCAGGCATGCATGTGTTGCTATTGAGGCGATGAAGGGAAATGTGTATGACTATTGTGATCCGTACTATACGCCGAGTACTATAAGAAGACATACGAGGGAATCATATATCCGATGGTGATGATGAGCAATGAGCAAACGAGTGAAAGTGTGGATGAGTTCATATATCCTCCAGACGTCCGCGTGCAGCCCGGCCGGCCCAAGAGAAAATGCATCCCTTCGCAATGTGAGACGAGCAAAAACAAGTGTGGCCTCTGCAAAATGTGCGGGCATAACAAGGCAGCATGCAAACAAGCTTATAAGTATGTTACATGGTATACTTGATATCCGGGGAAGTGCGATATTTTTGTGCCACCACCTGGGTATAAATCTTGCATGGTTTGGTATAATGCCACTTTTGTATGTAGTACAGGCAAGTGTTTCATATTTTTGTATGGTTTCATTGTGTGAAACATCCTGTACCCGGATGGTTTCAGCAAATGATACCATTTAAAAGTATAACTGAATGCACATATCATTGATGTAAAACCGAGTATACGACCACCATGGTGGTGTTTTGTCATTAGGTGAAATGTAATATGTTGATGATGGACAATATTCTGATGTCTCTTTAAAGCAAGTATGTTATTACAGAGGGGAAGACAGGTGTTCTGCACCAATTGACCTTGTAGGCTGTGTGGGGTGTGGATGTGGCCAAGTCCCATATTAAAGAGTATAAGCTTGCAAAAACCCTTAGTTAGGGAATTGAAAACACATAGCAAACCATCTGCCGAAGGGTTGTAGGAAAAAAATACTAAAAAAACGTAATGATAACAAATTTGAATTTGCAAAAAGTAATCATCATTGTGGTCAAAATCACACATTTTTCCTGAGGTTGCGTGTATGTTACACTAGCTGTCACATCAAACTGCGAGATGGGACATATTCCGGACCCCACATAGGCTTTGCATGGGCATCAAATGTAAGAACCACACTTACTGCACGAAATAACATACCTTTTGAAGTAGAATACAACACATAGTCATTCCAACACTTGACTTAAGTTTCATTCATCTACGACATTCTTGGTATCGATGCTGTTATGACTGGGGCATGGGTGAGCTACTGATAAAGGTGTAACGTTGTTATAAATCTAAAATGGTTGGGTATAAACAAAGAATCAGTGATGCATATATAATGGGCATATGGAAGGTTGGAACAAGGGAAAAAATTAGTCATCATTGTAGTCAAAATCATACCTTTTTCCTGAGTTAGCTTGTATGATACACTAGCTGTCACTTCATAATGCGAGATGGGACATATTCCGGACCCCACATAGGCTTTGCATGGGCATCAACTGTAAGAACCACACTTACTGCACGAAATAACATACCTTTTGAAGTAGAATATTCCAACACTCGACTTAAGTTTCATTCATCTTGGTAGCGATGTGGTTATGAATGGGGTATGGGTAAGCTACTGGTGGAGGTGTAATTGTGTTATAAATCTAAGTTGGTTAGGTATAAATCAACAATCAGCCATGCATAGATATATGGCCACAGCATGTCACATCACACCTTCCTTGGAAACTGTACCGCGAATGAGCAAACCCCAAAAAATAATAAAATAAGGAAAGAGTTCATTGGAATTCGGAAAAGTACCTTCTGGGGCTGTCAAATCACTACTTTTTATGACATTGCGTGTGATAATAGAATTGCAGTCACATCAGTGCGAGATATACTTGATGAATTCAAACGCATCCAACCAATACGAGATGGTAACAAAGACATGTAAGGAGAGTACCAAATTTGTCCAACTTAATACCTGAGTTAGCTAACCCGCGTTTGATTGGATTACTTGCACCATTCTAATGATGCACCATGTCTTAGTCATACACTATAGTTGGACACATTCACCATTTCAAACCCAAATGGAACACACTCAAGATGTTGTTTAAGACACTATAGCACCCTCCATTGAATTCTATAATACACATTGCTCCCTATATCAACCACTTAAGTTCATATTGTAACTTATTATGTAATCTAGCAATATGCAGAAATGAACATTTTTACGTATGTTGTTGAATACATATGCCTCCTACATCATTAATCGGGCTGGAAATGGAGTTCAAAAACAGTACTCAATGGTATGAATGATATAACACACATACACGTATTTAATATCCAATACTGCGGTTTGGATACAACACTGAAAATTGAACTGTACTAGACTCCACAGACTACACATTGACCAGCTTCTTGTTTATTGACCAATTCCTCGACACGTGGACATTGCACCCCACCCTTATTTATTTCACCATCCAAATGCATTGCACCCCCTCTTCCGGACTTGTAGTTTGTGGATTTCTAATCATTTTCATTCTAGGCTTATTTTTAGGGAGGTCTAATTGTATTCAATCATGTAGGTTTGTTATGAACCGGCATCCGTACTTGTAATCATCCCTGTTTTGCATCTATTATGCTACTCAATTTCTGTATAGTCACACACTTGTAAATACTGGGGCAATACACATCATCATAAAGTCCAATACCATCCAAAATGAAAGAAGGCACATCAAACAAAACCAAATTGTTAGGTCAAATCCAACATGGCCACATCCAAAATACACCAAAAATATACTACCAAGTATGTTTTGTCAACCTTACACATATCCAAACACAAATAAATTCTTCAGGATTTTGCATGCTCAGAAAGTTTTGGTGAACCTGGGTGCTCATCTTCGCAAGGTTCGTTACTGCTGATCAATGCCTCGGTTGCCGGAGCCTGAAGAATTAGGGACTCTGTAGGCTGTACCTTAGTTGCAGGAGGTGACTTGGCATCTTCATTCACATCAATATTTATCTTGCCTATGGGAGCACTGGCACCATCAGTCTTGGAATCGGGAGACTCGATCACATCAGGCTGCTCCTCTTGTGACTTAGGATCATCAGCCTCGATTGCCTGCATTTTCGTATCTTTATCCACTTCCGTTTTTGCAGTCGGGGCATGCTCAGTTGGGGACATAAGGTCTGGGGACTTCGGGTCAACATCATTGACAGGCAGACCTGGGTATTGCGCTTCAGAGACTGTGGTATCATGATCAGCAGTGAGTGGTGTCGTCGGACCATCAACAGCTTTGGGAGCCACGATTGCTGCATCTCTACCAGTTGCATCCATGAGGATTCTCAGGGCCACCAGTGCTCGATATGCTTTCATGTCCGCTGTCATCTCGGTGGCCCAAAACTCGTCCGTGCCTCGAAGAAGAGCCTCTGCCCACCACATGACGTGGACCCCGCAATCCAATGTAGGACCAGCAGTCAAGCTAACCTGTTGCCTACAGTTATCTTTGAGGACCAACGTATCTTCCATGCAAATCCCAAAACCCGCCAGCCACCATTTAAAGAAGTTAGCCTGTTAGCAAGTTCTCGGAGAATAAGAACACCTCACTATTCATCGAGAATACCCAAATGAATGAATATCAATAACGACCAGTAAACCTGAGTTATACTTACCACTTTCACGGATAGGGTGGTATACTTCGAGTGCCACAATGAATTGTACATATAAATCCGTTTGCTCTTCATGTTCAGAACCAGCAGAAACCAGTGGAACTCTGTGGTCACGGGAAACACGGTGTACCGCACCCCCGACACGATTAACCGGCTAGCGTCGTCCAATTCCTTCTTGGATGAGTCCCACAAGCCCTCATACACATCCTCGTACTGAGCCTCTGTCAGTTCCTTCCCTTTAGACTTTTGCGTAGTAAGGCTCAAAACCATTGACTGTTGAAGAAACAATAGATACACTCATATCTAAACAACCGTACTATATATGCTGTCATAATTTCAAATAAAACATGGAAATTTGCTCACCGTCGTGTACGGCGAAATGGACCCCATCCTGTTGTTGATTCCATTCAAAGACTTGAAGCGATCATCGCATATGATTGTAATATAGCTCCCCACCAAATCATTACTGACGACGTCATCAAATAGACACAGCAACATACTAGACGGGACGATGGCATATATGCCCTTGGACCAAACCTGTTCATTGCCAGACAAAAGTAATACCTACCTTAGTGCACTAGGATACCCTACTAGCGCAACTGTAGTATCAGACTTCAGTCTGACGTATAACACAATGCTATGTATGATCACATTAAAGACATACTATGATAACGATCCACAAGCGTCGATAAAGTTCTCCACGAGAACCCTCTGTTCAGGAGACAAACTATCCTTCCCAGCATAGTCATTCCGGCCCAAATACCTCTTCCGCGTCCTACTCTCGTAATCACGAGGTGCGGCACCCTTATGCTTCTCAACATCAATAACGAACTGGAATGTAAAGTTATACCATAGTCACGAATATAACAAACACACATACACTCGTTGTAATAACATACCTGGTCTGCTTTCGGCTCATCCACCTTCTTCTTCTTGGATGGCTGTGTAGCTGTTTCCTGCCAGCATCCGCTTTACGCTTTGTCCGTAACTCCGTTTGTACATCAATGCTCTTTGTTCGTGTCTCGTCCAATGCCCAGTCTCGAGTCCGCCCAACTACTTTAGCGAGGTCAGCTGATTTGTCGCTCACATAGTCATCATCGTACAACTTATCCTCTCCGTCAACAGCTTTAACCAACCCTGAATCTCCAGCATTGTCATCATCATCTTCGTCATCCTTTTGTCGGTTCTCTTCCCCCTCCTGGCTCGTCTCCTCGCTGGCAAATTCTTCTTCCTCATCAATAACAGGTGTTTTTTTCGCAACCTACGAAACAATCAGTGACACAATAATTGCTCTCCAAATTATACAATGAGAAATAGTATAACAATACAAGAGTTTATTCCACTAGTACCTCACTTGCCTGACTTGGCTTGCGCTCTCGTCGTTTGATTCGTTTTCGGCTGGGTACCTGATTGGCAGTCCACTCATTGACCTGAATCACAGGCTTGGCTGGTGTGGCGACCTGAGGAATGGTAAATTTCTCCTCGCGCTTTGACAATGCGAATTCGAAGATGTGGTGCTCCTGGAGCTTCTTCATATCTGCCCTTGTCACCTCAAGCCGAGCGTGCTTCTCTTTCCAGCGTGTGAAACCGGGGATGCAATATTCGGTAAGCGGCTTCGCTAGGTGGGGGCACCGTTCATAGAACCATCCCTGCACAAAGAGATCATCAGCATGACATGGTTGTGCATATGCAATAAGTTGGGTATTCACTGACTTAGGTAAAGTATCATGGAGTATTAAGGTAACTGTGTTTCATAAGAAATTGAAAAATAACACACTTACAACCACTCCGGCCGTGCATCCATCAATGTAAACTTTACTCTCCTCCACGTGTCTCCGCATTTAATCCACAACAAAACTATGACATGCCAATCCCCATGCATACTCCTCCAATATGTTCAAATCGTCGACATGGTGGACAAGGAATTCGGGGAGTGCCAGTGACAACGTCGGGAAGAGGAGGCAGTTGATCACAACTAAAACGAATGCCATTGCAAAATCAAGGTCATTATCAGTCCCTGCCAAACTGTCAAATAGCTCCAACAGCTCCGCTCGTTTTAGGTTCGCCGTCCTTCCTCCAAAGTACCTCTTCTTGAAGTCCGACGACGGCTCATAGTTCGGGAGTACATACAACCCTTTCACGTGCATCCCTATGACAACTGAATATCCCATGCTTCAAATGGCAAAGCTATGCCCTCTCCTAACATGAATACACATCTGGCCGGATCGAACCGCTCCACGAGCGCTTGCAGTCTTGTCTTGCTATTGTACACCGCTTCAAGTTTCATGAAGTGGTGGAATGGCGTCCTCTCCACCGCCTGCATTTGCTGCTGTGTAACTTTCGGTAGAATATTCCGAACTGCATCCTGAAGCACCCCTACGGAACAACGGGGCCTGATGCTCACACCATCATTCACATCACCGATCTCCTTTTTTTTTTACTTCTCCCGGCAGGTTTCCTGTTTTTCCCTGTCAACCGAACAAGTACAACACATACCTGATTCAAATACTCCACCTTCTCCTAAAACAGTGACATATCAAGAGAACAAACTATACCTAAGTTTTGCTCCAAAATACAACAAATTTGAAACAAAACACTCAACATATATTCTTACCGTTGCTGAAGACTCGCTCGCTCTCTCCTTCTTATTGTCTCCATGTTCTTCAGTATTGATATTTGCCTTCTTCTCAGCCACACCCTCTTCCATAATCCCCTTATCCTATTTCGAAGCCATTTCCCTTGCCAATCACAACCAACGGTTACTATTGCCAAACAATACTACAGTTTTCACAGAAAAACATAACACAACATAGCAGAGCATACCCAAACTTTTATTCTATTTTAATCTATGATAAAACCCAAGCATACAACACCTATTTATTCGTACTGAATACTCATATCCACAGACATAAACAACCAACACAATTTGAGTAATCACACTCGAAATCACCTTATATCAACACCCATTTCTTCGCATTCTATACTCACATCCACATACCACAACAACCATTATCATTCCAATACTCACTCCAAAAAAACCCAAATTTCATCAGCAATTTCACTTTCGAAATAGCATTAAACCTTACAACACCCATTTATTCGAATTCTGTACTTACATCCACATACCACAACAACCATTATCATTTGAATACTCACACTCCAAAAAAACCCAAATTTCATCATCAATTTCAATTTCGAGATAGCATTACACATTATAACACCCATTTCTTCGCACTCTCCACTCACATCCACGACAAAAACAACCACAATCCTTCCAATACTCACACTCGAATACACCATATTCAACACCCATTTCAGTTTCAGTAAGTAGTGCATACCTTCAAACAATGTTCAAGTTTTTCGACCAAAATCGCGTCTGTGGAGCTTCAAAATCGCGGCTGTGGAGTTCAAACCCTAGCTATTTCGACTTCGAACTCAGGAAACCTCTTCAAAATGCTCTCTCCGACATTTTTCTCCCCTAAATCGACAAACCCCTCATTTTAACCCTCTCTTCAAACCCTTGAGCTCCCTTCCCTTTTTCCCACTGAAAACCGCCGGATTAGTGAAGTTAATGGGGGTGGTGGAGGAGGACGGTTACTCAAGGTGGTTTTGGGAGGGTGGTGTTGCGATTTACGAGGTGTGACAAGACACCCTTGTTAAATTACTTTTCTGCCCATCATTCTCTTTCATGGTTTTTTAATTCACTTAAGGGTATTTTGGTCTTTTCATATTTTCTAATTTCAAATAAAACTCAATATTCAGGGGTGGGTACCAAAGTGGGAGTATTTTCGTATACAGGGTGAAATGTTGGATGTATTTGGCCTTGGGGTATTTAAGTGGAATTTGCCGATATAGATATTTATTCCAATTGATTAGTTGGCTTGTGTTCCGTTTAATGGACTCGTGTTCCACCGAATAGATACCACCAAACCATAATTCTCAAATGTGGAATTTTTAATATTTATCATGTTTTTGGATTTTTTAACAAATTTAATAAAATAACAATATTTTTGTGTTTTTCAATACCAGTTTATTATTTATACAAACTTGCATAAATCTGTTAAATTCAACTGCTTTCTTATTTAAATAAGACCGGAATGTGATCAAATGCCCATGTTTAGACATGGAAATAGATTGAAAATAATGGTCGATTTTGGCCATTATCAACCATTATTAATGACAAGGTCCCCATTAGCGGAAAGGGTTAGTGTGCAGGTGGCTGCACATGCAGCCACCATGTGTGTAATGTGGGAGTTGTGTAGTGTGATGTATGAAATGATGTATTTTGTGTGTTGGAAAAGATGTGTTGTGTGATGCTAAAAATGTGATGAGAGACGTGTTTTGTGATGCGAGACGCCTTTTTTGTGATGTCTGCACCTAAAGGCTTTTAAGGGATTGTAACGTAACCAAATTGCCCATTAGCATCCACCTCCATGTCACTATTTTTAATTAAAAAAAAAAAATCAAAATCAGATTGGTGGTTTATCCTCTTGGTCGACCAAGAAGAAATTCCAACCTTATGGTGGTCCCCTATTCACACACCAATCGAAAATTGACACTTGTATTAATTTTATTGGTTAATAAATTAGATTTGTTTTATTTATTTAAAATTACTATATCTTTTATTTAATATAATTATATAAAATATAAAATATATCAAAATATTTGTTTCTTAATTTTCTACAAATAGATACCACTCTTATTATATTTTTGTTAAATATATAATATATCAATTTTTTTTGGTAAACAATGCCTTAACGGCAGCTAAAAGAAAGAAAACAGAAAAATCAACAAAAAAAATGAAAATCAAACAAAGCCGAGGCCTGGAAGCCTACGAACGGAGAACACCCCTATCATCTTGATCCTCATGCAACAATTGAAGAATATGATCCGGTGGAAAAGCCCACGTCGTAAAAAATAACTCTTGATCACTAGCCATCTTAGCCAAACCATCCGCGACCCTATTCCCTTCTCTGTAAATGTGCCGGAAAGAACAACTCCCAAACTCTCTTTTCTTGATTCTAATCTCTTTGATGATCGGCCAAAAACTATGCTCCAGCGTGTTCGAATTCAAAATGATGTTGTAAGCTTCCAATGAGTCTGTATAACACGTAACGTGAGACTCCCCCATAGACTCCACCAGCTCCAAACCTTTCAACACACCAACCAATTCGACCTCTAAAATGGTCCGAGGGCCGAGCTGCCCCCCCACCCCTTCTCGCCAAGCTCCCTCGCTCGTACGGCACACCGCCGCATATCCACTCCTTCCCTCCCCCTGACGAAGACTGCCATCATAGTGAACAAGTATCCCATTAACCCCTTCATCCCCCACTCGCAATAGGGCCTCCGTAAGCCTTCTAAATTCACCAACAATCCGCTTATGCGCCATCACTTTCACCTGGAATAACCTCCTATTCCTCTCAAGCCACACTATCCAAATCCCGGCCACAAACATCTGCTGCCATGTTCTCACCATATATTGCAACCAATGTCGGACTTCCTCCTTTGCCAAAGTCGGGATGTGCGCCACATCCGTAACCCCCAGCTCGCACCACACCTGCCGAACCCAACGACAACCAAACAAGGCATGAGACCAGTCCTCCTCGTCCGTTCCGCAGATGGAACATAGAGGATTCGTCGCCACCTTTCTTTGATATCGGACCATATTAGTTGCCAAAGAGCCATGCGATATGAGCCACATCACATGTCCAATCTTCTCCGGAATAGCTTGCTTCCAAATCCAACTCCACCCATTGGCATCATCTGCAGCCTCTCTAATCCAGTTGTAACCAGACCGAACTGTATAAATGCCCGACGGCTCCATCTTGCACACAATGAGATCCGGCGCTGACTCCATGATAAGAGGGCATGTAGACCCCTCAATCTCTTCTCTAATCGTACTTGACATCCAAGTGTATAACCGATTTAACTGCCACTAACCATTATGAATCACATCTCGAACCTTAAGTTCCAAATCATTCACGTGCACAAATGGCATCAACGGTGCCAAACAAGATCCTTTCCACCAGGGTGCGTACCACAAAGAACTTTGTCCATCACCAATCCTGACACCAAAGGCCGGCCGAAGCATCTCTCCCACTTGAACCAAAGTGTTCCAGATCCTCGTACCTTTCGCATGCGGCTGAGGAAAAGTTCCATCCCTGCATCCATATCGACACTTCAACCATTGCACCAAGAGCTTATCCTTATGCAGCACCACATCACTAACTTGTTTCCCTAGCAGAGCCAAGTTCATAGTCCTCGCCGGACGCATGCCCAAGCCTCCCTCCTTTTTAGGTCTAGCAACTTTGGTCCATGCCACCAAGTGAAAGCCCTTCCCAGACGTCCCTTTCCACACCCAACGCCGAATTTTTTGATCAATTTTGTCGCATATTGCCATGGGCATACGATGAACCTGCATGCAATATGTAGGAATAGCCGCTAGCACCGATCTAGCAAGTTTCACCCTAGCCGCCCTATTAATGAGGTTGGCCGCCCAACCTGTCAATCTATTGTCTAACTTGTGCAGGATATCATCATAATGAGAAGTCCTCAACCGGCCATGCACCATCGGGAATCCCAGATACTTCCCCAGTGATTCGGAAATATGAATACCTAAATGCTGGCCTAACCAAAGCTTTTCCTCCTCCTTAGCACTACTAGCCACGAATGCCACTGACTTCCCCGGATTCAACTCCGTGCATAGAATAATATCATCCGCAAACATAACATGCGAAACCGAGACCCCTCCCGTGCAACCTCTCAGCGGACACCACCTGCCGCCCGTCACCTCCTTCCGAATAAGCATAGACAATTTTTTATCACTATGACGAATAAATACGGAGACAGCGGATCCCCTTGTCGCAAACCCTTACCCGCCTTTATACTCTCCAATGGCGAACCATTCCACAAAATTGAGAAGGAGGACATCCTGACGCAAACCATGATAAGCTCTCTCAGTGCTAGGGGAATGTCCATCTCGAGCAGACAATCATGAAGAAAATCCCAATCAACAGATTCATAAGCCTTAGCGAGGTCGATCTTTATCAATGCCCCATGAAGATCGCAGCGGCGCCTACCCATTGAATATACCAGCTCTTGGACCAAAATCCCATTATCGCGGGTACCCCTTCCCGGCAAGAAAGCCGATTGATATGGTCCCACAAACTCACATAGCAGCGGACGAAGCCGATTTGCAATGACTTTCGTGATAAACTTGAAGGAGACATTGCACAAAGTAAGTGGTCGAAATTGAGAAATAGACTGCGGTATATCAACCTTCGGTAGGAGAACCAGAAAGGCATGCGCAAGACCTTACGGCAAGGTCCGTGTATCAAAGGCTTCCCTCACCAACCGAACTATATGCGGCCCAATATCCTCCTAGTACACTCTAAAAACTCTGCCGGAAAACCGTCGGGTCCCGGGGCTGCGAACGGTCTCATCTACCGCTTCACCATCTCCACCTCCTCTACATCCACCTCCTTGGATAGCCTCTCTTTCCACGAAGACTCGACTTGCTTAAGCCGCGGAAGGTTATCCGTCACATCAGCATGCATTCAGCCTTCAAAGGCCTTAGTAAAATATTCACGTGCATGGCATGCAGTACGTCCTGGTCCGTGTGCCAAGTACCATCCGGTAACTGCAACCCATATATCCTATTGCGCTTACGACGAACTTTCGTCCGAGCATGAAAATACGTCGTATTTCGATCCCCCAATTTAATCCATTTATCTCGTGCCTTTTGGAACCACAACCTCTCCTCTTGAATCAATACATTTTCCAACTCCAACTTCCACTCCTGTTCCAACCTGACTAACCACGCCGAGTACCATGTTTCAAGATGTTTTTCAATCCCACGGATCCTTCTCTCCAGTTTCTTCTTTCTGTCAACAATATTGCCAAACACTTCTACATTAAATTTCCCAGAAGCACGCCCCAAATCCTCCATTAGATACGGTACCGACACCCTCGAACCACTCTCACAGCAAGTCCGAACAACCGCCGCATACTCCTCATGAGTCGCCCATGCAGCTTCCCATCGAAATGGTTTCGGTCGCCGGTCTTCCAAAACCCGTGCGCAGGATAACAGCAGAGGGCTATGGTCTGAACCGAGTCTCGCCAAATGTTGAATACTAGCCTCACAGAATATTTCATGCCATGCAAGGTTCGCTCGCCTCGATCCAGTCGTTTCTGTATACAGTGATTCTCCCCAACCTTGCTAGCTCATGTGAATTGCGTACCCACCGTAGGGATGCCAATCAATTGACAACCATCCAACGTTTCCCTGAATTCCGCTGCCCGTTCCACCAAGTAAACCCCTCTGCTGACCTCCTCATCCGCTATAATCTCATTCCAATCGCCCATCACCACCCACGGGCCTGCCAACACCGCCGCTAGGTTCGTAAGATTCTGCCAATCCCACCGCCGGCGCTGGTAATTCGGATTGCCATAAATGAAGGTAATTGTCCAAGCCACAGCCCCCAACCTTAACTCCACACTGGTCATTCTACTACGCACGTCAACAATTGTACATTGACATACGCTTCGACGAGCCTTGAAGACCCAAATGCCACCTGCCCTCCCAACCGTCTGCTAAATATGTAAAGAATCGTAACCAAGTCTCCAAAAGATCATACTGACCCTGTCAAATTTCCCATGAGATTCCAGAATACATAGAATATCCGGGTTATTCGACCTTATACAATTAATCAACCATCTCTGGGAGTTCTCACCCATCAACCCCTGAATGTTCCAAGCCAAGACCTTAAAATTTTTTAAATCCATAGACAACAAATTCAGAGAGACCCACACCGCAGAACCCCTATTGCACATTTTCGACTGCATCGGCCCAGCTCTCCGCCCTTGATTCCGTATCACTCTTATTGTCATAACCCTCTGCTGAATCGCCCCAACCAATGGCGAGGACCTGTCGAGCACCATGTGTACCGCCTGGGCCGTCCGAATCAACCGCCGCCCTAATTCTTTTCGCGCCCTTAGGAGGAGGTAGTATACTAACAAACCCTACCACCTTTTCCTTCCCTGTCTCCTTCACGTTCACTCCTTGCCCAACCAAACTGCTCTTCTTACCAGGAGGTTCCACCTTCTCTTTGGTCCGACTGCTCTCCTTAACAGGAGGTTCCACCTTCTCTTTGGTCCAATCCTCGATCGGCTGCTCCGCCTTCTCATTTGTCGGAGCTTCCTGTTCCTTAGGAGTGCCTGACTTGACCGGCTCGGCCCGTCGCTCCCATAGCTTCTATTGTGGCCGCCTTCTACGTCTTCCCACTGTTATCCAATTTCCATAAATCTCCCCAACATCCTGTCCCTCAGAGATCGGAGCTGATGGACCCGCCTTCTCCGCCGGCTCTCCCTTTCCACTACCCACCACTGGCTCCTCCTCGTATTCCTTAGCTTTACCCTTCCGTGCTCGTTCCGCCTCCTCTCTAGCTTCCGTATTATCTCCAGCACCCTCCTTTTCTGCCGTGTGTTTACACCCTCTAGCCGTATTCCCATAGCGACCGCAAGCATTACATATCAGATGGAGGCCTTCATATGCAACACGTATCCATCATCCATTCACCAAGAAATTTCCCAGCACCGGTTCAATCAAATTCATCTCAACACAAACCCTAGCAAAGCGGCTCCTTTCATGTGCCGAAGTCGTCTTGTCAAATTTCACCACCACCCCTATGTCCGAAGCAAAAGCATGTAAGAAGTCTTCCTTGAAGTGTTGCACCGATAAGTCCATCATCCTCGCCCATACCATAGTTCGTTCTACCTTTTCCGTTTCGGGATCGAAATCTTTGTGCCATTGCATGATAGGGAGATAGTGGTCGAACAACATCCACGGACCCTCACTAATAACCCTTTCCCTATCCTCTCCCTTCACAAATCGTACCACGTAGTACGAGAAGCCAACGTCAATGAGATCAAAGTCCGCAACTTTCCACATCCGCGTCAACCTCTCTTTCAGGATGCGGAAACTAACATTCATGCCCATTGTTTTGACGATCAGAGCGTCCTTCCATTCCAGACTGCGCCTCATCCTCACGTCTTCCTGCGCTTCCATGTTGCTGTTAAGGGCCTCTTTGAACGTCGGAAAACTTGATCTTGTTGGAGAATTAGGGCCACCAGCAGCCGCCGCTTCGTCTCGCTCCGGGGAAACCCTAGCCGCCCTCATGACTCTCTCCCTTATAATATATATCAATTTTGATATATTTAACCCATTTTAAAATTTTAGAAAATAAAAATAAATAAAAAATATATTAATATTTTAGTTTTTTTATTGTTTATAAATAAGATAAATAATTTATATTTTTTAAGTGAATACCAGGGTATCCCCAGGCCACATTGGACCTAAGACTAATTCCTGGAGGATCTGCAAGGGCAATTAAGGGCGCCTCTCCCAAAGCAGTTTTTTGCATACACAAGGCTCGAACCGAAAACCTTGCTTAAGCGATAATAATATTTTGGTTGGATGGTTGGAGTCGTAAATTTGGAGTAGACTTCGTCACGTAGCCGTGAAAAAACAAATTGGAGGGACACGTAGCCGTGAAACTTTCTGTTCCACTATCCAGAGGCTGTAAAATTGGACGGACACGTAGCCGTGAAAAGACAAATTGCTATCAAACATCAACGGGTTTACAGTGTGTGTTGCTCTTCCGTCTTCGTCACGTCCATCCACCCCACTTTGCGCTGCATTCATTGTCATACATTCCACTATATTCATTTTCGAATCCTTTCTCCTTGATGAAGAAGCGGAAAACGAGAAACCTCCACCACCAAACTGAGGTACTCTTGCTAATTTCTCTCTGTGCTCGATTTCAAGTGTATTTTCCGTTCCAGTTATTATCTTTTGGAATTTTTTGTGTGACTTGAGAAGGATTGCAGAGAAATTGGGCCGGAATACTGTGTTTCGCTTGCTCCTGCCTACAACTCCCGTGGCGGCGCCTGGTGCTGCGGAAGTGGCTCAACATCTCCACGTACGACTCCGATTACTCCGCCGATACTGACTCCGATTCAGATTCAGACGCGGGTCCGGTGCCCACAGTCTCCTTTTGCTGAATCCCTATAGTTTCTACCTTTATTTACTTGAAATTTTTGCCTTTTGGTTTTTCAGAATTTAGCGAATTGCCCAGACGATCGCTTTTCAAGAATGTTCAACCACATGCGATTTGGATTAATCCAAATGGTAACTTACTTTTGATTAGTCTTTTCTTTTAAACTATAAAAGATGTTCACTTTTTAAGAAGTTAACTACCGTACTTTTGTGGACTGTGAGTTATGATTGAAATTTTTTGTTAGGAAGTTGACAAATCAGGCCTAATTAACTTTTGAATTCTCGGAGATGTACCCAATGTATTCCAATGCCCCTGTTTGCGCAATTCCGAAATCATGCTTTTTAGTTGGTCTCGTCTACATATCATGCTATTTATGCCTCTCTGCATTAGGTCTCTGCAGTAGATGTATTGCTTCTATATTGAATCAAATCTCAATTAGAATGTTTGTCCTTTTCATTTCAATCTTAGATGCTCTTCCGAAACTCAGAAGACGAAAGTCAGAGACATTTAGAGTTCAATACATAAACACAAAGGAAATCAGGCACGCTTTTCCTTGCATTTTCCATATTATTGTAAGAGCAGAGTCTGGTTTCAAAATGACAATAATCTCTGAGAGTTCCAGTATCTTGTCTTTTGGTTCACTAGAATATGTGCTGCCACATGGAATGTTGGTGGCAGAGTTCCACCAGATGACCTAGATCTTGATGGCTGGTTAGATATTGATGAACCTGCAGATATTTATGTAATTGGGTAAGTCCATTATGCTATTGTTTTTTTTTTTCTTTTTTTTTTTCCCCCTGAAATTCTTGTCATACATTCTTGTTATGGTTCTATATCCAGTATGCTTTTTGTTAATATGGTCTATTGCACTGATTCACAGTTTCACACATAGTTTGCAGAATTAGTTTGCATTAATCAATTTCAATGTTATGCCTATTGTTGAATGAGGTATATTTAGAGATACATGTTTTCAGAGGGATAAGGCTTCTCTCTTCACTCTTCAGTGATAGGAAATCAGGGCAGATGTTAAATCCCTCACTGTAAAGCTCTTTGGAGAATTATATCTTGCATTCATTCTTGTGCCCTTTTAGATATTCAAAATGCAGTAATATTATATATCAGTTTTATTGAAAACTATTACGAGTTGTAATGGTAAACCCATATCTTTCGAAAATTTATGTTTTCTTGCACTCTCTGATAAGTTGCAACAACCTGCTTTCTTGTCTAATAATAAGTTATCTTATTACACACATATAGCTTTCAGGAGATCATACCATTAAACGCGGTTAACATATTTGGAGCTGAAGATACCCGTCCAGTTCCGGTATGGGAAAACATAATACGTGAGACACTAAGCAGAGTTACTCCAGGGATTAATTTCAAAAGCTATAGTGATCCTCCTTCACCGTCAAAGTTTAAACCATCTGAAGATGCCCCAGACGTGGAATCTGAATTTACACTTGAATCTGACAATGAGTTTGAGGAAGAAATTTACCCATTAAATGAATCAAATGTTTTGTTGGAAAACAAGGACGGAACAACTATAGTGGAAAATCTTGACACTCCTAATCCATCTGTCTTGAATAACTATGCGAATTTAAGAAATTCAGTTGATCAAGAACAGCGACAGCATATTTATTCTTCAAAAGCTCTGGAAGGTTCGAGATATTTGAGGGCAGAGGATTTTGAAGCCAACTCAGAAGCCACAAACACTCAGTATATTAATAAATTACCCAGAATGTTAAGTGAAACAGAAAGGATAGGATTAAGCTGGGCAGAGCAACCTCTTCATCTCTTACCACAGAAAGTTTTTGAGAGACCTGCTTCACTGAAATATACTAAGCTTAAATCTCTTAGAACATGTAATTCTTTTAAGACAAATAAGGTTCATAGTAATAAAGCACTCTCCAACTTAATTTCACTTGCAAAACTTGACCTCAAATCTATAATAAACCAGAGGAGAAGATGTCCATATGTTAGGATTGTGAGCAAGCAACTGGTTGGCATCTTTATTACCATATGGGTTCGTAGAAGCTTGCGAAGGCATATACAAAACATAAATGTGTCTACAGTTGGAGTTGGTGCCATGGGCTACATAGGCAACAAGGTTTGACCTCTTGAGCTTTTTAGCTTGCATTCCGTTGAAGAAATCTGTATCTGTTACTTTTTCACTAAATATTTCCAAAAAAAAAAAAAAAATGCAATCTCTTGCATCATGTTATAGATCCCAACGATCCTATAACTTTTAATTCCCCTCTTTTACCATTCAGTGGCCATATGTTGCATAGCTGTGCTAGGAATCATGGCGTGCAAATTACGTTTAAATCTATTATGTTGGTGTCCTATTATAAATTTCATGGTTTTCAATCAGAATAAAATGTAGTAGTATTGTAGCTTTGATTTAATTTTAACACTGAGTAACTCTCTATCTCAGGGATCCATATCTGTAAGCATGTCTATACATCAGACACTTGTCTGTTTCGTATGTACTCATCTAACATCAGGTGAGAAAAGGGGGGATGCAATCAAAAGGAATGCCGATGTTCAAGAAATACATAAACGGACACAATTTAATTCACTCGCTGATGTGGGACTTCCTAGAAGAATATTGGACCACGAGTAAGTGTATCAATCTATCCTCTTATTCTTCAATCTTGTATAAAATTAAAGATGGCCCTTTTTTTTTTTTAATTAACTTGAGAGTTGGGACAGAGTTAGGGATGTGTGTGCTTGTGGAAGAAACCAGAGTTAAACTCATTTACTTAGAGTAGGATGAGAGCAAATTGGGGAAGGTAAAGAAGTGTTGTTGCAAAAATCTTATCACATGACCATTCTCTCCATTTATAATCATGAATTCTACAAAGTATATTCATCATTTGTCTGGATATGTTCGAATTTATGCTTAAATTTCTGTTAAGGTTACATTATATGTTTTCCCTCAGTACTGTTTCTTCTAATCAGAAATAGAAAATGAAAATTGCAATTGTCAATGCAAGAAAGGGGTTTTCTGTCTTCTCAATATCCTTGTGTTCCTCCCTTATATGCTTTGATTATTGTAGTTCCTTTAAGATTCTCCACTCATGTTATAAAGATCTCTTAAATATTACTGTAAACTACTCCCTCCGTTTCTGTTTTGGCTGTTTGGAGCGTGTGGGGAAGTGAGAGAGAGAGAGAGAGTGGAGTGTGAGGCAAAGTAGGATGAGAGAGAGGATTTATTTAAAAGTGTGCAAAAAACTCACTTATTTTAGAATGGAGGGAGCATATATTAACCGATAGGAATGAGATGTTCTGATTTGAAACCCATCTTTAAGCTTGCTTATGTGCAAACTGTCTGTTCATGGATGCATGGAACACAGTGAAGTATCCTAACTGTTTTACATGCTTCATTTTAAATTAGAGTAAGGATCATTCTTTTCTTCATTTCTTTTCATTGTTTCTGGTAATGTAAAGTTACTACCAATAATCTGTAATGCGTATCTAATGAAATCAAAATTTTATGTGGTCATAGGAGAATAATCTGGCTGGGAGACTTAAATTATCGAATCAATTTGACTTATGAGCAGAAGAGGGAATTGATTTCCATCAAAGACTGGTCCATGTTATCCAAATGGGATCAGGTGACTCGGTTTCTCTATTTCTTTCTCCTCTTTAATCGTTTGAAACTCCTATCTGAATTACATTGAAGCTTTGTTAGAAAGCAATTTATGTGTTTACCTCAACTGGGAAGATAGTGGGTGAAAATAAAGGAAAAACGGTATTAAGTTTTCTTTTAAAAATGTGGAGCCAGAACGGAAGTTGAAGTTTCGTTTCACGCATCCAAGATTCTTCAAATACCAATTCCCTCCTAGAAGACCTAAGCAATAAATTATAATGCCTAATATATGCAAAATGTATTTCATTTCCTTTCTGTCTTAAATGTCCGAACAACAGAAAACATATATTGTCTTTAGTATGTGAAGCTTTCAAGTTCCCCTGCAAATAAAGTTGCTAATCGGGACAAAAAGATATACCCATGGAACTAAACAATAATTCCCTGGAAATGCACTTATAAATCATCGTTGCCATCACCGTCATCATCATGCTTTTATCCCACCATGTAAGCCTTCTTCCCACTGTCTTGGTCACTGAGTTTTTCAGTTCAATTAGCTGTCGGTCCATGTGTTCTATGTCTGGAGTGCTTAGTAGTCTAACCCACACTTGCATAGGCCATAGGGAGGCCCCAAACCTTTTGAATCCTGCAGGAAACACAAAAGGTTTGGGGCCATGTCTGCATATGGGTATTCTTCTGTTTGCTTTATTTCTATATTTCGTTGTAAAATGTGAGATTCATTGACTGAATCCCAAAACACTAACCACTGCTCTCTCTTTTGCAGCTCATTAAAGAGCTTAGAAAAGGTCGTGCATTTGATGGATGGTCAGAAGGAACTTTGAGCTTTGCTCCAACTTACAAGTATGAATTGAACTCTGATTTGTACTGTGGACAGGATCCAGGGTCTGGGAGGCGAACACCAGCTTGGTATTCATCTTGCTTTTTAAATAGTAGTAACAGTTTTACATCATACTTTGTCTTGGACTCCCGGTGCTTTGCATTTGTTTTAAGTTGAGCCCCATCTCTAGCTTATTTGTGTTAAGTTTTCTTTATATCTTTCATTCTCTCTTTATTTATCTAAAATTCTGATATGTGCTCTGATTTTTTACTGGCCCAAAGATAATTCAAAATGTATTGTATATCTGTATTGTGGCTTTCTCACGGTTTCTCTTTATGAATGCTTAGGACATATTGATTTATCAAGCTTCCAGGTCACACTGCTAGAAAAAAAAATATTGAACATATTTTTCAGGATTCACCTCCTTAATATGGTCTTCTGAATATACATGTTTGATCAATGATTATTTCCTAACATCATTTCCATTAGGCATCCACATTGATAGCTCAAGAATTTGGACAGAACTTCATATGAATCGGAGAACATAGGTTCTTCCTTGCCAAATCAACATATTGTTCTATTGGATCCATTTCTGTACCTCAGAGTCCGCTTTGTTTGCATATAGCATTCCTGCATTCAACTGTATACAATTAGATTATAACTCCTGGAATTGTTCCCTGTACTTTTTCAGGTGTGATCGTATTCTCTCATATGGGTCTGGCATGACGTTGTTAAGCTATAGGAGATCTGAACTTAAGCTATCTGACCATCGTCCTGTTACTGCCTCCTACAATGTACAAGTTGAAGTATTTTCACCTCGAAAATTGCTACGTGCACTCACTTTTACTGATGCAGAACTTGAAAGTCTGAATATTTCTACATAAGGGGGTTGGTAGTTTAGTCTCTCCATTACGATATGTAGAGGTAAGTTGTCTTTCCACATTAGCAGTATTGTGCTCAATAAATTTGGCCTAAACAATCATCAACCACCTTAACTTTCTTCTGGTTATGCTTGATCCTTCATCATCATTCTGTAAATTTTGCCACATAATTTTCAGTTAATTCGGTTATCTGATGCTTTCAACTCTATTTCAATTCCATAACCCTGCCAGCCTCATCTGTTTCTACTTTTTTTTGGTCAGGGTTATCAGCTTGTATCTTAACACCCATTTGGATGGTTCCCATTGCAGCAACAGTCCCATGCCGTGGGATCCTTCAATTACATCAGGGTTGCTGTGGGTGGGTATATATTGTTTGTGGAGGATTGGGCCAAGGTTAGGCTGTGTTTCCGACTATTGGAATTAGCTTCATGGGCTGCCAGAACACCATTCTTTTGATTTGTTGTGCTGAAATAGCAGCTCATGGTGTTTCTCTGTAAATGGGTTTCGTTGTGTATGATTGTATCACGCATGAGATTTTCATAGTTCATGTAGCAGTAGGGTAGGCATTAGGTTTGTGCCTGAGGACACTTCATTTCCTTTTCCAACCAGCTGTGAGATGGTTCGTCAGGATAAGGCATCGCGATTTTCTATTTGTTTGTGATGATGAATGGTCCAAATTAAGGGCAAATCTTATCATTTTGACGTTTGATTGTGTGTCATCACTGTATGGCCTGAATCACACTCGTGGACAATGTATTCCATCAGACTTGAGAATTACATAGAAAGGAAATATCAACACAGCTCTTCCTAAAATAGGGGAAAGAGCTATTGTGATTGTAATGGTTTGTACAAATTACAATCTGTATTGAACTTCAATTCTAGCGAAGCTTGGTTTGATCTTCAAAAGTTATTGAGGCTTGGCATTTGTTTGGATGCAAAACTCATGACTATGTACATAAATGCCTGCACTTTTACACATCTTACATAATAAATTACACTCCGAGTCTGATATATGTGCGTATGCTATTGCTACATACTACAAATAATGTACATTACTTCTACTGGTGTTTAAAAACATTCAAGTCTCCTTAAATTCAACTCATTGGCCAAAACCATTTGCAGGATTCTCACTGCTTTGGGTTCAAGATTCCAGGCTTCCTCAGCCAATACTGCTCCAACCTCTGCCTAGCATACTCCATGTAATCGAAGTCGATGCTGTTCACATGAGCCTGCAGTTTGGGAACGCTTCCTCATCAAAATGCACAAAACCATCAACACAAGAAAAGGAAGAGTAGATTCATTGGAGTTACTGATATTATTCCCCATAGTCCCCAGAAGATATGGCTAGCCAGAGTATACTTCTCTACATCCGCCATCAGTTGCTCTATAACGGCGTTGCTCAATTCTTGACCTGCATTTTTCACTTAAATGCTAAGACACTATAATTCCTTGGGCACGAAAATGTTACCCATGTCCTGATAAATCTCCAGGAAAATGTAAGCATGAATAACCTGCACCTGAAGATCTGAGGTAGTTCTCTATAAACCTCTGCTGCTCTTTTGAGTCTGTCACCAGTGTCAAACAAAGAAATCAACTTTGGTGCAAACTTAAGGAAATCAGAACAGCAGGTCTTCTAGAATTTGAAATCCTAATTGCTAACCAGGATATTTGCTATAGTCCAAGACGTGGGGCGTATCAGTGTGATAATCTGCAGCCATCTCACAGAAATGATTCGCGATATCATAGGCAACAGGGTTGTAGCTCGCGTATTCATAATCCTGGGGTTCCACAAAATCCAAACAATTTCAAACAAGCCCGTGTCAGGCAAAACGAAATGCCTACAGAAGAAAGCAGAGAAACAACATACAATTATTGTGACGGATGGATACTTGTCATCAATCATTATATTGCCGTATTGCAGGTCATTGTGGCAGAACCCAACCTCTTGATAACTCCCCGACACACCCTTCTCTAACGACCACAGTTCCTTTTCCAGTCGATCCAGGTGATGCTCCTTCGCAATCTCTGGAGAGCACAAACTTCTCGCCTCAGCGAGCCATTTTCTGCAGGAAAGCATCTAAAGCATTCAAAACCATACACAAAACCTTACAGTATTTATTGCAAAGAGATTAGCACCACCTTATTCTGCTCCACAAGACAACACTTTTCGAACCAGGCATGTCGAGATTATGAAATCCCCTCATTCTTGCTGCAATCAGCGCAGATATCTCTGGTTCTCGAAGATCAGCAGCTGATAGAGTCTAGACCAGCACAACCCAAAAAGCAACCAAATGATCAAAAAGTCTTCATTTTTATTACTACATTAATAACAAGAGAAATTTCATCTTATAAATATGTGTTCTATCATCTGCATAGTCTATCTACACTAGTAAATTAAATCTTTAATTCGAAGATTTTCGCATACCCTTGCGTGAATAAACTCCTCAACTCTGCCACATTGGAAATGGCCAAGAAGCTTAGGACCATAACCGAGCTTCGACAAACACTCAAATGTCCTAATCTCCTCAAACCTGTCGAAAAAACGTTCAATCCCCTCACCATAAACCCGAACCAAAACCGTTCTCGGAACGTTGTCCATGGCTGTAGGCCAAGTAACCCGATAAATGACATTAGTCATGGCACCACTGAGATGAATAACCTGGAGGGCATTAGATTCGTCGATCACATCTCCCCATTTGGAGGCAAGGGAAGATAGCAACTGCTTCAGATCCTCTGGCAGGATTTCTGCCTCAAATCCATCGGTCATGACCGCCATTGAAACGATCGAGTTAACTCTCACTAGTGTCCCGAAATGGAACAAAAGAGCTATGGCAAATAATTACAAGGGCAGCAGTGAATCTGTGAATGTGTAATGAGAGGAATCTATTTTATAGGTACTTTGTTATTGTCGTAGAATCTAAAAATAATAGTACTCCTGGTCTCTGAGAATCTAAAAATAATAGTACTCCTGGTCTCTGCACGGTAAAGACGGGCCTTGAAACGCGTACCATTGTGGATTGCCAAATGGGGAATCGCCACGTGTCAGGCGGTGGATATTGGCCTGGAAATTCGGAGGGCGGAAACATCAACGACCCGAGCAAATAATACCGAGCCTGTCTTTGGATTTCCATGTAGACTTGTACGGTTGGATCCAGACATCCACCAGTCCACTACTGTCTTATCTAACTACAGTATTTTCTAACACCATTTTGCAATCAGGTTATCATTTATTTTAAAGAAATTAATGTTAATATGATGTGGTCCTCCTATTGATTTATATGGTTGGGAACTCTACTTATTACATCCATGAATTTCTGCAATTAATTAATCACATATTCTTTAAGAACATATTTGTTGGGAAGAAAGACGTATTAGTAGCGGAACTCTTTCCCAAGTGTGTGTGCAAGTGTTGGATATCCTCACTATAGTAGTGACACTCTCTCTCAAGGATGAGGAAAACTCTCAAAGATGAAGATAGATCTTCAAAGGAAGAAAAACTTTTATTGATCACTCTTCAACACTTACAACTCTTAAAGTATTGTGGTAGTGTGCTTGTGATTGTGTTGTTTGTGTTGTGGTTGGTTGTGGTGTTTGCAAATGACCACACCACCTATTTATACTTGCCTATGAACATTCTAGAACAATTCTCTACAAATCTAGAATCCTATGGAAATTGGACTAATATAGAATTCTTTGGTCCTATCTAGAATTCTATGGATTGAAGAAGATAGTTCAAGGTAGTATATGAATCATGTAGATGATTCTAGAAGCCTTAATTAGGAGGGACCTTAACAATCTCCCCCTTCCCGACTAATCTGGATGATCCATAACTCCAGCGCCTCTGCAACAGTCTTCGAATTTCTTCATAGATATCACTTTGGTCATCATATCTGACCAGTTGTCATCTGTATGCACTTTGTCGAGTTGGAGTCGCTTTTCTTCCAACGCATCTCGTATCCAATGATATCGAACATCAATGTGTTTTGATCGGGAGTGGTAGGTTGGATTCTTCGCCAAGTATATCGCACTTTGGTTGTCACAGAGAAGCATCGGGCTTTCTTGAATCTGCCCTAGCTCGGTGAGTAATCCTTTTATCCATACCATCTCCTTGTCTGCTTCTGTAGTCGCTATGTACTCAGCTTCTGTTGTTGATAGCGCCACACATTTCTGCAGTCTCGATTGCCATGATACAGCTCCCCCTGCAAAGGTAATTAGATATCCTGATGTTGATTTCCTTGAATCAACGTCTCCTGCCATGTCTGCATCTGTATACCCTTCTAACACTGGTTTTCCTTTGCCAAAGCATATAGATCTTTTGGCCGTTCCCCGGAGATATCTAAATATCCATTTTACAGCTGCCCAGTGTTCTTTCCCGGGATTGGATAAGAATCGACTTACCATGCCAACAGCGAAGGCGATATCAGGTCTAGTGCAGACCATGGCGTACATGAGGCTTCCGACCGCCGATGAATATGGGATCTTCTCCATTTCTTCTTTTTCTTTCTCACTTGTTGGACATTGTTTCTTAGTTAGCTTGAAGTGTCCTTCAAGTGGAACGCCCACCGGCTTGGCTTTATCCATATTGAATCTTTCGAGAACTTTCTCAATATATCTTTCTTGAGATAGCCATAGTAGTCTCTTGGAACGATCTCGAGTGATCTTCATCCCAAGGATTTGTTTCGCCGGTCCCAAGTCTTTCATGGAGAACGATCTGCTCAAAGCCTTCTTTAGTGCCTCGATCTTCTTTTTGTCACGACCAACAATTAACATATCATCCACATAGAGTAAGAGGATGATAAATTCTCCATTAGGATATCTTTTGATGAACACGCAGTGATCGGAGCGAGTCTTCTGGAATTGATGTTGGGCCATGAAGGAGTCGAATTTCTTATACCATTGTCTCGGAGCTTGCTTTAGACCATAGAGGCTCTTCTTGAGACGACATACTAAGTGTTCTTTCCCCGGCTCCATGAATCCTTCGGGTTGCTCCATATATATCTCTTCTTCTAAATCTCCATGCAAGAATGCCGTCTTGACATTGAGCTGTTCAATCTCTAGGTCTAGGTATGAGGCTAGCCCAAGAACTACCCGGATAGATTGCATCTTTACCACGGGAGAGAAGATTTCTTCAAAATCTATCCCTTTCTTCTGGCCACATCCTTTGACGACGATTCTGGCTTTGTATCTTGGTCTTGCGCCTCCTTCTTCGGTCTTCAATTTGTATACCCATTTATTTTTCAATGCTCGTCTCCCTTTTGGTAACTCCACTAAGTCATAGGTGTGGTTCTCATGCAACGATTGCATTTCCTCATGCATGGCCTTCAACCATTCTTCCTTGTGTTGATCTTCCATAGCCTCTTTATAGTTTTGTGGCTCCCCCTCACTTGTGAATATCACATACTCATCTGGTGGGTATCTAGTGGAGTGTTTTCTCTCACGAGTGGATCTACGTAACTGAGGTTGTAGAGTCTCACCTTCTTCTTGTGATGATTCTGTGTCGCCTGACTCAGAAGAAACATCTTCGTTACTTATGTCATTCGAGGTAGGTATTTCGGCATCAGCATCCTCGGCTGCTTGTTCACCTTGGTCATTATGCTCCACTGTTGGTGTATCAGGAGAGGCATGACATCGAACCATCAACTTCTTCTCATTACGAAAATCTTCGATAGTCTGATCTTCGAAGAATATGACATCTCTACTCCTGACGATCCTCTTGGCTGTTGGATCCCAAAGCCGGTAACCAAACTCATCATGTGGTGTACCGAGATAGATGCACTCCTTCGTCTTTGAGTCAAGCTTAGCGCGTTCATCTTTGGGAACATGAACGAACGCTCGGCAACCGAACACTTTGAAACGGTCATACGAGACTCTTTTTCCCGTCCAGACTTCTTCTGGGATATCTCCATCCAAAGGTACAGATGGGGAGTAATTGATGATGCTGACGGCAGTTGCCACTGCTTCTCCCCAGAAGGATTTAGGGAGCTTAGCGTGAGAAAGCATGCACCGAACTCTTTCTGTGATGGTGCGATTCATTCTTTCAGCAACACCGTTTAGTTGAGGTGTCTTAGGTGGAGTCTTCTCGAGCTTGATTCCATGTGACCTGCAATATGCATCAAAGGGGCCTCGATATTCTCCGCCATTATCAGCTCGGACGCACTTCAGCTTCAACCCTGTCTCTCGCTCCACCCTTGCATGAAAATCCTTGAAGACGTTTATGACTTGATCCTTTGTCTTCAATAAATATGCAAAAACCTTCCGAGAGTGGTCATCGATGAAGGTAACAAAGTACAATGCACCACCCATGGATTTCTCCGTCATCGAGCAAACATCGGTGTACACCAAGTCAAGAATATGCTTTCTCCTATGAGGCTGATTACTTCTTGAAAACGTGACTCGATGTTGCTTGCCAACCAAACAGTGAGTGCAGGGGTCTAGTGTTTTACCTTTCATGTCGGCAAGATGCTCCTTTCGGGCAAGGATTTGCAGCCCTTTCTCGCTCATATGCCCAAGTCTCTTGTGCCACAGCTCCAGACACGGCCTATCTTGAGCGACATTGGTTTCTCCCATGCATAGCTTGGCCTGGGTGATGTATAACGTCCCATCTTTTATTCCTTTGGCAACGATGTTGTTCCTCGAAAGCTTCCATCTTCCGGCTCCAAGTTGAGTTATGTATCCAACATCATCGAGCTTACCGGCTGAGATGAGGTTGAGTCGCATATCTGGAACATGCCTGACATCTTTTAACACCAGCTCACACCCGGTGTTAGTTAACAAAGTGATGTTTCCTATCCCCACGATTTTGCTTGACACGTGATTCCCCATTCTCACAGTGCCAAAATCACCACTTTTATATGTTGAGAAGAACTCTCTATGTGGGGTTACGTGGATTGACGCACCTGAGTCGATTATCCACGTACTGTCGTCACAGGCAATGTTCAAGTAGTCTTCTCCAATGAGGAAGATGTCTTCTTTATTCTCCATGGTTATCGCCGTCGTATTCTTATCTTCGTTCTTCCTTGGCTCTATCGAGTCTTGCTTGACAACCCCGTTCCTCTGGTCGCGTTTGAGATTCCGGCATTCTGATTTCATATGCCCGACCTTGCCGCAATAGTAGCAGGTGACCCTCGTGCGTGACTTGGAATGGCCCCTGGATCTATCTCGGCTTCGATCGACGCTTCTTCCACGGGTCTCGATTCTCCCTCGGTTCTCCATAACATTGGCCTCGTAGTGTGCAGAGTCTCCTCGCTCCTTCCTCCGGGCTTCTTCATTGAGCAGGCTATCAGCAACTATATCCATAGTTAGCTTTCCCTCTGGACACGAGTTGCTAAGAGTAACAACAAGCGTGTCCTAACTCTCCGGCAAGGAGCTGAGTAGCAATAGAGCTTGCAACTCATCATCAACCTTCATCTCGATCTTTGTGAGTTGATTCACAAGACCTTTGAAGGTATTCAAGTGGTCAATCATGCTCTGGCCATCCTTGTATTCCAACTTCACCAACCGACGAACCAAATGAGCTTTGTTCCGAGGTGTCTTCTTTTGAATCATGGACTCTAGTTTGGTCCATAATTCATATGCATTAGTGTAGGTGGAAACATGCTCAAACAAACTTCGATCGATGTACTTACGGATCATTGCAACTGCTTTCCTATTCAAGAGATCCCATTCGGCATCTTTCTTGCCCTCCGGCTTCTTCTCATTCTTGATAGGCTCGTACAGATCCTTGCAGTATAAATGATCCTCCATCATCAGCTTCCAATAGGAGTAGTTGTCGGCTGTGAGCTTGAACATATCACCATCGTGCATCACAACACCTTCCATCGTCAATCTAGCAGGGTGATGGCTTCAACGAACGAGGCTCTGATACCACTTTGTTGGGAAGAAACACGTATTAGCAGCGGAACTCTTTCCCAAGTGTGTGTGCAAGTGTTGGATATCCTCACTATAGTAGTGACACTCTCTCTCAAGGATGAGGAAAACTCTCAAAGATGAAGATAGATCTTCAAAGGAAGAAAAACTTTTATTGATCACTCTTCAACACTTACAACTCTTAAAGTATTGTGGTAGTGTGCTTGTGATTGTGTTGTTTGTGTTGTGGTTGGTTGTGGTGTTTGCAAATGACCACACCACCTATTTATACTTGCCTATGAACATTCTAGAACAATTCTCTACAAATCTAGAATCCTATGGAAATTGGACTAATATAGAATTCTTTGGTCCTATCTAGAATTCTATGGATTGAAGAAGATAGTTCAAGGTAGTATATGAATCATGTAGATGATTCTAGAAGCCTTAATTAGGAGGGACCTTAACAACATCTGGGGGGGTGTTCCTGTTAATTTAGATAATTTGGATGTTTTTTATGCTGAGGGTTGGGGAATTTGGTTGAGTTTACCGATGGTCTGGAAATTTAGGCCTATAGGTAGAATACAATTATTTTCTGGTCATTGATCAGATAATCAATGATTCGACGACGACTGTGTTTGGGGTTTCATACCTGAATTTTTACAAAGATTAGAGACATGGATCAGTTTTTGTATGGTGTTGAACATTTGTTGCGACCTCCCGTGTGTGGTCAGCGCGCGGTCTTGTTAGATGATTGTTCTACTTCTGGAATGTATCATAGTAGACCACTTTTGAATAAAATGATTTCGGCCATTTGTTGCTATCAGAAAATAAGAAATTATTGAATATTAATATGGGAAATGAATTGGCATGCAGAGTAAAGTTTACATTTCATACCAGCCAATACTTCCTTCGTTCCATGACATTAATTGTAGGGATTTGATTTTTAATACATCCTCCGTTCTTTTCCGTTGTTTTCTAATTGAACCATTTGCATAGTAGTAACTATTGATTGACTAACTTTGATCAATTTTTTTTAATATAGTTATAGTCAAGTAAGATCTTGTTAGAATATCAAATTTTATAATTTTTGTTTATACTTCATATAAAGAGATATTACTGATTAAAAATATTTATTGAATTGCGTGAAATACAAAAATATTGCAGTTATTTAAGAACAAATATAAGTATTTTTTATCGATCATCATTGATCGATATTTATCATATTTATAAAATAAAAAATATATAAGGAGGGAATTTTTTTTATATTTATTTAATCGTCGCATGATTTTATAATATATATTTTATATAATTTTATTTATATATAATTACTTTTTTTGGTTACATTATATATAATTATTTAAGATGGTGCCCATTAAAATAAAAATGCATCTAAAATTTTAAGAAACTGCAAGTAAAATTGTTTAATGGATAGTAGAGTATATCACTAGGGGTGAACGTGGTATGAATAATATCCGCCCAATCCGATGTCGTATTCGATTATATTCGAATTCGAATTTTGCTATTCAGGCGGATACAGGATTGGGTATGAGATTTGAAATATCCGTTCGTAGCTGTAAAAATCCGAATACTGTGCAGTTATTATCCGAATTTTCTATATGGATATTCGGATATTTATATATATATTTTATATACTACTCCATCCATTTTTTAATAAATTTAACATTTGCATAGCTGATACTATTTATGTAGTAACTTTAAATTGAATTTTTAACATAGTTATATAAGAATACTAAATTTTTATAATTTTTAGATTATACAATTTGAGATATTAAGCGTTAAAATGTGTATTGAATTGTGTGAAATGCATAAATATTAAATTTATTAAAAAATAGATACATTATATATAAATAAATTATATATTAAATAAAAATTAATATATCCATTAGACCATACGACATTACATTAATCTAAATATTTAATACGTAATATCATTATATTTAATCCATTGCTCTACTCTAAACGACTAATTTAAATAGGAAAAGCCTTACTCCGTTGTCTTCATCCTTCATCCCCTCCCTGCCACTCACCGCCCCCTTAAAAAATTATAAGATTATCAGACCATAGTTTGTCATACTCCGAATCCCTCCTATACCCGCCCCGTATTCGTATCCTGAAATATTCAAATTCGTATTTGTATTCGACCTATTCGTATTCGATTCCATATTCGACAAAAAAAAAAAGGGATAGGATACGAGAAAGAGTACTATCCGCCCGTATCCATCCCGCTTTAACCCCTATATATATCACTGGTCGAGATTTTAGGAATTAAAAGTAGATATTTTGTTGTTCCTCTCCTAATACGGTTTCTTTCCCTTGTCAATGTGACTATTTTGATCTACAGCTTCTTCTCTTTACCTATTCTTGTTGTTTCCAAGACTTTTCTTGCTGCCTCAAAATTCCCTTATTGAACCTATCACATGTCATGCTCTCTCCACCATTATAATCGAAATCCAACCCCAAATGCAATGATGGTTACAAAAAATAGCAAGTGGCATACATATGCGATAAAAAAGAACCAATTATGGAATTTCAAGATAACCTACACATGATAAATAAGGTATTCAAACAGGAAGCTAAAAAATCAACAAAAATAAATAAATAAATAAATAAATAATCAATCGAATGGCCAGATGTTCCAGACTACAGCACACGTGAAAATGAAAGATAAGTGAGCAGTCACGAGAGTATCAATCGATGACTCAGAATCTAGTAATACATGTTTTGACTTTATCCCATGAAGGGTTTCTACAACCATTGAATTCATGCCATAGATTGTTCACTTTTGTCCTCACACCCATAACCCATTCATCATGTCGTAAATTGGTCGATTGGTAATTATTATGTTCGTTCAGGATATTTTCTTTCATTTGATCTGAAATTTGGTACAGCCATCCAGCCCAGCCAATGAAGGATCTATTTTTATATTGTTTCAAACGTTTCTTACTTGTAATTTAAATTTTTCAGTTCATTTTTTTCCCCAAATTAATCAAAGTCAAAATGCCAAGAAAGATGGGAAAAGTTTTGAAAGAAAAAAGCAATGCACTTTATATGATCTAAAGAAGCATAAGAGACAAACATATATGGGTTTAATTACTTCAGTTAAGATAGTGTACAAGACCCTATAGTGGGCCTGTATATATACAGGCATGATGGCAAATAATGCTTATGTTATGGAGCAAGATAGTGTACAGGCCCATAGCGATTGACAGAGGTTATAATGTACTAGTTATGTATTAGGGGTTTTTGGAGATATATACCCTCCAACAATAGGAACTTTAAGTTTAGTACCTAAAAGTTTCATCCTTTAGGTTAGACCCACGAATGTTTTCAAAACTTTGAGTTGGGTACCTTGCATTTATATTTTATTTTTATTTGCTTGTTTGTATTTTATATATTATATTGTTTATTATTGTTATTATTATTTTATTTATTTGTTTGTTTATTTATTTATTTATTTATTTATTTTATTATTATTATTATTATTATTATTATTATTATTATTATTTTTTTTTATCCGGTATAATTAACCTGCCACTGTTTTCTTTCCCGGTCTATTCCTTTTTCATATGCCTGTAGGTTGTTGATTTCATCATTTATCCAAAAACTTAAATCTAATTCTTCCATTATGAGATTTTTCCTGTTTAAAAGTTGTAAACATTTTATCTTTGCTTCGATTTGGATTTTCACAATTTCTTTTTTAATGCGGTATCTTTCAATCGCAGTTTTCTCCCATTGACTGTAGCTTCTTATTGTTTTATAAGTCATTTTTAATGTTGGTTTTTGATATGGTTAATGAATTCTGTTTTGGAAGTATTCAACTCTTTTATTTTTGTTTTAAGGTCAGATGATTGGTAACTAATCACTTCTTCATATCTGTGTATTGAATTACGAATGATATTTATTTCTTCTTCATGGTTTAACCCATATATGAGTTCTTGTACTTCTTCTTCTTCGTCTTCTTTATATTCTTTTAACCTTATAATTGAATCTTTAAGGTCTTTTATTTCTTTTTCTGTTTTCCACATGGTTTCTCCAAGTTTTCCACATTCTGGACAAATATCAAAAAGTGTTCGTGCTTCCATTAGTTATTTCTGGCTAAATGTTCTTCTTGTAATTTTTTCCACATTTTTTCTTCATATTCACATGCTATGAAATAGTTTTCACATCTTTTTATATGGTTATCCTGTAATTTTTCAAAAACATTATAGATTTTAGTATGCTTTTGATAACTGTTTTCTAGAATTTCTATTTCATTTTTTAGAAATTCAGTCTCCTTAGTCACTTTCCATTTTATAATATTTTCAAACAATCTTTGTTTTCTGCAAATCATGTCTATTTGATTTCGCTTATTCATCAGTCTAATAAGCCAAATTTCACATTCTTGGCATAGAAAGTGTGTTTTCGGATAAGGTACAATAACAAACCTTGTTTCTGTGTTTTCAAAAGCTTCTGCTTTAAACAAATCTGTTTTAGAGTTTTCAGCAGTTTTAGTCATATTCTCCATTTGTTTTGATAAAAGATATTAGTTATTTCAGATAAAAGTTTTAAAAACACTGGTTTTTGTGCGCGAAAAACTTATATGTCGTGATGTCTTACTAGGTACTTGCCATCTCCTATTATTCTCTTGGTCATGTTAAATTTCTGATTATGTGTTATGGGTCCGATTGTCCTTTGTTATGGAAATATTGTCATAAACATTAAGTCCGCAATCCTCTTATTACTGTCACTGATGAGATATTTTTCTGGGCCTGTTTCGGGTTTCAAATTCAAATTAGCATTATCCAGACCTAGATCTGAAATGTAAGCAGGGGGTCTAAGGGGCAAATCAAAAGGGACAACAGTAACAAAAACATCATTATGTTCAACAAACATCCCTGAATTGTGGTTCCCCTAACGAGTCTTTCTTACAGCTTTTATGGCATAAAGCCCTTTAAATTTTTATCTTACTCCCCTAATGGCATATCTCATCAATTAAGTTTTAAAAGGTTACATGTTTATGTTTATAACATTATCATCCATACATAGAACAATTATACCATAACATAAATCATAAACTAACCCATACCTTGAGAGAGGAGAGGCTTTCCCGTTCAGACGGGCCCCTGTATTTCAGAAGGTAAAGAAAAGAGGAAGCAATCCACACCGGGTCTTTCTTTACAAACTGAAATTTTATTACTGAAAAGGGTTGGGAATACAAGAGAACTAGAAAGAGAAAGAGCTTTCGAGAGTAGCAAGAGTGCAGTCTCAAAAACCTTAAGAGAGAGAGAGAGCAAAGTGAGTGTGTGTTTTACAAGTGAAGACCATCCCTCTATTTATAGATGGGAATGTCATCTAAGTAATCCACAACAACCAATAAAAACGTGCCAAGTGGCAAAGTTATCCGATAAGGTTCGGATGAAAAATCAAACAACTAGTACAATAATACAACAATATAATAATATAGTAAAGAGGGGCCTAGTGCCCATTAACGCGGTTTTCAAGAGTCACATGGCTCTTATCGGATTTTTTGACCTTTTCCGCCTTGGATTCCTGCTTTTACATGGTTAGTGGTGCTTTTGGCTCCACTAGCATTTTTGTTTTCTTCTTGACTTTTTCTTTTCCGGATTTTTTTCCTTCACATGCTGGTATTTATTGTGAATTCCAGCTCATTTCTTCGTGGCTCCATTAGTATTCTTCATCATTGTGGGGGCCGCCACTTTCTTTTTTCTGATTTTTTATAATTTTATTGGCCTGGAATTTTGCTTCATTTTTTCTTAGTGCCACCAGTGCACTAAACCTTCCACTTTTTCTGGTTGCCATTGCTTCAGCAAAAGTAGGCTTTAGTTCCATTTCAAGCTTATGAAGAATTTCTTCTTCACTGAGGTTTTCAAATTTTCCAGTCTGTACTGGACTCATAGTTTTTGGCAAACTACCAGCCATAACCGGAATTAATGTGCTTTTACCATCTACCGGACTAGATGGGCTTAGTTCAACATTTTGGTCCTCAAAGACCTCAGGGTTAGAACTTCCCTGGTTTGGTTCAAAATCATCTGAACTTATGCTTTTTAGCAAAGCATCAGCTATCAACGGACTTGACTCGTCTTTACCGTCTGCCGTTTGAGACGGACTAGATTCAAACTTTTGATCCTTAAAGACCTCAGGAGTTGAATTTTCCTGGTTTTGCTGCATCCAGGCTTTTGCCAATTCTACTGCAGTCATAGAACTGGTGGGTTTGGGTTCTGGACCATAGACTGGTTTTTCTTCTGACTTTGGTGTTTTCAGTGTGAGGGACACAATTTTTGAGGTCAATTTCTCATTTTGGTTTTGAAGGATTTCAAGTTTCTTGGTGAGGGTTTCAATCTGGGCCTCTGCTTCAAGGGTTTTCATTTTTTGGTTTTCAAAATTTGTAACCATTCGGCCTTTTGGGCTTCATATTTACAGACTTCCTTGGCCATTTTTTCACAATGGTCACAAAACACAATGTGGGTTTTAGAAGAATGTCCAATTGAATATTGGACTGGGCCTGTGGGATTTTGGGTTTTTGGCCTCAAACCATCAACAATGTTTTTCAAACTTGGGCTTACAAAGAAATCTGGGCCCATTGTGGTTTTTGCAAATTGAATTGCAGACACTATGTCATAAAATCCTTTATGAAGAGGTTTTTCATTATCTTCATTAAGAGGTAAAATATCATTTTTATCATAAATTCCTTTTTTATAACCTTCATAGATTACATAATATAAAAATGGTTTTATGTTATTAAATTTCTGGAAATACATGCTTAAAGCAGAGAGACAAGTAACAATATACCTGCTGTTGTTTTTGTCAAATGATGCTCTCCAGATGTTGTCACAAAGGCAGATCTGTTCCTCTGTGTAGTTCAACCCTGTGATAGGCCTGTACTTCATGTTATCAAATAAGATTAACTCTACATTATTGCCAGTTTCTGCTCTTTTGCCAAAGCAGATTTTCACTCCTTTTTCTGGGAGTTTATCTTTTTTCTTCCCTTCTGGGATGCTGGTTTTAGAAGGGATTGTGTAATATCCCTCTGGGGTTTTCACCATCCCTGTGGTTTTTACTCCATTTTCATTGCTGATTTTCAAAGAGTTTTTCTGGGAGTTTTCTGCCATTCCTGTAACAATATTATTCAATTCTCAATATTCCAGTCCTCCCTGTAAAATTGATCCCAATTTAATTTATATTTTTCCTCGTCATTTTCATCATAATTATCAATTGATTCGTTTTTAAATTCAGTGTCATATAATGGTTTTTCCCTTTCTTTAATCAGAATTCTAGATAGTATATCAGCAATTTTGTTATCTTCTCCTTTAATATGTTCGAATTTTATTTTGTAGCCTTTCTGACTAATAACATCTGTAAAATTCAACCACCTTCTCCTAGACATTGATCTTTTTTCTTGGAGTTGGCTATGAAATTTTACTATGGCTTCACAATCAGTTCTTACTGTGAATCCTGGTTTTCCTGTTAAAAACAGTTCAAATTTATCAAGTGCGTATTTTATTGCCAACAGTTCTGCATCAATTGAGGAAAGGTTTCCCTTCTCTCTATATTTTCCTGATGCATATTGGCAAATTTCTTCTTTACTTTTAGGTGAGTAGACATCCTTTTTTCGCAAAAGGATAGCTCCCCATCCTTCATGTGATCCATCAGTTTGCACAATAAGATAATCACTATCTTCTGGCAGAACCAATTCTGGAAGTGTTTTTAATGCTTCTTTAATTTTTTGTACATTTTTTATATCTTCTTGGTTAAAATATCTTTGACCATTTTTTCCCAGTTTGTTATATAATGATCCTGTTAATGAGGATAAGTTTTTAATGTATGGTCTAGCATAATTAACCAATCCCAAAAATTGTTGTAATAGTTTTGTATCTTCCATTTTATCAGGAAATTCAATAGCCTTTTTAGCAATATGATCTTGGAGTTTTATTTTTCCTTTTCCAATTTCTGCCCCAAGGAATGCTATTTTAGTTTTATTAATTTCCATCTTTTTCTTTGAGATGATTATTCCATGTTTTTCAAATAGCCTAAACACTGTATCAAGATGACTCATATGTTCAGTACTATTTTTTGAAAATACTAGAATATCATCAATGTATACCAAAACAAATTTTTGGTATGGTTTAAAAATTTTATCCATTTTTTGTTGAAATATAGCTGGTGCATTTTTTAGTCCAAATGGCATTACTAACCATTCAAATAAACCTTCTGGACATGTAAATGCAGTCCATTCAACTGACTCGGGATGCATTTTTACTTGCCAGAATCCTGACTTACAGTCAAATTTGCTATATACTTTTGAGTCTTGAATCCTATTTATTAAGACTGTTTTATCTGGTATATTGTAAGCAAAATCTTTTGTATTGTCATTAAGTCTTTTATAATTAATGACCATTCTTGATTTTCCTCTTACAATTTCAGAATGTTTTCTTACAATAAAAGCTGCAGACCTATGTCTGGAGTTTGATTCTCTAATTACTTTTAAAGCTTTTAATTCATCAATATGCATTTTGAAATCTGCTATATCCAGATTTGTAGGATTTATTTCTGCAGTTGAGATTCTCAATTCTGGATTTATTATTTCAAGCTTGCATATTGTTCCATCTTTTTCCCAATATTTCTGGATGTTATCTCCAATAATTTGGGATTTTTCTAACCTCTCAATCCATTTTGTTATGGTTTCTTCAGGCTTAAATCTAGTTATACTTATTAATTCTTTCAGTTTTGGAGTTTCAGGAATATATTCTTCTTCAAACTCTGTAATTTGTATGTTTTCTTTACAAGTTTGTTTACATGCTCCTTTTATTTTACATTTACAATTTTCAATATCTTTATCTTTTAAAAGTTTTTTATTTTTTGTTTTTGTATTAGTAGGGGCTCCACCACACTTCTCTCGCAACTCTGATGTTGTTAAAAGCTTGGTTCCCGCATTACTAATACTAGGTGCAAACATTGCCAAAGTTGCTTTTTCAACAATTTGGATATAATCTTTTGTAATAAATAATCCTCCATTATTTTGTAAGAAGAATTGTAATCCTAAGATTACATCTGCATTTATTACTAAGTTTTTTATATATGAATTATCAGGAACTCCATAGGGTTCTGATATTCCACAATTGGTTTCAAAGAATATCTGTCCACCTGAAATAGGTTGTTTTGTTGTATATGATATTCTTCCATCCATTAATTCTGATTTAATGGGTTTTGTTAAGTTTTTCTGTAGATGTTCTGGGATAAGTTTCTCATTTATTATTATTCTAGTACATCCTGTATCGATTATTGCATTAGTACGAAATACCAATTCTCTTAATTTAAAGATTATTGGTACCCTTAATGTAGTTAATGATGAAGGATCGTGGCACACGGGTATGTACTCAGGGTTTTGTGCTAACATGTACTCCGTACTAGGATTTTGTTCATTATTAGATTCTTCTTCAGGAACTTCTTTTCCTTTATTTCCCGTATTTTCAGAACTTAACATATTATATTCTTCTAAGATTTCTTCTATGTTTTCAATTCTATTTTTTAATTCTGTAAGATTCATGATACCTTGTAAATCAAAAAGCTTTCTTTCAATTATATCTATTCTTTTTGTGATGAATGTATAATTATCATCAATTTTTGTTATTGGCATTTCTTCGGGGAATTTAATTTTATAATACTTTAACAAGCATATTTGGCATATTTCTACGTGACATATTGTACATTTAGCTCTAAGTTTCCTTGATGGATAATAAGAGCATTTTATACAAGGTGTAGAATCAGTGCCTACCCTGAAAAGCCAATTATGGTTTTCGCATTCATTAATTTCTCTCATCATATACTCAGTTTCATATGGCATCATATATTCTTTATATGTGATACCATTATACGAGTTTTCATTTGCAAGCATATTTATCAATTCATAGGGATCATTATCCTCTTGTTCTTCTATAACATTTTCCTCTACCGTTACTATACTATATATTGTTTCAGTCTCAGAAACATCTGAGTCCACATCTAATATATCTTGTTGTATACATTCTGTAAGAATTGCCTCTCTAGAATGTTGGTTTTTTCTTTGAGGACATGCTGTTGCCAAATGGCTTTCATCACCACATGTGAAACAAGCAAGTTTCTTTGTATAATTTCTGCTAGGATTATATTTTCTGACATGATGTTTTTGTTTCAAGAAAGGTTTTCTGCTATTTGATTGTTTTATGAAATACTTCTTTCTTGTTATGAATTTGGGTTTTTTCCTTAATGGTTCCGGTCTACCATATCGTTGAGGAGTGTATATCCTTTTACAGAATGAATAATCAGTTTTCTTAAGTTGTTTTTGTGCAATTATATTTGTACACTTATCTTTTAATATTTTTACCACATGAACAGCCCTCACACTAATAGTGTATTGTTGAGGATTCTTTTCAACCATTTTATTCCATGTATCTTGAATTTCTTGACCAATTGGTCTTGGTATTTTCATAAATAATTTTTCACCTAACTCTTGGTTAAAAGCACCTCCTGCTAGGCCTGTATAGTAGACATATTCATTTAAGAAGTCCACTGTTCCATATAAGTCATCTAGGTGCATTTGGTCTAGATGGATTAAGGCATCCATTTGTGTTGTTATATGTCCTGAATTACCATCTTCACCCGTTATTAGGCTTGATATTTTATTTACAAAGTTATAAGGATTTGGTCCTCTTTCTATTAAGTCTTGATAATCCATTGGATAGTCTCTTTTAAATACTTCCCACATTGACTGTGCGAATTCTCCTAAATAGGTTTCAAGATATCCATACATTGATTCAGCTGTATCATTATAGTCATTTTTGTTTTTGATGTAATCGGCTACAACTATGTTTTTCCATTTTGCAATTACTGAGCCCCATTCTTGAGGGCTTACATTTGTTACTTCTAATATTGCTGGGTTATGATAATATCCTCTTTCTAAGGGTTGCCTAATTCCTCTAGGTTTTGTTATCATCCCAGGTTGTATCTTTCCATAAGGATATTCTGGATGAACATGTGTGATTGAGTGTCTAGAATTGTTTCCAGTATAATTAGTTCCAGGTCTCCACTCAGTCCCTCTTTGGTATGGGGCAAAGGGAGTTCCAGGGACTCTTGTTATACTGTCTCCTGTATTTTTCATGACAATATCTTTGTTCATGAATTCTTTAGCTGTTTTATTTGTTTTCTCGGAATGTAAGGAGATATGGTCTCCCATATATTGTTCCATTAATGTATTATCAGAACTTTGTCCTACTTCTGATGAGTTTTCCTTTAGGAACAAGTGAGCTTCTATATCTGCTTGTTGTTCTTCTTTTATTTGTATTTTTTGTAATCTTTTCTGTACTTCTTTCTCAATAATATCTTCTAAATTATTCTTCCATTCTTTATTTTTTCTTTTCATTTTATCCTTTAATTCTTGTTTTTGTTCATTTAGTTTTGATATTTCTCTTATCATTTCTTCATAATTTTCTATCCAATTTTCAAAATATCCACTATGTTTTGAACATTCTATTAAATGGATCATATGTTTTAACTTATCAGAATATCTTCTATCAAGATCAATTTTACAATCTTGACAATTGTGAGGTAATATTCCTTTGTTTTTGAATTTTTTAGTTAATGCAGAATGCACATGTTGTGAGAAAACTCTTTCATACCTGTCATGGTACTCTCTTTTATTTAGAATTTTTCCTTTCTTAAAGTTTTCAAATTTTCTTGTTTTTAAACAAATATGTTGAATGTCTTTAGCAATTCTTTCCACTTCTTCTTCACTAGGGTGGAATATATGTTTTCCTTCATATTTTACATAATTATCTGTTACTGGTTTTTCTACGATAAACCTTTTCATTTGTCTATTCATTTTCCTGACCTTCTTCTTCTGTAAAATCTATTGGTCTTTTTGCAGTTTCATAATCATTAAATCTTACTGACGTTTCTCCTCTGGAGTTTATGAAGTAATTTACATTTTTTGGAGTTAAGTTTTTAACATTTGGTTTTTCAAAGAATTTTGATAGATCCCAATTTTTCCCAGCATTTTCTTCTGATGATATTTCAGTTGGTCCTATCATTTTTACTCCTTCACTTCCTATGATACTTACCACAGTTTCAATTTTTGTTTTATGTCTGGTTTGACCATTGTTTGTTATTCTTCCTAAGAAGCCTACACATATCATTAGGTTGTGACCAGTTTCCATTTCTTCATATCCTACAGTCTGAATTCCTATTTGGATATGCTTCATAAAATCTGTTATTTGTATCATATAATCTGGTGCCAAATAACATACTCCCACATTAGGGTTCATATCAATTTCCATTAACCCTATGATAGCTTGGGTTGGATTAGTCCACCTTGTATCTAGAACAGTCATTAGGACTTTAGTTCCTAAGTTTTTTCTAGTTAAACCTTTTACTCCTATGGAGATTAATCCCATGTGCATGTATTTTTGTCCTTGTCTTTGAAGCCTAATTGCTTCATTATTGCTTATTAATTTTATTAATTTTTTGTCATCTTTTAAACAGCTTATTGGTTCCGTATAATGATATTTGTAATAACCTGTGTTCCAATTAAGGAATCTTTGGTCATACAATAATCTTGGTTCCAATTGGATTAATGTTCTTTTCTTGAAGTTTTCAAATTCAATATCAGGGTCAATTATTTCTTCAATTATTGTTGGCCCTTCTTCAAGTTTGGTTTTTTCTCTAAACATTCTATCTATTAAGGTTTTTTCAAAGTTTGAGCTTTCAATTCTTTGAGAATTACTTCTTTCTACTATACTGTTTTTGGATTCATTAGTAAGAGAAAATGATCTCCTACTCATTTTTGCAAATATTTTTCGTCTGGTTTTACAACCCAAAAATTTAGTTTCTCTTGTGGTTTAGTTTTCCTTCTAGCTTCTGCAGGTAATTTTGCAATTTGTTCAGCCAGTTGTTTTATTGTATTATCTTCAGGTATTCTAACAGCTTGTATTCTTTCAAGTTTTTCATCTATGCTTTCAATGGCTATTCTTAATGCAGGGTCTTGATATTTTTTCATGTTTTCCATTTGAACATGTACATCATCAATTTTTTTCTTTAGTATTTCAGTTGTTACAAGCTCTTTTATTTTCTTGTCAATTAGACTAATATTTGTATTATTTGTTCTATTATGATCTGTTATTTCGCCAATCTTCTTATGAAGATTATTAACATTTAGTTTTACTTCTACTAATTCTTTGTTTAATTCTTTAAATTTATTATTAATTTCTTGTTTAAAGTTTTCTATTGTTTCTTTAACTTCTTTCAAGGCTGTTTCCATTATCCTTTAATGATTTTTATGATTTTGTTACACATTTCATTTACATTCTCAATATTGTTTTCAACAATGTTTTTAATTTCCTTTATTTCTTTATCAAGTTTTTCAACTTTATCTTGTAGTTGTTTTAATTCCTCACTATGGTTAATGATTTTTCTTGGATTTGGGACATCATTAACTAGTTTGGAACTTTCATATTGAAGTGTTGTTATGGTTTTAGATAAGTTTTTCATTCCACTGGATGATTTATCATATTGGGTTGATAAGTACGTTTGGTTTTCTAATATAACTTTAAGATTTGTATTATTTTGTTTTTCTAATAATTCTAACTTATCCAGTTTTGCTTCAATTGATTGAAGACTTCTTTGTATATCCATGTTTTTGTTTGTTAATATTTTATTCATGAGTTTTTAAGTGTTGTCTTAAAGCTTCTAACCTTATGATTAGTTTGCAATAATTTCCAAAGGTTTTATTTTTCTTGAGTTTTACTTTTTTAATTTTTATTTTATTTTGTTTACAGATCTTACAATCTTTAGTTTGGTTTTTGAATAATTTTTTCTTTTCTATGTCAATTATTAAGAATTTTTCATATTTAATATTTTCATTTAATTTAATCGTGTTTTGATTATCTTTTAATCCGTCATTAGCCATAAGCCCTAAAATCGCAACTTATGCTCTGATACCAAATTTTTAGAGGGGGTGTGTTTTTTGGGCACTTTTTTAGAGAAGTGTTAAACTCATTTTATAGTTTTGGTTATTAGGTACCATTCTTAAATGAAATAAAACTATTGGGTACCTATCTTAAAGAAAAATTCAATTGGGTACCTATCTTAAACTTTGAAAATTTTGGTGGGTTCTTCTTTAATTTCCCGTATGTATTATTGACTGTGTGATGACTAACCTTTTTTATGTAATGAAAAAATGTATCATTATATGATGCACGTATCATTATATGATGGACAAATCTAAATGACTGCCGTTACTTATTATTAGTAAATAGGGTTTTGAAGTCAATAATTGTTGTTACTACCTCATCGCATGCTGTTACCAACCCAAAACTGTCATCTTCCCCAAAAAAATCTCTAAACCCACCCGCCGGCAATCACTCTCTGGATGTCCTCCGGAAACTGTTTGATGGTCGAAATTCTAGATATAAACATCCCACCACTTGATGAAGAACCTATGGAAGAATCCATGCCGGAAACTTGCAGGGAAATCACGTCTATGGAGTTTCAGTTTTTTAGCATGTAAGTATGACAAAGAGGTTATGACATCACACATAATACAAATATACAACGTACTACATAATCACCTTTAACCATACCCAACAACCATGGTCGTTCGGAATCCTACCACATACCTGTGTAGACCTGATGAATCTCAAACCCCCATCTCTGAGATTATTTCACTGTTGCGAGGTGGTATTGTGGAATTTTCTAGCGTCGGACCTTGACTCGGTTCTTCATCCATGGACATGATTTTCCTGCAACCATATGAAACATCACATGAAAGTACTTGCATCTCAAGTTGTCTGCATAAGATCCATTCTCGGTTTACTTGAACCTATAAAATACTTGACTCATTTCATCCTATCTAGCTCTTGTGAATTATATTGTCCACTTAATTATTTTCCTTTCGATGGTAGCCTTAACCCTATATCCTAAAATTTAAATAAAATTGGGTAATTTTACATTAGCAAGTTTTATCATGATCTCATCGAATATTTCCCAAAAAGTCACACCGAAAAGAGGCTGTGTAGTTACTAACAAATGTTCGGGCAAAGTGCACAACATAATACTTCATCTGCCCCATTATTTCTGTCTCAAAACTTTTGGACACACTGTCCAATGCATTTGTTTAACACTTAATATCTTAAAATGTACATATATTAGGGGCAAACCGGTGGACAGTGGCACATTAATAATAATAATTTTGAGTACAGTCGCCGGTATGTGTTCAACTCAATCTTGAACTAGAGAACCTATAGAGTTTTTGTTAACTAGTTTAAATAAGTTACTGTATCGGTGGCGTTGTCATAAAATTAGATTTTTTAATTTTTATCGACTGTTCTTATTTTTTTTTTTTCCTTTATCTCATTGTAATTGTGTGACATGGGTTCCTACCATCCATTTCCTAGTCTGTACTGTTCTAAATTTTAATCAAACGGCAATGATTTAAATGCAATATAAATGATACTACTTATTACTATATTTTTATGAAATAAGAATTTTAGTATTAAAACCTGCTATTAGCCATATCTCAAAAAGAATCGCCAAAAGTATCACTAACCGCCAAATTTGAGTCTTGTAAGGTTTTTTTATTTTCTTGTTTTAGCGAAATCCAAGCATCAATAACTATATATTTTTTGTTGTGTTCTTTAAGTTTTGTTCATAGTTTTAAATTATTTGTAATACATTGAAATATGGCTTACAAAGAAATTAAAATTGGGATGTACTAGTCCTAGACCGGTAACACTTTGTGTTTCCATTGCCCGACAATGGGGTGTTACATACGTGATTTGAAATTCGGTTTGGGATAGTTCTAATTTGGGGATGGTTGTATTTGGACTTTACCTAATGTTTTTTCCCCGAATTGGATTTAGGTTGAATACTTTCTAGTTCGTTTGTAGGTTGGGTTTGGGTTAGAAATTTTAAAAGCAAAACCCAATTGACATTCACAAATTATTTTTTTTAAAAAAAAAAGAAAAGATGAAAAGGTAGGAAAGAAAATATTATTACCCCCAACATATAAATATCATTTGATACCGCAATGCAACTGATCTTACAAGATTCATCCCAACACATATTGAGAATAAACTGCTGCCTGATGGCCCATGCAGAATTTAGTCATTAGCATTACATATGTATATTTGCTAGGGATTATTATTTTTATTATTATTATTGTAATTATTCTTATTATTGGCCGCAGTTGTAAATACAGGTGCAACTGTATTGGCCACCGGGAATACCAGTGCAAACTCCATTTCCATTGTACTGTTTCAAGCATTCTTCTCGGCACTCGTCAATGTTGCAATTGCTCTTGCTGAGGGTCTTTGTGCATCTCTTCTGCGCTTCCACATTCACCACGAAAGCGATTATAAGAATAGTCCAGAAAACATGATGCAACTTTGCCATGTTCACCGAGCTCGGATTGTTCAATGCTTTATACTGTGTATTTCTATGGATGTGGTATATATGTATTTGTGGGTTTGATTGATGATCATGTAGGGAGAATTGGAAGGTATTTATAGATAGAAAGAAATGAAGAACTTTCTTCAGGTTTCATGAATGATGGCACTTACTCTATTTTGTGAGCAATGCAGATTACGTTCGAGTCATGTTTTTTGGTAAGTGTATAATGTATTGAATGTTAAAATATTAATTAGTGTTTGAGCTTGAGTTTCATCTAACTTTTTTGAGTATGAATGGTGAATGTGTGATCCAGGGCCGGCTCAAAGATTTTAGGGGCCTTAGGCGAACTTTCGAACGGGGCCTTTTAATCTCTGGACAATATAAATAATATTATATATTTATACAAAATTTATTTTTCTAGCCTTTTGAGACGCAAAAGTAGTTATTAAATTATTATATTCAAGTTCATCTAACATGTCCTTTTCAATAGAAAGCATAGCCAATCCCGTTAATCTCTCTTGTGACATTGTTGATCTTAAATACGACTTTATAAGTTTTAGTTTTGAAAAGCTTCTCTCTGCAGAAGCAACCGTCACGGGAATCGTTAATAGTATCCTATAGGCAATACTTGCATTTGGAAATGAATCTACTTTTTTTATGTAATCGAGAATTTCAATAGGGGTGCTATTTTCTTTCTGAAAAACTTCTGTTAAAACTTTTAATTCCGAAAACAAATCTACACCATCAACATCGGAAATTTCACCATTCTTTAAAACCTTTTCAAGGTTCAAACAATATTCCTTTACTTTATTTTCATCGAGTGATTTTAGTTTTTTAAAGTCAAACAAAAATCCAAATATATCATCATATACTTGAAATTGCTCACATCTCATTTTAAGCGAATAAATAACTTGATCCACTATATAAAGAAAATATTCAATTCTAAAAGATTCTTCCGGTGACCTTATTTCACTAGTATCGTTATTTTCATCAAATTGCTTTTTCCTATGAATAATACGTTTCTCGTGAAATTTCGATTCTATTTGCATCTCATTAGGAATTTCTCTAGCTGCATTCATTGCAGACAAAAAACCATTTTCTCTATACGTTTCAAAATAAGAAAGAAGACCTTTGAGATGATCTATCGCAATGTCAATATGCATATCTTTACTTTGTAAGTTTTTACTTATTGAATTAATAGCAAACAATATATCATACCAAATAGTCATGCCTAGTAAAAATTCAAAATTTTCTAATTCATAAGTTGCTAAACATTTTGCTTCACTTTTTATTTTTGGATCATCAACAGTTTCTGATATTTCAAGCAAAGCATCTCTTATTTTTGGAGCTTGAAATTTTATTGCTTTAACACTTTCAATACGACTTTCCCAACGAGTTTGTGACAATGATTTTACGGTTAAATTGGATATATTATTTTTTAATATTTTCCACCGCTTGGTAGAAGATGCAAATAATGTATATATACGTTGTAAAACACCAAAAAAGTGATAGCTCTAACACAAGAATTAGCCGCATCACAAATAACTAAGTTAAGATTGTGACAACCACAAGGAGTATATAGTGCTCTAGGATTAATATCCAATAACCTTTTTTGTACACCTTGATGTTTCCCTTTCATATTAGATCCGTTATCATATCCCTGCCCTCTTACATCATCAATGTTGAGTCCCATATTTTTTATTTCTTCCAAAAGCGTGGTAAATAGGCCTTTTCCACTAGTATCATCGACATTCAAAAATCCTAAAAAGTATTCTTTTATATTTATACTTGAAGACATATCGACACATCTCAATATGATAGACATTTGTTCTTGGTGACTTAAATCTGGAGTACAATCAAGCATAATAGAAAAATACTTTGCTTCTTTAATCTTTTTTAAAATCATACTTTTGACTTCATGTGCTAACATTTGTATCAACTCATTTTGAATATTATGTCCTAAACAATGGTTGTGAATTTCACCATCTTGAATACGCCGAATGTGTTCCTGTATTATTGGGTCAAATTCTGCAATTGTCTCAATTAAACCTAAAAAATTTCCGTTATTTTCTTGATAAATCTTTTCATTATCTCCACGGAATGCCAAATTATTCTTCGCTAATCTTTTAACAACATCAATTATTCTAATTAAAACATTTCTCCAATGTTCCTTCTCTTTATTTATTCTTTCTTGGGCATATGCATCAATGGTTTTATTTTTTACTAATCTCAACTCAAGATCATACCAAGCGTTCATGTCCACCATGTGTTCGTTGGTTGTTTCATGACTTTTAAGTTTTGCACTGAGATTCTTCCAGTCATCAGTTCCTTCGTTAGCCAAGTGGTTATTACTAACTTTAACTTTCAATAATTTGCAACAAAAACAATATACTTTATTTAAACATTTTGAGTACACTAACCATCTTCTATCCTGCTTTTCTCCATTTGATAATGTCCTACTATAATATGAAGAAGAAAAATGTCTAAAATTTTCATCTTTTGGAAAATTTATTTCACTTTCTCGAACAGGACCTTTTTCTACTAAAAAATCTCTCAATTTGTTATCAATATTTTTCCAATTTCCCGGATCAAAAGTATCTATGGGCACATTGCTTGGACTACCGTTACTTTTAATAGGTAGTTCATTTCTATCTTCTTCATCACTACTTGCTAAAGTACTCATTTCATAATTCTCGTTATCTATATTTTCTGCTAAGATCGAGTCATCATTACCTAAAATAACATCATTATTTTTTCCTTCATCTACTTCTTGACTTGTATTCGCTTCATCTATTTTTTTTATTTGTTAAAAACTTATGCATTGATCCTTTTTGAGATTGAATCAAACTTTCTATTCTTTGCTTCTTTTTTAATTTTTCAAAACCCGATGGATATTTTCGTTTACTAGACATTTTTATAATTTAATTCGTACCGTATAATAAACTAAAACTCAACAAACTTTATGTCTTTATCAATATTGAAATAATAATCAACAACAACAAAGTTAAAGATAATGGAGAACTGAAGAAGTGAGTAAGAACGGTATTACCCGGATTATTGAAACGGGCAAATTAGCTGCGTAAAAGACTAAAAGGAAAGATTTAAGGCTGTGTTTCCCCCAAAAAATCAGCCCTCGATGCCTTCTACGCTTTTCGTATGATAGTGATATTGTTAGCCTGATCATGGATCAAAACGACAATTAGAGCGGGCACAAACAAATATACAAATAAATACATATTTAAGCAGGAAACCCAATTGTTTTTTCTCCTCAAAAAAATAAAATAAGCAGAAACCCAATTGTTTTTTTTCCTCATAACAATGAAAAATGAAATAGTAAGTACCAGGTACGAACCTGTTTGCTCAACTTGAGAAGAAACCAATTAAATCGGTAGTGAGATTCCAGAAAGAAGACAATAACTCTGCTTCCAAAAATCAATCGGGAAGAACACTAGAACAGTACTAGAAGAGAATAGGAGAGGAGAGAAGATCTTAGTAGTTATTTCTTAATTGATTTTTTTGCTTTATAGAGAAGAGGAGACGGGAGAGTATTCTTACCGAATGAGAAGAAATTGTAGCCGTTTTCCTGGAAGAGGAATCATCACCTCGATTAGAGGCATCAATTATGGAGGAGATGCCGACGGTACCGGTTGGGAATTGGGGAGAGATATATGATTAATTGAAACGGGGGAAACTAACTAAAGCAAGGGCAAAGGCTTTAGGAGCAGGGCCTGGAACTGAAACTAGAGAAACCAATTTTTTTTTTTTATTTGGCTAGTGGGTTGTATAGGGGCTTATGAAATTTGGGGCCCTATAGAATTTGGGGGCCTAAGGCAACCGCCTAACCCAAACCACTGTTGAGCCGGCCCTGGTGTGATCTCAACCATGTTCAATATCAATAAAATTCTTCAAAAATATGAATTAAAGTTGGGTAAATACCAAAGCCAAAAAGCTTATTATATTAGTTACATATTGACCATAAATTTTGGGTGTGTTCTACATTTTTACATATTGACGATACATTTTGGATTTGTTCTATATGCAGTTTTTGTAAACTTTTGATATCTTTAGATTTTATGCCAAAATAAAAGTCTCCATTTTTTACACCAACTTTTAAAGATTGTAAATGCGAAAAGAAGCTTTGTAAACAAAATGAAGGTCCCTTGTAGCCTGTTGTCAGAGAGATATGAAAACAATCAAAAAGTAAAGTGCGTAAAGTAAAGAACACAGTGGTTGTTGACCCAGTTCGGACCTCCTGTCCTACATCTGGGGATTCCAATCCAGGCTTAAACTCCACTAGATCAAGACTCAAGAACCTTACAAACTATTCTAACAATCTCTGCACCTAGCTCGGTCTGGTAGTTAGAGCTCCACCTCAGCAACAGATCTCCCTCAGAATACAAATGATCAAGAATAGTCTAAGAACTCGAATTCCTGTCTAACCTGCAATATGAAATCCTATCTATCTTTCACCCATTCAAGATACTATCTTGAATTTACATAATTCTCTCAATCAATATCTCAAGATACAATCTATCTATACAACTAATTGAGATAAGAACATAATGATCACTCAATAATTCTCTCCAAGAACTTCTTGATCAATCTCAGTAAAGTATATCAGAAGTGTGTGTGTTGTAAAAGTTGCAAAGCGTATATTCTATGTAGAACAATTGTATCCAGCCAAGCTGCAAGGTATATATAAAGTATCGCAAGGCAGTTGCAGTAACAACGGCAGTTGAGTTCCACAAAGAGTAATTTCTTGTTGTTAGCAGGTAGTGCAAACATCAACCTGCATGAAAAGCAAACAAGTGTGCCAACAATCTCCCCCTCTTTTCATGAAGAGGCTGATACAGTCACACAAGTGTCTAAGATACAAACCACATCAGTAAAACAGGCTGAGAAACAATAAGAAATTATAAGAAAACAAAGAGATGATTAGAACAGTTTAGATGCATACAAGCATACAACCAAAAAATAGCATCAGAGTTAATGCCCATCCAACATTAGTCCAGTTCCATCCAAAACACAAATAAGATTGTTCAGAAACCAACACCAAAAGTAAGAGTTTAGAATTTCAGAGTTGTTACCACCACCAACCAACCAGTTCATAGACACTTACTCCCCCTGAGTGATTAGTCGTCTTCATGAGAAGAGTCATCAGAAGGGAAGTTTTCTTGTCGTTCTTCAAAAGAGTTAGGTAACAGATGAATAATCCTCTGGTTCTGTCGCTTAAAATCAATAGCCCCGTGACTCCACTCAGTCAAATTTTCATTCTGAGCAAGGAGCATAGAGCGGATCTGTTGCACAAGAGCTTGTCCAGTCAGCGGTGGCCCTGCCTTGAAATCATTGTGAAAATCACGAATGGTGGTCGCAGGAGTGTGACTCTTAGTCTTGACCAGTTCCACAGGGGCAGCCTTAATGCCATGGGAGGCCAGAAATAGTGTGATCAGGGATGGATATGGCAACAGTGCCTTATCATCAGCGTTCTCTCCAGCGTAGGTCACCATCCTTTTCAACAGTACATAGCATAGTTCATTAGTTCAAGATATTTATCAATGCAGAAAATAAGTTTACCCATATGTGCACTGATCTGAGAGGCATTAGAGGTAGGCAAAATATTAGCAGCACACAGGCGGAACAGGCAGTGATACTTGAGAGTCAAGTCAGACGAGCTCAGTTTGTTGCGGCCAAAGGCAGTACTCTTTTGGTTTGAGATGGCAAAAGCAACTTCAGAAACATGGTCAGACATGTAGTCAATCGGATCACCAGGAGTGTCGTTGGAAGGCAGCTGTAACATCCCAATAATAGAGGCAGATGTCAGATCTAGGAATCGACCACGGATATAGATCTTACCAAACCATGGAGAGTCAACATCAAGGATTTCAGGCTGGAGGTTCGCACAGAACTCTCTCACAAGAGTGGGAGAATAGAACTTTAGCTTTGTGGCCCAGTGGAGCAAGTGATGATGCTCAAAGTATCTTGTGAACCCAATCTCCTTGTAGATGGCATGGTCGAAAACCTCCTCTAAAATGAAATCACGATTTACAAGATTTTTCCCAAAAGTTTTCATCTCCTTGGTGAAATAGGTTTCACTGTAGGCATCCTTGGCTTTCAGCTTTGGCACACCTTCCTTCTTTTGACGTTTGCGGGATGTTTCACCAACAGTCTGCTTCCGCTTGCTAGAGACGTTGGTTTCGGAGGACTTGCCTTTCCTGGTTGAACGGGCTCTATGAGTAGGATGAATATTCTGAGGCTCCTCTGCAGTTTTCTCTGAGTCGTCTGGATCATCAATAGGAGTGTTGTCCATAGGGATGTCACTCCTGAAGTCGTCATCATCACCGAAAGGATCAATGGGGAAGGTTTCTTTCACAGTTGATGGAAGGGCTGGAATAGGTGGCGGAGGAAGTTCCGATGGAAGTTCAGTCGAAATGGGGTTGATTGTGACATTTTCAGTTTGCACGGGGACAAGTGCAGTTAGAGGATCGAAGGGATGATCTTCTATTTCAATGGAGGGATTTTCGGTGTTAGGAGCTTCAGTGTTTGGAGTAGGGGAAGGTGAGAGAGCCATATCTGAAGACGAAGAGAGAAAGGATAGGGATGGAGAGAATGAACAAGAAGTTGCAGAAACCCTTATTTAACAATGGTTGCCGGAAGACGAAGAGGCGTCTATTGGAGAGTGTGAGACGTGATGGTACGCAGTCTAAGACGTAATCATGGCACGTCACAGACGTCGATTTGGTGCAGGAGGATGAATCTCTATCCAAATGAATTTTGGAGGCAAACAGTGCAAATGGGCTTAAATCAAAACAAATAAAATGTTAGTAGCATCGGCCCATTATAAAACATAATTTAAGAAAATAGTCTAGTTTAGAAATAATAGCACAAGCCCAAGATTGACCTGAGTTTATCAAACCTTTCACCGTCAAGTGCCTTGGTTTGGATGTCGGCATGTTGTTCCAACGTTCCAATATGTTGTATATCACATATACTTTCTTCAACCAAATCTCTGATAAAATGATATCTAATGTCTATATGCTTGCTTCTGCTGTGCAAAACTGGATTCTTGGAAATGTTTATGGCGCTGGTGTTATCACAGAGAACTACAAATTTTTCTTGAGTAATTCCATAATCTGCTAACATTTGCTTCATCCACATGAGTTGGGAACAACAACATGTTGTTGCTATATACTCAGCTTCTGCAGTGGAGAGAGCTACAATGTTCTGTTTTCGGGAGTACCGGCTAACCAAGTTGCGTCCTGATAATGGCCAAAAATGACCATTATTTTCAATCCATTTCCGTGTCTTAAACGGGCATTTGATCGCATTCCGGTCTTACATTAAGTAAGAAAGCAGTCGAATTGGACTAATTTATGCATAATTGTAAAAATAATAAGCTGGAGTGAAAAAGACATAAATATGTAATTTTATTACATATTTATGTTAGAAAAATCCAAAAACATGAGAAAAAGAAAAGGAAACAAAAAGATGGGAAAAAGATAGAAAAGCCCACAAAAAGAATATTTTCGGCCCATCTGGCCCAATCCAGCAGGCCCAGGAAGACCTTTGTCGCGGAAGCCTTTGGTGCGATGCAGTGTTCCGCGACAAAGGCATGTTCCGCGACCAACTGGCCCCAAATGAGGAGGAGACCAGCCAAGCCCCTGGCGCGATGACCCTTGTCGCGATGGCATGCTCCGCGACAAAGGTCCATTCCGCGACCAAGATGCACAAATAGAGACACAAGACCCAGTCGAGAAGCCTTGCCACATGCAGTGTGTTCCGCGACCAACTTGATGTTCCGAGACAAAGCTGTGATGTGTGTGATGTCTTAAGACACAATGGGCTAGAGTCAAGGCCCATGGGCTTAGGGTTACACTTCTATAAATATGAGGTGTCTCCCATGAGCTAAGGGTTGGTTGGAATTTTGGTGATTAGAGCTCTCTTGAAGGCAAGCAGTAGGAGTTCTCTCTTAGGTAGAGTAGTTTAGGTTTATTTTTATGTATTATTTAATTTTTGCACTTAGTTTAGCTTAGATTAGTGTTTTACTGTTCACAGTGTTTAGATAGCCATTTTTATACTATGTTTTGTTTTCTAAACTCTTGTTTTAGGGTTTGTAATACCCAAATCATGGGTATTAACAACACCTCTTCAATAATATGGGAAAACATTCATCATTTGTGTCCCAAACCATGAAATGGGTCTCACACCCCATGGATTTTTGCTTTCTTTTTCATTTTGGGGTCGTTTGACCCCCATTTTGTTACTTTTATGTTCACTGTTGGCTTATTATGGATAATGTTGTGTGGATGTGTGATCAAACCCTAGATTAGGACTCATGCTTTATTTTAATATCCTGCCCAGTCTTGTTATTTTTGTTTAAGCATGTTCTTCCTTATTTTGAATGTTTCTTGTCATTTTTAGCTTAGAATAGCTTTTTGATCTGAAATAGAGTGAGATCACGCTGTTTGCATGCCACTGTTCATTTCTGCTTTTTCTGACTTTTGTCCTGAACCACCTAGGGCGCCAACCGCCTTCTGGCGCGGAACCACGTTCCGCGACAGAGTGGCTGTTCCGCGACCAAGGTGTTTCAAGACACTTGTCTCCAAATTTAAAACCCTTTGTCGCGGAATACCTTGTCGCGGAGCCACGTTCCGCGACAAAACCATGCATAGCGACAAAGGAGCCAAACTCTTGCATTTTGTCTTCATGGCTTCTTGTCGCGAAATCATCTTGTCGCGGAGCCACGTTCCGCGACAAAATCCTATTCCGAGACAGAAAAATTATGCCATGTTTCTTAATCTTTGAACACTTTGTCGCGGAACACCTTGTCGCGGAACCACGTTCCGCGACAAAATCTCCATGCATAGCGACAAAGGTTCAAATGCCTTAGAATTTTCTGAAAACACTTTGTCGCGATGTCACCCTTGTCGCGGAGCCACGTTCCGCGACAAAACCTTGCATAGCGACAAAGAGGCGTTATGCTGCCAAAAATTCTAAAAACTTGTCGGGATGTCCATGTCGCGGATCTCGGTCCGCGACAACATTTATGATATAGCGACAAGGTTCCTCTCTCTCTATTTGATCTCAAACAAATTTCATTCTCTCTCTATTTTATATTGCAACACTCACATCATAGCCCCACGGGTTAGGATGTAACATTCTGGAATTGCAATGTAGGGTGTTATGCTGCCCAAATTTTGATTCTCCATTTGCATCACTTAACTGATTGAACCCTTGACTCATCAATGATTAAAGATTGAGATTAGCAATAATCGAACTTCAATGATCATCATGATTAAAGGACCTTTGTTCAATTGCCATTAAAACATTCTTGTATAAACAAAATCCTGATGGCTTAAACAGATAATCTGGACTGTAATTAATTATGGTAGGAAGGATTATTTAAGACCATTACATGTGGACCCGATCCACAACCTTGCATGAGAAACCAATGTCTCTCATACAATGGATCTTCTTTTGCTTCTTATTTATTTTGTCTTTGTGTATTGTGTGGAACCATTAGTAAAGGATACATCAGAATAATGTTGGCGGGTACTCCCTCATGGATAACTAGCTCGTATTCTGGGTATTAGTTACTAATCGTTATTTTGCATGGTCTGAATGGCTGTCAGTGGAAGCCTTGGCGGTTTGCCCATCCGGGGTTACAATAGCTGCTCGGCTGACTCCCATCTAGATACAGTTTCATTTTTATTATCTTAATTTCCAGACCTGAATCCCAATCCGTACTGGGAGTCAGTTGGCATCAGTCAATGCCAACTGATGATCATTATAGAAGGGAAGCATGTAGGTTTTTATTCGAATTCACAGACAGTGGAGGCCCAACTGGTGTTGACACCACCATTATAGGGTCTAAGCTGTCTAAACTCGCTCCATCCGAGTGATTGGGAAATTGGACAGTAGATGTTTACAGTCCACCTGATCATTCTGCCATTACTTTGGTACCTTGACCACTCCATCCTGTGTTTCACCTTCTGTCTAGACCCGCTTCTATATTTTGGGTCAATTAATTTTACACTTCCATATATCCTTATGCATGATAATATTATGTATTGTTGTGGTCTGTAATTATTTTGGGATCCTTCCCTTGGACAATAGAAGTCTAGATCTTAAATAGATATGGTTTTATAAACTTCCAACAAAAACCTCTTTATAAAATCCGGATCTGAGTAAGGGATAAATTCTTCAGTTATGACTAATTCATATTCTGTCAAGGGTTATATTTTGGGAATTAAGAAGCAGATTCAGCGATTAGGTCTCGTCTAGACTGAAAGGGTCTGTGTTTTAACTGAGAGTCTAGTACCTGACAGGGAATGATTTTCAAATCCATTATTTTCCAAAATTGCTGGTTGATGGAAATGTAAGATTAAGTGCTACACCGAGATGGGATCCACTTGGATTCAAATACAGTGTAGTAAATAATCTTAGAGGAACATCACTCAGGCCTTGGTTATTTTCCAAGATAGGGTTGAGTCTTCTTTCAACTGCTATCTTCTTCTGCCAAAGCCTACTTTTGAGTCCTGAGTGAGTGCATCCGGAACGAACTAATTTATTAGTTCGTTTCATTAGTTTGTATCTCATAATCACCCGGAAGGAAGTGAACACACTAGTGGTTCACTGAGAGCCGGGAATACTTGATCCATACTCCTTCATTCTGACGGGGAGCTGTCTTTTACTACCAGGGTCAGATTTTCAAAACCTCCGAGTGATAGGATTTTAAATGTTTTCTTTACTGCTTTCTTTTAATCGCTTTCATTAGAGGTCACTCGGTTGTATTGAGAGTTGTGTAACTGCTACTAGGATTGACAGTTAAGGGATAGTTTAGGGCTTGATTCAAATCTTTGGGTGTGACATGGGAGAATGATAGTGGTACTTGGCATTTCAATAAATGATGTGTCAGGTGTTGCTTATCCACCACAGATGAAGTAACATACCCAGGCCAGGGCAGTTACGAATCTGTGGTATCTTAGAATTTGCGGTCCTAGGAACATGTAAACTCATATTGCAAGTACCTGTCTGTTAAAGGGAAAGCCTTATTGAGAGCATGAGAATTAGCTACCTGAAAGAATTATTCCAAACAAAGATCTGCGTATAAAAATGGAAGTTTAATATTGCTGCATCTCACTCTTGTCCAATTTTCATTCTTTTCTTCCTGTCCTTTCTGTCCACATTGTGACTCAACTTCACGGTTGGCACAGTGTTCCTTTTCCCTGCTTTCGTAGATAATGTTTACTGCATTCTTAGAATAATCCTTATCCGCTTTCTAGAATAGATTTATTTGCTTTGTAGATTAATTTAACTGCTTTCTAGATCTAATTTACATTCATGTCAGTAGTTATTAATCACCTTTCAAACCTATTGAGCAATACGAATGGAAAATCTAGTAAAACGACGTGGGACCTGCTTCTATCGCACATCCTCCAGTGAACGATCCGGTCTTACTATAAATTACTGCAATTTTTGACACCGTGCGCTTTCGGGCCACAGTTTCTTAAACACGAGCAATAAAAACATGACTACTTATAAATATTTCCCTAATCACAACACCGCCATCATAAATTGGTTTCATTAAATAAAATCTAGACCAGGATCATGATTTTTCGGAAAATACTCATGTAGTGGGAACTTGCCAAAAGTTTCATGGCAGGAACTCTCATGGCAAGAATGGATGAGAAGTATCATGGCATACTTGCCGGGGATCCTCAGTGTGACAGGCTGAAGGTCAACCTATCCCGGCTATGCCATGAGATTTGTCAACATTTCATGACAGGGAGGACCACAGCGTCATTTGAAATCGAAGCACCACACTTGAGTAATAAAAAGACTAACAATCTTGATGTATCCCTAAACCCTTTCCCGTGAATCATAACTCTTTTCTTGTAATAAATCTAACCTGGTATAATTTTAGCAAAAGCTCGTGGGACGGAAATTGTCAAAAGTTTCATGGCGCCGTTGCCGGGGAGGATGCAGCGCCGTTTTATTTAGAGAATTACATTCCTCATTGCTCCTAGAGTAGTTTATACATATAATTATAAATATTCACCTTCAGAACCACTTCTAACCTGGGGATTGTACAGGTACTGTCATTATTGAAGCCGTTGTTCTATGCAAAGGAGGAAGCAGACGCCAGCCGAGATCCCGTTTAATTCAGAGATAGAAAAGACAGCTCGACGTCTTAGGGCGGAGACTAAACGAAGAAGGGAACGGGAACGACAGGCACTACTTTCGCCAAGCACCAGCAGCGATATTTCCGAGATGGCAAACCCTGACATTCCACCAATCATTCAACCCAATCCCCCACTTCACAACATTGAGGAAGACCCCGAAGATGCTGATCACGATGATTTGGATGATCCCCCTCCCCAGATCATACAAGGAGGTGGGAATCAACCAAACATGGAGCAGCAGCACTTCGAGGCACCCCCTCCCAACCCGAACCAAAACCCACCAAACAACCAAAACCAACCAAATCAGCAAAATTTCCCAGACCAACAGAATCAGCAATACCACAACCCCCATCAGAATCCCCCGAATCCGAATGATTTCAATGATCCGAGGAACTATTTCATGCCTCAGAACTACTACCCACAGCAATACCAAGGCGGGCCTGAGAACAATCATCAAGCTGCAGCTGCTGCTGATTACATGCAGCCAATTTTAGAGCCATATCTGAACATTCCTGGACAAGCTCCATTCTTGGCCAGGAACTTCGAACTGAAACCGGCCCTAATCAATCTAGTCCAGAGCAACCAGTTTGCCGGAGCAAGTCATGAAGATCCCCATGATCACCTGCAAACTTTCCTAGAATTGTGTGATACGATCAAGAATCGTGATGTACCCGCAAACACTATTCGACTAAGGCTATTTCCCTTCTCTCTGACAAGCGGAGCACGAACATGGTACAAGTCACTGCCCGTAAATCAGAAGTCTACATGGGAAGATGTGATCAGAAACTTCCTGGCAAAATACTTCCCGGAGTCCAAGGTGGATGAATGCCGCTCCAAAATTGCGGAATTCAAGATAAAACCGGACGAGTCCTTGTATGATGCAAAGGAAAGATTCTTCAACCTACTCAGAAAGTGTCCTCAACATGGTTTCCATGACTGGGAGAGACTGAGAAAGTTCTACAGTGGTCTGACCCCAGCATGGAAATCCATGCTTGATGCTGCCGGTGGTCAACATCTGCTCTACATACCGATGGACCAAGCCTGGGCAAAGATTGAAGCCATGAGTGTCAACCGTTCTGTTCTAACTGATGATGGTAATCCCACTCCGCCTCGTGGTTTGTGTGTTGTAGGTACAGTAGAGAAGTCAGACATTGAAAAGCTCCAAGAGCAAGTGGCAGCGTTATCTGTGAATCAAGGAGTTGGAAGTTCTGCGCAGGGACAGCAAACTGATGTGATTTGTGGACTGTGTCAAGGTGCTCATGCAACTGACACATGCGAGCAAGTCACAGCAGAGAGCTGTAACTATGCAGGAGCTTTTCCAAATAGGCACCCGAATTTGTCTTATTCAAACAACAACGCCTTGAACTCACATCTCTTGAACAAGCCACAGCAACAACAGTTCAACCCTCAGCAGAATCAGGGATTCAATCAGAACAGGGGCCAACATTTTCAGAATCCAGGTTTCCAACCTCAGATCCAGCAGAGGCCGCCGCAGAATTTCCAGAACTTTCAGCCCAATCAGAATTTCCAGCCTCAGTTTGTCCCAAACCAAGGCCAGTGGAATCAAAATCAGCAGCAAAATCAGAATCAGAATCAAAAGCCTCCTTCAAGGCTTGAGAATCTGATGACTGATTTCATCACTAGTCAGAAAGAGATCAACAATCAACTGCAGGCCTCCATCAGAAATGTGGAGACCCAAGTTACACAGATGGCTAATGAGATGCAGAAAAGGGACAAAGGAACATTGCCTAGCACTGCGGAAAAGAACCCGCAATGCAAGGCAATAACCTTGAAATCTGGGAGAGTACTAGCTGGACCAAAGGGAGCGGATACTGGAGCGGAATTTGAAGAAGATGATATTGTTGACAATGCTGGTAAGGAAGCTGATAATGGGAACGAAGCAGAAAAAGAGACAGCCGAATTGCAGACTGAAGCTGCGCCTGAAACGGCTGAACCAGATAAGGGTACAGGTGAAGGTACAACTTCCTTCCCTTCACCACCAAAAATTGCTAATAACAAGTACATGCCCAGGATTCCTTATCCTGCGCGGCTTAAAAATAAAGAACATGATCTTAAATTCAAGAAATTTCTGCAACGATTAAAGTCTGTAGAGATAACCATTCCCCTCACAGAAATGATTTCCGAAATGCCCATCTATGCTAAGTTCTTGAAAGAATTGATTTCAGGAAAAAGGCAGGTTGAGCAGGAAGAGGTAATTATTCTCAACAGCACATGCAGTGCCATCGTTCAGAGGAGAATGCCTGAAAAGAAAGAGGACCCCGGATGTTGCACACTTCCAGTACAATTCGGAAAGGCCAAAGTGAGTATGGGGCTTTGTGATCTAGGATCAAGCATCAATGTGATGCCACTAGCTATGGCTGTTCGCCTTAAGCTTGGAGAAATTCAACCGGTCAAGATGAGACTGCAACTTGCAGACAGATCAATCACTCAGCCCGTAGGAATCCTTAAGGATGTTGTAGTCAAAACCGGGCAGGTTCTTTTCCCGGTCGACTTCATCGTCCTCGACATTGAAGAGGATTCTGAAATGCCGCTTATCCTTGGACGCCCATTCCTAGCCACTGGTGGTGCACTGATTGACGCTAAATCTGGAAAAGTCACCTTAAGGGTCGATGGCGAGGAGATCATCTTTGATATGGAGAAATTGCAGAATTTTCCGAATGACAGTTCTTGTTTTTCATTTGAAAATGTAATAGTTAGGGAAGAGCTTGACTCTGAACTTGAGTGTGAAATGATGCTGGATGAACCATCAAAGCAGGTACTGAAGCCTGCTGGCGTGGAGCACAAAGGATGCAAAGCCGTTCACTTCGCCGATCCCGAAACAGGGGATTTGGAGGAATTTGATGGCATGGACTTCCATGAGGACGCCAATCAAGAGGAGGAAGAGGATCCTGTACTGATGTAGGATCCCGAAGGTAAATCTGTTCTCCCACTACCCAATTCTCGCAAACTACTCCCTTCCGTTGAATGTCCACCAGAGCTTGAACTTAAAACACTACCCGATCATCTCAAGTACGCGTTTCTCGCAGAACATAAAAAGTTACCTGTGATTGTTTCGGCTAAGCTCTCTCAAGAGCAAGAAAATGCTCTGGTGGTCGTTCTTAAGAAACATGTACATGCAATAGGTTGGACCATTTCTGATATAAAAGGAATAAGCCCTTCTATTTGCATGCACAGGATTCTAATGGAAGAAGAGTTTAAACCCTCCCGTCAACCTCAGAGGCGATTGAACCCCCTTATGCAGGAAGTGGTAAGGAAAGAAGTTATCAAGCTCTTAGATGCTGGTATAATCTATCCTATCTCTGATAGCAAATGGGTTAGCCCAGTGCAGGTCGTACCCAAACGAGGAGGGATGTGCATAACCAAGAATGAGCAAGGAGAAGAGGTTGCAACCAGGCCAGTGACCGGATGGAGAGTTTGTATCGATTACCGGAAGCTGAATGAGGCCACACGCAAGGACCATTTTCCATTGCCATTCATTGATCAGATGCTTGAGAGGTTGGCAGGGAGAGCGTTTTATTGCTTTTTGGATGGTTATTCTGGTTATAATCAGATTGTTATTTCCAGTGAGGACCATGATAAAACCACTTTTACTTGCCCGTACGGCACTTTTGCCTATCGACGGATGCCTTTTGGTTTATGCAATGCACCTGCTACTTTTCAAAGATGCATGATGTCTATTTTCTCTGAATTTATCGAAAAATGCATTGAGGTCTTCATGGATGACTTCTCTGTATATGGAGATACGTTCGAAGATTGTTTGACCAATCTTGCTAAGATTTTAAAGAGGTGTGAGGACACTAACCTGGTTTTAAATTGGGAAAAGTGCCATTTTATGGTCACTGAGGGCATAGTGTTAGGTCATCGCATTTCTCGTGCAGGCATTGAAGTTGATCCAGCCAAAGTTTCCATCATTTCCAATCTTCCTCTCCCCAACTCGATCAAATCAGTTAGGAGCTTCTTAGGGCATGCCGGTTTTTACCGGCGATTCATTAAGGATTTCTCTAAAATTGCCAAGCCGCTCACTAATCTGCTTTGTAAAGAAAATCCTTTCTTGATAAACGAAGCGTGTGTCCAAGCCTTTGACACGCTCAAGAAGATGTTGGTTTCTGCACCGATAGTGCAACCACCCGATTGGTCACTGCCTTTCGAGGTAATGTGCGATGCTAGTGGTCTCGCCGTAGGCGCAGTTCTTGGACAACATAAGGATGGGAGACACTGCGTAATTCATTACGCAAGTCATGCCCTGAATGAAGCCCAAGTTAACTACACCACAACGGAGAAAGAGATGTACGCTGTAGTCTTCGCGTTTGACAAGTTCAGACAGTATCTGATAGGTACGAAGACCATAGTTTACACCGATCATACAGCATTGAGATACTTGTTTAGCAAATAAGATGCAAAACCTCGATTAATCAGGTGGGTACTTCTGTTGCAAGAATTTGACATCATAATAAAAGATAGGCGAGGTCGAGATAATGGTGCTGCTGACCACTTATCTCGATTAGATAATGATAAAAAGGAAAAAGCCGTCAATGAAGATTTCCCGGACGAACAGTTGTTCGCATTGCATCTGCATAATCAAGCTTGTCCATGGTTTTCCGACATCGCTAACTTCTTGGCATGCGGAGTAACCCCTCAGTTTTCGAACTATCATCAGAGGAATAAGTTCAAACGAGACGTATTAAGTTACTTCTGGGAAGAACCTTATCTCTTCAAACACTGCCCTGATTCAATAATCAGGCGATGTGTGACCGAGCATGAAGCTTATCAAATTGTCAGGAAATGCCATGAATCAGAATATGGAGGTCACCATGGTCCCGCTCGAACGGCCCACAAGGTCCTCGAATGTGGATTTTATTGGCCTCACATCTATGAGGATTGCAGGACATTTGTTAAGGGCTGTGACAGATGCCAAAGATTAGGAAACATCTCCAAGAGGGATGAGATGCCTCAAAAGGGGATTCTCACACTTGAGATCTTTGATGTATGGGGCATTGACTTCATGGGACCGTTTCCACCATCTGGTGGAAACTACTATATCTTGGTAGCTGTCGATTACGTATCCAAATGGGTCGAGGCTGTCGCATTACCAACCAATGATGGTAGCCAAGTCATCAAATTCCTCAAGAACAACATTTTCAGTCGATTTGGCGTACCTAGGGTGGTGATATCTGATGGAGGAACACACTTTATTAATAAAGGTTTTGAAACTTTAATGAGTAAAAATGGGATCCTCCATAAGATAGGCACGCCTTACCATCCTCAGACTAGTGGTCAAGTCGAAGTATCCAATCGCGAAATCAAACACATACTCGAAGCCACTGTCGGGATAACCCGTAAGGATTGGGCACGTAAGCTCAATGATGCTCTATGGGCATACCGCACAGCATATAAGACTCCCATCGGGATGTCTCCATATAGGCTGGTCTTCGGAAAAGCCTGTCATTTGCCTGTAGAGCTAGAGCATAAAGCTTACTGGGCCGTTAAAACGCTTAACTTCGATCCGAAAGTTGCTCAGAGCAAACGTAAGTTGGACCTCAATGAAATTGAGGAAATACGAGCGCAAGCTTATGAAAGCTCTCGAATTTACAAGGAGCGGACCCAGAAGTTGCACGATCGCCGGATCAAACCTAAGTATTTTTATGTTGGTCAACATGTGTTATTGTTCAATACTAGGTTGAAGCTGTTCCCCGGAAAGCTCAAATCTAGATGGGAAGGACCACATGAAGTACTAGAGGTGTTCAAAAATGGAGCTGTCAGGATTCGAACTGGCAGGGGCGATATAGTGGTGAATGGACAGCGATTGAAAGAGTACCTCGGACAGTTCGATCCGGAGAAAGAAAGCCAAGCAGTGGCAGACCCGGCTTACACTCAATAAGAAACGGCATTTAAAAACACAAAAAAAAAAAAAAAATTTAGTTTATATATATATATAGTATATATTTACAGTATTTATTTTATGGCAAGAAAGTACCCAAAGATCAATTAAACATTTAGAGTACTAAGACTCTAAATGTGAGGATGTTGATATTTGGAGAAAATCTAATGCGTCTTATTTGTCTGTCTTGCAGAAGTTCGGAACCACCAAAAAGAAGGAGCAGATAACAGTAACATGGAAAACCAGGTTCTTGGTTGGATTGGTTCCATAAATCTGAGAAAATGTTCTCGGGAATTGAAGAAATTCAAGACCCGAAACAAAATTCACAGATAAAATGGAACTGACCCAACCTAATTTTATGCAAGTGGATTAATTAATTTTCAGCCCTGCATTTTGAATTTACTTGGACTAAATTTATTCAGCCCAAGTCAAATAAAATGGACGCAGGCCCGATACCACACTCGGGCCCAGTCCAAGAAAATTTGAAAATTCAAAATCCTTTGTCGCGGAAGGACCCTTGTCGCGATGTCATGCATCGCGACCAAGCCCTACTCCGCGACAAACTTCCTTTTCCCTTCTTAACCCTTCCCCACATCTGTCGCGATGCACCTTGTCGCGGAGCATGACTCCGCGACCAAGCCCTGCTCCGCGACATGACCTGCGTTGACTGTCTCCATACTGAACTTTGTCGCGGTAGTCTTGTCGCGGAGCATGACTCCGCGACCAACCCTCAACTCCGCGACCACTCTAATGTCGCTATGCCTTGTCGCGGAACCGTGTTCCGCGACAAAGTCTCGGATTCCGCGACAAAAGTTCAAGTATTTATACCCCCCCCCCACCCCCTCCAGTTTCTTTTCACCTCCCTCCTGTCATTTCAACTTCTTTCAGTTTCTTCATCTTCTTTTCCCCCATTTTTCTCTCATCCGAACGAACACCACGTGTTCTTCGCACTCTTGCACGCCATTTCTAAGGGAAACTATGGACCGATTTCATGGACCCCTCCCAATCCTTGGACCCGTGCCTAGACCCGAGCCAAGGAGGAGAGGGTAAACCCTATTTTCACCATGGTCATAGCCCCCCTTCGGACCCCTTAGTTCATTTATTTATTTTATTTTGTTGTGTTTGTGGTGTGGTGTTGTTAGTGTACACATCTAACTTCAGATTTTTGGAGGTTTTGAGTGCCCTCGGCTTTGAGCACCATTTTGAAGTTTTTTTGAGAACTTGTTTTGAAAACTGACTAAGGGTGTTAAACTGGTAAAGGTTCACAGATTTTTGAAGTTTAAAACTGGAAAGAACAAACTGATGAACATTTGGGTATTGTTTTGAATATCTTGATGTTATTGGTTTGATTGATCTTGATGTGATGTGTACAGTGTTGTTTTGGTGTAATAAAAGAGGTAAGATCTTTTTGGGCACATTTGTTCCCATGTTAGAAATCTCATGGGAATAAATGTTTGTTTGTTTATGGAAACATAGTACAAACACCCAATGAGAAACTTCCACTTTTAATAAAAGCAAACTTTTAGAAAAAGACAAAAGAGTTATTTTTGTTTAATGTTTGACTTGAGTTTTTGTTCCCAATGGAACACTAGTGTGAGTAAAATAGCAGTATTTTTGTCACCCAACTGCTATCCTTTTCAAAATCAAAAAAGGGGACCACTCACATCCCACTTTTGTTAAATAAAACAAGTCAACCATTTTAAAATTAAAAACAGTGTTTGCAAATTTTTGGATGCTTTAACTGTCCAAACAGTCCAAGCTATCCAGAAATAGCAGATCCATTCCGCCACGTCTTCATTGCACTTTCCAATATTCGAGCATTCCATTTCCATCTATCCATCTCATTCCACTTCCAACAAGTGTCTCGGACTTGTTTAATAAAACTGAAAACTTTTGGGCCTAATAGCCCGTTAAAAAGATTTTAGGCCCAATGGCCAATTTTATTTTATTTTGGGCTCTTTAGCCCATTTAAAACCAAATATTATTTACATGTGCTTTAAATTAAAATTCAAGTCAGAAATTTAATAATCTCACATCTAGAGCAAAGCTCTAAATGTGAGGATGTTGGTTTCTGAACTTGAATAATTTCGAAAAATTATATAAAAATTGGATTCATCACTTCTTATCTTTTCAGGGGTAATCCTCCCATTCCAGACCCTGCTCCAGAGGGAACCAAGTTGCTGGACTTGCCGGTCGAACTCCTTGGTGAAATTCTTTCCCGGATAGGAGAGGATGAAATCAAGGGAGTGTTTACTGCACAACGTGCATGCAAGAAACTCAGGGATGCTGGGAACCTTACTATCGTGTACAAGCGATGTGAGGTTATCACTTCCACGGTGAAGAGATGGCAAGAAAGGATCCGTCGGCAGAAGGAGAGATTCCTGCAAATATGCACAGCTGCAGGAAACTTCAACCTTCAGCTCATTCCAGCACTCAGGGCATTTGCAGAGGGGAATGAGGAGCGCGCTTGTGAACTGCTACGCCCGGGACTTGAGGACAACCATAAGACATCAATCTTCACCCGCGGATTGATGCTTATGAGTAAGACAGACGAAAGCCAAGTTGAGCAGGGAATCAGAATGATCGACAGGATGGTAACAGATCGATCAGTTTTTCGGTATACGTCCCTCAACGTACTCGCTTGGATAACTGATAACCCAGACAACCCACAACTGTGGGCAGGCCAAGGAGTCAGAGTCTATTGCCCAGAATGGCATGCACCTCAGAAACCGTGACTGGTGCCTGCGTTGTGAGCTTTCCAGCTGTGTCCTCTGGCTCCGATACATGCCCTGAAGAAGGAAGAAGAATCCTAGTTCCAATTTACCTTGCTTTGTTTTATTTCCATCCTAGTAGTAGTATTTGCAAGGGATTTCCTCCTTTTGTATGTGCAGGTTCATATTAACTGCACGAGAATCCCTTGCCTCGGATGTATTTATTTGCTTTCCCTAAAATTGGAACTCAACTTTTGAGACCACTGAACAACTCTTTACTGCTTTCTTTTGAAAAGATGTCTGTGCAGTCCGAGATGAATAAGTGACTGTCAGACCAAAAATATGCTGTTGACATACTCAGTATGTCAGCAGTGCCTCTTTACTGCTTCCAATTAAATAACCAGCAAAAATATGCATAAATTGCTCTAAATTCACATGTTGAATTTAGGCTTATGATTAAATTTTCAGACTTTCAAATTGGGATAATATAATTGAAGACATGCATGACATGAATTCCTGAGGTTTTGAGCTATAAAAATTTGATGATGCGATCAGCTTATTGGGTAATAAATCTGCATGTTAGAGATTTTGATTGAATAAATTGTTAGAACTAAGCTTTGATTGAATTTGCGAATATTGTATGACATGAATCAACCCAACCTCGTGAGATTTGAGCCATGAGTCATTTTTACTCATTCATTTTCTTTGATGTGTGAATCATTTTGATTAAAGGAAACTAGAACTTGCAATTGGGACCGATTCAAGACCATGCCATATTCCCGAAATCGGGCATATGATCGAGGCACTTAGAAAAACCCAAATTTTTGGCCTTCGTTTGAAATCCAAACCCAAAAATATTTTCCCCTTAGGATTAACCAATTTGAGCCTATAAGCCTAATTTTTCTTTGAAGCCCTCTATATTATTCCTAGCCTTATAAAAAGACCAAGAAAATCAAACCCAAGTGTGCGAGAATGAATTCTATCAAAGGCATTAAATTTGTGATCATCAGAAAATGTACTAATCGGTATTCCATGAACCGATTCGAAAAAAAAAAAAAAAAAAAAATAATGTTGAATTTCAGTCAACAACAATAAATTGCAAATGACAAGCAATTAGACAATAGTCTAATGTCATGCAATAAGAAAGAAAATCAAAAAGAGAGAAACAATGGTGATCATAAATTTTAGATAAAAATGCCAAGTTACGATGGAGTTAATTCTTGCCACTTCTTAGCCCAATAATTTCCCTTTCCTACCTAATGTTACAACCGTACGCCCCGTTTTAACCCTCGAATAAGACCTCGTGATCTCGATTTGAAGAAATGAGCCGGTGGCGAGTTGGTCTGATTGCAAGCATATGGGAGAATTTAATTAAATTTGATTTTGAGCGTTCATGATTAAACCCCAATTGAGAGTGAGTGAATTTTCCGATTCTCTTATAAGTGAGGCCTTTTCTCATCACATATGTTCATGTCATCCTCTAATTCTCATCCCTAATCTTTGCATCTTTCAAACATGATATTCATGAAAGGTTGATGATTATGTTTGATTTGTAGGCCTGATATAGTGAGCAAGTATCATTTCATTAAACACTGCAATCAAGGGAATTCAATACTTGTAATTTTCGATTGTCTTGTCCCAATCTAAAAAGGATGTGATTTATGAAGCCACGAAAATGAATTGAATATGTAGAGTCCGTGTTCCTAGGAACATTGACTCTGACTGCTCGGGGACGATCAGTATTAAATGTGAGGATGTTGATAATGGCCAAAAATGACCATTATTTTCAATCCATTTCCGTGTCTTAAACGGGCATTTGATCGCATTCCGGTCTTACATTAAGTAAGAAAGCAGTCGAATTGGACTAATTTATGCATAATTGTAAAAATAATAAGCTGGAGTGAAAAAGACATAAATATGTAATTTTATTACATATTTATGTTAGAAAAATCCAAAAACATGAGAAAAAGAAAAGGAAACAAAAAGATGGGAAAAAGATAGAAAAGCCCACAAAAAGAATATTTTCGGCCCATCTGGCCCAATCCAGCAGGCCCAGGAAGACCTTTGTCGCGGAAGCCCTTGGCGCGATGCAGTGTTCCGCGACAAAGGCATGTTCCGCGACCAACTGGCCCCAAATGAGGAGGAGACCAGCCAAGCCCCTGGCGCGATGACCCTTGTCGCGATGGCATGCTCCGCGACAAAGGTCCATTCCGCGACCAAGATGCACAAATAGAGACACAAGACCCAGTCGAGAAGCCTTGCCACATGCAGTGTGTTCCGCGACCAACTTGATGTTCCGAGACAAAGCTGTGATGTGTGTGATGTCTTAACACACAATGGGCTAGAGTCAAGGCCCATGGGCTTAGGGTTACACTTCTATAAATATGAGGTGTCTCCCATGAGCTAAGGGTTGGTTGGAATTTTGGTGATTAGAGCTCTCTTGAAGGCAAGCAGTAGGAGTTCTCTCTTAGGTAGAGTAGTTTAGGTTTATTTTTATGTATTATTTAATTTTTGCACTTAGTTTAGCTTAGATTAGTGTTTTACTGTTCACAGTGCTTAGATAGCCATTTTTATACTATGTTTTGTTTTCTAAACTCTTGTTTTAGGGTTTGTAATACCCAAATCATGGGTATTAACAACACCTCTTCAATAATATGGGAAAACATTCATCATTTGTGTCCCAAACCATGAAATGGGTCTCACACCCCATGGATTTTTGCTTTCTTTTTCATTTTGGGGTCGTTTGACCCCCATTTTGTTACTTTTATGTTCACTGTTGGCTTATTATGGATAATGTTGTGTGGATGTGTGATCAAACCCTAGATTAGGACTCATGCTTTATTTTAATATCCTGCCCAGTCTTGTTATTTTTGTTTAAGCATGTTCTTCCTTATTTTGAATGTTTCTTGTCATTTTTAGCTTAGAATAGCTTTTTGATCTGAAATAGGGTGAGATCACGCTGTTTGCATGCCACTGTTCATTTCTGCTTTTTCTGACTTTTGTCCTGAACCACCTAGGGCGCCAACCGCCTTCTGGCGCGGAACCACGTTCCGCGACAGAGTGGCTGTTCCGCGACCAAGGTGTTTCAAGACACTTGTCTCCAAATTTAAAACCCTTTGTCGCGGAATACCTTGTCGCGGAGCCACGTTCCGCGACAAAACTATCCATGCATAGCGACAAAGGAGCCAAACTCTTGCATTTTGTCTTCATGGCTTCTTGTCGCGAAATCATCTTGTCGCGGAGCCACGTTCCGCGACAAAATCCTATTCCGAGACAGAAAAATTATGCCATGTTTCTTAATCTTTGAACACTTTGTCGCGGAACACCTTGTCGCGGAACCACGTTCCGCGACAAAATCTCCATGCATAGCGACAAAGGTTCAAATGCCTTAGAATTTTCTGAAAACACTTTGTCGCGATGTCACCCTTGTCGCGGAGCCACGTTCCGCGACAAAACCTTGCATAGCGACAAAGAGGCGTTATGCTGCCAAAAATTCTAAAAACTTGTCGGGATGTCCATGTCGCGGATCTCGGTCCGCGACAACATTTATGATATAGCGACAAGGTTCCTCTCTCTCTATTTGATCTCAAACAAATTTCATTCTCTCTCTATTTTATATTGCAACACTCACATCATAGCCCCACGGGTTAGGATGTAACATTCTGGAATTGCAATGTAGGGTGTTATGCTGCCCAAATTTTGATTCTCCATTTGCATCACTTAACTGATTGAACCCTTGACTCATCAATGATTAAAGATTGAGATTAGCAATAATCGAACTTCAATGATCATCATGATTAAAGGACCTTTGTTCAATTGCCATTAAAACATTCTTGTATAAACAAAATCCTGATGGCTTAAACAGATAATCTGGACTGTAATTAATTATGGTAGGAAGGATTATTTAAGACCATTACATGTGGACCCGATCCACAACCTTGCATGAGAAACCAATGTCTCTCATACAATGGATCTTCTTTTGCTTCTTATTTATTTTGTCTTTGTGTATTGTGTGGAACCATTAGTAAAGGATACATCAGAATAATGTTGGCGGGTACTCCCTCATGGATAACTAGCTCGTATTCTGGGTATTAGTTACTAATCGTTATTTTGCATGGTCTGAATGGCTGTCAGTGGAAGCCTTGGCGGTTTGCCCATCCGGGGTTACAATAGCTGCTCGGCTGACTCCCATCTAGATACAGTTTCATTTTTATTATCTTAATTTCCAGACCTGAATCCCAATCCGTACTGGGAGTCAGTTGGCATCAGTCAATGCCAACTGATGATCATTATAGAAGGGAAGCATGTAGGTTTTTATTCGAATTCACAGACAGTGGAGGCCCAACTGGTGTTGACACCACCATTATAGGGTCTAAGCTGTCTAAACTCGCTCCATCCGAGTGATTGGGAAATTGGACAGTAGATGTTTACAGTCCACCTGATCATTCTGCCATTACTTTGGTACCTTGACCACTCCATCCTGTGTTTCACCTTCTGTCTAGACCCGCTTCTATATTTTGGGTCAATTAATTTTACACTTCCATATATCCTTATGCATGATAATATTATGTATTATTGTGGTCTGTAATTATTTTGGGATCCTTCCCTTGGACAATAGAAGTCTAGATCTTAAATAGATATGGTTTTATAAACTTCCAACAAAAACCTCTTTATAAAATCCGGATCTGAGTAAGGGATAAATTCTTCAGTTATGACTAATTCATATTCTGTCAAGGGTTATATTTTGGGAATTAAGAAGCAGATTCAGCGATTAGGTCTCGTCTAGACTGAAAGGGTCTGTGTTTTAACTGAGAGTCTAGTACCTGACAGGGAATGATTTTCAAATCCATTATTTTCCAAAATTGCTGGTTGATGGAAATGTAAGATTAAGTGCTACACCGAGATGGGATCCACTTGGATTCAAATACAGTGTAGTAAATAATCTTAGAGGAACATCACTCAGGCCTTGGTTATTTTCCAAGATAGGGTTGAGTCTTCTTTCAACTGCTATCTTCTTCTGCCAAAGCCTACTTTTGAGTCCTGAGTGAGTGCATCCGGAACGAACTAATTTATTAGTTCGTTTCATTAGTTTGTATCTCATAATCACCCGGAAGGAAGTGAACACACTAGTGGTTCACTGAGAGCCGGGAATACTTGATCCATACTCCTTCATTCTGACGGGGAGCTGTCTTTTACTACCAGGGTCAGATTTTCAAAACCTCCGAGTGATAGGATTTTAAATGCTTTCTTTACTGCTTTCTTTTAATCGCTTTCATTAGAGGTCACTCGGTTGTATTGAGAGTTGTGTAACTGCTACTAGGATTGACAGTTAAGGGATAGTTTAGGGCTTGATTCAAATCTTTGGGTGTGACATGGGAGAATGATAGTGGTACTTGGCATTTCAATAAATGATGTGTCAGGTGTTGCTTATCCACCACAGATGAAGTAACATACCCAGGCCAGGGCAGTTACGAATCTGTGGTATCTTAGAATTTGCGGTCCTAGGAACATGTAAACTCATATTGCAAGTACCTGTCTGTTAAAGGGAAAGCCTTATTGAGAGCATGAGAATTAGCTACCTGAAAGAATTATTCCAAACAAAGATCTGCGTATAAAAATGGAAGTTTAATATTGCTGCATCTCACTCTTGTCCAATTTTCATTCTTTTCTTCCTGTCCTTTCTGTCCACATTGTGACTCAACTTCACGGTTGGCACAGTGTTCCTTTTCCCTGCTTTCGTAGATAATGTTTACTGCATTCTTAGAATAATCCTTATCCGCTTTCTAGAATAGATTTATTTGCTTTGTAGATTAATTTAACTGCTTTCTAGATCTAATTTACATTCATGTCAGTAGTTATTAATCACCTTTCAAACCTATTGAGCAATACGAATGGAAAATCTAGTAAAACGACGTGGGACCTGCTTCTATCGCACATCCTCCAGTGAACGATCCGGTCTTACTATAAATTACTGCAATTTTTGACACCGTGCGCTTTCGGGCCACAGTTTCTTAAACACGAGCAATAAAAACATGACTACTTATAAATATTTCCCTAATCACAACACCGCCATCATAAATTGGTTTCATTAAATAAAATCTAGACCAGGATCATGATTTTTCGGAAAATACTCATGTAGTGGGAACTTGCCAAAAGTTTCATGGCAGGAACTCTCATGGCAAGAATGGATGAGAAGTATCATGGCATACTTGCCGGGGATCCTCAGTGTGACAGGCTGAAGGTCAACCTATCCCGGCTATGCCATGAGATTTGTCAACATTTCATGACAGGGAGGACCACAGCGTCATTTGAAATCGAAGCACCACACTTGAGTAATAAAAAGACTAACAATCTTGATGTATCCCTAAACCCTTTCCCGTGAATCATAACTCTTTTCTTGTAATAAATCTAACCTGGTATAATTTTAGCAAAAGCTCGTGGGACGGAAATTGTCAAAAGTTTCACGTCCCAAATAAAAACACCCTCCAGTGGTTGATCTTCTATCATCGCAACATCCTGCCCAGTTTGAGTCTGTGTACCCAATGAGCTCAAGTGGTGATCTCTTAGAGTACCATATTCCTAGACCAATTGTCCCTTTTATATACCGCATAATTCTTTTGGCAGCTTTGAGGTGTGATTCTTTGGGTTAAGCTTGAAACCGAGCACATACCCCTGTACTGAAGGATATGTCAGGTCTTGTAGTAGTTAGGTAAAGAAGACTAACTATAATGCTTCTGTAGTGTTTCTGATCCACATCCTTTCCACATTCATCCTTGGAAAGTTTTACTTGTTGTCCTTGAGGTGTACGAGCAACCTTGCTATCTTCCATTTTAAATTTTTTCAGCATGTTCATCGCATACTTGTCCTTTGAGAGAAAGATCCCATCTTTCTGTTGCTTGATCTGAAGTCCTAAGAAGTAATGAAGTTCCCCGAGCATACTCATTTCAAATTCTTATTTCAAGCATCTACAAATTATTCTCTAAGCTGATCTGAGGTTGAACCAAAAATTATGTAATCGACATAGACCTGTGCTATCATGAAGTCGTTGTTGGTATGCTTTACAAACAACGTCTTGTCTGCATTTCCTCTTTTATATCCATTGTTGACAAGAAATTGCGACAGCCTCTCATACCAAGCTCGAGGAGCTTGCTTAATGATAATGGCCAGAAATGACCATTATTTTCAATCCATTTCCGTGTCTGAAACGGGCATTTGATCGCATTCCGGTCTTATAATAAATAAGAAAGCAGTTGAATTGGACTGATTTATGCATAATTGTAAAAATATTGAGCTGGTATGAAAAATGCATAAATATGTAATTTTATTACATATTTATGTTAGAAAAATCCAAAAACATGAGAAAAAGAAAAGAAAAGAAAAAGGAAACAAAAAGATGGGCAAAAGAATAAACAAGCCCACAAAAATACAAAAAGATGGGAAAAGATAGAAAAGCCCACAAAAAGAACAACTTTGGCCCATCTGGCCCATTCAGCTCTGTCTGGGAACATCTGGTCGAGGAACCCCGGTCGAGGACCATGGTTCCGCGACACAGGAGAGATTCGCGACCCAGCATGCAACATAAAGAAGAAACCAGTCTGGGAATATCCGGTCGAGGAACCCTGGTCGAGGACCATGGTTTCGCGACACGACCAAGGTTTCGTGCCATCAACACCTTGGAGGCCAAGCCACGCCCCAGTCGAGGAACTCCTGTCGCGGTCCATGCTTTAGCGACACGGACATGGATAGAGACACAAGACCCAGTCGAGAAGCCTTGCCACATGCAGCCCTGTCCCGCGACAAAGTTGTGATGTGTGTGATGTCTTGAGACACAGTGGGCCTCAGATCAAGCCCATGGGCCTAGGGTTCCACTTCTATAAATATGAGGTGATCCCCATGAGTTAAAGAGGTTGGACAGAATTAAGAAAAATTGTTCTTGGAGACAAGTGTGGAGTTTAGTTTGTAGGTAGTTCTTTAGGTTAGTTTAGTTTAATTTAGCTTTAATTTTTCTGTATTATTTAATTTTTGCATAGACAGCTTAGATAGCCAGTTTTCATCTTGTTCTCAGTTTCAAACTTTGTTTTTAAGGTTTGTGATATCCAGGATGATGGGTATTAACCAACTCCTTAATAAAATGGGAAAGTATTCTTGAAATGTGTCCCAAAATCATGAAATGGGTTTCACACCCCATGGAACTTTTATTATTTTCTTCTCTGTGGTCACTTGACCTTTATTTTCTATTTTATATCACTGTTGGTGATGTTCTTTTTGGATAATGTTGCATGTTATGAGTGATCAAGCCCAGATTAGGGTTAGCCATATTTTAAATATTATCTCAATTTTCCTTCATGTTTAAGGCATGTTCTAGCTAGATTTAACTTTGTTTGATACTTTTAGTTTAATGTAGTTTTTAAAACCTGAAATGGGTGAGATCACGCATAATGCATGCTCCTGTTCCACTTTACTTTTCTGACATGTGTCCAGAACACACCCAGGTCGCTAACCACTTCTTGTCGCGGAACCACGTTCAGCGACAAGAGGGCAGTTTAGCGACATGCCTGTCAAGAACATGTGTTGTATAAATCTTTTAAAATCTTTGGTCGCAAACTAAACCTATCGCGGACCCACGGTCCGTGACACAACCACTTGATTAGCGACCAAGGACCCAAATACTTGTATTTTATTCTGGGAGGGCTCTGGTCGCGGAACCCCTGTCGCGGACCCACGGTTCGCGACACACTTCTTGTTCCGTGACCAGGAATTATGCCCTTTATTGGATTTTCTCACCTTGTGTCGCGGAATCCCTGTCGCGGACCCATGGTCCGCGACACACTCCTTGTTCCGCGACACGACAACCCTAATTTCCAAAATTTCATTTTCTCTTATTTCCCGCCTCTCTGTCGAGATCCTCCTGTCGTGGACCCACGGTCCGCGACTCAATTTCTGTTTCTCGACAAGCCTGTTTCTCGACAGGCTTGGCACCTTTTTGCAAAATTTTTATTCTCCATCTCACCATATTAATTAATTGAACCTTTATATTAATATTTTGAGGTTGAAATCCAATGATCTCAACCCATGATAAATTTGATATAAAGATTTTGTTCAATTCCATTAAAAGAATCTTCTACAAAAATTAAACTCTAATGATCTAAGTATATAATCCGGACTGTAATTAATTAATTAATTATGGAATGAGTGATTATTTAGACATTAAGAGTAATTATGGATTAATTTCCATACCCTTGCATGAGAAACCAATGTCTCTCATACAAGATGGACCAAAAATATTTTCTTTGATTTATTTTGTCTTTTCCGTGTTGTGTGAAACAACTAGTAAGAGATATAACAGACTAATGTTAGCGGGTATTCCCACACGGATAAACTAGCTCGTGGTCTGTATATTAATTACTAGATGTTATTTTGCATGGTCTGGACAGTGGTCGGTGGAAGCCTTGGCAGTTCATCCATCCGGGATTATAATAGCTGCTCAGCCGACTTCTATCCGGATACAGTTTCTATTTTTATTATCTCAATTTCAACCCTGAATTTCGAGCTGTAATATTATCAAACGGTCGATCAACATTGTTTGAATAGTTTTACAGTGAGAAAACATGTAGGTTTTTTCTCTCATTTCACAGATAGTAGAAACCTTGATGATAGCGATCACTATCAATTAAGGTTTTCTGCTGTCTAAAACTATTTCACCTGGAATAATTGGGACCTGGATAGCAGATGTTTGCAGTCCAGATAACCCCAGTTATTCTTGCCATCTTTTTAGCCAAAATAAACTCTTCCCATCTCCGGCTATTTCATCTTTGTGTTCCAACTTCTGTCTAAACCCACCTTATATTTTGGGTTATTTAATTTTACACTTCTCATATAAAATTATGCATGATATTATTATGTAGATATTGTGGTCAATATTATTTTGGGATCCTTCCCTTGGACATAGAAGTCTTGAGTTAAATCAGATGTCTCATAGTAAATTTCCAACAAAAATTCCTTTATAAAATCCGGATCTAAGTAAGGGATAAATTCCACAGTTATGACTAATTCATATCCGACTGGGGATTGATTTTGGGAAATTAGAAGCAGAGTCAGCGATTAGGTCTCACCTAGACTGAAAGGATCTTTGTTTTAATTGAGAGTCTAGTACCTGTTTAGGGAATGATTTTCAAAGATTTGTTATTTTCCAAAATTGATGTATGTTGAAAATCTTATATTAAATATTGCACTGACTCAGAGTGCACTTGGATTCAGATGAGGTGTGATAGATAATACTAGAGGAACAACATTCGGGCCTTGGTTATTTTCTGAGATAGGGTTGAGTACTCTTTCAACCGCTGTCCTCTTCTGCCAAAGTCTATTTTTGAGTCCTGAGTGAGTGCATCCGGAACGAACTAATTTATTAGTTCGTTTCATTAGTTTGTATCTCATAACCACCCGGAAGGAAGTGAACACTGCGAGCGGTTCACCGAGATCCGGGAATTCTTGATCCACACCCGGTCATCCTGACTGGGGGCTTTCTTTTACTACCAGGGTCAGACTTTCAAAAACCTCCGAGTGATAGGATTTTAAATGCTTTCTTTACTGCTTTCTTTAAATGCTTTCGATAGAGGTCACTCGGTTGTATTGAGAGTTGTGTAACTGCTACTAGGACTGATAGTTAAGGGATAGTTCAGGGCTTGATTAGAATCTTTGGGCGTGACATGGGGGAATGATAGCAGTACTTGACACTTCAACTAATGATTTGTCAGGTGTTGCTTATCCACCACAGATAAATAACACACCATTGCAAGGGTAGTTATGCGTCTGTGGTGTCTTAGAATTTATTTTCTTAAGAGCATGTAAACTCTTACTGTAAGTACCTGTCTGTTAAAGGGAACATGGTATAGAGAGCATGAGAATTAGCTAACTGAATGGATTATCCCAAGCAAAGATCTGTGTAACAAAATGGAAGTTTAACTGTGTTTCATCTGAATCTTGTCCAATCTTTATTATTTCCTTCCTGTCCCTTCTGTCTCATTTTAAATATGCTTTCCTAGAATAATCTTAACCGCTTTCTTAGAATGATTTTATCGCTCTCTTAGATTAAATTTAATTCGCTTTCTAGAATAATTTTATCTGCTTTACTTTAATTGCTTTCATAACTTAGTTTAAATTCTGTCAAGTAGATGGTAGTTTAAAACACAAACTTGAATCGAGTAACCGAGTGGAAAATCTTAGTAAATGACGTGGGCCCTGCTTCTATCGCACATCCTCCAGTGAACGATCCGGTCTTACTATAAATTACTGCAATTTTTGACTCCGTGCGCTTTCGGGCCACAGTGTCTTAACACGAGTAATAAAAACGTGACAACCTATAATATATCCCTAATCACAACTCCGCCATCATAAATTGGTTTCATTAAAATAAAATTGAAAACCAGGATTATTATGTTTCAGAAAATATTCATGTAGTGGGAACTTGTCAAAAGTTTTATGGCAAGAATCTTCAAGGCACGAAATTGTCAAAAGTTTCATGCCGGGGAGGTCCATAACGCCGTTTGAACTCAAAGTTTACTCTCATGAGTAATAAAAAGTGGAATATATCCTTAAACCCCTTTCCCACGACTCATAACTCTTTTCATTTAATAAATTTAACCTGGGATATTTCAGAAACACTCGTGTGACGAAATTGTCAAAAGTTTCATTTAAGACCATATAGAGCTCCCTTAACTCTGTAGACATAATCTGGATGAATATCATCTTCGAAACCATGAGGTTGAGCTACATAAATTTCTTCCTTTATACGACCATTTAAGAAGGCGGTCTTAATATCCATTTGGTACAGCTTAAAGTTCAAACAACATGCTATAGAGAGTAATATCCGGACAGCTTCCATTCTAGCTACAGGAGCAAAGGTCTCTCCATAGTCTAGGCCTTCAATCTGAGTGTAGCCTTGAGCCACAAGCCTTGCTTTATTCCTTATCACGTTTCCTAGTTCATCAGTTTTATTTCTATACACCCATTTTGTACCTATAACATTGATGTTGTTTAGAGGTGGCACTAGCTCCCAAACTGAGTTTCTCTCAAACTAAAGAAGCTCATCTTGCATTGCAGCGATCCAATATTCATCTTTTAATGCCTCTGCTGCATTCTTTGGTTCCACCTTGGAAATAAGGCAATTTAGACCAGCTAGATGTCTAAAGTCAATCTTCTTGTTCTTGGTTTGCCTGGGGGCATCAATGTCTCCAATAATGTCAGTGTCTGAGTGATGCTTTAACGTTCTGGACCCTTTCTTCTTACTAGCATCAAATTATCGTCTTGTGGTTGTCCGAATTCCTCAACAACACCGTCTTCAGTTTCTGTAGGAGTTTCATATTCTGTTTCTCAAACTGAAGAATCCTTTCCAGCAGATCTGAAATCTTGTCTGGGAATAATAGGTAGCTTATCATCTTCACTAATAACTCTTCTGATTCCTGAGTCATCAAAGACTATGTTTGTGGATTCTATGACTTTTCTACCCTCTTTCAGGTAGACTCTATAAGCTCTGGAATTATTAGAGTATCCTAAAAACAGTCCTTTTTCTGATCTGGCGTCAAATTTCTTAATTTGTTCCCTGTCCCTGTAAACATGACAAGAACAACCAAATGTATGAAAATATTTGACAGTAGGGAGTTCGTCATACCAGATTTGATATGGAGTGTAGTTGGTTTGAGGTCTCAGCAACACTCGGTTTGCAACATGGCAAGCGATATTCACAACTTCTGCCTAGAATGACTTTGATAGTGTACTGTCATGCAACATTGATCTGGTTAATTCTTGTAGAGTCCTGTTCTTCTTTTCAGCCACCCCATTTTGTTGGGGCGTTTTAGGAGCTGAGAATTCTTGTGCAATACCATGTGTTTTACAAAAATCAGTAAATGACTGGTTTTCAAACTCTCTTCCATGATCCGTCCTGATCCTAATGATTTTAGACTGTTTCTGGTTCATAAGCTTCAGGCTTGTAGATTCAAAGTGCTCAAAAGCTTCGTCTTTTTACCTGAGAAAACATACCCAGGTAAATCTAGAAAAATCATCAACAATTACTAAAATGTACCTCTTTCCATTTAGACTTTCAACTTCTGTTGGTCCCATCAAGTCCATGTGAAGAAGTTCCAAGCATTTTTCAGTGTTGATTCCTTCAATCTTTTTGTGCTGAGATTTGGTCTGCTTCCCTTTTGAACAACCTTCACAGGTTAGGTTAGTGATATTCAGAAGTTTTGGCAGTCCACGAACAACACCTGAGATGCTCAGTTTATATAATGATTGATAGTTCAAGTGAGCCATTCTCTTGTGCCAAAAGGTAGTGAGGTTCTGTTTGGTGACAAGAGCTTTGTCTGATTCTTCCTTTAATATGTAACAATTGTTTTTGGACCTTTTTCCAATCAGAAAGCACTCTTTATCCCTGAGAACTTGGCAAGAACGTTTGCCAAACTGAATTAAAAAGTCATCATTACAAAGTTGACTAAATAGAGATTAAGTTTGTTGTCAAGCCATCTACAAAATATATTCTAGAGATGTTAGAAAGTGCTCCCTGATTTGATGTACCAAAACCTGTTATTATGCTTTTAGCTCCATTTCCAAAAACAACCTCACCACAGTCTTGTTGAACATAGTTGACAAGTAAGCTCTTAGTTCCAGTCATATGTCTAGAGCATCCAGAGTCAAAGTACCACTGGGTGTCTCTAAGATGTTCCTGTAAAGATAAAACAACAAGACCAACTGAAGGATTATTAAAATGTTTTGGAACCCATGCCTTACGAATTTGTATTTTCTTATGTAGTTCCACGGTTGGACAGACTACAGGTCGTCCATTAGATCTCAAACAATTCTTAAGCAAGTATCCGCTTGATGTCCTGGTAAACTACAGTAAATACAATCTCTGGAATCTTGAGGATCAAGGTTGATTTGAAATGGTACCCTTCTTTGATTTGCAGCTTTGCTGCACTCTGGACCAAGATATCCTCCACTAACAAACTTTTGAGAGTTTGACTTAATCCTGCTCTGCTTTCCTTTTCTCTTGTAACCTATACCAGTAAAATCACCTGGTCTTTTACAATTAGACAAAACAGAATCAAGCTTACCTACCTTTTACCATGCTCTCAAGATCATTGTTTTTGCATTTGAGCTCATCAAGGTCTGATTTCAATGACGGTTTTTCTTCAGAGAGTTTGGAAATATTGGCTTCTAATTCAGCAATATGATCCTTTAACTGCTTTGAATCCTTAAAAGCTTTGTTTTTCTCCAACTCCTCTTTATCAAAAGCTATTCCTAGCTCTGCTACTTGCTTCAATAGCTTCTTATTTCATTCACATCAGCAACATATTCTTCCTTTAGCTCATCATATGCATCAACCAACTTAGTATAGATTTCTTTTATGTCACCTGCATCAAATGAGTCATCTTCATCAGTAGAATAATCTATTGAACTTAGATTACCTTTAGTGGGGCTGCTGTCACGAATCATTAAAGCTACAACATCCTCTGAATCACTTTGTTGTTCTTCTGTAATTTCAACATCGTATTCTCCATCACTTAAAGTGGCTTGCAGGACTTTTCTTTCTCTCCTTTTAGCAGTAGGACATTCTGCTTGGTTGTTGAAACTTTTGACAATTTCTGCACACGAGTATTTTCTAAAATATACCAGGTTAAATTTATTAAATGGAAAGAGCTATGATTCACGGGAAGGGGTTTAGGGATATATCAAGATTGTTATTCTTTTCATTACTCAAGTGTGGTGCTTTAATTTCAAATGGCGCTGTGGCCCTTGAAACTTTTGACAATTTCCGTCCCACGAGCTTTTGCTAAAATATACCAGGTTAGATTTATTAAATGAAAAGAGTTATGATTCACGGGAAAGGGTTTAGGGATGTATATTAAGATTATTAGTCTTTTTATTACTCAAGTGTGGTGCTTTGGTTTCAAATGGCGCTGTGGTCCTCTCTGTCATGGAATGTTGACAAATCTCATGGCATAGCCGGGATAGGTTGACCTTCAGCCTGTCACACTGAGGATCCCCGGCAGATATGCCATGATACTTCTCATCAATTCTTGCCATAAGAGTTCCTGCCATGAAACTTTTGACAGGTTCCCACTTCATGAGTATTTTCCGAAAAATTATGATCCTGGTTTAGGTTTTATTTAATGAAACCAATTTATGATGGTGGAGTTGTGATTAGGGATATATTTATAAGTAGTCATGTTTTTATTGCTCGTGTTTAAGAAACTGTGCCCCCGAAAGCGCACGGTGTCAAAAATTGCAGTAATTTATAGTAAGACCGGATCGTTCACTGGAGGATGTGCGATAGAAGCAGGGCCCACGTCGTTTTACTAGATTTTCCATTCGTATTGCTCAATAGGTTTGAAAGATGATTAATATCTACTGACATGAATTTAAACTAGATCTTGAAAGCAGTTAAATTAATCTACAAAGCAGATAAATCTATTCTAGAAAGCGGATAAAAATTATTCTAGGAATGCAGTAAACATTATCTATGAAAGCAGGGAAAAGGTGCATTGTGCCAACCGTGAAGCTGAATCACAATGTAGACAGAAAGGACAGGAAGAAAAGAATGAAAATTGGACAAGAGTGAGATACAGCAATATTAAACTTCCATTTTTATACGCAGATCTTTGTTTGGGATAATTCTATCAGATAGCTGATTCTCATGCTCTCAATAATGCTTTCCCTTTAACAGACAGGTACTTGCAATATGAGTTTACATGTTCTTAAGACCGCAAATTCTAAGATACCACAGATTTGTAACTGCCCTGGCCTGGGTGTGTTACTTCATCTGTGGTGGAAAAGCAACACCTGACATATCATTTATTGAAATGCCAAGTACTACTATCATTCTCCCATGTCACACCCAAAGATTCGAATTAAGCCCTAAACTATCCCTTAACTGTCAATCCTAGTAGCAGTTACACAACTCTCAATACAACCGAGTGACCTCTAATGAAAGCGGTTAAAAGAAAGCGGTAAAGAAAGCATTTAAAACCTATCACTCGGAGGTTTTGAAAATCTGACCCTGGTAGTAAAAGACAGCTCCCCATCAGGATGAAGGAGTATGGATCAAGAATTCCCGGCTCTCAGTGAACCACTAGTGTGTTCACTTCCTTCCGGGTGATTATGAGATACAAACTAAAGAAACGAACTAATAAATTAGTTCGTTCCGGATGCACTCACTCAGGACTCAAAAGAAGGCTTTGGCAGAAGAGGATAGCAGTTGAAAGAAAACTCAACCCTATCTTGGAAAATAACCAAGGCCTGGATGATGTTCCTCTAAGATTATTTACTACACTGTATTTGAATCCAAGTGGACCCCATCTCGGTGTAGCACTTAATCTTACATTTCCATCAACCAGCAATTTTGGAAAATAATGGATTTGAAAATCATTCCCTGTCAGGTACTAGACTCTCAGTTAAAACACAGACCCTTTCAGTCTAGGCGAGACCTAATCGCTGAATCTGCTTCTAATTTCCCAAAATACAACCCTTGACAGGATATGAATTAGTCATAACTGAAGAATTTATCCCTTACTCAGATCCGGATTTTATAAAGAGGTTTTTGTTGGAAATTTATAAAGCAATATCTGTTTAAGATCTAGACTTCTTGTAATACCCGAGAAATCAACATCGATAATTAAATCCAAAAATAAAAGAATTGGATTTAATTATCAAAACCGAAATAATTCCGAGAGAGCGGAATTAAATATTTTCGGACGATAGCAACTCGAAGAGAGTTATCGAATTATCTATTAATCATGGATAATTTATATTATGGTTTTTAGAATTAAAAAAAAAAAAAAAAAAAAAAAAAAACGCAGCCTGAAGGTGGCGCGGTGGCCGCGCGGTGCGCGCCACCAGCGCGCCACCCTCCAGTAGGCAGCGTTTCAAACGCTGCTTACGCGTTTTGGCTTGGATTTTTGCATTAAGTTCGATCTTGGATGCTTTGAACCTATCCCAACCCCTTCCCAGATGTTTATGAGTGTATTAAGACTCCTTTGGATGATTTTAGAAGCTTCTAGAGCCTCCACTTAGTTGAGATGAGGGAAGTTCATGCACTAGTTTAGTGTTGGGGGATGGATGAAGTTGGTGGGAGTAATGGAGGGAATTGAAGGCACCAATTTCGAGTTTGACTGCAGTAAAACCTCCCTCCTTTCCCTAGGCCTTAATGACTGCTTTTGGGAGTCTTAATCCAAGCTTTAATCTTCCCACAAACCCCACAAACCAACCCACATTCAACCATCCGAAATTTGAAGTTCTAAGTGGAGAGTTTGTGAGTTGTGAGGGTGTTCTTCTAGGAAGCAGCTTTGTGGACGAGTTGCAAGCCATCCAAACCCTTCATCCCTAGGTAAGGAAGGTTCTCGTTCATTTCCTTTGGTTTTAGGTTCGGATTTCATGCCTTAACTCTAAGGATTTGCCCAATCAACCCAAAATAGGATTCATTCGGTAGATCTCGGAAGTGAGAGGCTGTTCCGGACGAATTTGGGAGTACAACCAAGGAGGATTTCGACACTACACTCTTGAGAAGTAAGTTAATGATGTGCATATCGATTTTTAGAGTGTTTGGTTGAGTATTCTTTGAGATATGGTTCGAATTCCATCTTGTGCCAAATCTGTCTTTTAGGGTTTCTTCCGAGTATGTTTTCTTGTTGTGCTTTTCTCGCCTAGATCCGTTCATTTTTGGAAGAACTTGTCTAAATGAAAAATGTTCCTAATGCTTTAAAGATGATGTCTGTAAATTTTCATAATTTTTGGAATTGATTTGGTCGACGAAATCAGATCTGGTATTTTCTGCTATGTTTGATGACAGATTCAAGTTCCGAGCATGTTCAGTTTTGTGGTTCCTATTTCTCCTAGCTATTGTCGTTTTTGATGGTCGACTTCTTCATGAAAATTGTTCATCTATGTGTCTAGTTCACTCCTGTTAAATTTAAGAATTTTTGGATCAATATTCGAATTGATATGGATTTTTGAGTAAGCTGTGGTCGGATGAACAGTGGTACTTACACCCTTTTGAAAACAAGTTTCTGAAATGAATTTTTTGAGTGACTTAGAGTTCGAATTTGCTAAGGCTTATTTCTGAGAAAAATGTTCATTTTGATGTCGCCTAACACCTGTAAAATTTTCAGAAATTTTCACAAAGTTTTACTACATTTCCTGATTCGATTTTGAAAACTGCCACAGTGTAGTCTTACCGGTGAAATTGGTTCCGTACGTTTCGGACGTTTTTGAGTCGATTGCTACTCTTTTACGAATCCTATGAATTCTGGAAATGTAGATATATGTGGTAATGATTAAAATGTGATTTTTGAAACTTTGTGAATTTTGATCGAGTTAGATGTTCAATTTGGAGGGTAAGTGCACTTGGCGTGAGCTCGTTGGGCCGCCCCCTCTTTTTGGTGGCCAAAACGGCGCCAAGGAAATATTGTTGCGTGTTAGTATGAGTCTATACTCCTAGGTGTATCCGTATGGGTTACCTAGGGCTCCGGAGTGTGTCTGTATAGGGTCCGCTACTTTCACTTGCCTTGCGGGTTCGATTCCCCAAGGTGTATGTTATTCCTGCGGGTTCGATTCCCCAGGATATTGTTGACTCCTATGGGTTCGATTCCCTAGGATGTATATTGAGTTCTTGCGGGTTCGATTCCCCAAGGACGGATGTCCTCGATCATAATGAACAATGGTAAACGAAGGTGTTTGAGCTCTTGCGGGTTTGATTCCCCAAAAATGGTAAAAGAATGTATTTGGAATATGGAAACAATGGTAAAAGAATGTGTTTGAGCTCTTGCGGGTTTGATTCCCCAAGAATGGTTTTTCTCGATAAAAAAATGAATAATGATATATTATTCGTATGGTAAAGTGTAAGAGTCTTCCGGAATTATTTTTACTCGACCTTCCTTTTTAAATTACAAATTCTATTTTTAAATCTCTCTTCTAAAAACTTTAAAATTTGTTATGCTATACATTAACTTACTCAGTACCTTTGTACTGATAGATACGTTGTCTCTATTTTTTTCAGATGTTGAAGATTAGCGCATCGCATTTACATTTGGGATGGGAATTTCCGAAGACTTGTCGCACTTGTTTTTAAATTCTTTTTATGAATTCCAAACTTATGTTTGGCCGTGTTTGGCCCTTAGCTTCCGCACTGTTTTTTTTTATTTTGTATGTTAGACTTAACTCTGATTTAAACCTTCGGGCATTTATTGAATGGTTTTTAAATTATTTTCAAGTATTGGTACAACTTAGCCTTAGCATCTTCTCAAGTGAGCTCGAAATGGTTCGCGTCTTGCTTGGGAAGGTGTGGCGGTAATGCCCTGGCCTGGGTGATCAAATCCGGGGTGTTACAGAGTGGTATCAGAGCCCGGAATATTTTAAAGCTATTATTTTAAAGATATTATCTGATACCAAAGTGGTATCAGAGCCCGGAAATTTTTTAAAGCTATTATTTTTCGGCCCACTATAGAGGCCCAAAATATTCAATATTACTTTTAAGCATTTCAAATATTATTTCCATGGAAATGAATTTTATTTTAAAACCCATGGGAATTATATAACAATTATTCCGACAAGTCTAGAAAAATGCATAAAATTTTTTTTTTTGGGGGGGGATGCACTTGCATACATCCATCATTTTTTTTAAAATGCTCCAAGTATATATATGCAAGTCATGTGCATTTGATAACGTTCTTAGTTGGTATGTCGATTGACCTTGCCTTAGAGCCACTAACTTGAATCTACTCTTGCTTTAGCCTTAGAACTCGATCAAGGGTGCTTAGTTTGCACATATCTATTCTCTCCTCTTGCCCTTCCTATCATTTAGATCTTCCTAACTGTTAGCGTGCCTTAGACTAGAAACTCATCTTCGCGTGCTTGGATAACAGAAATGGCACCTAGGGGAAGGCCAAGGAGGGTAGTCCCAAACAGTGGTGATGCTAACGCACCTAACGACAATGACATTCCTCAAAACATAGGAGGGCGAGTGCCAACTGTTCCCAACAATATGGATGAGCGTCTAAGGAATATTGAGGAAGTTCTCGTAGCACTAGGAAATGCCGAGGTGCAACGTGCACAAACGAGTGTATCACCGCCGGTAGCCCGAGGCAACTACCTAGCATTGGTAAACCCCTACAAACCACCTCATTATGACGGCTAAGAGGACCCTACCAAGTTGGAGAATTGGATCCGAACTTTTGACAAGCTTCTTACTGCCGTCAAATGCCCCGAGAACGAGAAGGTTCGAGTGGCGACCTATTATCTGGATGGAGAGGCGGACGAGTGGTGGCAACATCTCCAAGGAGATTCGGCCGAAGTTGAGAAGGTTTATACATGGGGAGAATTTGAAGAAGCATTGAGAGAGAGGTTTTATCCACTGAGCACTAAGGCTGCAAAGTATGAGGAATTTATTAACTTAAGACAAGGAGGAAAAACGGTGCAAGAGTACTACACCAAGTTCAAGGAGCTAGTTCGCTTTGCTCCGAGACTTGTGCCGACTGATTCTGACAAGGCTCAGAAATTTGAAATGGGGTTGAACCTAAGTATCAGGGAGATACTGGTTGGAGGGCAATACACTTCACTTCAGACAGTGTATGACCGAGCTGTAGCAATTGCTCGTGTCCAGCAGCTGAAACGCAAGGACAATGGTGAGTCGAGCAAGGGATCACAAGGATTTGCGAAAAAGAATCGAAGTAACAATAATAACAAATTGAGGAAGAACGATGGTCAAGCTAGGTTCGATGGACCTAAGGAGAATGCAGACAGAGGTTTGAACAATAGAAGAAATGACACCCGTGGCACATCCATACCACGATGTCCGCAGTGCCACAAAGCTCATCTGGTACGCGAGTGTCCTAAGCGTGGAACTTGTTATAGATGTGGTGGGGAAGACCACATGATTAGAGAATGCAATGTTCGCGAGGAGATGATCGAGAAGAGGTTGGATCTAGTGAACCCTCCACACGAGAATCGACCGACTGGGCCAAATCATCCCAATAATCAAGGACAGAGACCACAACAGAATCGCAACCAGCAAGAAAATTCATAGGCAGTTATGGGGACATAACTGCGGTCCTAAGGGGGAGAGGATGTGATACCCCGCAGAGATGTCACGCGTTGAGGTAAGAATTTAATTTTCGAACCTCAATAATTCTATGCGTGTAAAACTACTTATGTTGGTGTTGCTTCCGAGTGCGACCCAACTTCGAGGACGAAGTTGATTTCTAAGGGGGGTAGACTGTAATACCCGAGAAATCAACATCGATAATTAAATCCAAAAATAAAAGAATTGGATTTAATTATCAAAACCGAAATAATTCCGAGAGAGCGGAATTAAATATTTTCGGACGATAGCAACTCGAAGAGAGTTATCGAATTATCTATTAATCATGGATAATTTATATTATGGTTTTTAGAATTAAAAAAAAAAAAAAAAAAAAAAAACGCAGCCTGAAGGTGGCGCGGTGGCCGCGCGGTGCGCGCCACCAGCGCGCCACCCTCCAGTAGGCAGCGTTTCAAACGCTGCTTACGCGTTTTGGCTTGGATTTTTGCATTAAGTTCGATCTTGGATGCTTTGAACCTATCCCAACCCCTTCCCAGATGTTTATGAGTGTATTAAGACTCCTTTGGATGATTTTAGAAGCTTCTAGAGCCTCCACTTAGTTGAGATGAGGGAAGTTCATGCACTAGTTTAGTGTTGGGGGATGGATGAAGTTGGTGGGAGTAATGGAGGGAATTGAAGGCACCAATTTCGAGTTTGACTGCAGTAAAACCTCCCTCCTTTCCCTAGGCCTTAATGACTGCTTTTGGGAGTCTTAATCCAAGCTTTAATCTTCCCACAAACCCCACAAACCAACCCACATTCAACCATCCGAAATTTGAAGTTCTAAGTGGAGAGTTTGTGAGTTGTGAGGGTGTTCTTCTAGGAAGCAGCTTTGTGGACGAGTTGCAAGCCATCCAAACCCTTCATCCCTAGGTAAGGAAGGTTCTCGTTCATTTCCTTTGGTTTTAGGTTCGGATTTCATGCCTTAACTCTAAGGATTTGCCCAATCAACCCAAAATAGGATTCATTCGGTAGATCTCGGAAGTGAGAGGCTGTTCCGGACGAATTTGGGAGTACAACCAAGGAGGATTTCGACACTACACTCTTGAGAAGTAAGTTAATGATGTGCATATCGATTTTTAGAGTGTTTGGTTGAGTATTCTTTGAGATATGGTTCGAATTCCATCTTGTGCCAAATCTGTCTTTTAGGGTTTCTTCCGAGTATGTTTTCTTGTTGTGCTTTTCTCGCCTAGATCCGTTCATTTTTGGAAGAACTTGTCTAAATGAAAAATGTTCCTAATGCTTTAAAGATGATGTCTGTAAATTTTCATAATTTTTGGAATTGATTTGGTCGACGAAATCAGATCTGGTATTTTCTGCTATGTTTGATGACAGATTCAAGTTCCGAGCATGTTCAGTTTTGTGGTTCCTATTTCTCCTAGCTATGGTCGTTTTTGATGGTCGACTTCTTCATGAAAATTGTTCATCTATGTGTCTAGTTCACTCCTGTTAAATTTAAGAATTTTTGGATCAATATTCGAATTGATATGGATTTTTGAGTAAGCTGTGGTCGGATGAACAGTGGTACTTACACCCTTTTGAAAACAAGTTTCTGAAATGAATTTTTTGAGTGACTTAGAGTTCGAATTTGCTAAGGCTTATTTCTGAGAAAAATGTTCATTTTGATGTCGCCTAACACCTGTAAAATTTTCAGAAATTTTCACAAAGTGTTACTACATTTCCTGATTCGATTTTGAAAACTGCCACAGTGTAGTCTTACCGGTGAAATTGGTTCCGTACGTTTCGGACGTTTTTGAGTCGATTGCTACTCTTTTACGAATCCTATGAATTCTGGAAATGTAGATATATGTGGTAATGATTAAAATGTGATTTTTGAAACTTTGTGAATTTTGATCGAGTTAGATGTTCAATTTGGAGGGTAAGTGCACTTGGCGTGAGCTCGTTGGGCCGCCCCCTCTTTTTGGTGGCCAAAACGGCGCCAAGGAAATATTGTTGCGTGTTAGTATGAGTCTATACTCCTAGGTGTATCCGTATGGGTTACCTAGGGCTCCGGAGTGTGTCTGTATAGGGTCCGCTACTTTCACTTGCCTTGCGGGTTCGATTCCCCAAGGTGTATGTTATTCCTGCGGGTTCGATTCCCCAGGATATTGTTGACTCCTATGGGTTCGATTCCCTAGGATGTATATTGAGTTCTTGCGGGTTCGATTCCCCAAGGACGGATGTCCTCGATCATAATGAACAATGGTAAACGAAGGTGTTTGAGCTCTTGCGGGTTTGATTCCCCAAAAATGGTAAAAGAATGTATTTGGAATATGGAAACAATGGTAAAAGAATGTGTTTGAGCTCTTGCGGGTTTGATTCCCCAAGAATGGTTTTTATCGATAAAAAAATGAATAATGATATATTATTCGTATGGTAAAGTGTAAGAGTCTTCCGGAATTATTTTTACTCGACCTTCCTTTTTAAATTACAAATTCTATTTTTAAATCTCTCTTCTAAAAACTTCAAAATTTGTTATGCTATACATTAACTTACTCAGTACCTTTGTACTGATAGATACGTTGTCTCTATTTTTTTCAGATGTTGAAGATTAGCGCATCGCATTTACATTTGGGATGGGAATTTCCGAAGACTTGTCGCACTTGTTTTTAAATTCTTTTTATGAATTCCAAACTTATGTTTGGCCGTGTTTGGCCCTTAGCTTCCGCACTGTTTTTTTTTATTTTGTATGTTAGACTTAACTCTGATTTAAACCTTCGGGCATTTATTGAATGGTTTTTAAATTATTTTCAAGTATTGGTACAACTTAGCCTTAGCATCTTCTCAAGTGAGCTCGAAATGGTTCGCGTCTTGCTTGGGAAGGTGTGGCGGTAATGCCCTGGCCTGGGTGATCAAATCCGGGGTGTTACACTTCTATTGTCCAAGGGAAGGATCCCAAAATAATTACAGACCACAATAGTATATAATATTATCATGCATAAAGATATATGGAAGTGTAAAATTAATTGACCCAAAATATAAATGCGGGTCTAGACAGAAGGTGAACACAGATATGAAGTAGTCAAGGGACCAAAGTAATGGCAGAATAATCAGGTGGACTGTAAACATCCACTGTCCAATTTCCCAATTACTCGGATGGAGCGAATTTAGACAGCTTAGACCCTATAATGGTGGTGTCAACACCAGTTGGGCCTCCACTGTCTGTGAATTCGGATAAAAACCTACATGCTTCCCTTCTATAATGATCATCAGTTGGCATTGACTGATGCCAACTGACTCCCAGTACGGATTGGAATTTAGGTTTGGAAATTAAGATAATAATAAAAATAAAATTGTATCTGGATGGGAGTCAGCCGAGCAGCTATTATAACCCCGGATGGGCGAACCGCCAAGGCTTCCACTGACAGTCGTCCAGACCATGCAAAATAAAAATTAGTAACTAATACCCAGAATACGAGCTAGTTATCCATGAGGGAGTACCTGCCAACATTAGTCTGATGTATTCTTTACTAATGGTTCCACACAACACACAGAGACAAAATAAATAAGAAATAAAAGAAGATCCCTTGTATGAGAGACATTGGTTTCTCATGCAAGGTTGTGGATTGGGTCCACATGTGATGGTCTTAAATAATCCTTCCTACCATAATTAATTACAGTCCAGATTATCTGTTTAAGCCATCAAGATTTTGTTTATACAAGAGTGTTTTAATGGCAATTGAACAAAGGTCCTTTAATCATGATGATTGTCGATGTTTGATTATTACTAATCTCAATCCTTAATCATTAATGAGTCAAGGGTTCAATCAATTAAGTGATGCAAATGGAGAATCAAAATTTGGGCAGCATAACACCCTATATTGCAATTCCAGAATGTTACATCCTAACCCGTGGGGTTATGATGTGAGTGTTGCAATATAAAATAGGAAGAGAATGAAGGTTGTTTGGGATTAAATAGAGGGAGAGGAACCCTTGTCGTGATATCATAAATTTTGTCGCGGACCGAGGTCCGCGACATGGACATCCCGACAAGTTTTTAGAATTTTTGGCAGCATAACGCCTCTTTGTCGCTATGCAAGATTTTGTCGCGGAACGTGGTTCCGTGACAAGAGTGACATCGCGACAAAGTGTTTTCAGAAAATTCCTAAAGCATTTGAACCTTTGTCGCTATGCATGGAAATTTTGTCGCCGAACGTGGTTCCGCGACAAGGTGTTCCGCGACAAAGTGTTCAAAGATCAAGGAACACGGCATAATTTTTCTGTCTCAGAATGGGATTTTGTCGCGGAACGTGGCTCCGCGACAAGATGATTCCGCGAAAAAAAGCCATGAAGACGAAATGCAAGAGTTTGGCTCCTTTGTCGCTATGCATGGACAGTTTTGTCACGGAACGTGGCTCCGCGACAAGGTATTCCGCGACAAAGGGTTTTAAATTATGGAGACAAGTGTCTTGAAACACCTTGGTCGCGGAACAGCCATTTTGTCGCGGAACGTGGTTCCGCGCCAGAAGGCGGTTGGCGCCCAAGGTGGTTCAGGACAAAAGTCAGAAAAAGCAGAAATGAACAGTGGCATGCAAACAGCGTGATCTCACCCTATTTCAGATCAAAAAGCTATTCTAAGCTAAAAATAAGCAAGAAACATTCAAAATAAAGAAGAACATGCCTAAACAAAAATAACAAGGATGGGCAGAATATTAAAATAAAGCAGGAGTCCTAATCTAGGGTTTAGTCACACATCCACACAACATTATCCATAAAATGCTAACAGTAAACATAAATAGGCATAATGGGGGTCAAGAGACCCCAAAACGAAAAAGAAAGCATAAATCCATGGGGTGTGAGACCCATTTCATGATTTGGGACACAAATGATGAATGTTTTCCCATATTATTGAAGAGGTATTGTTAATACCCATGATTTGGGTATTACAAACCCTAAAACAAGAGTTTAGAAACCAAAACATGGTATAAAAAATGGCTATCTAAGCAACTGTGAACAGTAGAAATACTAAACTAAGCTAAACTAAGAGCAAAAATTAAATAATACATGAAAATAAACCTAAACTACTCTACCTAAGGAAGAACTCCTAAGCTTGCCTACAAGAGCTCTACAACAATTTCAATCTCTCCAACTAGCCAACTCCTAGCTCATGGGAGGCACCTCATATTTATAGAAGTGTAACCCTAAGCCCATGGGCCTTGATTCTAGCCCATTGTGTCTTAAGACATCACACACATCACAGCTTTGTCTCGGAGCATCAAGTTGGTCGCGGAACACACTGCATGTGGCAAGGCTTCTCGACTGGGTCTTGTGTCTCTAATTGTGTATCTTGGTCGCGGAACATGCCTTTGTCGCGGAGCATGCCATCGCGACAAAGGTCATCGTGACAAAGGGCTTGGCTGGTCTCCTCTTCATCTGGGCCACTTGGTCGCGGAACCCCTCCTTTGTCGCGGAACACTGCATCGCGCCAAGGGGCTTCCGCGACAAAGGTCTTCCTGGGCCTGCTGGATTGGGCCAGATGGGCCGAAAATATTCTTTTTGTGGGCTTTTCTATCTTTTTCCCATCTTTTTGTTTCCTTTTCTTTTTCTCATGTTTTTGGATTTTTCTAACATAAATATGTAATAAAATTGCATATTTATGCCTTTTTCATACCAGCTTATTATTTTTACAATTATGCATAAATCAGTCTAATTCGACAGCTTTCTTACTTAATGTAAGACCGGAATGCGATCAAATGCCCGTTTAAGACACGGAAATGGATTGAAAATAATGGTCATTTCTGGCCATTATCAACATCCTCACATTTAATACTGATCGTCCCCGAGCAGTCAGAGTCAATGTTCGTAAGAACACGGACTCTACATATTCAATTCATTTTCGTGGCTTCATAAATCACATCCTTTATGGATTGGGATAAGACAATCAAAAATTACAAGTATTAAATTCCCTTGATTGCAGTGTTTAATGAAATGATACTTGCTCACTATATCGGGCCTACAAATCAAACATCATCATCAACCTTTCATGAATATCATGTTTGAAAAATGCAAAGATTAGGGATGAGAATTAGAGGATGACATGAACATGTGTAATAAGACAAGCCTCACATATAAGAGAATCGGAAAAATTCACTCACTCTCAATTGGGGTTTAATTATGAACGCTCAAAATCAAATTTAATTAAATTATCCCATAAGCTTGCAATCAGACCAACTCGCCACCGGCTCATTTTTTCAAATCGAGATCACGAGGTCTTATTTGAGGGTTATAACGGGGCGTACGGTTGTAACATTAGGTAGGAAAAGGAAATTATTGGGCTAGAAGTGGCAAAGATTTATTCTATCATAACTTGGCATTTTTATTTAAAAATTTATGATCATCAATATTTCTTTCTTTTGCTTTTCTTTTGCATGACATTAGACTATTGTCTAATTGCTTGTCATTCGCAATTTATTGTTGTTGAACGACATTCAACTTCTCCCTTTTTTCTTTTTTTTTTTTTTTTTGAATCGGTTCATGGAATACCGATTAATACTCTTTCTGATGATCACAAACTTAATGCCTTTGATAGAATTCATTCTTGCACACTTGGGTTTGAATTTCTTGGTCTTTTTAGAAGGCTAGGAATAATATAGAGGGCTTCAAAGAAAAATTAAGCTTAAGGCTCAAAGTGGTTAATCCTAAAGGGAAAATATTTTTGGGTTTGGATTTCAAAAGAAGGCCAAAAATTTGGGTTTCCTAGTTGCCTCGGTCATATGCTCGATTTCGGGAATATGGCATGATCTTGAATCGGTCCCAGTTGCAAGTTCTGGTTTCCTTTAATCAAAAAGATTCACACATCAAAGAAAATGAATGAGTAAAAGTGACTCATGGCTCAAATCTCACAAGGTTGGATTGATTCATGTCATACAATATTCTAAAAGTTAATCAAAGCTTAATTCTAACAATTTATTCAATTGAGATCTCTAACGTGCAGATTTATTACCCAATAAGCTGATCGGATCATTAAATTTTTATAGATCAAAACCTCAGGAATTCATTTCATGCATGTCTTCAATTATATTATCCCAATTTAAAAGTTTGAAAATTTAATCACAAGCCTAAATTCAACATGTGAATTTAGAGCAAGTTTATGCATATTTTTGCTGGTTATTTAATTTAAAGCAGTAAAGAGGCACTGTTAACATACAAAGTATGTCAACAGCATATTTTTTTGGCCTGACAGTCACTTATTCATCTTGGACTGTGCAGACATCTTTTCACGAATAAAATTGTTTGGACTGCAAAATTCCAAAGTTAAAACAGTGGATGATATCAATTACAAGAGATTCCATTGCAATCAGAACGATTTTGCACAAAGGAAATGAAATTCTCTTATATGATATTTACAATTATGCTCGATTGATATGACAATTACACACTCAATCTGTTTTCTCCCCTGGCTGATTCGATGGCCCTGCTGCATCTGATGGAGGTGGGGGTGGCTTGGGAAGTTGACTGATGAGTGCTTGCATCAGTGTCTCCATCATCTTGCGCTGCTTTTCTTTATTCTCCAATCTTTCTCTGTGCATGCGCTCTTCCCTTTTCATTATCATTTTCTTGAATTCTCTTCTTTCTTTTCCTTCTCCTGTTTCTCCTTTCGCTTCTCTTCCTTTTCTCTCCTACGCTCTTGGCGTTCTTCTTCTCTCTCCCTCCTTCGCTCTTCACGTTCCTCTTCGGCCCTTTTTCGCTGTTCCTCTTGGCTTGCCATAACTACATTAGTCATGGACTTCATTCCCTCGAGCACAGATTGACTCATCCTGCTCACCATCTCAATTGCTTAGGAATCAGCAGGGAATTGAGATACGTTCTGGCTTTGAGGAGGCATCTGAGGTTGAGGTCGAGTCGGAGGTGGAATCGGAGCTGCCGGAACTGGAATCGGCGTCTCTGAATGTTCTTGATCTGCAGGAGGTTCTTCTTGGACATTTGAAGGTCCTGCATCAGCACAGGTTTTCTGTGTTCCCTTCTTTGCCTTGGGCCGTCTCTTTCTTTTTCTCGATGCTTGCCCACTTGATATGAAAGAGGATTGGTCGTCTGGATTGTCTCTGCCGAACATTTGAGGGAGAGAATACTTGATACTCTCACACAGGGGAAGTCTCGGCACACTGATGGGTGGGTTTACTTTCACCACCGCGTCACCCTCGAAAGCACTCAAATCAACTCCCTGAGCAATGCAGATTCTCCTAATCAGATTTGGATAGCATAGCACCTGTCTGTCCTCTATCCGAGTTATCATCACTTCGAACACATGCCTCCCCACATTCAGCTTCGCTCCGCTCCACATTCTTGCAAATCCCATCAATACATTCCCAGATGTGGTGTGCGGATGCGAATTAGGCCGAATTTTAGACATGTAAAACTCATAAGTTGGCATGAATTTCAGACTCAGCCAATTTGCGTCGAATGTGTGCCCGGGGGCAGTTATTCTTGTCATGCTGTTAGCCAAGGTTGCATACCTCGCATATTCGCTCGTCTTGTCTCTCTTTGTCATGATCTCATCAGGGGGGAATTCGCTTCGGATATCCGGAGTCCCGAAGAAATGATTCAGCCAGTCAGGTGCAATGTTTATCACTTGTCCTCGGATCCATGTTGTTCTGGCAGCTTTGTCGATATTGCAGAAGAATTCCTTTGTCAGCTCCACGAAGCCATCTTCCTCCTGGTGTAGCATGAAATTCCCCCACTCTTGATTCCTGTAGAAGGTCTCAACAGTGGGGTGAGACAAGGCATCGGGTTTGAATCCTTTGTCCGGCACTATCCTTTTCTGCAACTTCTTGTACTTTTCTGCGTTTTCTTTATTGCCATTGAACTTGATCTGTACCTGTTCTGCACTCAACTTTTTCTTCTCGTATCCTTTTGAAACGCCCATCCTCTGCCTCACAGTATTCTCGGACCAGAACTCGACTGGCCGAATGGATCCGACAGATTCGTCGTCGCTCGTGTGCCAGTCTGTTTGATCGTCTCCTTCCTGGGGCTGGTCATCCCTTGGTTCAGCCTCATCTCTCCTCTGACTTGGCTCTCCTTCTCCATGAGCTGTTTCATCTCCGAATTCCTCCTCAACCTGTTTAATTACATTTTTCATTGTATTGAGTTCACAATTTACAGGCAAAGAAGATGTAGTTACATGAAAATGACGGTCATCAACATCAGTTGATACCTCCTCCTCCTCCCTAATTCTTGCAGCTCGTCCTGCTGGACGTTGCAAAATAGGCGCCATCTGGTCCATGAATTCCTGCTCCTCCTGCCGAGCTTCTTCTTCTGAATTATTTCCCTCTGCAGCTTCAGTCACAATTCCCTGAACATTTTCCTTAAGCGCAGAGGCCATGGGATGGTCGCCTGGCTGTTTTTCCAAGGTTTTGGCCAGTGCTACCGGATCTATGGAATCTTGTGGTCCTTCTGACTGTTCAGGTTGGTGCAACGGGCCTTCTTGAGTGATGAATTCTTCAATTCTGGCCGTGCCCACGAGAGGATCAATCAATGACCCACTTCTGTCTGATATCTGATTTGATTTGGCTTTTCTCCAGCATCAATTCTTGTTTCAATCTGTTCGTTGATGTTCTGTCTCAATTCTTCCTGAAGTGTTTCAGCACTACGAATAAAAGGGCCAGTCCATCTTGATGGTTGTTCTTCTTTGATCTTCAATCCCTTTCCTTCGATCTTCAGCTCGAAGTCTTCCTCATCACCCTGTTCAGCCTCTCCAGATTTCCTGCTTTCCAGATCAGCTTGCATTTTCTTGGCAGTCTCTTCATCCTTCGTCTGCTGATTGTTCTTTCTGATCTGCTCCTCCTCTGCAGTTTTCTTTTCCATTGCCAAGCATTCTTCCTCAGTCACTTTCTCTACTCCCGAACCACCTGTTACTTGATCAATGAGGCCGGCTAATGCAAGTTCATCATTTTGCATTTTCTGGCCAGCTCAGCATCGAATGCCACTTGATGCTTCTTTTTCGGGGGTGGCGGTGGCATCGGCTTCTTACCTCTGTCCTTGGGATCTGTGGGCTCTGCCACTTCCTAGCAGTTGGCTCAGGTTCCTTGATCTCCACTTTCTTTTCCGGAGCTCTTGCTGGTTTATCTTTGTCAGCAGATTTTATCAACCTTCTCCTCGTTCCCGGTTGAGGTGCTGGCTGACCTTCAGATGTAACAACAGTATTGGATGTTTGCTCGGGCGGTATGGGTGCCTTAGTGGTGGCAGGTGCTGGCATTTCAGATTGAGCTGGCTGTATTGGAGTCCGGACTGCTTCTTGCTGCACCACTGGCTCGGACGTAGCAACTTCTTGCACTTCAGCCTGCCCTCTTGGCGGTAAAGCCGAAGCTTGTACTGCTGGCTGGGTAAGCTGTGGGTTGGCATCAGGAGGAGTGGAGAAGTAGGCATCAATCTCAGCGTCTGGATCTTCTTCTCTGTTTGGTTCATCCTCATAGCCCAGTTGCTTCTCGGCGCGCTGTAAGTAATCCTCAATAAAACTCTTTTGAGTGATTCTCCCCAGCTGGTCCTCCCAGTCCTTCTTGATCTTGGCGCAGAACTTACTCCGAACATTGTTGTTGTAGTGCAAGATCTTCTTCCCGTTTGCAGTGCTATTACAGTATTCAAGTGCAAACTTGTCCATCTCCATAATCAGATCCCAGTAAGAATCCCTGTACTGATTCATCATAGCTCCTATCAGATCCTTTTGAATTCCTTCAAGGTAGGACATATCTTTTGCCGAATCATACTTGAGATACACTCCAGCCTCAGTCTTTGATAGTAAATTGAACTGCCTTTCCTTTTTCTTTTTGGATTTCCAGCCACCTTTGCGTATATCCACTTGCAGCTGTTCCCTTAATACTGCTATGTGCTGGGGAAATTCATCATCCTTGTTTGTCCCATACCGTCCATACCTTCTATGTGTGAAGATGGTTTCGAGTACCTCATCTGCAGGTAACGATATTCCCTCATCCAGAAAAGACTTAGTGATGCTTGTATTGCCTTTTCCCCAGACCGTAGTCAGTTCGTCCCATTGATCGCGTGTATCCTTGATCATCTTCCTCATTGTATTCAATAATGAGGTGTTGTGGCTTTGTTCAAACTTCTCAGCGTGTTTGAGGCGGTTGTACAGATTGAAGGTCAACTCTCGATGCCTGGCACGAGCTAGATCTGTAATCCACCTCTGCTCCACTGGTCCTTTTGCTTCAAACAGATATGGATTCCACTTGAATGGGAATGCTTCATACATCATGATGGCTCCACTGTTTATGACCCTACTTAGATCCATCTGCTTGTGCTCGAAGGCCATCCAAACTTGAGGATCTATGATCTGATTAGGGATGATGATGTCGAACTCAGCGATATTTGGGTCTTTCGTCCCTTTTTCCACATGTCAGTTCCACACAGCCCTGTGCTCTTTGAACTTTAATTGGATGCGTTCGTGGTGGACTTCTGGAGTTGTCTTTTCATCTTGAGGGGCATGCTCCATCATCCTCATCCAAAACTTCTTCAGAAAATGATAGTAATCCCTCTCTATCGATGCAGCAACTATTGTTCTTTCTTCTGGAGGAATATGCACGTCCCATCCCGGGGGAAGTTTCAGTTTTTCATCCGTAGTGTGGTCCAGAGGTACTTTGTGAACTGATTTGATGGCATCTCTCATGTCCTTAATTTCTGTTCGATCAATTGAGGCCTCCTTGCCAGCAGCCTCATATGTGCAGTCAGGCAACCCGATGCCTGATCGTACTACCAACTCATTCCTGAAAAAGGCCAAAGTGTTTAGGCACATCCAAATTTTTATAATTTTTCAAAGATTACTCAAGTTTGAAAATCAACATCCTCACATTTTGAGCTTTGCTAAGCTCGAAATGTGATTTAAGTGATTTAATCTTGAGTTTATTAAGAGATCCAATGATAAGGTACTAATGCCTTAGGACCTAGAAGGAGATATCTTAATTGGACTATTGAGTCCAATCAAAAGGGAGAAATAATAAAAATAAAATGAAATAAAAAAAAATAAAGTGGTCATTGGACCGAAAATTCTTTTTTTTAATGGGCCATTGGGCCCAAAAGTTTGTTTTTCAAATTTTATTAAACAAGCTCGAGGCACTTGTTGAAAACGGAATGAAATGACGGCGATGGAATGGATTGCTCGAGAATGGCATGTGCAATGGAGACGTGGCGGAGTGGAGTTGCTATTTCCGGATTGTTTGGACTGTCATTGGACAGTTAAAACGTTCAAGAAAATTGCAAACACTATTTTTTAATTTTAAAATGGTTGACTTGTTTTTATTTAATGAAAATTGGGATGTGTGTAGTCCCATTTTTTGGATTTTGTAAAAAGATAGCAGTTGAGGTGGCAAAAATACTGCTACTTAACTCACACTTTTTAGTTCCAAACAAAAACACATTTGTCAACCAAAATTCCTAGTACTATTTTTGTCTTTTTGCGGAAAAAGTGATTGGCCAAAGGGGCTTTGGTGTGCACAGACATGCCAAAACAATACAAACACTCACTTTCCTCAATTGCTGCACACACACACAGACATACCATAACAGGGAAAAACAACATTAAATGCATATAGGCATGCAATATTCATGAGCACAGTAAGGTAGAAACATAAGATCATACTCTTATCCTGGCTAAAACATGGAATTTTGGCAAGAAATTTCCACAGATTTAAGACAGAACAAAATAAACCTAGGAACCCTAGAACTCAAAGGTTCAACAATGGCGGCCTCCAAGACTCCATTGCCTCTTAAGTTCTCTAAAAAGTCCTAAGTTCAAAATTCAAAATGCCCCACAGCAATCGAACACTCCCTAGTTGGCAAAATAACCTCCCCATCTTCCCATCATGCTCGGCCAACACCCAAATAAAATCCACTCGAATACTGCCCACAACAAAACATCCTCAAGAATGAACTCTAATAAGCAAATCAGGCCATAATAATGCATATTCATACATTTTTCAAGTTCCACACATCAAAAATTTCCAGAATCTCTAGACTCGCGAAAACAGGGGTTCGAGAATGCGCAGGAATCGGATGGAAAATACTTACCAGGGTTCGGTCTGCTTCGGGGGCGAAGATGAAGATGGAGGTTCCATTGGGTTCGCGAAAATTGGGCAGAGTAACGCCTGGAAGTAGTAGGAATTGAGTGCGAGGAACATTGTGGTGTTCTTCGGGGAAGGTTTTTCGCGTATGAGCAGTTTTCGAAAATTTTCTAAGTGTGGGAGCGTGGGGAAGAAGAGGGAGGGGAAGGGGTTTAAATACTAATGGGCCGGTCGCGGAACCCTAGCCCATTGTCGCGGAACAGGGTTACGCGACCAGGCTCGGCGACATTAGAGGTGTCGCGGAATATGGGACTTTGTCGCGGAGTCATGCTCCACGACAAAGGGTACCGCGACAAAATTAGGAAGGAAAAATGGGGTCGTGTCGCGGAACAGGAGCTTTGTCGCGATGCAGTGCTCCGCGACAAAGTGTTCCGCGACAAAGACAACAGAGTTCAGGGATGAGTGGAATTTTGTCGCGGAATTGCACTTGGTCGCGATGCTGTGCATCGCGACAAAATGGTTACTCCGCGACAAAGACAAACAGGGTTTGATGATGAGGGGATCTTTGTCGCGGAGTTGCACTTGGTCGCGGAACGTTGTTCCGCGACAAAACGGTCATTCCGTGACAAACTTTTTGGATTTTCAAATTTTCAACGGACTGGGCCCGAGTGTGATGTTGGGCCTGAGTCCATTTTATTTGATTTGGACCTAAATGAATTCAGTCCAAATAAATTCAAAACATTGGGCCATTATTTAAAATAATTTACTTGCATAAAATTAGGTTGGGTCAGTTCCATTTATCTGCGAGATTTATTTCGGATCTTAAATTGCTTTAAATTCCGAAAATAATTTCTCAGATTTATGGAATTTTCCCAACCAAGAACCTGGTTTTCCATGCTTTTTTTGCTCCTTCTTTTTGGGTGGTTCCGAATTTCCTGCAAGACAGATAAATACCCATTTGGTTAGGTTTTCTCCTCAGTTCAACATCCTCACATTTAGAGTCTTGGTACTCTAAATGTTCAATTAATCTTGAGGGTACTTTTTCTATTCTGAATTAGATATATTACATTAAACTAAGCTAATATATGAGTAATCAGGAATGTAATTCTCTTAATAAACGACGCTGCATCCTCCCCGGCAACGGCGCCATGAAACTTTTGACAATTTCTGCACACGAGTATTTTCTAAAATATACCAGGTTAAATTTATTAAATGGAAAGAGCTATGATTCACGGGAAGGGGTTTAGGGATATATCAAGATTGTTATTCTTTTTATTACTCAAGTGTGGTGCTTTAATTTCAAATGGCGCTGTGGCCCTTGAAACTTTTGACAATTTCCGTCCCACGAGCTTTTGCTAAAATATACCAGGTTAGATTTATTAAATGAAAAGAGTTATGATTCACGGGAAAGGGTTTAGGGATGTATATTAAGATTATTAGTCTTTTTATTACTCAAGTGTGGTGCTTTGGTTGGCGTTGTGGTCCTCTCTGTCATGGAATGTTGACAAATCTCATGGCATAGCCGGGATAGGTTGACCTTCAGCCTGTCACACTGAGGATCCCTGGCAGATATGCCATGATACTTCTCATCAATTCTTGCCATAAGAGTTCCTGCCATGAAACTTTTGACAGGTTCCCACTTCATGAGTATTTTCCGAAAAATTATGATCCTGGTTTAGGTTTTATTTAATGAAACCAATTTATGATGGTGGAGTTGTGATTAGGGATATATTTATAAGTAGTCATGTTTTTATTGCTCGTGTTTAAGAAACTGGGCCCCCGAAAGCGCACGGTGTCAAAAATTGCAGTAATTTATAGTAAGACCGGATCGTTCACTGGAGGATGTGCGATAGAAGCAGGGCCCACGTCGTTTTACTAGATTTTCCATTCGTATTGCTCAATAGGTTTGAAAGATGATTAATATCTACTGACATGAATTTAAACTAGATCTTGAAAGCAGTTAAATTAATCTACAAAGCAGATAAATCTATTCTAGAAAGCGGATAAAAATTATTCTAGGAATGCAGTAAACATTATCTATGAAAGCAGGGAAAAGGTGCATTGTGCCAACCGTGAAGCTGAATCACAATGTAGACAGAAAGGACAGGAAGAAAAGAATGAAAATTGGACAAGAGTGAGATACAGCAATATTAAACTTCCATTTTTATACGCAGATCTTTGTTTGGGATAATTCTATCAGATAGCTGATTCTCATGCTCTCAATAATGCTTTCCCTTTAACAGACAGGTACTTGCAATATGAGTTTACATGTTCTTAAGACCGCAAATTCTAAGATACCACAGATTTGTAACTGCCCTGGCCTGGGTGTGTTACTTCATCTGTGGTGGAAAAGCAACACCTGACATATCATTTATTGAAATGCCAAGTACTACTATCATTCTCCCATGTCACACCCAAAGATTCGAATTAAGCCCTAAACTATCCCTTAACTGTCAATCCTAGTAGCAGTTACACAACTCTCAATACAACCGAGTGACCTCTAATGAAAGCGGTTAAAAGAAAGCGGTAAAGAAAGCATTTAAAACCTATCACTCGGAGGTTTTGAAAATCTGACCCTGGTAGTAAAAGACAGCTCCCCATCAGGATGAAGGAGTATGGATCAAGAATTCCCGGCTCTCAGTGAACCACTAGTGTGTTCACTTCCTTCCGGGTGATTATGAGATACAAACTAATGAAACGAACTAATAAATTAGTTCGTTCCGGATGCACTCACTCAGGACTCAAAAGTAGGCTTTGGCAGAAGAGGATAGCAGTTGAAAGAAAACTCAACCCTATATTGGAAAATAACCAAGGCCTGGATGATGTTCCTCTAAGATTATTTACTACACTGTATTTGAATCCAAGTGGACCCCATCTCGGTGTAGCACTTAATCTTACATTTCCATCAACCAGCAATTTTGGAAAATAATGGATTTGAAAATCATTCCCTGTCAGGTACTAGACTCTCAGTTAAAACACAGACCCTTTCAGTCTAGGCGAGACCTAATCGCTGAATCTGCTTCTAATTTCCCAAAATACAACCCTTGACAGGATATGAATTAGTCATAACTGAAGAATTTATCCCTTACTCAGATCCGGATTTTATAAAGAGGTTTTTGTTGGAAATTTATAAAGCAATATCTGTTTAAGATCTAGACTTCTATTGTCCAAGGGAAGGATCCCAAAATAATTACAGACCACAATAGTATATAATATTATCATGCATAAAGATATATGGAAGTGTAAAATTAATTGACCCAAAATATAAATGCGGGTCTAGACAGAAGGTGAACACAGGTATGAAGTAGTCAAGGGACCAAAGTAATGGCAGAATAATCAGGTGGACTGTAAACATCCACTGTCCAATTTCCCAATTACTCGGATGGAGCGAATTTAGACAGCTTAGACCCTATAATGGTGGTGTCAACACCAGTTGGGCCTCCACTGTCTGTGAATTCGGATAAAAACCTACATGCTTCCCTTCTATAATGATCATCAGTTGGCATTGACTGATGCCAACTGACTCCCAGTACGGATTGGAATTTAGGTTTGGAAATTAAGATAATAATAAAAATAAAACTGTATCTGGATGGGAGTCAGCCGAGCAGCTATTATAACCCCGGATGGGCGAACCGCCAAGGCTTCCACTGACAGTCGTCCAGACCATGCAAAATAAAAATTAGTAACTAATACCCAGAATACGAGCTAGTTATCCATGAGGGAGTACCTGCCAACATTAGTCTGATGTATTCTTTACTAATGGTTCCATACAACACACAAAGACAAAATAAATAAGAAATAAAAGAAGATCCCTTGTATGAGAGACATTGGTTTCTCATGCAAGGTTGTGGATTGGGTCCACATGTGATGGTCTTAAATAATCCTTCCTACCATAATTAATTACAGTCCAGATTATCTGTTTAAGCCATCAAGATTTTGTTTATACAAGAGTGTTTTAATGGCAATTGAACAAAGTTCCTTTAATCATGATGATTGTCGATGTTTGATTATTACTAATCTCAATCCTTAATCATTAATGAGTCAAGGGTTCAATCAATTAAGTGATGCAAATGGAGAATCAAAATTTGGGCAGCATAACACCCTATATTGCAATTCCAGAATGTTACATCCTAACCCGTGGGGTTATGATGTGAATGTTGCAATATAAAATAGGAAGAGAATGAAGGTTGTTTGGGATTAAATAGAGGGAGAGGAACCCTTGTCGCGATATCATAAATTTTGTCGCGGACCGAGGTCCGCGACATGGACATCCCGACAAGTTTTTAGAATTTTTGGCAGCATAACGCCTCTTTGTCGCTATGCAAGATTTTGTCGCGGAACGTGGTTCCGTGACAAGAGTGACATCGCGACAAAGTGTTTTCAGAAAATTCCTAAAGCATTTGAACCTTTGTCGCTATGCATGGAAATTTTGTCGCAGAACGTGGTTCCGCGACAAGGTGTTCCGCGACAAAGTGTTCAAAGATCAAGGAACACGGCATAATTTTTCTGTCTCAGAATGGGATTTTGTCGCGGAACGTGGCTCTGCGACAAGATGATTCCGCGACAAAAAGCCATGAAGACAAAATGCAAGAGTTTGGCTCCTTTGTCGCTATGCATGGACAGTTTTTGTCGCGGAACGTGGCTCCGCGACAAGGTATTCCGCGACAAAGGGTTTTAAATTATGGAGACAAGTGTCTTGAAACACCTTGGTCGCGGAACAGCCATTTTGTCGCGGAACGTGGTTCCGCGCCAGAAGGCGGTTGGCGCCCAAGGTGGTTCAGGACAAAAGTCAGAAAAAGCAGAAATGAACAGTGGCATGCAAACAGCGTGATCTCACCCTATTTCAGATCAAAAAGCTATTCTAAGCTAAAAATAAGCAAGAAACATTCAAAATAAAGAAGAACATGCCTAAACAAAAATAACAAGGATGGGCAGAATATTAAAATAAAGCAGGAGTCCTAATCTAGGGTTTAGTCACACATCCACACAACATTATCCATAAAATGCTAACAGTAAACATAAATAGGCATAATGGGGGTCAAGAGACCCCAAAACGAAAAAGAAAGCATAAATCCATGGGGTGTGAGACCCATTTCATGATTTGGGACACAAATGATGAATGTTTTCCCATATTATTGAAGAGGTATTGTTAATACCCATGATTTGGGTATTACAAACCCTAAAACAAGAGTTTAGAAACCAAAACATGGTATAAAAAATGGCTATCTAAGCAACTGTGAACAGTAGAAATACTAAACTAAGCTAAACTAAGAGCAAAAATTAAATAATACATGAAAATAAACCTAAACTACTCTACCTAAGGAAGAACTCCTAAGCTTGCCTGCAAGAGCTCTACAACAATTTCAATCTCTCCAACTAGCCAACTCCTAGCTCATGGGAGGCACCTCATATTTATAGAAGTGTAACCCTAAGCCCATGGGCCTTGATTCTAGCCCATTGTGTCTTAAGACATCACACACATCACAGCTTTGTCTCGGAGCATCAAGTTGGTCGCGGAACACACTGCATGTGGCAAGGCTTCTCGACTGGGTCTTGTGTCTCTAATTGTGTATCTTGGTCGCGGAACATGCCTTTGTCGCGGAGCATGCCATCGCGACAAAGGTCATCGCGACAAAGGGCTTGGCTGGTCTCCTCTTCATCTGGGCCACTTGGTCGCGGAACCCCTCCTTTGTCGCGGAACACTGCATCGCGCCAAGGGGCTTCCGCGACAAAGGTCTTCCTGGGCCTGCTGGATTGGGCCAGATGGGCCGAAAATATTCTTTTTGTGGGCTTTTCTATCTTTTTCCCATCTTTTTGTTTCCTTTTCTTTTTCTCATGTTTTTGGATTTTTCTAACATAAATATGTAATAAAATTGCATATTTATGCCTTTTTCATACCAGCTTATTATTTTTACAATTATGCATAAATCAGTCTAATTCGACTGCTTTCTTACTTAATGTAAGACCGGAATGCGATCAAATGCCCGTTTAAGACACGGAAATGGATTGAAAATAATGGTCATTTCTGGCCATTATCAGTTGTGTCCCTTTCCTTCACATTCATAGCAGATGATAGAAGTGAATTTATCTATCTTCTCAGGCTCTTTAGATTTCCTGAATTTGTTACCCTTACTGTCCTATCTCTTTAAGCCTTTGGATTGATGTTTATCTGTTGTTGATGCATTACTAGAATTACCCTTTTGATTCTTTCCTCTCTGAAACTGTCTGGTCCTCTTTTCTTGAAGAATTCTAGCTATCCTTTTCGTAATCAGTGACATCTCCTCTTCCAGATCATCATTGCACTCCTCAATCACCTCAGTTCTCAGTGCAATATTCTTTGACTTACTCTTGCTTCTTGAATCAAGATGATTCATCTCATAATTCGGTAGATTTCCAACAAGTTCTTCCAAGGTCATTGTGGTGATCTTTGCACTCTCTTCTAGAATAGAAATCTTTCCAGAATACTTGGGAGACACTATTCTCAACATTTTCCTGACTAATTTTTGCTCATCAAAAAACTCATACCAAGTTCAAGACATTGATTAACAACATCTTGAAATCTTTCAAAGTATTGCGAGATGTTTTCATCATCAGTCATCTCTAATCTGTCATAAAGAGATTCTACTCTATGTAGACGAGTCATTTTGACATCTTCTGACCCTTCGAATCGGACTTCAAGAAATCTCCACATAGCCTGAGCTGATTTACAGTTTTTGATCATACGATGTTGTGCTTCTTCCACGGCAACACTGATAGCATTCATAGCAGTAAAGTTTCCTTGCTTAGCAGTACGTTCGATTGCAGTTAATTCATCTCTTCTTGCGAGTCGAGGCGGAGGCTGTTCAGCACCTTCTGTTGCTGGTTTGTCTGTTCTCATGGGAGGTTCCCATGCTGTTTCAACAGTATCCCAGACTTCATCTCCTCGAGCCATCAGGTAGAATTGCATTCTGCATTTCCAGTAACTGTAGTTTGTCCCGTCAAAGATCGGAGGCCGCAAATGTGAAATCTCTCTGCTCATTGTGAATCTTTTTCTTAAACTAATCTTCTTTAGAAGAATTGATCTGATACCAATTTGAAGGTCCCTTGTAGCCTGTTGTCAGAGAGATATGCAAACAACCAAAAAGTAAAGTGCGTAAAGTAATGAACACGGTGGTTGTTGACCCAGTTCGAACCTCCTGTCCTACATCTGGGGGATTCCAATCCAGGCTTAAACTCCACTAGATCAAGACTCAAGAACCTTACAAACTATTCTAACAATCTCTGCACCTAGCTCGGTCTGGACATCCCGACAAGTTTTTAGAATTTTTGGCAGCATAACGCCTCTTTGTCGCTATGCAAGATTTTGTCGCGGAACGTGGTTCCGTGACAAGAGTGACATCGCGACAAAGTGTTTTCAGAAAATTCCTAAAGCATTTGAACCTTTGTCGCTATGCATGGAAATTTTGTCGCGGAACGTGGTTCCGCGACAAGGTGTTCCGCGACAAAGTGTTCAAAGATCAAGGAACACGGCATAATTTTTCTGTCTCAGAATGGGATTTTGTCGCGGAACGTGGCTCCGCGACAAGATGATTCCGCGACAAAAAGCCATGAAGACAAAATGCAAGAGTTTGGCTCCTTTGTCGCTATGCATGGACAGTTTTGTCGCGGAACGTGGCTCCGCGACAAGGTATTCCGCGACAAAGGGTTTTAAATTATGGAGACAAGTGTCTTGAAACACCTTGGTCGCGGAACAGCCATTTTGTCGCGGAACGTGGTTCCGCGCCAGAAGGCGGTTGGCGCCCAAGGTGGTTCAGGACAAAAGTCAGAAAAAGCAGAAATGAACAGTGGCATGCAAACAGCGTGATCTCACCCTATTTCAGATCAAAAAGCTATTCTAAGCTAAAAATAAGCAAGAAACATTCAAAATAAAGAAGAACATGCCTAAACAAAAATAACAAGGATGGGCAGAATATTAAAATAAAGCAGGAGTCCTAATCTAGGGTTTAGTCACACATCCACACAACATTATCCATAAAATGCTAACAATAAACATAAATAGGCATAATGGGGGTCAAGAGACCCCAAAACGAAAAAGAAAGCATAAATCCATGGGGTGTGAGACCCATTTCATGATTTGGGACACAAATGATGAATGTTTTCCCATATTATTGAAGAGGTATTGTTAATACCCATGATTTGGGTATTACAAACCCTAAAACAAGAGTTTAGAAACCAAAACATGGTATAAAAAATGGCTATCTAAGCAACTGTGAACAGTAGAAATACTAAACTAAGCTAAACTAAGAGCAAAAATTAAATAATACATGAAAATAAACCTAAACTACTCTACCTAAGGAAGAACTCCTAAGCTTGCCTGCAAGAGCTCTACAACAATTTCAATCTCTCCAACTAGCCAACTCCTAGCTCATGGGAGGCACCTCATATTTATAGAAGTGTAACCCTAAGCCCATGGGCCTTGATTCTAGCCCATTGTGTCTTAAGACATCACACACATCACAGCTTTGTCTCGGAGCATCAAGTTGGTCGCGGAACACACTGCATGTGGCAAGGCTTCTCGACTGGGTCTTGTGTCTCTAATTGTGTATCTTGGTCGCGGAACATGCCTTTGTCGCGGAGCATGCCATCGCGACAAAGGTCATCGCGACAAAGGGCTTGGCTGGTCTCCTCTTCATCTGGGCCACTTGGTCGCGGAACCCCTCCTTTGTCGCGGAACACTGCATCGCGCCAAGGGGCTTCCGCGACAAAGGTCTTCCTGGGCCTGCTGGATTGGGCCAGATGGGCCGAAAATATTCTTTTTGTGGGCTTTTCTATCTTTTTCCCATCTTTTTGTTTCCTTTTCTTTTTCTCATGTTTTTGGATTTTTCTAACATAAATATGTAATAAAATTGCATATTTATGCCTTTTTCATACCAGCTTATTATTTTTACAATTATGCATAAATCAGTCTAATTCGACAGCTTTCTTACTTAATGTAAGACCAGAATGCGATCAAATGCCCGTTTAAGACACGGAAATGGATTGAAAATAATGGTCATTTCTGGCCATTATCAACATCCTCACATTTAATACTGATCGTCCCCGAGCAGTCAGAGTCAATGTTCGTAAGAACACGGACTCTACATATTCAATTCATTTTCGTGGCTTCATAAATCACATCCTTTATGGATTGGGATAAGACAATCAAAAATTACAAGTATTAAATTCCCTTGATTGCAGTGTTTAATGAAATGATACTTGCTCACTATATCGGGCCTACAAATCAAACATCATCATCAACCTTTCATGAATATCATGTTTGAAAAATGCAAAGATTAGGGATGAGAATTAGAGGATGACATGAACATGTGTAATAAGACAAGCCTCACATATAAGAGAATCGGAAAAATTCACTCACTCTCAATTGGGGTTTAATTATGAACGCTCAAAATCAAATTTAATTAAATTATCCCATAAGCTTGCAATCAGACCAACTCGCCACCGGCTCATTTTTTCAAATCGAGATCACGAGGTCTTATTTGAGGGTTATAACGGGGCGTACGGTTGTAACATTAGGTAGGAAAGGGAAATTATTGGGCTAGAAGTGGCAAAGATTTATTCTATCATAACTTGGCATTTTTATTTAAAAATTTATGATCATCAATATTTCTTTCTTTTGCTTTTCTTTTGCATGACATTAGACTATTGTCTAATTGCTTGTCATTCGCAATTTATTGTTGTTGAACGACATTCAACTTCTCCCTTTTTTCTTTTTCTTTTTTTTTTTTTTGAATCGGTTCATGGAATACCGATTAATACTTTTTCTGATGATCACAAACTTAATGCCTTTGATAGAATTCATTCTTGCACACTTGGGTTTGAATTTCTTGGTCTTTTTAGAAGGCTAGGAATAATATAGAGGGCTTCAAAGAAAAATTAAGCTTAAGGCTCAAAGTGGTTAATCCTAAAGGGAAAATATTTTTGGGTTTGGATTTCAAAAGAAGGCCAAAAATTTGGGTTTCCTAGTTGCCTCGGTCATATTCTCGATTTCGGGAATATGGCATGATCTTGAATCGGTCCCAGTTGCAAGTTCTGGTTTCCTTTAATCAAAAAGATTCACACATCAAAGAAAATGAATGAGTAAAAGTGACTCATGGCTCAAATCTCACAAGGTTGGATTGATTCATGTCATACAATATTCTAAAAGTTAATCAAAGCTTAATTCTAACAATTTATTCAATTGAGATCTCTAACGTGCAGATTTATTACCCAATAAGCTGATCGCATCATTAAATTTTTATAGCTCAAAACCTCAGGAATTCATTTCATGCATGTCTTCAATTATATTATCACAATTTAAAAGTTTGAAAATTTAATCACAAGCCTAAATTCAACATGTGAATTTAGAGCAAGTTTATGCATATTTTTGCTGGTTATTTAATTTAAAGCAGTAAAGAGGCACTGTTAACATACAAAGTATGTCAACAGCATATTTTTTTGGCCTGACAGTCACTTATTCATCTTGGACTGTGCAGACATCTTTTCACGAATAAAATTGTTTGGACTGCAAAATTCCAAAGTTAAAACAGTGGATGATATCAATTACAAGAGATTCCATTGCAATCAGAACGATTTTGCACAAAGGAAATGAAGTTCTCTTATATGATATTTACAATTATGCTCGATTGATATGACAATTACACACTCAATCTGTTTTCTCCCCTGGCTGATTCGATGGCCCTGCTGCATCTGATGGAGGTGGGGGTGGCTTGGGAAGTTGACTGATGAGTGCTTGCATCAGTGTCTCCATCATCTTGCGCTGCTTTTCTTTATTCTCCAATCTTTCTCTGTGCATGCGCTCTTCCCTTTTCATTATCATTTTCTTGAATTCTCTTCTTTCTTTTCCTTCTCCTGTTTCTCCTTTCGCTTCTCTTCCTTTTCTCTCCTACGCTCTTGGCGTTCTTCTTCTCTCTCCCTCCTTCGCTCTTCACGTTCCTCTTCGGCCCTTTTTCGCTGTTCCTCTTGGCTTGCCATAACTACATTAGTCATGGACTTCATTCCCTCGAGCACAGATTGACTCATCCTGCTCACCATCTCAATTGCTTAGGAATCAGCAGGGAATTGAGATACGTTCTGGCTTTGAGGAGGCATCTGAGGTTGAGGTCGAGTCGGAGGTGGAATCGGAGCTGCCGGAACTGGAATCGGCGTCTCTGAATGTTCTTGATCTGCAGGAGGTTCTTCTTGGACATTTGAAGGTCCTGCATCAGCACAGGTTTTCTGTGTTCCCTTCTTTGCCTTGGGCCGTCTCTTTCTTTTTCTCGATGCTTGCCCACTTGATATGAAAGAGGATTGGTCGTCTGGATTGTCTCTGCCGAACATTTGAGGGAGAGAATACTTGATACTCTCACACAGGGGAAGTCTCGGCACACTGATGGGTGGGTTTACTTTCACCACCGCGTCACCCTCGAAAGCACTCAAATCAATTCCCTGAGCAATGCAGATTCTCCTAATCAGATTTGGATAGCATAGCACCTATCTGTCCTCTATCCGAGTTATCATCACTTCGAACACATGCCTCCCCACATTCAGCTTCGCTCTGCTCCACATTCTTGCAAATCCCATCAATACATTCCCAGATGTGGTGTGCGGATGCGAATTAGGCCGAATTTTAGACATGTAAAACTCATAAGTTGGCATGAATTTCAGACTCAGCCAATTTGCGTCGAATGTGTGCCCGGGGGCAGTTATTCTTGTCATGCTGTTAGCCAAGGTTGCATACCTCGCATATTCGCTCGTCTTGTCTCTCTTTGTCATGATCTCATCAGGGGGGAATTCGCTTCGGATATCCGGAGTCCCGAAGAACTGATTCAGCCAGTCAGGTGCAATGTTTATCACTTGTCCTCGGATCCATGTTGTTCTGGCAGCTTTGTCGATATTGCAGAAGAATTCCTTTGTCAGCTCCACGAAGCCATCTTCCTCCTGGTGTAGCATGAAATTCCCCCACTCTTGATTCCTGTAGAAGGTCTCAACAGTGGGGTGAGACAAGGCATCGGGTTTGAATCCTTTGTCCGGCACTATCCTTTTTTGCAACTTCTTGTACTTTTCTGCGTTTTCTTTATTGCCATTGAACTTGATCTGTACCTGTTCTGCACTCAACTTTTTCTTCTCGTATCCTTTTGAAACGCCCATCCTCTGCCTCACAGTATTCTCGGACCAGAACTCGACTGGCCGAATGGATCCGACAGATTCGTCGTCGCTCGTGTGCCAGTCTGTTTGATCGTCTCCTTCCTGGGGCTGGTCATCCCTTGGTTCAGCCTCATCTCTCCTCTGACTTGGCTCTCCTTCTCCATGAGCTGTTTCATCTCCGAATTCCTCCTCAACCTGTTTAATTACATTTTTCATTGTATTGAGTTCACAATTTACAGGCAAAGAAGATGTAGTTACATGAAAATGACGGTCATCAACATCAGTTGATACCTCCTCCTCCTCCCTAATTCTTGCAGCTCGTCCTGCTGGACGTTGCAAAATAGGCGCCATCTGGTCCATGAATTCCTGCTCCTCCTGCCGAGCTTCTTCTTCTGAATTATTTCCCTCTGCAGCTTCAGTCACAATTTCCTGAACATTTTCCTTAAGCGCAGAGGCCATGGGATGGTCGCCTGGCTGTTTTTCCAAGGTTTTGGCCAGTGCTACCAGATCTATGGAATCTTGTGGTCCTTCTGACTGTTCAGGTTGGTGCAACGGGCCTTCTTGAGTGATGAATTCTTCAATTCTGGTCGTGCCCACGAGAGGATCAATCAATGACCCACTTCTGTCTGATATCTGATTTGATTTGGCTTTTCTCCAGCATCAATTCTTGTTTCAATCTGTTCGTTGATGTTCTGTCTCAATTCTTCCCGAAGTGTTTCAGCACTACGAATAAAAGGGCCAGTCCATCTTGATGGTTGTTCTTCTTTGATCTTCAATCCCTTTCCTTCGATCTTCAGCTCGAAGTCTTCCTCATCACCCTGTTCAGCCTCTCCAGATTTCCTGCTTTCCAGATCAGCTTGCATTTTCTTGGCAGTCTCTTCATCCTTCGTCTGCTGAATGTTCTTTCTGATCTGCTCCTCCTCTGCAGTTTTCTTTTCCATTGCCAAGCATTCTTCCTCAGTCACTTTCTCTACTCCCGAACCACCTGTTACTTGATCAATGAGGCCGGCTAATGCAAGTTCATCATTTTGCATTTTCTGGCCAGCTCAGCATCGAATGCCACTTGATGCTTCTTTTTCGGGGGTGGCGGTGGCATCGGCTTCTTACCTCTGTCCTTGGGATCTGTGGGCTCTGCCACTTCCTAGCAGTTGGCTCAGGTTCCTTGATCTCCACTTTCTTTTCCGGAGCTCTTGCTGGTTTATCTTTGTCAGCAGATTTTATCAACCTTCTCCTCGTTCCCGGTTGAGGTGCTGGCTGACCTTCAGATGTAACAGCAGTATTGGATGTTTGCTCGGGCGGTATGGGTGCCTTAGTGGTGGCAGGTGCTGGCATTTCAGATTGAGCTGGCTGTATTGGAGTCCGGACTGCTTCTTGCTGCACCACTGGCTCGGACGTAGCAACTTCTTGCACTTCAGTCTGCCCTCTTGGCGGTAAAGCCGAAGCTTGTACTGCTGGCTGGGTAGGCTGTGGGTTGGCATCAGGAGGAGTGGAGAAGTAGGCATCAATCTCAGCGTCTGGATCTTCTTCTCTGTTTGGTTCATCCTCATAGCCCAGTTGCTTCTCGGCGCGCTGTAAGTAATCCTCAATAAAACTCTTTTGAGTGATTCTCCCCAGCTGGTCCTCCCAGTCCTTCTTGATCTTGGCGCAGAACTTACTCCGAACATTGTTGTTGTAGTGCAAGATCTTCTTCCCGTTTGCAGTGCTATTACAGTATTCAAGTGCAAACTTGTCCATCTCCATAATCAGATCCCAGTAAGAATCCCTGTACTGATTCATCATAGCTCCTATCAGATCCTTTTAAATTCCTTCAAGGTAGGACATATCTTTTGCCGAATCATACTTGAGATACACTCCAGCCTCAGTCTTTGATAGTAAATTGAACTGCCTTTCCTTTTTCTTTTTGGGTTTCCAGCCACCTTTGCGTATATCCACTTGCAGCTGTTCCCTTAATACTGCTATGTGCTGGGGAAATTCATCATCCTTGTTTGTCCCATACCGTCCATACCTTCTATGTGTGAAGATGGTTTCGAGTACCTCATCTGCAGGTAACGATATTCCCTCATCCAGAAAAGACTTAGTGATGCTTGTATTGCCTTTTCCCCAGACCGTAGTCAGTTCGTCCCATTGATCGCGTGTATCCTTGATCATCTTCCTCATTGTATTCAATAATGAGGTGTTGTGGCTTTGTTCAAACTTCTCAGCGTGTTTGAGGCGGTTGTACAGATTGAAGGTCAACTCTCGATGCCTGGCACGAGCTAGATCTGTAATCCACCTCTGCTCCACTGGTCCTTTTGCTTCAAACAGATATGGATTCCACTTGAATGGGAATGCTTCATACATCATGATGGCTCCACTGTTTATGACCCTACTTAGATCCATCTGCTTGTGCTCGAAGGCCATCCAAACTTGAGGATCTATGATCTGATTAGGGATGATGATGTCGAACTCAGCGATATTTGGGTCTTTCGTCCCTTTTTCCACATGTCAGTTCCACACAGCCCTGTGCTCTTTGAACTTTAATTGGATGCGTTCGTGGTGGACTTCTGGAGTTGTCTTTTCATCTTGAGGGGCATGCTCCATCATCCTCATCCAAAACTTCTTCAGAAAATGATAGTAATCCCTCTCTATCGATGCAGCAACTATTGTTCTTTCTTCTGGAGGAATATGCACGTCCCATCCCGGGGGAAGTTTCAGTTTTTCATCCGTAGTGTGGTCCAGAGGTACTTTGTGAACTGATTTGATGGCATCTCTCATGTCCTTAATTTCTGTTCGATCAATTGAGGCCTCCTTGCCAGCAGCCTCATATGTGCAGTCAGGCAACCCGATGCCTGATCGTACTACCAACTCATTCCTGAAAAAGGCCAAAGTGTTTAGGCACATCCAAATTTTTATAATTTTTCAAAGATTACTCAAGTTTGAAAATCAACATCCTCACATTTTGAGCTTTGCTAAGCTCGAAATGTGATTTAAGTGATTTAATCTTGAGTTTATTAAGAGATCCAATGATAAGGTACTAATGCCTTAGGACCTAGAAGGAGATATCTTAATTGGACTATTGAGTCCAATCAAAAGGGAGAAATAATAAAAATAAAATGAAATAAAAAAATAAAGTGGTCATTGGACCGAAAATTCTTTTTTTTAATGGGCCATTGGGCCCAAAAGTTTGTTTTTCAAATTTTATTAAACAAGCTCGAGGCACTTGTTGAAAACGGAATGAAATGACGGCGATGGAATGGATTGCTCGAGAATGGCATGTGCAATGGAGACGTGGCGGAGTGGAGTTGCTATTTCCGGATTGTTTGGACTGTCATTGGACAGTTAAAACGTTCAAGAAAATTGCAAACACTATTTTTTAATTTTAAAATGGTTGACTTGTTTTTATTTAATGAAAAGTGGGATGTGTGTAGTCCCATTTTTTGGATTTTGTAAAAAGATAGCAGTTGAGGTGGCAAAAATACTGCTACTTAACTCACACTTTTTAGTTCCATTGGGAACAAAAACACTTGTCAACCAATTCCTAGTACTATTTTTGTCTTTTTGCGGAAAAAGTGATTGGCCAAAGGGGCTTTGGTGTGCACAGACATGCCAAAACAATACAAACACTCACTTTCCTCAATTGCTGCACACACACACAGACATACCATAACAGGGAAAAACAACATTAAATGCATATAGGCATGCAATATTCATGAGCACAATAAGGTAGAAACATAAGATCATACTCTTATCCTGGCTAAAACATGGAATTTTGGCAAGAAATTTCCACAGATTTAAGACAGAACAAAATAAACCTAGGAACCCTAGAACTCAAAGGTTCAACAATGGCGGCCTCCAAGACTCCATTGCCTCTTAAGTTCTCTAAAAAGTCCTAAGTTCAAAATTCAAAATGCCCCACAGCAATCGAACACTCCCTAGTTGGCAAAATAACCTCCCCATCTTCCCATCATGCTCGGCCAACACCCAAATAAAATCCACTCGAATACTGCCCACAACAAAACATCCTCAAGAATGAACTCTAATAAGCAAATCAGGCCATAATAATGCATATTCATACATTTTTCAAGTTCCACACATCAAAAATTTCCAGAATCTCTAGACTCGCGAAAACAGGGGTTCGAGAATGCGCAGGAATCGGATGGAAAATACTTACCAGGGTTCGGTCTGCTTCGGGGGCGAAGATGAAGATGGAGGTTCCATTGGGTTCGCGAAAAATTGGGCAGAGTAACGCCTGGAAGTAGTAGGAATTGAGTGCGAGGAACATTGTGGTGTTCTTCGGGGAAGGTTTTTCGCGTATGAGCAGTTTTCGAAAATTTTCTAAGTGTGGGAGCGTGGGGAAGAAGAGGGAGGGGAAGGGGTTTAAATACTAATGGGCCGGTCGCGGAACCCTAGCCCATTGTCGCGGAACAGGGTTACGCGACCAGGCTCGGCGACATTAGAGGTGTCGCGGAATATGGGACTTTGTCGCGGAGTCATGCTCCGCGACAAAGGGTGCCGCGACAAAATTAGGAAGGAAAAATGGGGTCGTGTCACGGAACAGGAGCTTTGTCGCGATGCAGTGCTCCGCGACAAAGTGTTCCGCGACAAAGACAACAGAGTTCAGGGATGAGTGGAATTTTGTCGCGGAATTGCACTTGGTCGCGATGCTGTGCATCACGACAAAATGGTTACTCCGCGACAAAGACAAACAGGGTTTGATGATGAGGGGATCTTTGTCGCGGAGTTGCACTTGGTCGCGGAACGTTGTTCCGCGACAAAACGGTCATTCCGTGAAAAACTTTTTGAATTTTCAAATTTTCAACGGACTGGGCCCGAGTGTGATGTTGGGCCTGAGTCCATTTTATTTGATTTGGACCTAAATGAATTCAGTCCAAATAAATTCAAAACATTGGGCCATTATTTAAAATAATCTACTTGCATAAAATTAGGTTGGGTCAGTTCCATTTATCTGCGAGATTTATTTCAGATCTTAAATTGCTTTAAATTCCGAAAATAATTTCTCAGATTTATGGAATTTTCCCAACCAAGAACCTGGTTTTCCATGCTTTTTCTGCTCCTTCTTTTTGGGTGGTTCCGAATTTCCTGCAAGACAGATAAATACCCATTTGGTTAGGTTTTCTCCTCAGTTCAACATCCTCACATTTAGAGTCTTGGTACTCTAAATGTTCAATTAATCTTGAGGGTACTTTTTCTGTTCTGAATTAGATATATTACATTAAACTAAGCTAATATATGAGTAATCAGGAATGTAATTCTCTTAATAAACGACGCTGCATCCTCCCCGGCAACGGCGCCATGAAACTTTTGACAATTTCTGCACACGAGTATTTTCTAAAATATACCAGGTTAAATTTATTAAATGGAAAGAGCTATGATTCACGGGAAGGGGTTTAGGGATATATCAAGATTGTTATTCTTTTTATTACTCAAGTGTGGTGCTTTAATTTCAAATGGCGCTGTGGCCCTTGAAACTTTTGACAATTTCCGTCCCACGAGCTTTTGCTAAAATATACCAGGTTAGATTTATTAAATGAAAAGAGTTATGATTCACGGGAAAGGGTTTAGGGATGTATATTAAGATTATTAGTCTTTTTATTACTCAAGTGTGGTGCTTTGGTTTCAAATGGCGCTGTGGTCCTCTCTGTCATGGAATGTTGACAAATCTCATGGCATAGCCGGGATAGGTTGACCTTCAGCCTGTCACACTGAGGATCCCCGGCAGATATGCCATGATACTTCTCATCAATTCTTGCCATAAGAGTTCCTGCCATGAAACTTTTGACAGGTTCCCACTTCATGAGTATTTTCCGAAAAATTATGATCCTGGTTTAGGTTTTATTTAATGAAACCAATTTATGATGGTGGAGTTGTGATTAGGGATATATTTATAAGTAGTCATGTTTTTATTGCTCGTGTTTAAGAAACTGTGCCCCCGAAAGCGCACGGTGTCAAAAATTGCAGTAATTTATAGTAAGACCGGATCGTTCACTGGAGGATGTGCGATAGAAGCAGGGCCCACGTCGTTTTACTAGATTTTCCATTCGTATGGCTCAATAGGTTTGAAAGATGATTAATATCTACTGACATGAATTTAAACTAGATCTTGAAAGCAGTTAAATTAATCTACAAAGCAGATAAATCTATTCTAGAAAGCGGATAAAAATTATTCTAGGAATGCAGTAAACATTATCTATGAAAGCAGGGAAAAGGTGCATTGTGCCAACCGTGAAGCTGAATCACAATGTAGACAGAAAGGACAGGAAGAAAAGAATGAAAATTGGACAAGAGCGAGATACAGCAATATTAAACTTCCATTTTTATACGCAGATCTTTGTTTGGGATAATTCTATCAGATAGCTGATTCTCATGCTCTCAATAATGCTTTCCCTTTAACAGACAGGTACTTGCAATATGAGTTTACATGTTCTTAAGACCGCAAATTCTAAGATACCACAGATTTGTAACTGCCCTGGCCTGGGTGTGTTACTTCATCTGTGGTGGAAAAGCAACACCTGACATATCATTTATTGAAATGCCAAGTACTACTATCATTCTCCCATGTCACACCCAAAGATTCGAATTAAGCCCTAAACTATCCCTTAACTGTCAATCCTAGTAGCAGTTACACAACTCTCAATACAACCGAGTGACCTCTAATGAAAGCGGTTAAAAGAAAGCGGTAAAGAAAGCATTTAAAACCTATCACTCGGAGGTTTTGAAAATCTGACCCTGGTAGTAAAAGACAGCTCCCCATCAGGATGAAGGAGTATGGATCAAGAATTCCCGGCTCTCAGTGAACCACTAGTGTGTTCACTTCCTTCCGGGTGATTATGAGATACAAACTAATGAAACGAACTAATAAATTAGTTCGTTCCGGATGCACTCACTCAGGACTCAAAAGTAGGCTTTGGCAGAAGAGGATAGCAGTTGAAAGAAAACTCAACCCTATCTTGGAAAATAACCAAGGCCTGGATGATGTTCCTCTAAGATTATTTACTACACTGTATTTGAATCCAAGTGGACCCCATCTCGGTGTAGCACTTAATCTTACATTTCCATCAACCAGCAATTTTGGAAAATAATGGATTTGAAAATCATTCCCTGTCAGGTACTAGACTCTCAGTTAAAACACAGACCCTTTCAGTCTAGGCGAGACCTAATCGCTGAATCTGCTTCTAATTTCCCAAAATACAACCCTTGACAGGATATGAATTAGTCATAACTGAAGAATTTATCCCTTACTCAGATCCGGATTTTATAAAGAGGTTTTTGTTGGAAATTTATAAAGCAATATCTGTTTAAGATCTAGACTTCTATTGTCCAAGGGAAGGATCCCAAAATAATTACAGACCACAATAGTATATAATATTATCATGCATAAAGATATATGGAAGTGTAAAATTAATTGACCCAAAATATAAATGCGGGTCTAGACAGAAGGTGAACACAGATATGAAGTAGTCAAGGGACCAAAGTAATGGCAGAATAATCAGGTGGACTGTAAACATCCACTGTCCAATTTCCCAATTACTCGGATGGAGCGAATTTAGACAGCTTAGACCCTATAATGGTGGTGTCAACACCAGTTGGGCCTCCACTGTCTGTGAATTCGGATAAAAACCTACATGCTTCCCTTCTATAATGATCATCAGTTGGCATTGACTGATGCCAACTGACTCCCAGTACGGATTGGAATTTAGGTTTGGAAATTAAGATAATAATAAAAATAAAACTGTATCTGGATGGGAGTCAGCCGAGCAGCTATTATAACCCCGGATGGGCGAACCGCCAAGGCTTCCACTGACAGTCGTCCAGACCATGCAAAATAAAAATTAGTAACTAATACCCAGAATACGAGCTAGTTATCCATGAGGGAGTACCTGCCAACATTAGTCTGATGTATTCTTTACTAATGGTTCCACACAACACACAAAGACAAAATAAATAAGAAATAAAAGAAGATCCCTTGTATGAGAGACATTGGTTTCTCATGCAAGGTTGTGGATTGGGTCCACATGTGATGGTCTTAAATAATCCTTCCTACCATAATTAATTACAGTCCAGATTATCTGTTTAAGCCATCAAGATTTTGTTTATACAAGAGTGTTTTAATGGCAATTGAACAAAGTTCCTTTAATCATGATGATTGTCGATGTTTGATTATTACTAATCTCAATCCTTAATCATTAATGAGTCAAGGGTTCAATCAATTAAGTGATGCAAATGGAGAATCAAAATTTGGGCAGCATAACACCCTATATTGCAATTCCAGAATGTTACATCCTAACCCGTGGGGTTATGATGTGAATGTTGCAATATAAAATAGGAAGAGAATGAAGGTTGTTTGGGATTAAATAGAGGGAGAGGAACCCTTGTCGCGATATCATAAATTTTGTCGCGGACCGAGGTCCGCGACATGGACATCCCGACAAGTTTTTAGAATTTTTGGCAGCATAACGCCTCTTTGTCGCTATGCAAGATTTTGTCGCGGAACGTGGTTCCGTGACAAGAGTGACATCGCGACAAAGTGTTTTCAGAAAATTCCTAAAGCATTTGAACCTTTGTCGCTATGCATGGAAATTTTGTCGCAGAACGTGGTTCCGCGACAAGGTGTTCCGCGACAAAGTGTTCAAAGATCAAGGAACACGGCATAATTTTTCTGTCTCAGAATGGGATTTTGTCGCGGAACGTGGCTCCGCGACAAGATGATTCCGCGACAAAAAGCCATGAAGACAAAATGCAAGAGTTTGGCTCCTTTGTCGCTATGCATGGACAGTTTTGTCGCGGAACGTGGCTCCGCGACAAGGTATTCCGCGACAAAGGGTTTTAAATTATGGAGACAAGTGTCTTGAAACACCTTGGTCGCGGAACAGCCATTTTGTCGCGGAACGTGGTTCCGCGCCAGAAGGCGGTTGGCGCCCAAGGTGGTTCAGGACAAAAGTCAGAAAAAGCAGAAATGAACAGTGGCATGCAAACAGCGTGATCTCACCCTATTTCAGATCAAAAAGCTATTCTAAGCTAAAAATAAGCAAGAAACATTCAAAATAAAGAAGAACATGCCTAAACAAAAATAACAAGGATGGGCAGAATATTAAAATAAAGCAGGAGTCCTAATCTAGGGTTTAGTCACACATCCACACAACATTATCCATAAAATGCTAACAGTAAACATAAATAGGCATAATGGGGGTCAAGAGACCCCAAAACGAAAAAGAAAGCATAAATCCATGGGGTGTGAGACCCATTTCATGATTTGGGACACAAATGATGAATGTTTTCCCATATTATTGAAGAGGTATTGTTAATACCCATGATTTGGGTATTACAAACCCTAAAACAAGAGTTTAGAAACCAAAACATGGTATAAAAAATGGCTATCTAAGCAACTGTGAACAGTAGAAATACTAAACTAAGCTAAACTAAGAGCAAAAATTAAATAATACATGAAAATAAACCTAAACTACTCTACCTAAGGAAGAACTCTTAAGCTTGCCTGCAAGAGCTCTACAACAATTTCAATCTCTCCAACTAGCCAACTCCTAGCTCATGGGAGGCACCTCATATTTATAGAAGTGTAACCCTAAGCCCATGGGCCTTGATTCTAGCCCATTGTGTCTTAAGACATCACACACATCACAGCTTTGTCTCGGAGCATCAAGTTGGTCGCGGAACACACTGCATGTGGCAAGGCTTCTCGACTGGGTCTTGTGTCTCTAATTGTGTATCTTGGTCGCGGAACATGCCTTTGTCGCGGAGCATGCCATCGCGACAAAGGTCATCGCGACAAAGGGCTTGGCTGGTCTCCTCTTCATCTGGGCCACTTGGTCGCGGAACCCCTCCTTTGTCGCGGAACACTGCATCGCGCCAAGGGGCTTCCGCGACAAAGGTCTTCCTGGGCCTGCTGGATTGGGCCAGATGGGCCGAAAATATTCTTTTTGTGGGCTTTTCTATCTTTTTCCCATCTTTTTGTTTCCTTTTCTTTTTCTCATGTTTTTGGATTTTTCTAACATAAATATGTAATAAAATTGTATATTTATGCCTTTTTCATACCAGCTTATTATTTTTACAATTATGCATAAATCAGTCTAATTCGACTGCTTTCTTACTTAATGTAAGACCGGAATGCGATCAAATGCCCGTTTAAGACACGGAAATGGATTGAAAATAATGGTCATTTCTGGCCATTATCAGTTGTGTCCCTTTCCTTCACATTCATAGCAGATGATAGAAGTGAATTTATCTATCTTCTCAGGCTCTTTAGATTTCCTGAATTTGTTACCCTTACTGTCCTATCTCTTTAAGCCTTTGGATTGATGTTTATCTGTTGTTGATGCATTACTAGAATTACCCTTTTGATTCTTTCCTCTCTGAAACTGTCTGGTCCTCTTTTCTTGAAGAATTCTAGCTATCCTTTTCGTAATCAGTGACATCTCCTCTTCCAGATCATCATTGCACTCCTCAATCACCTCAGTTCTCAGTGCAATATTCTTTGACTTACTCTTGCTTCTTGAATCAAGATGATTCATCTCATAATTCGGTAGATTTCCAACAAGTTCTTCCAAGGTCATTGTGGTGATCTTTGCACTCTCTTCTAGAATAGAAATCTTTCTAGAATACTTGGGAGACACTATTCTCAACATTTTCCTGACTAATTTATGCTCATCAAAACTCATACCAAGTTCAAGACATTGATTAACAACATCTTGAAATCTTTCAAAGTATTGCGAGATGTTTTCATCATCAGTCATCTCTAATCTGTCATAAAGAGATTCTACTCTATGTAGACGAGTCATTTTGACATCTTCTGACCCTTCGAATCGGACTTCAAGAAATCTCCACATAGCCTGAGCTGATTTACAGTTTTTGATCATACGATGTTGTGCTTCTTCCACGGCAACACTGATAGCATTCATAGCAGTAAAGTTTCCTTGCTTAGCAGTACGTTCGATTGCAGTTAATTCATCTCTTCTTGCGAGTCGAGGCGGAGGCTGTTCAGCACCTTCTGTTGCTGGTTTGTCTGTTCTCATGGGAGGTTCCCATGCTGTTTCAACAGTATCCCAGACTTCATCTCCTCGAGCCATCAGGTAGAATTGCATTCTGCATTTCCAGTAACTGTAGTTTGTCCCGTCAAAGATCGGAGGCCGCAAATGTGAAATCTCTCTGCTCATTGTGAATCTTTTTCTTAAACTAATCTTCTTTAGAAGAATTGATCTGATACCAATTTGAAGGTCCCTTGTAGCCTGTTGTCAGAGAGATATGCAAACAACCAAAAAGTAAAGTGCGTAAAGTAATGAACACGGTGGTTGTTGACCCAGTTCGAACCTCCTGTCCTACATCTGGGGGATTCCAATCCAGGCTTAAACTCCACTAGATCAAGACTCAAGAACCTTACAAACTATTCTAACAATCTCTGCACCTAGCTCGGTCTGGTAGTTAGAGCTCCCCCTCAACTACAGATCTCCCTCAGAATACAAATGATTAAGAACAGTCTAAGAACTCGAATCCCTGTCTAACATGCAATATGAAATCCTATCTATCTTTCACTCATTCAAGATACTATCTTGAATTTACAGAATTCTCTCAATCAATCTCTCAAGATACAATCTATCTACACAACAAGAACTAATTGAGAGAAGAACAGAATGATCACTCAATAATTCTCTCCAAGAACTTCTTGATCAATCTCAGTAAAGTATATCAGAAGTGTGTGTGTTGTAAAAGTTGCAAAGCGTATATTCTTTGTAGAACAATTGTAGCCAGCCAAGCTGCAAGGTATATATAAAGTATCGCAAGGCAGTTGCAGTAACAGCGGCAGTTGAGTTCCACAAAGAGTAATTTCTTGTTGTTAGCAGACAGTGCAAACATCAACCTGCATGAAAAGCAAACAAGTGTGCCAACACAAAAGTTACCTTTCGTAGCTTTTTTTGGTACAATGTGACGCCAAGACGTCGACAAAAGAAAAGTAAAAAAGTGGTGGGGTAGTTGAAACTACTTTTCAATTTAATTAATTTTTAAAATCTTTATTAGATTTTATGCCAAAATAAATTTGGTTTTTTTTTTACACTAAGTTTTAAAGATTGTAAATACGAAAAGAAGCTTTGCAAACAAATGCTACTCTTGATAGCTTTTGAAACTACTTTTTACTTTAATTTTAAAAACTACATTTGCTTATAAAACACATCTTATATAAATGTAAAAGCTCCATCACCTATCAAAATCTACAACTCCTATAAAGCTCCAAATCCCAACAAATAGCAACTTCATCTCGTGATTACATCTCGCAGCAGTGAAGGAATTTTTTTAGTTGTGTCTCAAAAAATTATAGAAATTATGTTTAAATTAGGGACCATAGTCAAAAAAAAATATATATATATTGAAGAAACCTAGGTTGGAATGAATTAGAGCCTATTTGGATGGACTTTTGAAAGAAAACAATAGCCCAAAGCAAAAGCAGAAGTAGAAGCCAAAAGCAGAAGCATGTAACTTTTGTGTTTGGATGAAATTTTTGAAAAACAGTTTTTTTTTTTCAAAAGTGTGTTTGAATGTGTAAAAATGAAAAGCGCTTTTGGAATGTAATAATTACAAAAAAGGACATGTTACTTATATGAGAATAATATATATTTATGGTGTAATTTAAATAAATTAGTGGGAACATTTAAGATTTTGCACACATTCCTAGGTGTTTTTAGCTTATGCTTTTGGAGAAGCACCCCTTAGTCTGTTTCTTTCACAAGCACTTATTTGGCTTTTCGATGTGCTTTTGTTTTTTTTTCAAAGGCCAATCCAAACACCATTTTTCACCAAAAGTGCTTTTGAAGCAAAAACCAAAAGCACTTGCTCAAAATCCCATCCAAATGGGGCTTTATTATAGTGTCACCCCAGAAATACAGTGGTACAACAAGTTTAATTAAGTTAAATATGAAAAAATTCTACCTTAAAATACTAATTTTATCAATTTAAGTGATGTTCTGTGCCACCACCGCTTACCAAGTAAATCTGCCCCTGGCTCGCAGCTATAGCTAATTATGCATATAACACATCATTTTTCTCTAAAATTTAATATCACCTAAGAAAATAAGTATTTTTTTGGATATTTATAATGTGTATTAGATTATTAACAATAATTAATTAATTGAGCAAAATTACCATAGTCTGAACTTGATTGTTGTCATATATCTTGTTTTCCTTAAGTAGAAAGTTCTGTTCAAGTTTGTTGAAATTGTTCATGTGGGTTGAGTTTGGATTGTGTCTTGTAGAAATAAAGATATTTTTCAAGCTCAGCTTGTGTGAAATGGAGGAAGGTGTGTTTAAATCTCGATCCATATTTAATGGTGATATTCAAAAGTGCTACGTATCAAGTAGTTTCTTTACAAATCTATAGATAATTGGATATCCCACAAATAAAGACAATTGTTTAAACTTGTCACTTGTAGTTGTAGGTATGTTGGGAACAGATGGAGACTGGACCAGTCCAAAAAGGGAATAGGTGCAGTATAATGAGATTGTGTTGGAACCATAAAGGTTGTTGGGCCAATCTAAGAAGGTATTGGGTTCATGATAAAGAAAGTATTCATACATGAAGCCCAAGACAGTTAGAAAGAAATGGCCCCCGATTCAAAGCTGGAATGAGGTTCTGCCGAAAGAGAAAGTAAATTGTCAGGCCGAGCAAGAGACAACTGGAACAAGGAGTTTTCGATTGAAAAACGGTTATTTGGTGCCCATTTGTCCAACATGTAAACCCGCTATTGAAAACAGGAAAAGGGAGCTCACGAGCAGCCGAGAATTTACCCTTATTCTGTCAATTTAATTTCATGTATCTTTACTACTTTCCTTTACCGCTTTCCTTTTTAGTGTTAGCTCGGTTCCGATTCCAATTGTTTTTATCATCGAGTTAGCCGTTGCTTCTTAGTAATAGGTAAACTCTTTGTTCGATTGATATTGTAATTGATTTCTCCGTTTTACGGTGGAAATTGAATCGGTTTTATCATGTTTGGACACACAATCCTATCAAACCCTTGCCGGTTTGATAATTTGTCAGGCCGATCCCCTTGGAGAGAAAAAGGTCCTAGGTCGGACGGAGACCAACAAGGTACCTACTAATGCCAGGGATAAAATTTGGGATAACCAGACATAATAATCCATGCAACTAAGATTCAATGGGATCACCAAAAGCATATGATCAATTGGATTCACTGAGCTCAATCTTTCTAAAGAGACGGCCTACAATAAAAGTTCATCAATGTTACACCATTACTGAATTGAATCTTTTAGATACAAGGCATACTGGTGGCAGTAGATGGTGGCTCAAGTAATAAAAACAATTTTTTAATACAATCTCTCGTATGTGCTTTTGTCTGAGAGCTCATTACTCAATCTGAACTAGAGAGCCTAAACTTTGTTGTTTTTTTTTTTTTTTGGGATGAGCTGAAACCAGAGAATACAAGAATCAGAAAAATCGAAAGAGGAAAATAACGACAGAAAAGCAAACTGAAATAAGAAGCCAAGCAAAGCCTCCCAACTAGACTCTGAAAGGGATCCTTCCAGCCACATCCGAGGCTAGAACTCCCAGCACGAAATATGGGGGATACATCTAAGAGGTGAAGAAAGCCTCCAAAGCCGCGCCATGTCTTGCCAATCTATCGGCCACTAGATTACCTTCATGGTACACATGAACTAGTCGGCACGTTTCGAAGGAGTCCCTTAGATCTCTTACCCGCTGTAGGATGGGCACAAAATGGTGGAATCGATTGTTAGACTCCACTGCCGCAACAGCCATCGGTGAGTCCGAGTAGCAGGTCACCTTCTTCAGACCAATTCCGACTGCATATTCCAATCCTCTCGCAATGGCAGTGATTTCAGCGACCTCGATGGAGTTGATCCCAAGGTAACCACATCCCCCCCTCCCCCCCCCCCCCCCAACACCAAAGCCCTTCATTGTTCCGGATAACAAAACCAAATCCCGAGCTGCCTGGATTTCCCCAAGCACTCCCATCCACATGAATGATCGAGTTTGCGACTTCCCTCTTATTCCATTGAACAAGCCTATTCTCCTTAGTAGCCATATTCTGCCCCTTATCAGCCTTAGCCATATCCCACGATATAGCATGAATATCCATGTGAATGTTCCAGACAGATTTATGATGGCCCTTAAGGACTCGAGTATTCCTATCAATCCATATATGCCAAAGTGCAGCCAATCCATATATGCCAAAGTGCAGCCACAAAACCGTGGCCATACATCCGGATCATGGCGTACAATAGATTTTTTGTAATACCCGAAAAATTACCGGAAAGAATCCTATTTTGTGTATTATTATTATTATTATTATTATTATTATTATTATTGTTAACCATTTGGTAATTTAAAACTTTTTATGGGATTAGTAACTAGTAATACACATATTTGTGAGACCCTCTTATAATGTAGTAAAATGAAATTTGGATAGGCTAAATTTGGAAAATGAAAATAAATGGCATGACAAATGGATGGGAATGGCAGATGATGGGAACGGCAGAATTGGTGGATTCAATGCACTAGGGAATTGATTAGGGGAAATTAGTGGATAATAAAACTTGTTTATGGCTAATGAAAGCAAATGACACTTCAAATTCTACCCTGCCGTTCAGATTGCAGAATATAGGGAAGGTCATTTTGTTTTCATTTCCCTTACAATCAACAAAATTCTTCAGTCCATACAATAGTTCTTGGAGTATTTTCTATAGTGTTTTGGTGAGAGTGCTGTTGTGGACAGACATAGGCTTCAAGTTCTAAAGTTTCCCATCTTCGATCACTAAGGCAGTAAGTAAATCCTTCCTAACTCTTATCCTTGTCCATAAACTCAAAATTCAGGATTACAAAATCTCAAATCTTAGACTTGTCCAAAAACGCAGCCATTTGGACACGGTGTTGGGTTCGCCGACTGATCTTCGACCCTAGGGACCATCAAACTCGAATTCTTTATCTAAATCTCCTATTTCAGTAAGTTGATATCGTACACACTGAGTTTTAGAAGTTGTGGTTGAGTAAAAATCGAGTTATGAGTCTATTTCCATAATCTACATAATCTGTCAATTAGTGTTTCCCATGACTAGTTTTTGTTGTCTTGCATTTTCAACCTAGATCCGTGCGTTTTTAAAAGATATTTTCTAAATGAAACTTGTTCCTCACATTCCAAAGATGATACCTGTAAATTTTTACAATTTTTGGAATTTATTTGATGGCCCAAAATCGATCTGTTATTCTGCTATAAACCTGCTGTCAGCTTCGATTTTGGATGAGTTCGGTTTTGTTGTGCATTTTAGATCATCCTATGGTCATTATTTGTGATCAATGCCTTCATGAGTTTTGTGTCATATTGCGTCTGAATGTCTCCGTCAATTTTTATGATTTTAGGTCTCGTTTGAAAAAGTTATGCATTTTTAATCACACTGTGGTCGAATTTGCTGAACCTTTTAAAATCCTTGAATCTAGGCTTTCTGAAATCGATTTAATTGGCCTGTTTAGATTCCAAATTTGAGGATGCCTATTTCTATAAAAATGTTCATCTTGGTGTTTTCTAGCTCCTGTAAAATTGTCGGAATTTTTAAAAATGTTTTGCTACATTTCCAAAAGCAAAACTGAATACTGCTACGGTTGCGAATTCATGTTTAAAAATAATGAAATCCATGTTTGTATTTGGGGTGATTTTCAAGTCGATTTCACTCATGTTGAATTATATATATTCTGGAAATGTAATCACTTTATTATAATGATAAAAAGTGGATTTTGAAACTTTGAGAGTTTTGATCGAGTGGGATGCTCGATATTATTTCTTGAGGGTAAGTGCACTAGGTGGAGCTTGTTAGGCCGCCCCCTCTCGTAGCCAAAACGGCAATTATGGTAAATGGTTTATTACTGATTGTAAGAGTCTATACTCCTAGATGTATCCGTATGGGTTATCTAGGGCTCCAGAGCGGTCTGTATAGGGTCACTGCTTTCATAACCCTCGTGGGTACGAATCCCAGAGGTTGATCCCAAGGGTACGTCCCTAGGATCCTTATTATGAATTTGAGTCATTGTGGTGTTAGTCCCAAAGGGAATTTATGGTGTCCTCGATTATAACGAACAATGGTAAAATATTCTTGTGGCAAGTGTAAGAGATTTCGTAAATTATTTTATTCGTCTCTTTAATTAAAAATCCTATTTTTATATCATCTTCTAGAATTTTTAAAATTCGATGTGTTGTATATTAACTTACGCAGTACCTTTGTACTGATTAGTTGTTATTTCCTATATTTTTTTTCCAGATTTTGTAGAGTAAGCATTCGCACGCGGGATGGGATTATTTCTTATGAAGACTTGTCGCATTTTTAATTTATTTAAATTCTGTACTGAGACTCTGGACTTGTTTTGGCCGCATGTTTTGGCCCTATTTTAGCTTCCGCACTGTTTTAAATTATGCATGGTAGACATACTCTGATTTTAACTTCGGGCATTGTTTGAATGGTTTTTAATTATTTTAAATATTGGTACAACTTTAGCCTTAGCATCTTTTTAAATAAGATCGATTTGATCGTGTCTTATTTAGAAAGGTGTGGCGGTAGCGTCCCGGCCTGGGTGACCGAATCCGGGGTGTTACACTTTTAATGTTAGATTTTTGCATATGATCACAATCAGAAGGCACCTTAACGCGGATCTTCTTCCATATCTGATGAGTCCACTTGCATGTAAATATACAATGACTCCATGTTTCCTCCCTAACCCCGCAAAGCACACATAAAGGGAGATTTCCCATTACATTATTGGAACCGGGTTGCATTGACAGGAAAAGAATTGTGACATATCAACCACAACAAAAATTATAGAGACCTTCCAGATCCATTTCCAATTCTCCTTCTCACCTCCTCGTCCGGCCAAGAAATGGTAGGTCGAGCTTACCGTGTACATACCATTAGGTGTGCTCTACCAAACCCACAAGTCCGGGACATACTCATGTAATTGCGGTAGAGTTGTAGCCCTAATTTCTTGGAGGATTGAATCCGGAACTTGTGAATATATGTCTTTCCAGCATCACTCTCCATCTTTGATGATATCCCTAATCTGTAAATGGCTATCCCGACTCGCGACAAATGGGAGAAGGGGACAAAGTTGTGATCCGTTCCACAATTGGAGAACCAGAGTGAAGATTTGCCATCCCCTATCCGAAGCTTAAATCCATCCTGCAGTATCTGAGCCACTTTTCGAAGCAACTTCCCTAGTTTAGATCTGTCCTGCTGGTGATGAGAAGAAAAATCCCCCAAATCATAACTGTTTCCCTTTATCAACTTTACCCACATCTTATCCTGTGAGCGCAAGGATTTCCATAATAGTTTTCCCAAAAGTGCTATGTTCATGATCCGGGCCTTTCGTAGACCAAGTCCCCCAACCTTTTTAGACATTGAGACAAATTTCCATTTTAGTAAATGAAGCCCCTTGTCGTTATTATCGTTCCAAAGGAATTTATTGATCTTCCTATCGATAGCTCCCCATATGGCCTCGGGTAACCAATGGAGTTGCATGACATAGATGGGAATGGCCGCTATGACGGCGCGGGAGAGGGTGAGGCAGCCAGCCTTGTTCAGAAATTTGCATGCCCAAGCTTTCGTTATTGCGTCAATCTTGTCCAAGATGGAGGAAAAGTCCCTACACCTCAACATGCCTTTAAGCATCGGAAAACCCAAATATTCATCAAAATACTTGGCTGTTGGTATGTTCAGGGTATTAGCCAGCCAAGATTTTTCCTCTTGTCCAACGGCTTTAGCGGCGAAAATGGAGGATTTTAGAGGATTCAAATTGGGGCTAGAGGCTAGAGCAAAGGAACTCAAGGCTTGAGATATACATGTTACACTTTCAGCATCCACCTCGGCACCAAGGATGAGGTCATCTGCAAATAACAAATGAGAGATGCCCATTCCCCATCCATTACCTCGGATAGGTTTCCATTTTCCCTTCTGGACCAACTGTTGTATTAGGAGGGATAGTTTTTCCATGACAAGGAGAAAAAGATAGGGGGAGATTGGGTCCCCCTATCGTAGCCCCTAGCCCGGTTTAAATTGCTCCAAGGCCTTGCCATTCCACAACACTAAGAAGACTGGAGATATGATATAGAACATAATGGTACTTCTGATCGAATCGGGTAGATCTAACTTTATTAGACATTGCTAGAGGTAATCCCAAAGCACGTTGTCGTACGCCTTAGAAACATCAATCTTAAGAATATAGGCCTTCATCCGTGACTGGGCGTCCGACAGTTGGCTTAATATCTCCCGCAAGGTCACAACATTGTCTATTGTAATTTGTACCTCTCCTCAGTAGGAAGGCTGCCTGTTGATGGGAAATAACAGCCTATAGAATAGGTGGATCTTGTTCACTATCACTTTAGTGAGTATCTTGTATAAGACATTATACAAGGTTATCGGACGGAATTCCTTCAAGCTAGTAGGCGCTACGACTTTGGGGATGGCGTCACAGCAATCTCTTTCACAAAGGATCCCTCGCTACATGCAGTCTTGAGGAAAATTATAAGTCTTAGGGCCTACGAAATGCAGAATCACTTGAAGAAGAGGGCTGGGAAACCATTCGGACCCGGTGAGGAGTATGCCTTCATTTCCTTCACCACTACATCCACTCTTCAAAGGTAATCTCCATGCCTAAATTCTTTTTGACATCAGTCGAGATAAGGACAAGAGCAGGTATGAACGGCTGGGAATCCAAGTCTCCCATTCTTTGATCGAGGGATAAGAGCGGTAGCATACAGTTCTTAGAAATAATGTCTTACATGTGTTTGCAAAACATCTTCATCCTCACTCCATTCATCTCCATTAATTAGCAGCCCATGGACCCTATTTCGATGGACTTTAGTTTTAGCATGAGCATAGAAATATGTCACGTTTCTATCGCTCAAGCGTAGCCATTTATCCCTAGCTCGTTGATACCAATGGAGCTCTTTTTGGGCCATTACTGTCTCCAGTTCTTGTCACAGCTCAGCTTCCAGCAATAAAAGGCGTACATAATCCACTCTTTTGAGAACCCTGGTGATCCCTCCAATCCTCTTAAGCAGCTTTTTTTTTCATTTGAAATTCCCGCCCTGTGATTTGTTAAACTCCAAGGACGCCTGGTTTACCCTCTCCAATTGTTGGCCAATGGAATTGGCCGGACGGGTCCAAGCGGTCTCCACAACAGGCTTATAATCACTCATCTCATTCCAAGCCGCCTCCCAATGGAAAGGCTTGCAGTTGGTTCCCTTCGGTGCTGCTCCACAAGAAAGGAGTAATGGGCAGTGATCCGACCCAACACGGGGGAGGACTTGGACAAAGCCACAAAGGAACCAATTCAGTCAATTTAAATTGATCACACATCAGCTAAGCCTTTTGGATATGCGTTGAGTCTCTCCCAGGTAAAATTCCCCCCTTGAGTATTGATCGTGGATAGCCCACACTCTTGTAGGATCTCCCCCAACTCTTTCGCTCTTGTTATGTTGTATAGTCCCCCTCTCACCTCCTCAGAGCTGAGAATCTGGTTCCAATTCTCCCGACGTTCCGCATATATGAGGAATGCATAAATTGCAGTAATGAACTAAGCCGAAGTCCCATTCAAAAGATGCAAAGTCACCATGCGTTCCCTGCTATCGAAATTTTCACCTAAAATTTGATCCCAATTTTGGAGAGTGCCCAGATTCCACTCGATTTACCACGAGCCTCCTCTATATACACGGATTCATATCCCTCTTGAACCAACAAATTTCCAATTTAGCAAAGGAAGAATGAGGCTCATACAAAAAGAGTAAATCTGGTGTATGTCGTCTCACCACCTCCTTAAGCATCCTTTGAGAATTTAACACTAAAATTCCACCGACATTCCACGAAACCATTTTACAATTTCTAAAAGGTGTAGAATCCATAAAAAACATTCTTAGGGGGTCAAGCCATTTACCGAACAGCCTCCACAATTAGGTACCTGAGGTGGCAACTTCATCTTCCCTTCCGGACCCCTCGGCCATCTCCTGGTCCCTGTCTGGTTCCAGATTTTCGTAACTTGAAATGTCCCTCGGAGCTTCCCTACCTCCATCCACGGCTCCCTAACATTCTCATCCACTGGAGATGCCTGAGGTCTCGCCCGCTTACTTTTTTTGTTTCCCCCATCACCACTAGTCTTTAAGAGGTCCTGTTGTCCACGACCAGGCAACTTTGTTACCTTCCCTCCCATCTTCTTCTTGTTCCGATTGCCCACTATGTTGGTTATGTGTTTCAAATGACCTTCTCCTCTCGTCAAAAGGCTGGATTGTAATTTTTGGGAATTGCCTTTAAAGCCCAATACCAGGTTACTGGGCCTTAGTCCAACGGATGTAGGTTTAGACGACCCTTTATTTTCCTTTTTTTATTACCTTAACCCACTCAACACACCATCATTTGTCTCACTACTAGCTCCAACAAAATCAACCTCCATGCTCACCACAGATATATCCTATTTCGTGATAGGGTCAGAGCCTTCACCTTTCCCCTCTTCTGCCAGTTTGTCATTTTCCTCTACTTGTGGTAAGTCAAACACCCCTTTCTGCCTTTCTTGTCACCCTGCTTAATGCTAAAAGAAGGCCCTGTCTCAGCAGTCCTAATATCTTCACCTTTGTCTTTACTGCTTTCTCCAATAATTGCACCATTTTCAGCATTCCCCTGACTACCAGCCACCGAAGCAATAGCCAGCTCCTCCACCAAAACCTCCTTTGTCGAGCAAGCATTGCTAGCATGCCCGTATCTTTGACTTGTGGTGCATATAAGGTGAAGACCTTTGTATGAGACGCGCTGCCAGTGGTTCCCATCAAGAATGCTGGTGACTAGGGGTTGGCTAAGATCAATTTCAACACACACACACACACACACGTGCATATCTCCCTCGATTTACAGTTTTTGTCATGTCATCCACTTTAACCGCGATTCCTAATACAAGCGCCATCTTTTCGATAACAAACTCATCATACATCTCCACCCCTAGCTTCAGAAATCTAGCCCACACAATAGTTTTCCTCGGCGTTTTATCAGAGGCATCGAAATTTGGTTTCCATGGAGATATAGTTAAATAGCTTTCAAACACCATCCATGGCCCTTCATTAAGAACCCTAGTACAGTCCTCAATCCTGTCAAACTTGACAAGAAAGTATCCATCATCGAGGTCCAACATTTTGAAGGTGCCTCTCATTTTCCAGAGATGAGAGAATCGGTCTTTTAAGGCAAGAAACCCTACCTTCTTTCCAACAACAGAGACGAAGATGCATCCTCCCAAGGCTTGTAAAGCCGCTTCATGATTTTCGGGACAAGGGTGATGCGAGGCTTAAGCATGTCCCCGTTGAGGAAATCTAGCTTCACTATATCCTCGGAAATGTTTTCGCATGTGGAGCATGCCGGAGCTTCCTCTTTACCTTCTAACAGTGTATCCCGAAATGACATTTTCTTGCCTCCGTTGAAAACAAAAGGTTTCGCTGGGGCATTTAGCAATGGGGGGAGTAAGAGGGGATCGTTAGGAGCAGGATGGGAGAGAGCATTCTATGAGGAGAGAGTATTCATCTTGAAGTTTTAAGTCGCTGAGAGCCTAAACTTTGTTGGTAACTGGTTTAATTAAGTTAGTTTAATAGTGGCTTCATCGCAAAAACAGTTTTAATTTTCCATTACGTAACATATACTACTTTTGTAAATTTTAATCAATGGAAATTATTTAAATTCAACATAAATAATCGTCTTATATTTTCTGAAGTCAGAAGTTTATTATTCGGTTTCACAAAAAAAAAAGAATAAAGAAAAAAAAACCTAGTATTAGTGATATACCTAAGAAAGAATCACAAAGTATCACGAACACCAATTTTTTTTCTTTCTTTCTTTTTTTTTTTGGTAAGGCTAGGGGAAAAAGAAAGAAAAGAAAAGAAAGCTGTGAAATTAATGTCGAGAAAACCATGTCCCGCAAAATCCGCAGCAAGCAAGGGCTTAACGGAGTCGGGGGAAACACCCAAGTGGTGAAGAATAACTCGCTATCCACACCACGTCTCGCAAGATGGTCCGCCACCATGCATGTTACCTTCGCGCAAAATATGTCCGAAAGAGCATGACTGAAACTCCTGTCGAATCGCATCAATGTTTTCTAATGAAGAAGAGAACCAATGGCCATTGAAGCGGCCACCGCGCAGCAACCTCATAGCTTCCAAGGAATCACACAAACAGCGAACTTCATCAATCCCCAACTGTCTGGCCAACCAAAGGCCATGAAGGCCTGCCAGCTCTGCCTGTACAACTGAAACATCCCCCAAAAACCCTGAAATACCTCCAATCCAGCCCCCAGAATGATCGCGAAGGACGGCATTGAAATCTGCCCGACCTCTGCTCGTCAAGGCGGGATCCGTCGGAATGAAGAAAAATCCCTGTCCATTATTTTCTTGTTTTAGCGAAATCCAAGTGGCGCTACCGCACATTTTTTGTTGTATTCTTTTAGTTTGGTTCGTATTTGAATATAGTTTGTACAGTTCGGTTAGCCTCCTGAATTATACATATTATTTAGGTCGGTCCTGTCCTGCTATGTCAAAGGCTTTCCATGCTGTTTGTTTGGGGTTAATTTATTACACTATAAAAATAACTTAATTAAAATAGGAAAGTGATCCATTAGAAATTGGGGATGGACAACATGTCAGGTCAGTCCTGCCCTCAGGACGCAAACGAAATTGTTATTTGTATCACCTCGGAATATGACAACTTAAAAAGGAATGAAACAAACTATGTATAATAATAAGGTGCATTTTTTTTTTTTAAATTTTTTTTAGGAATGTAAACCCTTTTATTCCAAAGGCAAAAAGCCCTCTGTCTCCAACCAGTAAAATCCGTCAAACAAAATCCAAACAAAAAGGCATCCCACGATCAGAATTACACACAATACAGAATCCAATCTAACTAAACTACCTGGAAACGACAGCTGCCTTCCCCAGAAGCTCCCAATTTCGCCAACTGATCAGCTGTCTCGTTTCGCTCCCCAAGAATGTGTTGAAATCTAACAACTCCACCATGCCTTATCACACCCACAATTGGACATAAAAGCTGTGAAAATCGCCAAGGTAAAATACCAGGACTCTTTGTAGTCATTGTAAAAGTCTAAGTACTAGCCCCCGACAATGGGGTGTTACATAACGATTTGAAAATAGGCTTGGGTTTGTTCTTATTTCGGTAGTTTTTTAATATATATATTTCGATTCAACCTAATTTTTTTCCCGAGTTGAATTTAGGTTGAATACTTCCGAATTTGTTTGAAGGTTGGCTTTGGGTTGGAAATTTTAAAAAAATATCATTATCTTAATCCGAGGCAAAACCCAAATTGACATTCACCAATTATTACTATTTTTCTAAATGATAAGGTAAAAAAAAAAAAAAAAATTACTATCAATTACCCCAACATATATAAATATATACTTCTATATTATTTGATATTGCAATGCAACTGATCTTACAAGAGTCATCCCAACACATATTGAGAATAAACTGCTGCATGATGGGCCATGCAGAATTTAGTCATTCGCATTACATATATCTTTGCATGGTGGGATTATGATTATTCTTTTCATTGGCCACATATGTAAACACACCTACAACTGTATTCGCCACCAGGAACACCAGCGCACACTCCATTGCCGTTGTACTTTTTGTAACATTCTTCATTGCACAGTCCGATGTTGCAATTGCTCTTGCTGATGGTCGCTACGCATCTCTTCTCCGCTTCCACATTCACCGCGAAAAGCGATGATAAGAACAGCCCAGAAAACATGATGTTGCAGTTTCGCCATGTTAACCAAGGTCGGACTGCTCAATGCTTTATACCGTAGTATTTATGTGGTATGTATTTTGTGGGTTTGATTGATGATCATGTAGGGAGAAATTGGAAGGTATTTATAGCTAAAAAAGAAATGATGGTGATGAGCTTTTTTCATGTTTCATGAATAATGATGGCACTTACTCTATTTTGTGAGCAATGCGGATTACATTCGAGTGATGTTCTTTTGGTAAGTGTACACTGTATTGTACTTCGTTCATTTTTAAGTGTTACCACATTCCACACAATTCAATACACATTTTTATCTTTAATAACTGAAATTGCATACAAATAAAAAATTATAAAAATTTGATATTCTAAATTTATGCTATTAGACGAATCCAACAGGATTCCACTTGGTTATTATTTTATCTTATATAATTGTATTAAAAAGTCAAATCAAAGTTATTCAATTAACAGTGACAAAACCTCAACTTAAAAAGGAACGGAGGTAGTATGTTATTAGTTTTTTTTTTTTTTTCCGAAGCCATTAGCCAGAGAAAGGGTTGTTGAAACTCATGCCACAAATTATAGTTTGATTAGTTAAAGTGGTCTTGAATAACAAAATATTAATTATTGGGAAAAATTTACTTTTGGTCCCAGAAGATTTTCTCTCACCCACTTTTAGTCCCAAGTTTATGAAATTTCTACTTCTGGTCCCATTAAATAACAAGTTTTTCCACTTTTGGTCCTTAGGACTATTTCTTAAGAATATTCTTGTGGAGTCAATGTGCAATTTTTAAAATTTTATTTATTCATAAAATACCTACACTCTAATTAAAAATACATAATTCATTAAACAAAACTCAAATTTATTCATTTGTACAAAATAAAATTACTTATAAATTTACTAAAAGATAATATTTATTAAACAATAATAATTAAAATTTTATTATAAATATTTAAAACAGTAATATATATAAATTCACCTATAAAATAAAAAATAAAATATTTTAATCAGTAGTTATTACATAATAATTTTTAATTTTATATAAATATATAATATTTTATTTTATATGTATCATCTTTATTATACTTCAGTAGTTTTTTTACTTTTTTTTCTCGGAAACTTTTTATTGTTATTTGATGTTACTAATTAAGATATTATATTTACCAAATTTCATAAATAAATTTATTAAAATTATTTAAAGATTATTATTTAATAAATATTATTTTTTTAAAAAATTAAAAAATAATTTTATTTTGTGCAAATAAATAAATATGAGTTACATGAATTATGGTTTTTTAATTAGATTGTGGGCATTTTGAAAATAAACAAAATTTAAAAAATACACATTATTGACCTCATATGAGTATTTTTTCTTAGGAAATAGAGCTAAGGACCAAAAGTGGGAAAAATTATTATCTAATGGAACCAAAAATGGAAATTTTATAAATTTATGACCAAAAGTGGGTGAGATAAAATCATATGTGACCAAAAGTGGATTTTTCCCTAATTATTGCTTGAGCTTGAGTTTCATATACTAAGTTTTTTAAGTTTGAATATGAGTTTGAGATCAAGTATTAATCAAGCAGGGGATGGGGACTTACTCTAATTTTCAAGTCCCCTACTCTAGACATACAAGTTGGAGGTTCCACTCCCCACCCAGCCCCTATCCCTGTCCCTTTGTAATTTCTGTGGCATGGTTTCTGTGGCATGGGCTCCCACCACCCCTTTCCTAGCCTAGGCTGTTCAGCAGAAAAAAAAAAAAAAATTAATCAAACGGCAAATTTCATATGTTTGAACCTAAACTTAAATGAGTTCAATGGCGAATATGTGATCTCAATCATGCTTAACATCAATAAAATTTCTTCATAAATATGAACTAAAGACACATAAATATCAAAGCCCAAAAGCTTATTCCCTTACATATTGACAATAGATTTTGGGTGTGTTATGGATTTTTACATATTGACAATAGATTTTGGATTTGTTCTATGTGTGGTTTTTTAGCTTTTGAAAGCTTTTGATATCTTTAAATTTTATATCAAAATAAAAGCCTCCATTTCTTACACCAACTTTGCAAACAAAAGTTACCATTGATAGCTTCTTTTTTCTTTTTTTTCTTTTTTTTTTTTTGCAGTAAAGCCAAGGAAGGCAAGGAAAAAAGGAAAAAGGAACCAAGTGAAGGACAAAAAAATAATCAACTAGTCCGAAGAAACCATGTGGCAGCCGTATCTGCCGCTAACAGAGGTTGCACGTATTTCGATGGGAAAGCACACTTTGTGAAGAATAGCTCATCATCAGCACCCATCTTTGCTAAGGAATCCGCAACCACAATTGCCTTCTTGAAGAGTATGGACGAAGTGACACACATGGAAGACACATTGAGATCATCTATGCGAGCCAGGTGCGCAGACAACCAATGACTAGAGCTTCGCGGCACTCGAAGCAATCACAAGGCCTCCAAGGAGTCGCAAACACAACAAAGCTGAGAAATCCCATTATCAACAGTGAGCTGGAGGCCATGCAGGAGGCCAGCTAACTCAGCCTCCAGGACCGAGGGTTCACCAATGAAACCAGAAACTCCCCCACCCAACTGCCATCACATCTGAATGCAAAAACATCCCTGCCTAAGTCCCCATATTTCTGTAATTCTTGATATCACGTTCTGATACTAATTTGTAGATTTGATATCACACACACACAAGAACACTTTACACTCTTCTATCTAAAAAGGATAAACAAGAGCGGAGAGTTGTTTAGCTAAAGCTTTCTTTGTATTTCTTACTTTGCTTCGCTGTGAGAATTACAACAATCTGAGTACCTATTTACAGAAATGAAAACGTACACAAGACAATCAACACATGCTAAACTATTCTTATGGTGCTTCAATACTTTCGACGTCGTAGATGAAAATTCCACTTGGATGGGTTTACTGTTACTTTGATGGCTTTAACAAATATGGCATTTGATGTTTATGCCGTTTTTCCAACAAAACTCCCCCGTAAACATCAAATGCTTCTGTCATCTGTCATCCCTATCAACTTCTTGAACTTGTGATGCAGTACCTTTGGCAATGGCTTTGTAAATATGTCTACCACTTGTTCTTGGCTTGCCACATGCATTAGTTCCACATTTTCGTTTCTCACATGATCTCGGATAAAGTGGAAATGAACAACAATGTGTTTGCTCCTTTCATGATTCACTGGATTCTTTGCCAATTCAATTGCAGATTTGTTGTCTATGTGAATCACTGTTCCATTTGACTGCTTCATCTCCATCTTGCTCAATAGATTTCTAAGCCATATAGCATGGCATACACACCAAGATGCTGCTACATATTCGGCTTCACATGTTGAGAGCGTCACTATCGGCTGCTTCTTTGAAAGCCAAGTGAAAGCAGTATTTCCCATAAAGAACACATACCCTGCAGTACTTTTTCGATCATCAACATCTCCAGACCAATCCCTGTCAGAGTATCCAATCAGCTTGTAATCTTCTGTCCTCGAGTAGAACAATGCATGTGACGCTATTCCTTGAATGTACCTGAGGATTCTCTTTAACGCCTTCCAGTGTGAGTAAGTTGGGTTCTCCATGAACCAACTCACAATGCCAACACTTAGTCCAATATCTGGTCTTGTGCATGTGAGGTAGCGAAGGCTTCTAACCAAGCTTCTGTACCTTCCTGGATCAACTTGTTCTCCTCCATCAAACTTTGAAAGTTTTGCTCCAGGTTCCATGGGTCTTGATACAGGGTTGCACTTCTCCATCTTGAAGTCTTTTAAGATCTTCTTCGCATATGTCTCCTGTGATACAAAGATGCCTCTTTTTGTTTGTCCAACTTCCAGACCAAGGAAGAACTTCATCAAGCCTAAGTCAGTCATCTCAAACTCTTGTTTCATTCTTCTTTTGAAGTCTTCTATCATATCATCACTGGTACCCATGAAAATGAGGTCATCAACATTAAGAGCAACAAATAAAATGTTACCTCCATTATTTTTGCTGTAGAGGGCATGCTCGTAGGGACATTGCTCAAACCTCTTCTCCTTAAAATATACATCAATGCGAGTATTCCATGCTCGCGGTGCTTGCTTTAGCCCGTAAAGCGCCTTCTTCAACTTCAACACCTTTGTTTCTCCTCCAAGTTTCAGATAACCTGGTGGTTTCTCAATGTAGACTTCTTTTCGAGTACACTATTCAAGAATGCAGTCTTGACATCCATTTAGAATATTGGCCATTTGTATTGTGCAACTTGTGAAATGAGCAACCGGATTGTCTCCATTCTTGCGACAGGGGCAAAGACTTCATCATAATCAATTCCTTCCTTTTGCTTCTATCCCTTTGCGACAATCCAAGCTTTGTATTGTTCAATTTCCCCTTGTGCATTCATCGTTTTCTTATAGACCCATTTCACTCCAATGGCTTGACTTGCTTTGGGCAATGCAGTGAGCTCCCATGTGTTGTTGCGCTCAATGGCTTCAATTTCTTCATCCATGGCTGCTTTCCATTTTTCATCTAGCACAGCATCTTCATACTTGATATTTTCAGCATCTGCCAACAAACATACAAGATGTTCCTCTGTAGAGTCATATAAATCTTGGAGACTTCTCATTCGGGGTTGTCGTGGCTCATCATCTTCTTCTTTTTCTTCAACAATTTCAGGATCTGTTGATAGAACTGTCGGAACAACGGCTGACGGTTCTCCGACTTCGTTGGTAACTTCCTTTGAGTTATTCAAGTCCCATTCACTTGCTTCATTCACTCGCACATCTCGAATTACAATCACCTTCTTGCTTATCGAGTCATACAACTTATACCCTTTTGTCAGTCCATCATATACGATAAGAACATCTGCTTTGCTTTTATCTTCCAGCTTCATTCTTCGTGCATCTGGTACATGTGCATAGGCTACACTACCGAATATCTTCAGATGAGAGACAGTAGGCTTCTTACGACTCCATGCTTCCAGTGGTGTTCGATTCTTCAACTTCATGTGTGGGCACCGATTCTGTATGTAGGCACATCACAGCTTCTGCCCAGAATTCTTTGGGCATCTTCTTGCTTTTCAGCATCGACCGAACCATATCTAAGATGGTCCTGTCGAGGTGTATTCGCCTCCTCTATCAGATCGAATTGCTTTGATGGATCTGCCAGTTTGTTTTTCGACATTCACCTTGAATCTTTTGAACACGTTGAATGCCTCTAGTTTTTTCTTCAACAAATAGACCCATGTCTTCCGGGAGAAATCATCGATGAAAGAGATGAAGTACCTCTTTCCGCTGAAAGATTCAGGAGTAATTGGTCCACATATATCGGTGTGGATCAGCTCGAGCGGATGCTTCGCTTCATATTTGGCCTTCTTTTGAAATGAGGCTCTTGTTTGCTTCCCGAGTATACAGTCTTCACAAAATTCTCCTTCAAAATCCATGCTAGGCAGTCCTTTCACCATCTTCATCTTCACTAGATTTTTCAGGCCATCACAATGTAAGTGGCCAAAGCGGTGATGCCATAGCGACGCTTTATCTTCTTCTTTGACTTGTAAGCGTTTCCCCTGCAACCTTCTCAGGTTCAACTTGTACATTCGATTTCTTTCCATTTCGACTCGAGCTATCAAACGTCCTTGCTTGTCTTTCAGGTGCAGCGACTGATCTTTTAAAAGATTGAGTAACCTTTCTCCACGAGTTGGCCAATACTCAGGATGTTGTTTTTGAGATCTGGGACATAGTAGACATCTTGGATTGTCCCTATCAAGCCATCATTCTATGTGAAGCATATCGTACCTTGACCTTTGACTTGCACTTTTGATGCATCTCCGAATGATACATGCCCATGGTCGATTTTCTGAATTTCTTTGAATAAGAGCTCATTATAGCACATGTTGTTGATTGCTCTAGAATTGAGGTACCAGGATATATCATTGTTGGCATCATTGTGGGCCATCATGAGAACACCTCCATTTACTTTGTCTTCCACGGCTAGGTTGGTTGTCTCTTCTACTCGGGTGTTGGCCCGACACTCTTTTGCAAAGTGTTCCATCTTGCCACAGTTATAACAACCCTCATTGTTACAGTCTTCGGCATGGTGACTATACTTGTGGCACTTTTGGCATTTGACGTGGGAATAATTTGATCGACCGCCGCTTCCTCGAGCGCGTCCTCTCCCACGCCAGTTTGCTTGACTTCATTGAAATTTGTCCCTATGGTACCCTTCATAATGTTTCCTTGGATACCACGACCGTATCCACGATTTCCACGGTCACGTTCTCTCCCCCGAAAGTTTCGAGTGTAGAGAACCTTCTCATCTTTAATTGACGCCTTGGTTTGGAGTGCTTGCTCGAGTGACTCCTCTTTCTTTTTCTTTTTTCTTTGTTCGTGTGCTTCGAGAGATCCAGCGAGCCCTTCAACGGTGAGCACTTTGAGGTCTTTCGATTCTTCAATCGCACACACAACATTTTAAAAATCATTAGTTAATGATCTCAATATTTTCTCCACAATTCTGGCATCGGATAATTCTTCACCATTTCAATTGAGTTGGTTTACCACGGTCTGGACATGTGTGATGTAGTCGGACACATTTTCTGACTCTTTCATTTTCATGCTTTCAAGCTCTCCACGAAGTGTTTGAAGACACACTTGCTTTACTCGGTCGCACCTTTGAATGCCTTTTTCAGGATGTCCCACGCTTGTTTTGAGGTGGTGGCACCGGATATCTTTTCGAACTTGGGCTCATCAACGACTCAGAATAACATGTAAAGGGCTCCACTATCGTTCGATCTTGCATCTTTCAACGCCTTTTTTTCTGCTGTGGTTAATTTCCGAGTATTTTCCGGTTCTTCAAAACCATTTTGAATCACGTCCCATGCATCTTGAGCTCCGAGAAGGGCTTTCATTTGAATACCCCATTTCTCATAATTTGCTTTTGTAAGCTGCGGCAGTGACATTTGTCCCGTGATATTCGCCATTTGACCTGTATATCTTTAATCCAAATAATATATATATATCTATCTATCTATCTATACTATATAAAAGAACCACCCAAAAATTTTCAAACCCAATTTTAATCTTAACCGTTGGATTCAAATTCAATTTCATTTCGGACCGTTGGATCACCCAATTAGATTGGGTCCGTTAGATCTTTTATCAATTGAATTGGACCGTTCATTCTTCAATGTCATTCCTGGTCGTCCGATTTTGCAGTGTAATTGGATTTCCCATCGTTCGATCCTCTCTGCCTTCTTTCTTACCGATTACGCATCTGCCTTTGACCTGTCCATTTCCCCAATTCTCTAGCTTTCTTCTTGCTCTCCGTCGTCTCGATCGATTTGCACTCTGAATCTTGAAGCGCCTGTGTGTCTGCTGTGTGTCCGTCGTCTCAGGGTTTTGTGCAAGAGCTAGGCCTTGCGTGAGAGTCGTCGGCCGGCGAAGGTAGGGTTTCGCCTCGTACATCTAACATATTGATGTCAGTTGCCTCGAATCTTGGATTGCTTTCTTCTTCCATCGCCCACATCCATCGCCTCTATCCATCGTCTCTGTCTCGTTTGCCCCCCCTCATAATTTTTTTGATACCCATCCTGGCTCTTGCTCCCGTCTGACAACAATTAGTCTCTCTGTTTGCTTAGAAGTCGATCGAGGTGTCGCCGAGCCTCACCCCTCTCCGGTTTCCTTCTTTCAGCCCGTGGAACCCTAGTGTCTCCTTTTCCAGTTGTGCTGTCGTCACTCCCCTTATTCAACCGAACCCTAGCACTGCCTTGACCACGCGCAAGCGCTTCCATCTCTGTTGGTGGCTGTTATCTGTGGATCATCGTAGGTGCTATCAATCGGGGAAAGGGTGAGCAAGAGGTGAGAGTCGATAGAACTGTGACCACCACGACCCACCACCGGAGTCGACGCCGATGACCACTATTTCTTCATTTCTGCCGCTGTCGACTTCACAGCTAGAGGTTTTCTTTCTGTTGCCCTACTCGCTGCTGCTACTATGTTCCTTTCGGTTGAATTCTTTGAGTAGCAAGAACTCTTTCAGGGCACATGTAATCTGCCTCGATCTAGACTCAATCAGGTTACTAAGTTATAATTATCCAAACTGAATTTTGAGAACTCTTCCAGTGCAAATTTGTTTAGTTCCATTGGGATAGTCAGCAAGCAACAAGTCAAGGAAAGGAAAATCTTGAATTTCATGATACAGTAGCTTTGAAATGTGATTCATTTTTCTTGGTCTTCGGTTTTGTGTCTGCTTTGCGCTTTTGGTGGTATTTTTTTCCCCTGGTTTCTTAGTGAAATTTAAATGAAAATTGTTGATTGATGATTTTTTGCTTGGCCAAATGCAATTTCAATGATATTTATGTGTTCTGGGTGTTGGGGATTGTTATTCAGAATGTCAATTGGTTTTGCTTTTATAGTTTCTGGATTATGGCAAAGCTACTCTTTCTATATATTTATGGATTATTTATGCACTTTACAACTTAAGAAGATCTGAGTAATTAACGTTAATTTGTTTTTTGGTATGTCCTTTTCCATGACTCCCCTATTTACATTTGATATTGTTTTGGATATTTTGTTTCAAGAAAAAACATTCAAAGAGTTATAGATGCATTAAGCAAAGATGGATCAACCGGGAAGCAATTAAAACTTTAAAGGATCAGATGCAGAAGTATCATCGGGTTTCTGTTCCGCACAAATGCTTATTGTACTATACAGCTGGTGAAAAATTGTGGTGGCACATGTTATGTGTATATTTCTCAGGTGAAACATCAGGTTAAAACTTGAATTTTTGAATTTCATGTGTTTATCCATGTGCTCCACTTCTATTCTTAACTATTCCAATCTGAATAATTGATTTTTTTTTTGTGACATGGTAAGTTTGAAGCTATATCCATACGTTTCAATTTGTTGTTTATAAATTGCATAGGATCTGATGCCAACCGCTTGATTGTGCGAGTTGAATTGATTTAGCTTTGCAAAAAGCGAGCTTCTCTATTACTATATGGGAAATGATTCAACTTTAGCTGACTTCATGCATAGTTGGATTTTATTTTTTTTTCGATTGATTAACATTTCTGACAACATTCCTAAAATTTCATTCTAGGATTTTTATGGGAGAGGGTAATTGGTTGTTTATGTGTGTAGTATTTTTTATCTCAGTTTTTTTTTTGGTTTTGTTTTTTGTTTTTTTTTTTTTCAGTTTTGGTTTTAATTATCTCTTTTATTTTTAAGTAGCTGTGGTTCCTTCTTTGGCCCTTCGCCTGTAATTTCTCATAGAGTAATTCAAGAAGGTATGTCGTTGTTTGAGAATCCGGAATTGGCAGCAAGAATCACCAACAAATCCACAAACTTTTGAATTGTTGTATAAGATGACAAAGTGTTCGAATATGGAAGTAATTGTTGATGGTATGATCGTGCAATGTGGTTTCCTTGTTTTGGTTGTAGGATGATGAGCGACTATAATGTGGAGACTATAAACGATGCTATCCACGAGTTGAATGTGGTATTCCATGGCCCAAAAGAATGTAATGTGGTCAAATTGATTGTTGTGACTTGTTTGCAGGTCCTTATGAAGGTGGAGTTTGGAAAGTTCGGGTAGAGCTTCCAGACGCCTATCCATACAAGTCTCCTTCCATCGGTTTTGTAAACAAAAGTTTCCACCCAAATGTTGACGAGCTGTAAGTCTATTTATACTGGTTGGTTCTTCTAAACTATGTGTTATAGAGTATACTACCGTTGTCCTTTAGATCCATTCACCAAGATTGTCCTGTTCGCCAGTTCCATAATGTATCAACTTACTGACCCTGTATACAACTTCTTCGGTCGAACGATCTTTGATATTGACAGAAAGAACTTACTTTGATTTACATTTTGAGTCTTACTAGCTATATGGAATATTTTATTGTTTACACACTGTTTCATTTCTAGGCCATACTTCTGTTCTATTTGTTTGTTGTTGATCTTATCACCCTAGCCACTCAAGTTAGTAAACTTAACTAAACCATAGTACACTCCGTAGTATGGAATTGTTGACAGATTATAATTCTTTCGGGATAAATCTGCAGTGCTTGTTGATTACTTTAGCATCTCCCATTCTTGACTACTCAAGCTTCATGCAGCATTCAAACCAACATAACATGATAGAAAAGTTTAGTGATCGTGAATCCTCTCATTGATCTATCCCCTTGAAGTTTGAAAATTAGTGCTCTGTGTGGATGGGAGGCACTGGCTGTTTTGGGCTGTTGAAATTCCTCACGTTGTTGATTACTATTTTCCTTTATATATATATATATATATATATATATATATATATATATAAATTGTAGATCAATTGAAGTCAGAAACTACTTAGTATGTTTGCTTACAAAATAGGAGTTGAACCATCTTCTCAAAGTTTGAAATTTAGCAAATTAGGTGATGCCTGATGGATGTTGATCTTTAGTGTGAGGATAGGTATGTGTTTTTTAGCTTCATTAACTTGCTTCAAATTGGACATCAGTCGGGTGGCTTTGGTGTAAGTTATTGTCATGAATTCTGATGTGTTGACATTTCAGATGAAAGAAACTAAAAGTGGGGGAAAGACCAGCAAAGTTTCCAAGTCTCAATCAACCGACTCATATCCTCTTGTTCTAAACATTGATGACTTTAAGGCGAGACTTAAACACTTATGTAAATGCTTGTGTAAGCACAAAATGTCTTTCACTTATGCAGCTAATTCGATCTGCAATGTCTTTGTGTGTATGTACCATGAGCTGCCGGCTGCCGGCAGCTCATGAAGTTGTAATGTAGTTTGTTTCGATGTTGTTGAACATAATTTTTGTGTTGACAGAAGTCTGTAACTTGTTCTTGCATCTACAAATTCACACATCTTTTGGTGGTCTAAATTATGAAATCTAATTATTGCATTCTGACTCCTGATATGCATAGACAACTATTTAAACTCCTTCAGATTATGATCATTGTGTGACACCCTGCAAAAGTCGTGCTTCATAAAGGATCAACTTAAATTTACATGCAGTTCGATTTCATTCTTTTGTAATTGTAGTGATGTTGTATGCTACATAGAGAATTTGTATCTTCTTAGACAGATTTTCACCTTGATCAGACTGGAGAATCATCTCTACATTTTATGGGCCATGACAGGTAGAGCCCTGTTTGATTATTGATTCTTGATGTGTCACTGCTATATGTTCTACATTTAGTGCTTGGTCAAAATGTCTCTGCAATAAGAAAACATGTCTGAACTGTGGGGTCGAAAACTCCTGATATAGTGATCTTAATTTTTTGTATTTTTAGATATAGAACCTGCTGAAGGTGTAAATGTTTTTAAAAAACTCACATTACAATCGCAGAATCCCACCTGCTGATGCCTCCACCTGCCGCTTCTTCTCCGTTCAATCTGTGAGTACATTTTTTTTTCCCTTTCTTTGTTCCTAATCCTTAATCATGATGTTGTCAATTCCCAGGAATTATGTGTGCCATTTGGACGAGAATCGTTGTGTTTTTGGTTTATTTGCGAGTGTTTGGGAGAGTCGGGTGTTTGATTATTTTGATTTTATATAATATCAGGATTAGGATTTGTGAAATGATCGATTGTGGTTTTGGATTGGGATTTTCCATTTTTACTAATTAATAATTGGGAGCATTTTGTAGAATGCGACAACAGCACCATCTTTTACCATACTATCTTGGTGATTTCTTATACGGTATTGGAATCACAAGGCTTATTATGGTTTTAATTTTTCAGTTTGGAACCAGATCTGCAGTGTTAAATGCTGAATTGCCTCAGAATTCACGCCTATACATTCTAGAGGTATCATTACACTTTGTTGTATCTAAGCTTTTATTTTATGATTTGGTTCTTGTAGTGTACTTCATTCAATTGTAGCTATTGTTCATAGTTAAACTTTTGCTTTGATCTCAGGGATTCAATGCTGGGCTTTTTGATTACCTTATTGCTTTGATCTCAGGAATTCATTTCTCATTGCTCATAATCGTCTCTTGGTACTCCATTTACATTTCACCATTTGTTCATTATCGAATTTTTCATTTCATTTTTTGCTCACAACCTCATGTTAAGTTGATACAATTTTTATTTTATGTTTGTTTTTAGTGCATCTCGATTCCATTTTTTTCACACTGACAAATTGAGCGTCAACAATTTGGTTTCAGCTTGGCATACTTGTTTGAATTTCGAGTAATATGCCCACTATCATTGTTGTACTAATGATGTAGCATTGATTAGGTGCCATAATATAGATTGCATTTCCTGGAACCTCATTTTTATTACTTCAGAGATTAGGTGCCATAATGGTAAGACATTTGTGAAGCATTTCTGCAAATTACATACTAATTTGGGGAGTGAAAATTATTGCCGAAATAGTTCAAATCTTTATTAGTTCAGCAAATCTCTTCCATGTGCAATTCATTTCTTTTTTCTTTGTGTAAATTACCCATGTTAACTATCTAATTTTTATTTTATTCTTTGATGGTTTTTAGGATATGGGAATATAGTGTTTATGTGTGTGTGTGTAAGGTTTGTGATGGGTAGTAAGTGTGGGAAGTATGTGTTTGAATGTTAAAGGAAGGTTTGGAAGGAGATTGGAAGTAGAACTTTTGGAAAGGAACTTGTATTGCTTGAATGGTTTGGTGGTGATCTTGTTGTTGTTGTTGTTACAAAGATCTAACAATGGCTCCATCTATTTATACTACTCAATGGAGCTTGGTAGATTATTCTAGGACATTCAACTTCTAGGCCATTCTTCAATCTTCATCCTCTAATTTAATCATATGCTTCAATATCTAGAATATTATACTAACTCATCCAAATAATCTTAGTTCAAGAAAAACTAGAAATGTGCAACACAATTTTAATACTCCTCCTTGGTGCATATTTCTATAACTCCAATGAGTTCTCGAAAAGTCTCGAACTTGCCTCGTGGTAGTGCTTTTGTAAAAATATCTGCAAGTTGGTCTTCTGTCTTGCAATGCTTCAGCTCAATTTCTTTGTTTGCTTCTGCTTCTCTGATGAAGTGATATTTGATCTTGATATGTTTTGTTCTGTTGTGGAACACTGGATTTTTCGACATGGCTATTGCAGACTTGATATCGCAGTAAATTTTTGTAGGTTCATCTTGTGGTTCTCCCATATCTTCAAGTATTCTCTTCAACCAAATTGCTTGGCTTGTAGTCATTGCTGCTGCTATGTACTCTGCTTCGGCTGATGATTGAGCAACCGTTGCTTGCTTTTTAGACGCCCAAGAAAATATTCCTGAATCGATTGTAAATGCGTAGCCTGATTTGCTTCGCATATCATCAACTGATCCTGCCCAATCACTGTCAGTATAGCCAGTTAGTTTAGAGTTTGGTGTTGATTCATACCAGATGCCGAATGTCTTAGTTCCTTGAAGATATCGAAGTACTCGCTTGGCTGCTCCATAGTGAATTTGAGTTGGTTCTTGCATGAACCTTGATAGAAAGCTGGTTGCATACATTATGTCTGGCCGAGTTGCAGTCAGGTAGAGTAGGCTTCCGATTAAGCTTCGGAATTTTGAGTTATCTACTTTTGGTGAGCCATCTTCCTTTTGTAACGCCTTATTATTGTCAAGTGGAGTTGCTACGGCCTTGCAACCCTCCATTTTAAACTTCTTTAGTAAGCTCTCAGCATACTTCTTTTGAGAGATGAAGATACCATCTTCTCTTTGATCCATCTCGATGCCGAGAAAATATTGCATCAAGCCTAGATCAGTCATCTCAAACTTTTTCATCATGTCTTCTTTAAATTCCCCAATCATTGTCTCATTGTTTCCTGTGAATATAAGATCGTCAACATATAAAGAGACAATGAGTTTGTTATCCGTACCTCGTGTCTTGATGTATAGTGTTGGCTCACTCATACTCCTCCTAAATCCAAGCTCAGTGAAGTAATCATCAATTCTGCTATACCAAGCTCGTGGCGCTTGCTTTAGTCCATATAATGCTTTCTTTAGTCGGAGGACTTTATCTTCATGCCCTTGTATCACGAAGCCAGAAGGCTGCTCCACATAGATCTCTTCATTAAGATATCCATTAAGGAATGCTGATTTCACATCGAGCTGATATATCTTCCACTTTTGCTGTGCTGCTAGTGCAATAAGTGCTCGTATTGTGTCGAGTCGAGCTACTGGAGCGAAGGTCTCATTGTAGTCTACTCCATATTGTTGTGCATATCCTTTAGCGACAAGCCTTGCCTTATGTTTTTGTATTGAACCGTCTGGGTTGAGTTTTGTCTTGTAGACCCACTTAACTCCAATGGCTTCTTTATCTTTGGGAAGATCTGCCAGCTCCCATGTTTCGTTCTTCTCAATCATATGTATCTCCTCCTCCATTGCCCAAACATCCTCTCTGGAAGCTTCTTCAAAGTTGTTCGGCTCCATAGTTGTAAAATTGCATCTCTGATAAACTTCCGTCAGAGATCTGAATTTTCTTGGGATGGATTCTGGAGATATGATAGGATCTTCTTCTACAACTTGTCTTCGTGCGTCCTGTGGGCCGCCATCATCTGATTGTTGTTGGACCGGTGCCGGTAGGTAGATATTCTTTTTCTCTATTTGATTTGTCTCCCAGTTATAAGCAGCAGCTTCATCGAACATCACGTCTTGACTAATGATGAGTTTTTTATTTTCCAAGCTATACACTCTATAACCTTTTGATTGAGTGCTATAGCCCAGAAAAATTCCCTTCTCTGTCTTCTCATCGAGCTTGCTCCTCTTCTCCTTTGGGATATGGACATAGCAGATACATCCAAAGACTCGAAGATGCTTCGCAGATGGTTTCCGTCCGCTCCATGCTTCAACTGGTGTCTTGTCTTGTACAGCTTTAGTTGGACATCTGTTGAGGAGATAGACTGCAGTACTCACGGCCTCCGCCCAGAAGGTTTTTGGAAGACCTTTCTCTGTCAGCATGGATCTTGCGGTCTCCATCACAGTCCTATTCTTTCTTTCAGACACACCATTTTGTTCTGGTGCATATCCGACTGTGAGTTGGTGCTCCATGCCTTCATCTTCACAGAATTTTGTGAATTTTGATTGGAGGTGTATTCTTTCCCTCGATCACTCCGGATAGTTTTGATTTTATAGCCACTTTGGTTTTTGACATAGGTCTATTTTTTGAAAATATCGAACACCTGGGATTTTTCTCGTAGAAAGTAGACCCATGTCATTCTAGTAAAATCATCAATAAATAGGATGAAGTACCTGTTTTTGTCATGAGATGGGGTGCGCATTGGACCACATATATCGGTGTGCACGAGCTCCAGAGGCTTCTTAGCTCTCCAAGATCTCCCAGATGGGAATGGTAGCCGGTGTTGTTTCCCTAGCATGCACCCTTCACAAGCTCCGTTGAGCTCTTTGATTGGAGGGAAATCACGCATCATATTTTTCTGGTTTAGGAGTTTCAATCCTTGTAGATTGAAATGCCCAAACCTTTTATGCCATAGCCAAGTGTCGTCCAATTGAGCTTTCATGGCAACATTGTTTGCATATCTCCATTGGATTGGGAAGCATCTATTGTCGCTCATTTGGACTTTAGTGATTATGAGGGATTTATCTTTCTTGTCATAAATTGTGCAAGTATTTCCCTCAAAATGTAAGGAATATCCTTTTTCTATCATTTGTCCCACACTTAGTAGGTTTTGATCTATTGTGGGACTAGAAGGACTTCACTTATGTACCTTTTTCCTTTATTGGTATCTATGGCAATGGTTCCTTTACCAGTTGCCTCCATATAGTCACCATTTCCCAGTTTAACTTTTGTATTTATCTTTTGAAGTTCACAAAAGGTACTCTCATTTTTAGTCATGTGATTGCTACAACCACTATCCAAATACCATGTATCTTTATCCTTAGTAGATGCAGCTTGGCAGACAAAAAACAAATAATCCTCAGATTCTGTGTTTTGAGAGAAATTAGCCTGGTGTCTTCGATTAAATCCTTTAATTTTCCTCCTCGTCCAAATTTATTATAATTTGTTTTTGTGGTTTATCCTTAAACCAACAATCTTTCTCCAAATCATTTGTTCTTTTACAAATACCACAAGGAGGGAACTTATTAGTCTCTTTTGTTTTCTGAGACTGCATATTAACTTTAGATTGAAAGGCACTATCTATGTCTTTTTCATAACGCCTTTCTAATCTTTTCTCATGAGCCTCTAATGATCCCATTAACTTTGTAGCACTTAATTTATTTATGTCCTTAGATTCTTCAATAGCAGCTATTATGGGATCATATTTTTCTGTGCAAGTGATTAGAATTTTAGCAACAATTTTGTTGTCAGGGATGTCTTCCCCATAGGCTCGTAGTTGAGTTACTACTTCATTAACTCTAGCATAATACTCTTGAGCAGTCTCAGAATCTAACATCTTCAAGTTTTCAAGCTTCCTCCTTAAAGTTTGAAGTTTAGTGGAGCGTACCTTTTCACCACCTTGAAACTCCTCCTTCAACTTATCCCACGCTTCTTTAGATGTTTTTGCTCCCATGATCCTTGGAAAGTACTCGTCTGCCAAGCTCATCTGTAGAGCGAGAAGTGCTTGAGAATCCTTCTTTTGGATCTCCTTCAATTCCTCCTTTTGTTTCTCAGAGAGTGTGGAGATATTGTCAGGCATAGTATATCCATCATTAACAATATCCCACAAACCTTGAGCACAAAAAATGTCTTCATTTTGATTGCCCAGAAATCGTAGTTTTCACCACGAAAAACTGGAATTGGAATAGTTGAGCGGAATGTGTCGGCCATGGTAACGCCCGATAATCTCGAAAGAGGCTCTGATACCACTGATGGTTTTTAGGATATGGGAATATAGTGTTTATGTGTGTGTGTGTAAGGTTTGTGATGGGTAGTAAGTGCGGGAAGTATGTGTTTGAATGTTAAAGGAAGGTTTGGAAGGAGGTTGGAAGTAGAACTTTTGGAAAGGAACTTGTATTGCTTTAATGGTTTGGTGGTGATCTTGTTGTTGTTGTTGTTACAAAGATCTAACAATGGCTCCATCTATTTATACTACTCAATGGAGCTTGGTAGATTATTCTAGGACATTCAACTTCTAGGCCATTCTTCAATCTTCATCCTCTAATTTAATCATATGCTTCAATATCTAGAATATTCTACTAACTCATCCAAAAAATCTTAGTTCAAGAAAACTCTAGAAATGTGCAACACAATTTTAATAGTTGTCTTAGGATTGATGCAATTTGTGGTGAATTTTGAACTGATTTGTTGTGAGCTTGCATATGCCTACTTTCGAGTAAGAATGGTGTAGATAGATATTAAACTGATTGCTATTACTTTATTATATATTCTTTTTGCATGTGGGCATGCCGGTCTCATTGAGTAAGGCCTTCAATTCTTTTGGACCACTATGCTTGCGTTTTTGGCCTCCTGGGTCCTGTGGGTCGCCTTTTATCTCTTGTCAATTCAATCCTTTTTTTTTGTTCCATTGAGTCCTCTTGCCCTAAATCTCCATTGTTATTAAATTACATATGTAGGTATTTTTTTTAACTCGTGTATTTCGCATTTTTTTTTGTTGATTTGCGTGTGTTAGAAAATTTTAGTTCTTAGCAAATTTTATATTGTCTGAATTTGGCTTCTTCAGCCCTACGTACTTCCCTTTAAACATATTAAGTACACTTACCTACAATTATTTCTTTTTTCTCCATGGGCAGTTGTACGCCCTCAGTATGCTGTGCATCGCACAGCTATCAAGCTAGTATATATATATATATATATATATATATATATACTATTTTCGATATACTCCAATTATAGCCTCAACTACAAAATTAATTTGGTAGTTGGCTTTAACACGTCTTGGCACAATAGCAGCTTTCTCTACAAAAATGAATCTAGCCCACTTCCTTAAATTTTTTCTTGACTTGTCCTCTTGAAATCTGCTAGCACAGGCACAGCACAGCTCCACTTCTTTACTTTTCTATTAAATTGAAGGTCACACTTTTTGAAATCAACTTGTTGGTGAGACAGCCGAGTATAATTAATTCAAGGCTTTGATTTCACTTAAGTCTTTATTTTATTTCCTGGAATCAAAACTCCACAGCAGCATAGGGAGCAGCGGAAGTGGACGACAAGAGGAAGTTGGACAGAGTGTGCAAACAGCAGGATCGGCTGGGCTTTTGCAACGGACGGTGTCGGCGATGTTTGCTTAGGACATGAGAGCGGCGACGGGAGACCAGCGGGGTGGAATCGCTGGATGGGAGAGCAGTGGCTGCGGTGCGGCTGTGGAGGCAGCTCGGCGTTGGAGGCGCAGCGGCGTGAGGAAGGTGGAGGGACTGTGCTGTGGCAGCTTGTCACGAAGAGCCGGCGGTGGACAGCAACTCGGAGGAAACAATGATGGTAAATTTAATTCTTTTAAATTGAGTGTTTATACTAAAACCTGTTTTCCTCTGAGTTCGGATCACTCAGGCTTTGATACCAATTTTTAATTCCTTGACATCACGCTCAGATACCAATTTGTAATCCTTGATATCACGTTCTGATACCAATTTGTGGATTTGATATCACACCCACAAGAACACTTTACACTCTTGTATCTAAAAAGGATAAACAAGAGCGGAGAGTTGTTTAGCTAAAGCTTTCTTTGTATTTATTGTTTTGCTTCGCTCTGAGAATTACAACAATCTGAGTACCTATTTATAGAAATGAAAACACACAAGACAATCAACACATGCTAAACTATTCTTATGGTGGCTTCAATACTTTCGGCGATGTAGATGAGAATTCAACTTGAATGGCTTTACTGTTACTTTGATGGCTTCAACAAATATGGAATTTGATGTTTATGCCGTTTTTCCAACAATTTCAACACACAAGCCGGGGATTGAAGATTGTGGATCGTGGCTGGACTTGATGATGTTCTAGGATAGCACCCAGCACTACAAGAAAATTGCAGTTTAGCGACCGAAAAATTCGGTCGCTAAACCCAAAAAATCGGTCCCTAACAGGCTTAGCGACCGAATATCATTCGGTCGCTAAAAGCTCCGTAAGAAAATAATCAGCGACGGGAAAAAAATTTGGTCAGACTTTTGCGACCGAATTAGCGACCGAACATTTCGGTAGCTAAGATCTGCGACCGAATTAACGACCGAAAATTTTCTGTCGCTAATAAAAATAAATTTATTTTAAAATTTTGAAATTTTTATTTCAGCGACCAACTTAGTGACCGCAAAATGCGGTCGCTAAGAAAGCCCCCAAAAATAAATTTTTTTGGAACCAACAGGGCTCGAACCCATTCCAACCTTCTAAGATACCCCACCCTTCACAACTTCCTCCACATATACCATACCATTCTTGAAATTGTCATAGCAAGGGTTCGAACCCTGATGATGAAGGGTAGAATTCGCGTATGTGCCGTCCGGGTAAGTCATAATTCATGTCATTACTTGTAATCCTTAATATATATACATATATATATACACATACTCAAATTAAAATAATAAAATAAATAATAAATATAATATAAAATAAAACAATATTAATTAAAATGAAATATTAATTAAATTAATATTAAATAAATTAACTGAAATAAATATTTAATTTATATAATCATCATTAAACGAGAAAAAATTAACTGCATTAGATAGAATTTAATAACTAAATAAAATAAATAAAAATAAAATAAACTAATTAAAATTATTATTTAAATAAAATAAAATTTATCATAAAAATAAAATAATATTAATTAATTTAAATAAGAAAATAAAATTTTTAAATAACAAAAAATAGAAAATAAATATATTTATAATAGATTTAAATAATTAAATTATAAATAAAAAATGAAGTGCATTAATTAAAATAAATTAATAGCATAAACCTAAAAATAATAAATATTTAATTAATATATTTTAAAAAATATTAAGCATTTAAATTAAAATATATAATAATAAATTAAATTCAAGACATTAATTAGATAAAAAATAATACGAAATTAAAATTAAATTAAAATATGAAATATAAAGTAATTAATGTAAATATTTCTATTTGAAAATAAAATAAATTATAATATCATTTTATAATTAAATTATGAAATAAATTAGCAATAAAATAAGTAGATTAAAATAAATATTTAAATAGAATGATAAAGTAAATTATAATACATTTAAATAATAATAATAATAATAAAAATATTAAAGTACTCAAAATGAAAAGGTTAGATATCCCATGCCATTTTTCGGTTGATAGAATATATTTTTAACAAAAAAATTTAAAAAAAAATAAAAAAATAGAGAAAATTGTAGCGACCGAATTTTTTCGGTCCGCTAATTCGGTCGCTAAACCAATATTTTTCAAAAAAGTAAAAAAAAATGGAGAAACTTCAGCGACCGAATACTTCGGTCGCTAACTGGGACCGAATTGCAATTGGTCGCAATTTCGGTCGCGAACCTGCGACAGAACAATTTTGGTCGCAAATTCGGTCGCTAATTAGGGACAGACTTTTGCGGTCGTTATTTCGGTCGCTAACAGCGACCGCATTTATTCGGTCGCTAATTTCGGTCGCTAAACCGACTTTTTCTTGTAGTGCAGGTGAAGACATTGGCGAAACAAGAGAGTGATGTGAAGTGGCACAGGCCCTGAAAATCCTCGCACAACGCTCTCGCCAGATAATCCAAAGAGGAGCAAAAAATGTTATTGGACCAAAACACCGATACATCCCCCACAGCCAATGACAAATGTGATGACGATCCAAGGAAGCTAACTCATAGGGGAAATCAACCGCAAGAGAAACCCTAACATTGGCAACCCATGAACACGAGAATAAACAATGTCACCAGTCCTCGTCCGCCACCCCCATAAAGTAACATAATGGATTGGCAGCCAAATGACGTCTGAAACGCAAGGCATTACAAGGCACAACCTCCCAAGCAATCAACGTGAGGAGAAGACAAATATTTTCTCCGGCCAAAAAGAACTCCAAATCCAGCACCGCCCATAGCCAGCGGACACAGGGCCTAATAAAAAAGAGTAACCCGAGCGAGCTGATTAACAACCATTGAGAGACCCCATCCACCGCCAACTATCCTCCAATTAAAAGAGGGTGCAAGCAAGGGGCCGGACAGTGAGCACCCCACATATAGTAGTATATGGCAAAACAGAACATACAGATGCATGTTTGTTGTTGTGTGATGTGTGTTATCCCAATAATTAATTTTTGTGTGATGTTGCCCCATCAGTTCAATTATCCACTGCTTCCACCAATCGTTTCTTGCTCCTCATAAATTAAAATACATACCTACATAAAAAATATGAGCACTGGGAGTGGGAAATACCTCTCATCATCATCATTGCCATCCATAGAGGTAGATTATTTCTCTGCTGGCATATCCAAGAAAGGGACGAAAGTGATTATCAATTAAGCAACCACCCTCGCGATCCTACAATAAGGCCTTCATAGTGCCGCCGTCAGCGCAACACCAAAGAGAGGAAAATGAGGGCCCTGAAGAAGCTGGTTCCCAATTGCAGCGTGGGGACAGGCGTGTAGGGGATGTTTACGAACACTGCAAACCATATTGCTGCTGCCTTACAGGAAAGGATCAAACTCATGCAAACCATGCTTGCTCTACTCTCACCTCCTTCAGAATCACAAGATCATTACCAGTCTGCTTCTCCTCATCATAACTATATCATACAGGCATCCATTGGTATCACCATGCATTTTCTTATTTATTTGTACTTCACTTGTAAAGTCGTCACTAATATAATTGCCATCACCATCATTCTTTATTGTTAGCCATTTTAGTCCCTTCATTTACTGTATGTATTTTATCAGCCATCGATAGAGGGTATGGTGTCATGGTGATGATGATGATATAATGAGGCAATACTTTACTTGTGCTGCCTGGATTTTCTTTTATTATATTTCTATTAATGTATACTATAATTTGTACTATAGATGTCAAATTTGAAACAAAGGCAATAAGGTGGAGTAAGGAGACGAAAGTTTTTAAAACCTTCAAGCCCATAGAAATACCGTTGTCACGACAGGTAAAGAGATCGAATAAGTACCATTTTCCCTTCAATACTCATGATGGGTGGTAGTAAATTAATTACTGATTGAATAAGTATCAAGATTTACAAGTGATGGACAAGTAGGGGCAGCAGAAGGGATGGATGATATTAGCAAGTGGCACATGGTATGTAAGTGAGAACTATGAGAGCTTTGGAGAAAAGCCCACTACAATGAATCCATCAACATCACATGTAACCAAGACAAAAGCCCCAAAAAGGGTCCACATGATGAATTAACACATGAAATAAATCCACCAACACAAATGGAGGGTGTGTTAAGTTTGTACTATTACCACCCCTTTTTACATATAGACTCATAAGCACCGATTTTACATAATTAATTATTCTCTTTAAACAGCTACCAATCTTTTTTGTTTAACCAAACTTATTTTAATGAGGCTTTTGACAAGTGCTTTAAGTCCTGACATTTTCACATTATTTAACTTTTAGGGATTGCCTCTGGTTTTTATGTTTTTCTTTTTCTCTGAGTTTTGCTTCTTTTAAACTTCAAAGTTTAGTTATACTGAGAATTATCAATAATGGCATTTTATTGAACCCAAAACAATGCATATTGACAAACAATATGTTTATCAGTCTCTGAGTCTCGAGTCTGTGACAATATGACAATGCTTATTGATAGTTACCTCATTTACATATCATTCGCACTCAATATCTTTGCTTTGATATATACCAAAAAAATAAACAAATAACTGCACTTTGTATTGCACCTGCACATCAATGACCCTGTTGGAAACGCCGCCATCATGTCATGTTGTGCCACCTTTTCAATTGCCCTCAGGTCTCAAGGGTATGCACTCCATTATTTACACATGCCAAACACCACATTATAATATTTCAGGACTCTCGTTTTGTTCTTCAATTTTTGCTCTGGAGCCAGAAGCTTATTCCTTTTATCTGCATCCACAAAAAAGTCAACAATAACTAGGTTCTTATTTAGAGGCACATCTCTTCGGCCACATCTCTTCGACAAGGGATTCAAATGTGGGGAGTACAAACTTGGGTGGCGATAATGTTGGTGTGGCACTATTATTTGACATTACAGTTTTATAAAACTCAACGGGCACCGGGTCTCCTGTCTATAGTGATGGCAGTGGAGCTCCCATCGTGTAACTTGAATCAGATATAACATACATGTTGGTACAAAAACCTGCACTCGGCACACAACAAAAGATACAACTAAAGCCAAAAACATCGCTTGTGTTGAATAAACTCACCTAACTAAGCGTGCTCCAGCCGCCGTCCCCGAGAACGCATGCTCCCGCCGTCGTCAAAGTAGCCGCTAAGTTTGATTGCAATTAGATTGCGGATCCGTAGTTTGTCAACAATGTTGTTTTTATATTATCACGCGTGTAATCTTTCCGGCTATAAATAGCCTTGTAATGTTAGCGAAAAAAATGCAGAATCGAGTTTTAAGAAATACAAACTTTAACTCCTTCTCCCCAATTCAAAATTCCAACAGAATTGGTACCAATTCAAAATTCCAACAGAATTGGTATCAGAGCCTGAGATCTAAACTCAGAGCAAAACAACTTGAGTATAAATACTCAAAATTAAAAGACTTAATCTGCTTACCGTTGTGTCTCCTCCGAGCCGCTGCCTAGCAACCGCCGGCGCCGCCTCTCCCTTCCGCTGCTCCAGCGAACGCCAGCCTTGCCTCCGCCGTGCACCGCCCCCGGCGCACCTCCGCCCTCTGGCCAGCTGTCTGTGCGAACTCCGGCGCCGCTCCCGCTTCCGATCGCCAGCCCCAGCGCCGTCGCAACCACGACCGCTGTCCTGCGCTCCTCTACTCGCCGCCGCTGCCTTCGTGAGACACTTGCCTGCGTCGACTCCGCCCCGCGAGTCCGGCGTGAATCCAGCTCCGTCGCCCACCTCCGTGAAGTCATCGATCACTGCCGATCCGTTCGAGCGTTGCTGCTACGTGCTTGAAATTGGAAAACAGGACTTCACTTCAAAAGTCCAAGCTTGCTGTTGCTATTTTGTGGAACGGCTGTTGTGCTATTTTTTGATAAAGGAAAGCTTCATTTTATAGAGAAAAGAGAAAGCTGAGACAAAGTTATTGGTGCGTAGGAATCTTGAAGGAAAGTGGATCAGGAAGCAGAAAGAAAAAGGAAGGAGTGGAGCAGGTGATTAAAAAAAAAGGGTGTCGGTATGATTTAAAAAAAAAAGGATTAGTTAGTGGGTGATTTAAAAAAAAAAAGAGTTGGTATAAAAAAAAAAGATTAGTGGAGAGAGATTCTTTTTTTTAAAAAAAAAAAGAGAGAGTGTGGATTAAAAATATTGGTAGAGAAGAATTTGTCAAATTGAAGATTTTGGAGTCCAGTTGCGCAACAGAAAGGAGATATTGCTCAAAATGGCGTCAACCAGTTCTCTTCAATCACAGGTGCCCAAATTAACAAAAGAAAATTATAGGATGTGGAGTATCCAAATGGAAGCCTTGCTCGGATCCCTTGATGTCTGGGATATGGTAGAAACAGATTTTGCAGAGTTGACATCATCAATAGAAGATGACGATCAATTGAAGGAGATAAAGAAAAAGGAGAAAAAAGCCTTGTTCACAATATACCAAGGCATAGATGAAGCCACATTTGAGTTGATTTCTACAGCAAAAACATCAAAGGATGCATGGGAAATTTTAAAGAAAGCCCACGATGGAGTAGATAAAGTGAAGAAAATTCGGCTCCAATCTTTGAGAGCCCAATTTGAAACTCTACAACAAAGCAGATCAGAAGCCGTCTCAGATTACTTCTCCCGAGTAATTTCCGTTGTTCATCAAATGAGACAGAATGGCGAAGAGATCAAAGATGTTCGTGTTGTGGAGAAGATCTTGAGGTCCCTAGACCCAAAAATTCAACTTTATCGTTGTTGCCATCGAAGAATCAAAAAATCTCGAGGCAATGACAATTGAAGAATTAATGGGCTCTTTACAAGCCCATGAGCATCGACTCTTCAAAAAGGGAGACGAACAATCTTTGGAGCAAGCACTGCAAACGAAATTGTCGTTTAAAAGAAATAATGCTGTAAGAGGAAGTCCACAACGTGGACGTTATCAAGCACAAAGAGGAAGAGATGGCCGAGTCAACAATCGCTATGATCAGAATCGAATCAATAATGGCGAAAATAATGGAGGAAATGAACGTGGCCAGAATACCTATCGAGGCCGAGGACAATTCCGAGCCCGTGGTCGTGGACGTGGCAGAAACTTTGGAAGATTTGACAAATCAGAAGTTCAATGCCATGTATGTAAGAAATTTGGTCATTTCGCTAATGAATGTTGGTACAATGCAGACAACAACAAAAATGAGAAGGCGAATCTCATTGATAAAGAAGAGAAGGATGGTCCAGTTGTACTAATGTCTTGCAAAGAACCAGAGCCACCTCAAACAGTCACATGGTACATGGATACAGGTGCATCAAACCATATGTGCGGAAGAAAGGAATTCTTTTCCAAACTTGATGAAAGACGAATGGGCAATGTCACATTCGGTGACCTGTCAAAAAGGCCAATTGAAGGTAAAGGAGATATTACCTTTGAGTTACATAATGGAAAACATCTATGCATTTCTGATGTTTATTATGTACCTGAAATTAAAAGTAATCTGCTGAGTGCTGGCCAATTGTTGGAAAAGGGATATGAAATCCAAATGAAAAATTTGGCTCTTAGTTTGCGAGATAAGAATAACAGGTTGATCACACATGTCAAGATGACGACAAACAGAATGTTTCCGCTGAAGCTCACTATAAATGACTCAAAATGCTTGAAGGCAACCACTGTTGATAGCGGCAAGTTATGGCATCTCCGGTATGGGCATCTTAACTTTGATGCATTGAAATTGTTGCAGAAAAAGAATATTGTGACAGGACTGCCGCAGATTGAATCCTCCAGCGATGTTTGTGAGGTTTGTGTCATGGGAAAACAACATCGACACACCTTCAAGAAGTATGGCGCGAGAAGAGCTAGATCGCGACTTGAGCTGGTACATTCTGATGTTTGTGGACCAATTACTCCAGTTTCTATTGGTGGAAACAGGTATTTTCTTACATTTACAGATGACTACAGTGGAAAAACATGGATCTACATGATGAAAGAAAAAAGTGAAGTTTTCTCTAAATTCAAGGAATTTAAAAACCTTGTTGAGAAACAAAGTGGGTGCCAATTAAAGTGCCTACGAACAGATCGTGGTGGAGAATACACATCTCGAGAATTTGATCATTTTTGCAGAGAGCATGGGATATCACACCAACTCACGATGCCATATACACCACAACAAAATGGTCTTTCAGAAAGAAAGAACCGAACAATTTTGAATATGGTTCGATGTATGCTGAAAGAGAAAAATATTCCCAAAGAATTTTGGGGTGATGCTGTAAATTGTTCTGTCTATCTGTTGAACAGGTCCCTGACAAAGAGAATTGGAGACATAACTCCCAAAGAAGCCTGGAGTGGGAAAAAGCCAAAAGTTGATCATCTGAGAATTTTTGGAAGCATTTGTTTTGCAAAAGTGCCAGAAGAAAAGCATACAAAACTCGAAGATAAAAGCCAAAAATGCATTTTTCTTGGCTATGGTGAAAATTTCAGCGGGTACAAACTGTACAATCCTGTAACCCGCAAAGTGGTGATGTCAAGAGATGTTATCTTTAATGAGGATCAATCTTGGAGATGGAATGAAGATGAGCAGACCAAGCATGTTCCTTTTGATGATGAACACGAAAAGCAAAAGGAACCGCAACAACAAATGGAGGACATGGTACCTGATCATGTTGAAGTTGAAAGCCAATCCTCTGATGATAGTCCTCTTGTGAGAAGAACAAGAAGAGTCCAGGACATATATGACTCCAGTGAGCAAATTGATGATGAATTCAATAATTTCTGTATGTTTGCAGGTCTTGACCCATTGACATTTCAAGAAGCCTCTAAAGAAGTTAAGTGGCAAAAAGCTATGGAGGAAGAAATTCAAGCCATTGAAAAAAATAATACATGGGAGCTCACATCACTTCCTGACAGACATCGAGCAATTGGAGTCAAATGGGTGTTCAAGACGAAAAGAAATGCAAAAGGAGAAATCGAAAGGCACAAAGCCCGTCTCGTTGCAAAAGGGTACAATCAAAGATATGGAATTGATTATGAAGAAGTCTTTGCCCCAGTTGCCCGGCTTGAAACAGTGAGGCTGCTCATTTCACTAGCAGCTCAAAAGAAGTGGAAGATACATCAAATGGATGTTAAATCCGCATTTCTGAATGGAAATCTTGAAGAGGTTGTCTATGTTGAGCAACCACCTGGATTCATCATTGAAGGCCAAGAAGACAAGGTGTACAGGTTGAAGAAAGCGCTCTATGGATTGAAGCAGTCACCAAGAGCTTGGAATTCAAGAATCGATAAATACTTTATCGAAAATGGATTTGTAAAGTGCCCATATGAGCACTCCCTATATGCAAAAAGAAACCTGTCTGGAGAATTCTTATTGGTATGTCTATATGTTGATGACATTATCTTTACAGGTAACGATAAGGCCTTGATCCAGGAGTTCAAGAAATCAATGGAAAAGGAGTTTGAAATGTCCGACCTAGGGTTGATACAATACTTCCTAGGCATTGAAGTCAAGCAAGATGAAGAAGGAATTTTTATCTCACAAGAAAAATATGCAAAGGAGATCTTAAAAAAATTCTCAATGGAAGATTGTTGCAGTGTCGACACACCGCTGGAAGTTGGCACCAGATTGACTAAAGAAGGAGAAGGAAACCCAGTAAATCCAACCTACTACAAAAGTCTTGTGGGATGCTTGAGGTACTTAACCTGCACACGACCTGATATCTTGTATGGAGTTGGTCTTGTTAGCAGGTACATGGAAACACCAAAAACTTCACACTTGAAAGCTGCGAAAAGAATTTTGAAGTACATCCAAGGGACAATAAATTATGGCATGCTATACTCTACAAATCAAAGCACTGAATTGGTTGGATTCAGTGATAGTGATTGGGCTGGAAGCAAAGAGGATCGAAAAAGCACATCAGGGTTCGTGTTCTACCTCGGTAGAAATGCATTCACTTGGTCATCAAAAAAGCAACCCATTGTCGCGTTATCGACTTGTGAAGCAGAATATATTGCTGCTGCTGCATGCGTCTGTCATGCAATTTGGCTGAAGAAATTGCTTGGAGATTTGAAGATACAACAAGAAAGTGCAATCAAGATTCATGTCGATAATAAGTCTGCCATTGCTCTTGCAAAAAATCCAGTGCATCATGAACGCTCAAAACACATTGACACCCGTTTTCACTTCATACGGGAACATGTAAAATCAAAAGAAGTGGAGCTGAAGTATGTCAGCTCAAGTGAACAAGTCGCAGACATTTTTACAAAAGCGTTGAAAGCTGAAACCTTCCAGTACTTGCGGAAGAAGCTGGGAATCCAAGATTTCAAGAGGATGAGTTTAAGGGGGGGAAATGTTGAATAAACTCACCTAACTAAGCGTGCTCCAGCCGCCGTCCCCGACAACGCATGCTCCCGCCGTCGTCAAAGTAGCCGCTAAGTTTGATTGCAATTAGATTGCGGATCCGTAGTTTGTCAACAATGTTGTTTTTATATTATCACGCGTGTAATCTTTCCGGCTATAAATAGCCTTGTAATGTTAGCGAAAAAAATGCAGAATCGAGTTTTAAGAAATACAAACTTTAACTCCTTCTCCCCAATTCAAAATTCCAACAGCTTGGAGGCGGAGCTTAAATTTAAGTAGAGTTTAGAGCACTGTTATAGATTGATATAAGTAAATTAAATACAAACAAAGCAAAACTTAGTCAAAACAACAGTTTTCTTCCTATTTCATTCGTGTTTCTGGAAAATAAGTTGGGAAATGTTAACATGCTGTGACATTCAATCTCATTTTGCTTTGGGGATTACATTCTCCCGATGCAACATTGATATAAAAAGAAATGTGGATGCTCTGCTCATTTGAGTGATAGCATGAAAACCAATGCAAAGTATTGGATTATTGGTCTATCAGCCCTAAAAAGAGTTGTTTATGTTGCGTTATTCACAACCGTGAAAAAACACACCACCACTCAAACTATTTCCTCTGAAATCATGACCAATAAAAGGTCAATTTTACATGGGTAAATCAATGAATCATCCTTTATTTTTTATTTTGTCATGCATAAATATAATTCCAAAAGAATGCAAATGGCTTTAAATTTTCTTGTCCTAAACTTTTCTTGTTATTTGAAGAATGAAATCGTGTTGTACTGTTGTTATTCGTCTGTGTCTTGAACAAATTGGATTGAATAGGATTGTTGTTATTGATGAATGATATTGCGCTGGTAATTTAAAATTTTATAATTTGTCTTTTGAGAGTTATGTATATGTTTGTGATTCTAATTGTTCGCTTTATTTGTGCTGAGGTTTAGTCGATGATTTGTTTAAGTTGATTGTTTACTCTTTTTCTGTGTATGGATGGCTATTGGACTCGGTTGACCCGATAACCGACTCAGACCCAACCCATTTAGCACAGTTCGGATTCTTTTTGGGCCTTAGTTCGGGCTAAGTTAACTTTTCGGGTCGGGTCTTAGGTTTGAAGGTGTATCGGTACCCGACCCAAAATATATTTTAATATGTAAGAATAGATTGTGGTGGGCAAAAAATTCGAACTAAACTATTGAACCGCTGATGCAAAAATTGAATTTTTGGTTAATCGGGGTGTTCGATTCATTATAGTTTTTCAAAATTTTACCCCAGTTAACCGTACCGAATTGTATATTATTATTATTATTATTATTATTATTATTATTATTATTATTATTATTATTATTATTACTCCCTCCGTCCCAGGTAAGACGACTTGTTTGACTTTTTGACACTGTTCATTATTCAACGTTGACTCAATATTATTGTAAGTATATATTTGGAAAAAATAGTCGAGTTTAGTCTTGATAGATTCGTCTAATCATGTAGTTTTAGAATATATATTTTATATAATTTTTACTTGTATATATTTTGAGATATTAACGACTAGAAAATTGCATTGGATTGTGTGCAAAAGTCAAACAGGACATCACAGTTGGGACAGAGGGAGTATTATTTTTTGGGTAACAATTGACGCACGAGCGTCGGCAAAGGGAAAATAAAAAACAACTACAGAAGGGGGGACGAGTGAGGGGAAAAACACAAAATAAACCAACTAGGTGCGCAAAACACCAATTCCAGTCATATCCGTAGTAATGAACGGACGGACATCATCCGGAGGGAAGGCCCAAGTCGTAAAAAACTCCTCAGAACGCGCCCCTCGTTTGGCCAAGGCATCAGCAACTGAATTCCCTTCACGCAGAATATGCGACCAATGAATACCAGGTGAAGCTTCAAGGAGATCAACAATGCTCCTAACAAGAGGAAAAAGAGCATGATCCGTGCTCACTCCCTGATTAATAAGACGGAGAGCATCCAACAAGTCAGAGAAACAATGAGCTGTCAAAATCCCATGGTGAAGCAACCGTTTAAACCCTTGCCAGATAGCATGGAGTTCAGCCACCAAAATAGAAGAGTGGCCAATCGATCCCGAAAAGCCCTCAATCCAAACACCATTACCATGGCGAATGATGCCCCCAAAACCGGCCGCACCAGACATACTCGGGACACTTCCATCAACATGGAGAACCACCCCCAACACATTAGGCGGATTCCAGTGGACAAGGAGAGGCGTAACTTCAGTCCTAGATTTACCAAAAACCCTATTAAAAGCCATACCCAAAATTTGTGACTGGCAGACAAGATCATCACAACGGGTGACTTCCCCTTTGAAAACCAAAGCATTACGCATCTTCCAGATATTCCACATGAGAGCCCATTGAATCCCAGACCATTTACTCGACAACTGGAACAAAAATGAAGCAGCACTGGATGAGTCTTGGGGGATGGTCGCCGGAAGTTGCAGGCCAATACAATTCCAAGCAGTGTGGCTAGTAGGGCAAAGGAAGAAGAGGTGAATCCCAGTTTCAGGCACCGAACCACATCTGGGACAGACCGCCGAAGGAGCAAGGCCACGATGATGTCTGACCTCGTTGCATGGCAGCGAATTATGCAGAAGAAGCCAGATCAAAACCCGGACTTTCTCAGGCGCTGCAATCCTCCAAACCCACGACTTAGCAGGATCCTTAACAACACCCCTACAATCCAATAACCAGAGATACCCATCCCGGACCCTATATGCACCAGATGGTCACCCCTGCCAGCACCAAGAGTCCTCCGCTGCTTGGTGAAAAATTATGGGACCAAGCTCATTAGCTTCAGTCTGAATCGAGGACGGGACTTTAGTATAAAGGGAATTCCATTGCCACATACCATTCAAAAATAAGTCTTTGACCTTAAGGTCCGAATCAGCAACGTGAACATAAGGAATGCGGGGAGCAATAGGACCACCCTTAAGCCATGCCGTATGCCACACATTACACTCTCCAGAACCAATGCGAATCCTGAACCCATTTTTAATCAATGGGCCAACTCGAGTCAGGGCACGATAAGTTGGAGAGGAGCCTGGGCGAGGGGGAAGAAAACCACCTCAACAGCCATATTTAGCAATGAAGAGATTAACCCAAGGCTTATCTGCCGCGGTCAAGACATCCCTATAAAGTTTCCCTAAAAGAGAAACATTCATATCACGAGAGGACCGAATACCAAACCCACCCATGCTTCGAGGGACGGTGACTTTACTCCAATTGACTAGATGAAGCCCCTTGCCTTTGCCATCTTTCCAAATGAATTGCCTGATAAATTGATCAATCTTGTTGCACACAGACGACGGCAATCAAATAATTTGCATAACATAAGTGGGCATCGCCGAGAGAACGGCTCTAGCCAACGTAATGCGACCGGCCTTATTAAGAAGACCACGCTTCCAGGTGCCCAACCGAGTATTAAGCTTCATCAACAAATAATCAAAATGATCACTCCGCACCGCGCCATGGAAAAGAGGAAAACCCAAGTAAGACCCAAGGTTATCCGCAAAATTAATGTTGAGGATAGCCGAGATATCATGCCTCAAAGGGGCTGAGACAGCACAGGAAGCATGGCCAAGGGATTTACCAGGATTTAATTTCAATCCGGCCTGACCCGCAAAATTCATAAGAACCTCATCCATGCAACGAGCATCCTCCACCGTGGCCTTGGCAAAAAGAAGCAGGTCGTCTGCAAACATAAGATGAGATAAAGAAGGTCCACCTCGGGATAGAGTAATGGGATTCCAATAACCATTCCGAACCTTATCAATTATAGCGTTCGAGAGTTTCTCCATAACAATGATGAATAAATAGGGAGATAGGGGATCTCCCTGCCGAATGCCCTTGGTAGGCGTAATTGGAGGCAAGGTTGAGCCATTCCAAATAATAGAATGTGTTGGAGAACGGACACAAAACATGATAATCCGAATTAAAAATTCAGGAATACCCATCTCATGAATGCAAGCTTCGAGAAAATCCCAATTCACACTGTCATAAGCTTTTTCTAAATCAATCTTAATAAGAAACTCATGTGCTCTACGGTTGCGATTCTTGAAAGCCGAAATAACTTCTTACAACAAAATAGCATTACCTGAAGTGCCTCTCCCAGGTAAGAAAGCGGATTGGTAAGGGCCAATGTACTCTTGAAGAATAGGACGAACCCTATTAACAATAATCTTGGTAAGAATCTTATAACAAACATTACACAAGCTAATAGGCCGGTAATCCTTGATGCTCCTAGGAACGTCCACCTTAGGCAATAAACAAATAAGCGTAGAGGAGAGGCCATTATCAAAGGAGCCTGTGATAAAAGCAGTCCGAATAAACTCCCAGATGGCAGGGCCAAGAGAGTCCCAATAGGTTTTGAAAAATATGGTGGGAAACCCATCCGGCCCCGGGGCCGAAAAACCCTTCATCCCTTTAAGTGCATTATCCACCTCCTGTCGGCTAACCTCCAAGTCAAGTCCCTGAATACATGCAACAGGCAGCAGCGAAGGAAGAGGTGTACAAACTCGAGGGGCCTGAATAGAGACTCCAAACAGCCAACTGAAATGCGATACAACATGGTCCTTAAGAACTTGATCATCCGTCACCCAAACTCCATCAATGTCCAACCCCAGAATTCTAGCTTTCTGCCGACGAATAATGCTTTGAGCGTGGAAATAACGGGTGTTGCGCTCTCCCATTTTAATCCATTTATCCCTAGATTTTTGATACCATAGAATTTCTTCCTGGGCCAAAACATCATCTAGAGCCCGAAGCAAATTATTTTCTAAGAGCTGCATCCTGGCTGAGTCAATGCGTACAAGGCAACGCCGCACTCCAGCAAGCCTTCGAAGAATACGATCCTTACGCTTAGCAATATTACCAAAGGTTCTGTCATTAAAGAAAAGAGAGGATTCTCGAACTTGATCAAGCTGTTCGCGGATCGTCCCTCCCCCTAAATTCCAAGCTGTACCCACAACATGACGATAAGATGGGTGAGTCGTCCAAGCAAACTCCCAACGAAAAGGCTGAGGACCAAGCTCTGGATCACACGATTACAATGCAATAAGATACCATTATGATCTGAAGCTCGCCGTGGAAGAACCTCCAGAACCCTCTGGTCAAAAGCCCTCATCCATTCCATATTGGCCACATCACGATCAAGCCTCTCACGCGCCAAGGGACCACCCGTCGTATTTTTTTGCCAGGTAAATTTGTCACCAATGGTATGAATAGTACTCAAGCCACACGGAGTTTTTTTTCTTTTTTGGCTTGTTGCCACAGCTCATTCCACTCCCTTGTCTTTTGCAAATATTTGTTGAGTTTTCATATCAATGATCAAGTCTCTACTTTGCTCAAATATAGTCATTTGATCTGTTAATTGTCTGGATTCCATGATTTTTTGATCGTTTGGTGAGAACTTTACAAGAAAAGAAACATCATGAGAGTAAGTTGAAGGATGGATTGAAAGACCTTTATAACAAAGGATGTTAATGTCATTTTCCTGCAATTGTTTTTTTTTTTTTTTTGTTACATTGTTATGATGTTTTGTTATGTGAGATGATTTGGGCCTAACTAAAATTATGTTGTGTATGTATGCTTTGTTAATGGTATTTGTGTAAGAATTGTGATTGATTGAGATTTGATTTTGGATATTTATTCTCTAAGCTTGTTTTTGAATTTTTCTAATTCGGTTAGGTTTGGTTCGGTTCAGATAATATTATTTTAAATAGGAGATTTTTTTCGGCTAACCGGTATTCCGAGTATTCGAAGATCATCTTTGTCATATGATAGATCAGTTCGGTTCGGTTCGAGTAATCCATGAATAGCAGGATTTTCCTCGGTTAACCAAATTTTTCGGTTCGGTTTTGATTACTAATTCGAATATTTGCTTGGTTCCGTTCGGTTAGCAAATATCTAAAAAATCTCGTATATCCAAACCGTGTCCACCCCTAGGAATAGAGGTGTCAAGACTGGTTGGTGGGGGCGACACGACCCAAACCCACTTCAGCCCACCATTTAGCAGGCTTAGATGGGCTGGCCAGCAGGTTAGAATTACCTCAACCTAGCCCAACCCTCCGGCAGGTTGCGGGCCAGCCGGGCTTGCATGCGGTTCATTTATTTAATTAATAAATTTATTTTTTAATTTGATAATATTGTTATTCATCAAAAAATTAAATATATTACTCCATCCGTCCTGCAAAACTTGGCTCGTATTCATTTTTAGGGTGTACCAAGAAATTTGATCACTTTCCATTTTTAGATAAAATAAATTAATATAAGTATAATGAGAATCTTAATTGTTCCAAAATTCCATAGAAAGTGGTCACTTTTCTTTTTTGCACAAAGTCCCATGCACTTTTATTTTTCGTCACAAAGTCCAATACATTTTTAATTCTTAATATTTCAAAATGGGTATAAACAAAAATTGTATAAAAATATATATTCTAACACTGCATGATTGGACGATTATAACAAAACTTTACTTGACTATTTTTCTCATATTACATCATTACGATAATATTAAATCAAAGTTAAACAATAAACCGTGTCAAAATTCATTAGAATCTTAACATCAATTAAGGGGGCAAACGGCTGGGAGAGCGAGTGCTGTGGGGAAAGGTAGGGTTTCGGCGGCCGGGAGTGTAAGAGATGTTGTGGCCGGACAAATGGAGTTTTCAGCAGGGAGAAAGCACGCAGGGGGTGAGAGGGAGTTACGAAAGGACCTGGTAGGAGTATATGTTGGAAATATCTCTGTCGATGCTTCAATCAGGCAGTTATTCAGGGAAGTAGATCGTATAGCAAGGGTTCGAGATTGTTTTTTTCCTAACAGACGGTGGCCGGAGAAGGGAACCAAGTTCAGATTTTTTTGTTTTGGGAATCGAGAGGAGGCAGACAAAGTCATTTTGAAGTTTCGTGGCCGCTTGTGGATGGGACTTTCGCTGAAGGTTAATTGGGCAACGCCCAGTCATAAGGGGCTTCGGAAGGACAGATCCTTTTTTGGAAGTGATCGGGGCTCGGGGAGAGAAAGAGATCACATTGTGAAAGGAAATGGAGACCACTGGAGGATCAGTAGCAAAACCGCTTGGAGAGACGAACAGACTTATGCCGAAGTCATCAAAGGGGGCCGAAGAGGCAGATTTAGGGTAGGGGATGGACGGTTGGAAGATGCGATTCAACTCAGGGCTGCTCCGGGTGATTTGGAGTGGCTTAGGCGATCGACGATTGTCGAACTGAGGAGCCTGGAAGTCATGTGTGCATTCCAGGAATGGATGTATGGAGGTCAGCATAAGGATGGGAATGTCATATATGGAGGAGATCATACTTTATAGTTATTGTATTTATAGGTGCCAAGGCGAGGGATCAGTTTATTTCAAATGGTAGAGACAGCCAGTTTTTGAGATGGAAAAGAAAGTGGGAGGAATGAGCCATGGTGAGAAAACATTTAGTTTGGATCCATTTTACGGGCTGCCGTTTTCAATGTGGAAAAAGGAGACCTTCCACAATTTGGTGACCGCTTGGGGGAAAGTCATAAGTATAGATAATGAAACGATGGAGAAGAAATATTTAGACAGATCTAGAGTGCTCGTGGCTTTGAAAGAGGACGTCAATGTTCCATTGAAAGTGAAGGTGCAAGTCGGTGCCTACGAGTCGATCGTCCGAATATATGCATGTCATAATGAAGCAGTAGTAGCGGAGGATACATCGGGGAATGGTGATGTAGATGGGAGGGACGATCGGCGGGGCGGCGTTGACATAGCTAGAGTCTCGTCGGAGAGGAAGAAGAACATAGTAAAGGAACAGATACATGGGGATTTGGGAAGGGTGTATAGGGAATCGGATAATTCAAATAAGGTAGCGGTGGATATTGATGATAATGAAGCATGCATAGACATAGCGTGGGAGACACGCAGATGGGGAAAAAGGCTTAGAGGGGGATATTGGGCCTAATGAAAGTGGGTCGGGAGTGGAGGGCGTGGTTGGATTGGGGTGCAGTTTTGGTATGGGGGGAGAAATTGGACTAACAAACAATTTGGGATCGGGTGGTGGGCCTAGTAGTAATGGACAACATTCGTTGATGGCAGAAGAAGTCACAAAAGATAACAACACCTATGGGCTGATAAGTGATTCTGGAATAATTGGTGATGAGTCTCTGGAGGGGATTAGATATGATACCTGTGGCGGAGGTAACGAGGTTCGGGGTAGGGAGATGGAGGCAATGGGAGGAAGCATGGATCAGTGTGGAAAGACGGTAGGGGTTGGGGGTTTTATTGAAGATTGTAGAAGGATGGGGATTAGAAAGGGGGAGGCTGCACAGTCTCGATATGAATTTGGAGACTATAACAGATGAGGAGGACACAGGATCAACATATGAGAGGCATGATGGGATAACCTCGGAGATGAAGAAAATTGGAGAAGCATTGTCCAGGGTATTGAATGGGAGGAAGAAGGCGAGGCGGTGCGATCGGATGCAAGGGAAAAATCGAGGTTGCGTATGGGGATTGCAGCGGAATTCTGGAAGGGAGGAATGTAACAATAAAGGTGGGGATGGGGAAGAAACCTTTGTACCTCTTGAGTTCACCATAATTCGAACTAAGGCAGGTATGAAGCTCATAGATTTTTCGGAAATAGACGCGATCTAGTAGGTAAGTTGGGATTGGGGTGGATGAAGGGGCGTGAGGCAATTGCGGATAGGGTGAGGGAGGAATTGCTGAGGGAGTAGAGGCTTCGGGACTTGGGGTGGGGTTGAGAGATATATTAAGGATGTGAATCATTACCTGCAATTTACGGGGTCTGAATGGGGGAGTTAGGACACGGGCTTTGATGCGGCTATGTCGGAAGATGAAGCTGATGATTCTCTGCCTACAGGAGACTAAGATGAGTGAAATTTCAGAGCGTTTAGTAAATAGAATTTGGTGGTCGAAATGGGGTGAATTTCGTTTCCAGCCAGCTATGGGTAATGCGGGGGGCCTTTTGGTGATTTGGGATAGCGGATCTTGTTCATTCAGTGTAGTTGATCAGGGACATCATTTCGTATAGATTAGGGGTGTCATGGGAAGTGTGGAAGGGAATGTCAATATTTTGTGTGTTCATGCTCCGAACAGTCGAAGGGATAGGTTGGAATTTTGGAGTTTCATCGTAAACAAATGCGACTCTGGGAATGGGGAATTATGGTGATGGGGGGGGGGGGGTGATTTTAACGCGATTGTTGCAGAGGGTGAGAGAATGGGAGAGAGTGAGGATATAGGGTCGAGCAGGGAGTTTAGAGAGTTCATAGATCGGTTGGGACTTGTGCTGTGGAGGCGGGTCAATTCACATGGATTGGGAGAGGGGGCGAGCACGTAGTAGACTTGATAGGATTCAAGTGGGAATGGTGTATTGAATTGAGGCGACCATTGTACGATTGGGAGGTGGTAGGATGGACACAAATGATGACAATGTTGAGCTGGACTAGGATGAATAGATTTTTGAAGGATAGAGTTGTATGGACTAAGTCAGGGGACGGCTGCTACTCACCAAAATCATGTTGGAGTTGGGGAGTGGACGATGAAAGGGTGGCATCACAGGGGGTGTGAATAAATTTTTGGAAAATCATGGTGCCGATGAAGGTAAAGTTGTTGGGCTGGAAACTAGCTCATAATGCTTTACCAGTGAGAGAAGTTTTGGCTAAACGAGGTTGCTTACCGGCTGCAAGTGCTCACTGTCAAATATGTGAGGTGGAGACAGAGTCAGCCGACCATTTGTTTAGCAGGTGTCAGTTCGTCGGGGATTTATGGCGACAAACGGCTGCATGGTTTGGTGTGGAGATGGTGGTTCCAGGAAGAGTCGGCAATTTGATGGAGTCGTGGTGGGATGTTCATTTGAAGCAAGGGCAGAAACATATTTGGATCCTTACAGGGCTGACAACAATCTGGAGAATTTGGAAGTTTCGCAATGATCTCATTTTCAAGTGTCATCGAGGAGTGGAAAGGGCAGCAGCTGAGGTGGTTAAATGGCAGGTATATTGGTGGTGGAAAGCAATGGTCCGAGAAAATGATGCAAGTGTTGAAGGGTTGGTCCTGAGCTTTCCGAAAGGGTTTTCGCGGGTTAAGATAGGACAGGCAAGAGTCCTTCGTCGTGGGTTAGTTTGGGAAAGGCCGGAAGAGGGGTGGTGGAAATGAATACGGATGGATCATCGCCAGGAAATCCCAGATCGGCCGGAGTAGGTGGAGTTATACATAACGACAAAGATGATGTTATTTTTATCCAATCGGACTTCATTGGTTTCACTGATTCGACCGAGGCAGAAATTATGGCAATTAATCGGGTTTGCAAGGCGTTAATACGGGATCAAGGTTTTCCTATGTGAGATTATTTTTTAGTATGATTCGTCCAACGTGGTGAAATGGATGCTCAATCTGGAGATGTCGCCATGGCGGTTTCGAGAGTTGATAGAGCCGGTTATAGTGGTACTGCGGTATGCAGGGGGTGAGAGTACAACATATATTACGTGAACGTAACCACATGGCGGATAACTAGGCGGGTTGGGTGCTGCTGGAGAAGAAAAGATAGAGGAGTGGTACTAAACATACATGACCGTAATAATGCAACGGGCAGGTTGGCTATGGAGTTATACTGGTTTTGCAAATGCATTTTGAGAATATTTAGGATATCTTCCTGCTGGTAGTAGTAATATCCTGTTCCAAACGTCTGTGTTTGTGGACTGTGTAGCGGCACCGGGAAGATTGTAAACTGTTTTGGTTTCGATAATATACCTCCTTATCCTAAAAAAACAAAAAAGAAATCATTAGAATCTTATTCAAAATACCCACAATAATTTAAATATTAAACCTCACTACCTAAATTATCATGTTAAAAAGAAATGAGTCAAGTTTCGTGGGCGCGGAGAGAGTATTCTAATTTTAAAATTAAAAATATTTTTAAAAAATCTTAAATGACACTTCAATTTTGTAAAGTATTCTTTTTGAGAATAACATCAAATTAGTGTAAAAAGTAACGTTAAGTAGTTCATGTCATATATAATAAGCATTAAGATTATTTTAATTTTTTTTTTGGTGAAGGTTTTTTTAGTGAAGGTTATTTTAATTTAGTTTAGTTAATATTAAGTCAATTTTATAATTTTTTAATAATATTTTTAAAAAATATACTTCCTCTGTTTTTTTATCTGCTACGGACCCACCCAGCACACAATTCAATACACATTTTAAATCATTAATAACTCAAACTCGGTACAAGTAAAAATTCTAAAAGTTTGATATTTAAAAACTACAAGACGAGACGAATCTAACAAAATCTCATTTGACAATATTTTAACTTGTATAACTATGATAAAACTTTAAGTTAAAGTGATTGTATGAATAGTGTCATATTCCCCGATGTAGCTATCTTTAAAAAACGGAGGAATTATTAAACTAACAAATATTGTTACAAATACATTTTTTTCCCAGGCCTATAATGGCTCATCCAAAATATTTTTTTGTAAACATTGACACCTATGTGTCGGCAAAGGTGTGTGGGAGTCCAAGCCACACAAATTACAAAGGGGGATAAAGGGCTGGTGGGAATCGAACCCCCAACCTATGATTTGAAGGCAGGGGAGATGACCACATGGGTCAAGTCTTATTCCTGTTTCAAATTCATATGTTATTTTAGCTTTTATAACAAACATAAATTATCTTTTTGAGGTAATGAATATTTTAAGCCATTACAAGGCACCATTTCGACATTTGGGCCATGATAAAATTAATTTCCAATTTTAGGTCATTGGAAACCATCTTTTGCGAAATTAAGGTCATTTAGACTATTTTGACTTTTTCAAACTTCAATTAACCCTAACAACTTTTGCTTTATTACACTTTGACCCCAAATTTTAGTTTCTTCATTACCTTTAGTCCAATAACAGCCCATCATGCTTCCGATAATAAAATTATTACTAAACTCCATACCTTGGGTTTGACCGCCTTGCTGTCGGGTTTCTCAAGCTCCAGGATTTTACGGACTTCTTCCAACCACGCAGCCACGACCGATGGTTCACCGATTCTTGTCTCCTTCAGCAGCAAACAGCACAATCCTATTTCGTTTCCTACCTTAGGATGTATCAAGGTTTGGGATAAAGGGTTTTAACTATATTATCGGAGTATTTGAAATATTTGGAAGCATGGATTTTATTGAAGAAATATTAAAAATATTATTCAAACATAATTTCCCCTAATGGAGAAGACATACACTTAGCCCCTCATGGAGAAAGCAAGACTTTTGGGGATGCACCCCATACTATTACAAGCACAAAGGAAATTTACAGAAAGAGAAATATTACAAATGTTTTGAAGAGTTTGGAGGATTTTTTATGCCTTCCATCTACTTCAAACTCCTTTATTTATAGGCGCCTGCGGACTTCAATCCCGGATTCCAATCTTCCTCTAAATCCTTGTGACGTCACTGCGTTCGTCACTTGGCCTTAACTTCCACCGGCTACATTATTGTCCTTTTGGAATTATTGTGTTAGGTGGCTTCTTTGTCAACTTCTCCACCTTCTCTTGTCGGCCACTTACTGCCAACTACTCCACCCTTCTTTGTCGGCTTTTAATTATGGGTGTTGCCGACACCTATTTTTCTTTTACATCCAGCTAATCTTACTTTGGCTTGTGAAAGTTTTTTGGACGTTTCTTTCCCTTGTCATGTTCGGGTCCGGATTTTTTCTGGGTTACCCGGATCTTTGTACCGAATAGGGGTTTTTCCTGTTCTGCACAATATGGGCATATGTGGTTATCCCATTGGCCAACATGCATCATGTTGCATGCCTTCTTTCTGGTAGACTCAGTTGCTGGCAATTTGTTTTCCCATATGAGTAACCTCTTCTTTTCGAAAGAGGTATCCGTAAACTCTGTGATTTTCCCTGTTAAAGAATTAACCAGGAACGATCTATTTAAATTGTTTGAGAATATTTTAAACGGATATTTAACCTTTTCCATCTCAGTGAGACATGAGACAGACCCAGAATCCCCATGCTCATCGGGTGGAGATTTCATCTTCGCTGATTGAATATACCATTGGTGTCTTCTCATCCATAGACTTAACTCTATTGAAGGCAATCATTTCAGGTCTTTTTAATTTAATAAAATGAAAGACCGGATAAGAACCTTTCCCGACTATTTCTGGTGCTGCTGAAATGAACTTAAGCTCCAGAATATCTCCTCTTTGCAGGTGCGGGTTGTTCTGCCATTATTCGTGCACTGCGCTACTTATCAATCCCGGAAGTTTTTCAATTTCCGAAAACCCTGGTGATGTAGTATGAACCGATGCTAATGCTCCAAAGTCATACCACTTTCGAACCTCTTCTGGCTTCGATCCTTCGAGCATTTATACCCTGTTGTATCTCCCGGATGTCTCGATTACTATTTTGCTCGGGTTAATTTCCCTTTTGAAAACCAGTTGTTCCCATTTTCCTTGGTAATCCATCCAGACTGTAGATAGGACCTTCTCGTCTGAATTAACTTTAGAGGTGCCTGTCATTGGCCTAAGGTTAATTTCTTCCTCTTTTACCCCAGATGCAGTAGGTTGACTTGAACTTTCGGAAATGTGACTTTCCTCTTGCTTAACATTTTTTTCGGTATCCGACAATGGTTCCTTTGAAGCAGTGCTTGAATATGCTTCTTCATATATGACCACTTTAGCTTTTTGGGCACCTTTCTCTTTGTTTACCAGGGAAGCTGACGCTGTCCTGATTGGCTCTAATACTATTTCCCATAGTATTGTCATTGCTATATGGGAGGCTCGTATATTATTGCGGACCATGTCCAAATCACTCTATTGTATTTGGCCAGCTGCTCGTGCATTGATCTCGAGCTGTCCAAAATGCTTTGATAGCTCCTCTAGGTTTTCTCTGGGGTGCCTGAATCTCGTAATGATGGAATCAGCTTCAAATGCTTCCATCCCTCGTCAAAAAATCTACAAGAATATTTTCATGAGATTTTATAACATCAATATCATAAGTATAATATTGACATTCAGCTTGCCATCTGATATTACGAGCTTTTTCAATTTTTGATTCAATTTTATTTTTTAAAAAAGCCCTAACATTAGTATTATCAACTTTTAATACAAATTTCTTTGCAAGTAAGAATAAAGGCCATTTTTTTAAATGTTTTCCATACTGCAAAGAATTCCTTCTCGTTAATATGCCAAAGTTTGGCTTGTTGTTCAGTGAACAACCCTTCTGTGTATCTACAAAGTTCTTGACCCGTAGTTGTTTTTCTCATGAGCACTCTTGCCTATCGAAAATCATTGGCGTCTGTGTAGACTACCAGCTCATCCTCATCTTGAGGTATTGCGAGTTTTGGCAAGCTATTGTAGACTTGCTTTAGTTCACGAATTCTCTTGGTATGGATTTCTTCCCATTTCCATCTAGAGCTTTCAGTGTCTCTCAGGAGTGGTCTAAAATCCTTTCTATATTTTGCAAGGTCTTTTATAAACATGCCTGCAAAATTTACAAATCCCAAGAAACTCTGAAGTTGTTTCTTGTCTTTTAATATGTCAGGAAAATTGCGGATTTTCTCCACAATGTGTTCCTGTAACTCTATCCCTGCTTCATCAATTTGAACTCCTAAGAATTTAATTTTATTAGCGGCGGTAGTAGCCTTTTTCTCAGAGAGAACAAGACCTTCCCTGTGACATGCATCTGAAAATATTTTAAGATGTTTATTATGTTCTTTAATATTTCGAGATGCAATCAGAATGTCATCTATGTAGACGAATCCTTAAATAGATTATCCATCTTTCTTGGAATATCTGAGGGGCATTAGAAAGCCCCATTGGCATAACATTCCAAATATATTGCCCTTGTGGGGGTGGAGAATGCTGTGAATTTTTTCGACTCATTCTCCATCTTAATCTGATAGAAACCAGATTTATAATCAAATTTAGAAAACACTTTAGCACCTTTTATGCAATCAATTAAGTGTTCTCTACTCGGAATGTAATAACCATCAAACTGTATTATTTTATTAATGCCTTGATAGTTGATTACCAACCTGGGTTTACCTCTTTTTATTTCACCATGGTTTCTTACCAAGAATCCAGGGCTACTATAAGCTGAGACTCCAGGCTCGATGATTTTAAGATCGATATGCTCCTTGATAATTTGCTGCATATCTTTCTTATCCTGCATATTCATTACTATGGGTTTGTATCGAACTTACTCATATTTATATTTTTCTTTTACCTATAGAGTAGCTTCGATCTTGTTTTTATCCCACCATGCCAGAGGATCCTCGTTAAAGTTTCTCTAGATAAGTCTTTTGACATTTTTGAGGAACAATTTAGTTTCTCCATTAATGTCTAATGAAGTTATATTTAATGATTTCATTTCTTGCATTGCTTCTTTGAGGTTTATAATTTTCTCAATAGAAGCTTCATCGAATCCTTGTTGTCTAAAAGACAACAAAGCCTTACCAAACTTTCTTTTATCCTGCATTTTTGGATGTCTTTTCTCTGCGCATCACCTGTATCTCATTTCCACAACTTGTGGTAAATATTAACAAATTTTTTTTGTTATCTTGAACACATTTTGTAAAGGATTCTATGAAATTATTCCCTAACAAAATATCCACTCCTGTGTCGTGAAAGTAAATAGGAGGGGTTTTTACCTTATACCAAGGTGTACCAAATGCTCCTCCAATCATGATATTGGCCTGTCGAATACCCTTATTTAGTACTAAGAGTTTTTGGGAAAAATCTCTTCCTGCAATAATGGGTAATGATTCCATAGCTTCGCTAGGGAAAACTCCTGGTTTTGCCGTGCAAATATATGATCCTGAATCAATATAAGCTGCAAAATATTCTGTATGTCTACTCCTCCTAACCTTGGAATCTGGGTAGGATTTGGAGTCATGACTTTAGCAAATTTCTTGAAAATTCTAGGAATTTCTATATATTCTTTCCTAAGAAATAAGTCAGAATGATGACTATTAGAAAGTGCATAAGAGATTTTATAAGTCACAGAATATAGCATGTTCCATTCTTTCATCAGACCTTTTCTTTTAAAATCCTGATGAAGGGTTAGAGCTCTACTAAAATCTTGGTCAGCTAAGTTATAGGAAATTCTGGGATGTATGTCAAATATTAATTTCCCAGCATATAAATTTTCTACCATAGTCTCAAGAAGACCATATCTAAGGTTATTGATTCTTCTATCTGTGACTGATGGATGTAATTCAGAATTAATGCCTTCTTTGAAGGTTGCTTACAACTTCAATGGCTCCTATGTGGATCCATTTCATAGTAATGCCAATTTCCTCCTTCATTCTGCTTAATTCCTCATGAATTTCTTCTTTAAGAATTAATTACATACCCATAATATTACAAGTAAGTTCCATAGGAATTGCAAACTCGCCTGCACTTACCTTGTAGATGATGTTATGTCTTCTCTGGTTAAGTCCCATCTGGTTAAGAACTCGTCCAATCCCGCCAATTCTAAATCCGTCATATGGGCTGAGGTTGGAATCTTGTCGCATTATTCTTTCCATGGTCCGATTCGAGATCGTCATCCCTGAAAAGAATCCAGACAGGTTTTCAGTGGTCTGAATCATGTCCTCTTCAGTCAGACTCGGTTGAAGATCCATCTGACTCTGAATCCGAGTCACTTCTTAATGCTTCCTCGTAGATGCTTTCATCCGAAGAGATGTCTTCAAACTGATAGACTAGTACCAACTTTCCATGGTAGACCGCTTCCACGATATCTCATGATTCTGGGGGCAATCGGGTGAGATATGACCTCTGGCTCCACACTTCCAACAGTTGCAGTCCTTGACGCTTTCGTTGGCTCGGCTATGGGCTCTTCTGAACGTTCTCTTGGACGTCGTCCTCCCCGTGCTCTTTGCTGCTGAGCTAGTTGAGCCTTGGGATGAACTCTTCGCCGTTCCCGTTCTTTGTCCAGTTTTGTATGTTCTGGCCTTGCTCTTGGACCACCATGCTCTTCTTCTTCAGAATGGGGGTCTTCTGAAACTCTTACTGTATGAGCTTCGACTCTTCTTCTTTCTTATCGTTTCTTCTGATTTTCCTATAATTGTTGGAAATCGTTATTTTCATAGCAAAGAGGGGTTCTTTTTATTTTACCTCTTAGTCTCTTGATGTTCTTTTGGGTTGCTGCCTGTTGACACCATTCTCTGAGTTTATCTTTTAAGAAGGACATTCTTCGGGCTATTCAGTCCACTGTACCAGGGGGTACTGTGTACGACTGGATCAACATCTCTCTCCATGGGCTGCAGTTCTTTGCAAAGAACATGGGACATGCTACTTCAGCTGTCATTTTACTCCAAAAATAGTATTTACGAAACCTGTAGATATATTCGTCTAATGCGCAAATACTTCTTAACTCCATACCCAATAGTGCTTGGGTATAGACCTTGATTTTTTCAGTTCTCTGTTCTTCAAAATAACCATCTCCTACAAAATGGGTTTTGAATAAGAGGCCAAATCTTTACTTTTGGATTCTCCTTCGAGTATTTGCTCCTTTAAAGTCGCCGTGGAGTTTTTCCAACCTAGCTTTGCCGATCCTTCGAGACTTAGCTCTATTAATCTGACAAAGTTTTCTTTATCGAGATCCAAGGTGGTTGCTGAAATCTTCATTGAAGCTACCCATTCGTCAATCAGATTTTCGATGTTTTGGAAGTCGATAACATCGAGGTTCTGTGTTATGCTATATGGATTTAATGGTTGTAACATCGTCTTGTCCCACGGTGTGGATTCTGGTGCTCTACTTGGGTTCCGTCCTGGGTTTCGTCTTGCATTGAGATGTACCTCAGGTTACCTGTTTATGTGGAAATCTGTACTTTCTCTCATTGGGACATCAGACGGTCCATCGTGGGTTACGTTGGATCCTGATTCTTCCGCATAACCCAATTGAAGAACTTCATTGGGTTTTACATTAACCAGATCCATAATCCCCAGTTGGGAAAATGATTATGCTAATTCTTTTAGATCTGATAGATCTGTCCTGGAAACACTCATTCGACTATTTTCAGTAGATCGATCATAATCTCTTCTTGTGATTTCTGCTTTGGAACCATAGTTGCTTTACCTTTTTGATGTAAAGCATGTACGGGTCCGAATGCATCTCTAATATTGGTTTGGTTATTCTTGGAAGATCCTGGAATATTCTTATGTCTTTTCTTGATATCCGAAATATCAAATTTCAGATTTATAATATCTTTCTTTAGATCTTGAAATAATTTCAAGATCTCCTCTGTTGATTGATTCAGATTATCTATTTTTTCAAGTAAAATTAATACCCGGTTACCATAATCTTGAATCGTCTTTTGGATTTCTCTTAAGTCTTGTGAGAACTTAGAGCTATCCGGATCAATTTCTTTCCAGTCAGTTCCTCTCATTTTCATGAAAGAAATTACTTTTAATAAAATCTTATCTTATGGACAAGTTCAAGAATTTCGTTTTAAAATTTCTATTTTTATTTCCAAAATCTGAAAATAACTCGTTGGTTTCAAATTATTTGAATCCATTAAATAATTAAATCTTCTCCATTAAGAAATAAAATATTATAAATAATATAATTAATATGTTCTTCAATAAAACCTAGGCCCAGATACCAATTTTCATGCGCTTGGGGTCTCATTTGTATAGAAAACTTTGGAATAAGACTAAAGTATATAAAGTCAAACTTTTGGGGTTTTAAAGAAAATAAAGGAAAAGTTGTTGGGTTATTAATTAATTTCAAATTGATCCTTATGGCTTAATTTCATTCAACATGTGTTTGTAATTACCTAATTCTGAAAATTCAACTTATAATGGCCTAAAAGTGGAATAGGCTCCTTGTAATTGCCCTTTTTATTCATTTCCCTTATCTTTTTTAAAATATTTGACTTGACCTTACCAACAAAAGTTGACTTGAGTGGATAGAGGCTCTTGTGGCTTAAGCATGGTCTCGAGTTCGAGCCTTGTGTATGCAAAAAAATGCTATGAGAGAGGCGCGCTAAATTGTCATTGCAGATTTTCGAGAAATTAGTCTTGCTCCAATATGGATTGGGATACCCGGTTTTACAAAAAAATTTGACTTGACCTTGGGCTGACCCAAACAACGGCGTCCAACTGGGCTGGCCAAAAGCCCATTTTGTCTACATTCGAAGTCTCGCCACAGTCCACTCCGCCCTCCCCCATCACTTCCACAATCCAGACCGCCACTCCCTCCCACCCTCCCCCACCACTCCGGCGCCGCCTCGCCCGTGCCCTGCTTCGCGTCGCTTGCGTGTGCTCGCCTGCGTCGCAGCGTCTGTCTGCTCGCGTCGTCTTTCCTCTGCCCCTCGCCGGTCCATTTGCTCGCCTGCCTGTGAGTCCCCCTCTTCCTCTTCCCGTCGCCAGTCGTCTGCTGACTGCCGTCCTCCGCCTGACCGCCTCTCTCCAGTATCCAGTGTTCCCGCTGCTCACCCTCTGTTGGCTGCAAAAAGAGGTGAATGTGCAAGCTTTATTATTCGGTTATAGTTATAGATTAGTAGTGTAATTATAGATTATACAATGTTGTGTATTTAGATGGATTTGAGTTTGGATTTTTATAATTAGGTTAAATTTTGCAGATTGTTGGTTCTGAAATACATGGCACAAAAATTACACAGGTGATAGGTCACTAAAAACTCCATCTTCATGTGGTCGAATGGTTGCATAAAGTAATCATAGTATCTTATCTAATGGACATTTCAAACACAGAGAGCATGGTTTCAAAATTTATGTTTGTCGACATAGCATTCTGTCACATTTTTGTTCCTATTGTCCAGAGAAAGTGCCCAGCGTAATTTTACAAAATTTCATTGTCAACAGATAGTCCAAAATACAACATTTTATAACCAATTTCATCAAGCTTGTGTTATGTTTTTTTTGCTTGTGTTTTTGCTGATATTTTTTTCTTTAAGTTTTGCTGCTGCTTTGCTAAACTGCTGCTATGTATTGCTGATGCTGTTGAGTCTTAATTAAATTTTTATCTGGTCCTGGGTCGGGTTGGGTCTGCTTGTGAATTCTTTTGGGTCCACGGGTCTAGGCCAGGTCTTGCCAATTCGGTTATGTACGGGTCTAATGAAGTAATGCCTCGGGTTGGATCGGTTGGGTCCTAAGATTCCTTTCGGTTTGGGTCTTGTGTCCGGCTGGACCTAACCCGGACCCGATCCATTTCGATCCCTATTCCTGCGTGTGAGTGATAGTCGACGGTTCAATTCACTACCCAACCTTATTACAGTTGTGATATTTCATTGTTGGATCCCACTTTTATTTTTAATTTTTCCATCAACAAGTATTTTTACAGTATATAATTGCTTTTGTTGTAGTCAAATAAAAGTGTTTTGGATGATTTCTTCTGAAGTGATTGTGAGTCGAGTCTGGTTTGGAAGTGCTGATATTTGTACTTTTTTAACTTTTGAATTTATTATGACTAAGAATAAGGTTTAATAGTACACTTATTTTTCTAAAATTAATATTTGGACATCTTTTTTATTTTCGGAATGGTGATTATGAGAATATTATATTATTCCATTATTTACATTTAACCTGCCAATTAACTTTTTACTTTGATTTAAAACTAAAAAAAGATAATGGAAATGCTTCATATTGGGTGACTTAAAATAAAAGTTTCTCTATGGAGGGAGAGAGGAACAAATTTAATTTTCTCCTGGGAAAAGGGTTTTATGATTAGGGTGTCTTATAGAAGGGGGGAACAAGAAACAAAACATTTTACATTTTATTTGCAGTTTCTTGTTTTGGTAGTTGCAGAATTTAACCTTGAGACTTTGTAGATTTAATTGGTTTATTTTGTTTTCCAATACCATAGCCGTGCTAACCTCGTTTCCTTGCATCTATACAGCCCACAGTTTTGTAGACTACCACACCTCTTCTGTCCTGTAATTTGTTTACCTTTGAGTGATTTGCTTTACTGATTGTCAATTTCTCGCTCAAACCATTTAAGATTTAGAATGCTGGAATACAGATTGTTCTTTGTGGTGTACACAATTCCCTCAAGCTTGGTTCTTTCATGGAATATGTTTAAGCTTAATAATTCTGATCCGAAGTGTGGCAGGGTGTAAACAAAACACAATCTCTGTTGAAATCAAAGGGGAAAAATACTAATTCATTTGTAGCATCTAAGAAATCTAAAACAAGTATTCTATGATAGATTTATAAATTCCTACCTTCATTTGCTCTCCTCTATTGTGTTTACTTTACCCTGTGTCCTGTGATATATTGGCTAAGACATATGATATTTGGTTATCTGATATCTTGTTGGGTACGAGATTTTTCCACATTAACTAAAATTTGAAATTTTTGTTGGGTGTCGTATGCACCATGCAGTTCCCTGTTTTTTAAACATCTTAAACTCATCTGACCCAACAACGTGTCGTCCCCTTAGTCCTTACTGATTGGTTTTTAGGATGGCATTGGCTCAGTTGCAACCAATCACTTCCTGCTCTTCCGCCAATCTTTTCTACTTGAGTGCTGGAAGAGGTAGAGATGTTTCTTGCTATGCCGTTGTCATTTGAAACTCCCATTCTCTTTTTTGTATGTTCTTACCATCATTTGCACATTTCCATTCAGCACAAACTTCTGACAAACTTCACTGCCCCAACAAAATGAATTCACTACAAGAGGTATATTATCATTACTATTATTTCATTGCTATTATGATAGTCCATTCTGTAATCACCCTTTCTTAACAGATCATAAAATCGGTGCTACTGTTGAGAGCTTTCTTTTCATTTTCCTCCTCTTTTGTGACACCAGCTAGGTTTGAAAGCTTGTGATTTTCATGGTCTTTCACTCGCTCAAAGCAGAGGGAACATTGGTCTCACTTGTCATTCTCATTCCCATGGTACTCACTAATCCTCTTTTGCACTATAGGGTCCCATTACCCCTGCTATATTTCTTCTTAGAGGATTTTTATGTCATTCCAGCACCTTTTGAGATTGTAATAATTTCTTTTTTCAAAAGTTTCTCTCTTGTGGTGTTAACTGAACAAGGGGTTGTGGCTGGGCTTATCCATTATGGTGTTTATGTCAGATTATTGTTAAATTTTCAGGTCACATGGGTATGATTTACTATGTATGTGAATTATTTGTACAATTCATCCAGTTATCATGTGTGGGTTTGCACTTAGAAAGACATTCAAATGCATATGTGCAACTCAATCCTGGTATAAGATTACTAATAAATATAATGAATTTGGATGCAGCTATTCAAGCAGTTTTGGCTGGTGATAAAGAAACCATGGCATCTGGTGGTGCAGAAGGAAAAGGTTTGCGTAAAAAGTTGAACAAAGTGGTCTTGGCCTATAGTGGTGGTCTGGATACCTCTGTAATTGTACCTTGGCTCAGGTACTCATTCTTCTGAGTTTTTTGACCATTTTGTTTTATAAATTCTCTTGGCCTATGATTATCGGGTGTGACTCGTGCTCAAGAGATGGTGAGATAACTCCAAAATATGTATAAAGTTCTAATCTGATCAAATTGGGTTACTACTGATTTGATGGCTTTAATTAAGGTGATTGCTTGTAATCACATTGTTTCCAGATGGTTGTTGTTGAATAATTTTATCAATAACCTCTACTTGAAGAAATATTGGGTATTGTGTACAATGTATTAGACTAATTGTAGGAATGGAGAAATTTATGGCTTATCATTCTACTCTATCAATGTGGATCCACTTGAATAAGTCGAAAACATATCCTGGATTTTGTGGGCTTTATTTTCGTGGCGTGAGGGTTTCACATTCACTATTTCTTCATGGTTTTTTGCATTGCAGGGAAAATTATGGATGTGAAGTTGTTTGCTTCACTGCAGATGTTGGTCAAGTATGTGATAGCTAGTTTGAAACTACTGCATGTGGCCATGATATCTGATATTCATTTTTGTGTCCATTGTATCTGATGTTCATTTTTCTTTAAGTAAATTAGGATTTTACTCAAACATTAAGTTGTTTTTCATTAAATCCTTTGGGCTTAGGGTGTACCGGAACTGGAAGGTTTGGAACAGAAGGCCAAGGCTAGTGGAGCATGCCAACTAGTGGTGAAGGATCTGAAGGAGGAATTTGTTAGAGATTTTATCTTTCCTTGCTTGCGAGCTGGTGCTGTCTATGAAAGAAAGTACTTGCTTGGGACTTCAATGGCACGACCAGTTATTGCAAAGGTATGGTGCAAAGTTTTAACCATAGTAGTCAATAGCGGGATGTAGCGGCGCTATCCCGCTATAGCGTGGCGGAAATAGGGGCAGCCGCTCCGGCCGCCACGTTTTGTGGATAGCGGCGTCGCGGCGGTTCTGGAAGGCCGGTCGCGGAGGAGCGGCGGCGACTGGCTGGGCGGGCTTCGCAGGCAACAAGCGGGTCGGGTCAGGGAAGAAAGCGGGGAAGAAGACGACGACTGGAGTGGCTGGAGCGAATCTGGTCTTCTGGAGACTTGTTGAAGAAGACGACCCTGGGTTGCAGACCGATTGAGATGGGAGGGGCTGGAGCATTCTGGAGAGTTGAAGAAGATGAGTCGTTCTGGAGAGTTGAAGATGAGTCGTTCTGGAAATTTAAGGAGGCCCGACTATGAGAGGCTGCTGTGGTTTAAGTTATTTAATAAAAGAGACCCTAATAAAAAAAAAACCCTAATAAATTAAGCCTATTTAATAACAAAAGTAGAAATGAGGCTGTTGGGCTTTCAATTTTTATTGAGAAAAGAAAAGTCTGCTGCCGTTCAAATTCTTTTTACCACAATTCTTCTTCCCACTGACTGCTTCCATCTTCTCTCCCGCGTCTGCCACTGCCATTCTTTTTTATTATGTCACTTATGTGATAAGACAATGGATTCTCTTTAATGCAAGCTTTATCATTTTGCATATTAGTTATGTAAGTGATTTAGAATTGATTTTGAGTATATAATATGCAATAACATATATATGTAATATATAAAACATATTATATAATAATTTTTCAAATAGCGGTCATCCCGCTATCCGCTATCCCGCTATAGCGTTTTAGGGGTTGTCCGCTATGGTTTTAACAAAGAAGTATTTTCATTTGCATTTCTTATTTTATTTGTGGTAGCTAATTGAACAAATTTTCACAGCCTCTTTTTTGTGTTCTGCATGTTTTAACATGATTAATGTAATAAGTGACATTTTCTCCAGTGGTGTTGTTTGTCTTTTAGTTTGAAGTTCAAACTTTTGACTTCATCTTATGCTATACTTTTACTTTTAAGTTGCATGATCAAATTACAAACCAATCCAGGCAATGGTTGATGTAGCTAAAGAGGTTGGAGCTGATGCAGTTTCTCATGGATGTACGGGAAAAGGAAATGATCAGGCATGGCTAAGGAATTCCTTTTATGCCCTCTTATGTTCATTGGATCATTTACTCTTTTGCTCTCCAGTATTGTTGGCATGTCTGAAGTCTCACATGCTTGCTTATTTGTTACAGGTTAGGTTTGAGCTTACGTTTTTTGCTCTGAATCCTGAACTCAGTGTTGTTGCTCCTTGGAGGGAGTGGGAGATAAGGGGAAGGGAGGATGCTATTGAATATGCTAAAAAGCATAACGTGCCAGTTCCTGTGACAAAGAAATCTATCTATAGCAGAGATAGAAACCTGTGGCATCTCAGTCATGAGGTATTGGTATCCCTGACATAATGTTGATATACTCCCTCCGTCCCACTCCAAGTGTCTGGTTACTGTTGGGCACGGGAATTAAGGTAGAGTTGGTTTGTGAGTATATGGTGGGGTCCACATAGTTGTTGGAGGGGAAAATTATTTCTATATTTATAGAAAGAAGACATTTGTAATGGGACATCCAAAAATAGTAAGTAGGACATTTGGAATGGGACGGAGGGAGTATTATTCTTGTTTTGTGTCCAATTAGGAACAGTTCCAGCATTCTTTTTTTTAAAAATTTTTTTGCATGCATCAATGATCACAATTCACAATATATATATTGAATGTCTGTTTATGGCATCAGTTAAAATTTTATCATGACGAAGAATTTTATTATGGGCTTGGAATGTTAGTTTTCTTCTATGTTGAGTTTCCCATTGAGCTGCTTCTTTTCATCTCCATCTGCATTCATATAGTCAATATAGATCATCTATTCATATTTGTGAAATTGGACACATTTCTGCGGTTGTGACCTGTGAGTTTTTTCACCATATATAACCATGTTCGTGTCATAATGGGGTTTGGTGCTGTGTGTCATTATAGGGTGATATCCTAGAAGACCCTGCAAATGAACCAAAAGAGGACATGTACATGATGTCAGTTGACCCAACAGAGGCACCCAATCAACCTGAGTGAGTTGCTCATATTTTCTTTGAAATGTTTTGAATTCTTCGTCCTCTATGGATTCTTTTCGAACCATACTTATTTTCTCTACTCTTTAATGTGTGCAGGTATGTGAAAATTGGTATAGTTGAGGGACTTCCTGTATCAGTCAATGGAAAGGAACTTTCTCCTGCGTCACTACTAGCCACGCTGAATGAGATTGGTGGTAAGCATGGAATTGGGCGTATAGATATGGTTGAAAATCGACTGGTTGGTATGAAAAGCCGTGGCGTGTACGAAACTCCTGGTGGGACAATCCTCTTTGCTGCAGTGCGTGAACTTGAGTCTCTTACACTAGATCGCGAAACCATCCAGATTAAGGATTTTCTTGCTTTGAAATATGCTGAGTTGGTATATGCTGGGCGGTGGTTTGATCCACTTCGTGAGTCTATGGATGCATTCATGAAGGAGGTGACGAAGACCACCACCGGATCAGTGACTCTGAAACTCTACAAAGGATCTGTCAATGTAACTGGTAGAGAGAGTCCCAACAGTCTGTACCGGCAGGACATATCTTCATTTGAGAGCGGGGATATCTATGATCAAGCTGATGCTGCTGGCTTTATCCGGCTCTATGGATTGCCTACAAGGGTTCGTGCCATGCTCGATAAAGGACTGTAATATGTTAGAGATCTTTCGTGTCTACCTCACTCTAGGCAATTTGTTCTCCTAGGTTCTCCTCTTTGTTATTGGGCTCTTTGAAACCTGAATTGTTTGTTGTTGCTCCATGGTCGGAGCCGGAGGGCTTGATGTTGAGTTTTTATGTTTGTTGTCTTTGATGAAGAAATAAGAGCTAAACTGAAAATGCTTCTAAATTTTAGCTCTAGTATTAAGTGTTTAAAATTATTAATCAGCATATTTGATGTAGGGGTGAAAGCAGGACGGATAATATCCGCCCGATTCGATGCTGTATTTGATTATGGTCGAATACGAATTCGAATTTTGCTATCCGGGCAGATATAGGACCGGATATGGAATTTAAAATATTCTGTCTGTATTCGGAAAAATTCAAATATCGGGTGGATATTATTCAAATTTTCTATACGGATATCCAGATACTTTCTTATATATAAATTCAATCTATTTTTTAATATTTAAAATTTGTATAGCTGATATTATTTATTTTCTTATATATAAATTCAATCTATTTTTTAATAAATTTAAAATTTGTATAGCTGATATTATTTATTTCTTAATTTTAAATTAAGTGTTTAGGAAAATTATATGTATAACTTGATGTGCTGCCGTGATTTCTCACCGTTGATTAACTTTTTAAATCAGCGGTTGAGATTAACTCGAATGTTAAAAAAAATAATTTTGACATATTACTCCAAAATATATTTTAGTACATTTTTCAGCAACAATGTATGTACATTTGAGCGACGTTGAGTAATAGGGACGCGCTATAATATATTTCAGCGACAGACATAGTGTTAGCGACGTTTGATAGTATATTTTCAGCGATATGCTATAGTATTTTTCAACGACATGATAATGTGCATTTCAACGACTTCATAAAAGTTGAAACCCTAATTCTTTAGTTTAATATATTTCAGCGACGAGCTGTGTGTATTTCAGCGGTGAGTTGTGTGTAGTTCAGCGATTGACTATATAATATTTCAGCGACACACATAGTATTTTTCAGCAATAACATTGTGTGTATTTTTTAGCGACTTGACATTATAATTTTTTTGGACAACTTTACCCTTTTACATTTTGAACCGTTGGATTTTAAATGAACGATTGGAGATTATTGCATTGATGTGCTGCGGATTTTGTCGATTGCACCGTAACCGATCCCAAGTTTTTAACATAGTTATATAAGAATAAAATATTTTATACCTTTTAGATTCGTATAATGTAATATTTTAAGCATTAGAAATATGTGATGAAATTCTTGAAATCCAAAAATGCTAAATCTATCTATATAATAAATTCTGAATACCTTTTTGGCATGTGCAGACTGTATTGCCCTTATTGTATCATATATTTTTATCTTCATTCTTATTAAAAATATCAAATCAAGGTTATATCTGTAAGTCATTATAAAACATGATCAAATATATCAACGACTTTCATCATGACACATCATCCTCTTAAAAATACCACAAGCTGCCACATGTCATCTATATAATAAATCTTGAATTAAATTTAATCTATTCTAAATCTTTTTAAAAAATATTCTAAATAATCAAATCTATATTTAGAAAATAAATCTATATTAATATAAAATATCTTGATAAAATCATTCTATGTTTATTAAAAAGATATAAATTGTAAATAAATTAAATAATACTATTATATTTTATATTTCCCATCAAATCATATGCTAAGAAATTTCCGATGTGCATAAAGTTTGACAACTAAATATTGATGACAAATTATATGAAAGTAGTGCCAATTGCAGATGACCGAACTATGATAAAGATAACTATGCAAAACGAAATCCAATTTGTTGACCTACGTTATCGAAATTCGACTAGGGTAGGGCGAGTCGTCCCCACGAATGCTTAAGGGGCTTTGAAAGATCTATGAAGTCTCAATCCTTCACGCATAAACATTTAGAGTTATCAAAGCTTCGAACTCATATTTTTCTAATCTATCCAATAATTGATCGCAGCCTGACGACAACCATCTGATTGCTATATGAAGAAAAGAAAATTATACTTAGAGTTATATTTATATTTAGCGTTAAATTTTAAAATACATACTAATAACAACTTAAAAGATTTAGTAAACACTAATTCCTATAATCACTACCAAAAAATTTTCATAATCAATATGGAAAAGGAAAAAATTGGACAAAATATTATTATGGACTAAAGTAATATTTTTGAAACTTAATATATAGTCGAAAATAATTACAATTAAAATTTATTAATTATAAAATTAAATATTAGTCCATAGAAACTAAAAATAATAAAAATTTAAAATTGATTTATAAGAGTTTAATGAATGAAAAGATAACAAAAAAGTATAAAAAAATGTATGAATTATTATTATTATTATTATTATTATTATTATTATTATTATTATTATTATTATTATTATTATTATTATTATTATTATTATTAACAATCTATTCAGGTTAGGAAATGGATGGTGGGAGCCGATGTCACACAAATTACAAAGAGAGAAAAGGGTGGGATAAGGGTCTTGTGAGGAATCGAACCACCAACCTATAAATTGGGAGTTCGGAGACTTGAACTAGGCCAAGCCCCATCCCCTAAATCCCCTAAACAGTCTTAGGATTAATATGCTTTGTATATGTAGAATTCTGCTTAGGGATATGCAACCCTTAAACACCCACTAGATCCACAAAGGATTAGTCTTAGGCCCAATGTGGTTTGGGTATACCGGACATACGAAAAAAAAAGTATAAATAATATTATTTAAAAACTTTAGGGATAATAGTCAAAATCGACAACATATTAGGGAGTAAAATGATATTTTTTAGAATTTTAATAATGCAAAGATATTGTTAAGTCCAAATTTGGATAGAGTCGTGAAGATGATCGAGGTTGTGATAACGTTGTCAACATGGTAGAAAAACAACCGACTGCCGGAGCTGAAGAATAAAAAGGATGCTGATGTAGCAAAGTCTGTCACAACAGATTGATGAAGAATCATTTTTGGAAATGTTTGTTGTTAAGCTCACGTAATTCAAAAAATTATTATATTCTCATTTTATAAACTCATATAAATTCAACACCCATGCGTAGCGGGCGAAAAAATATAGTTTATAAAAAAATGGATATACTCTGTACTATTTTACATATATAAATAAAGAGAGAATTTTTAAAAAATACCTCCACCAAAATTAAGTACTGTTCAATACCTACACAAATAGTACTTTACCAAGTCAAACCCCACAAACAAACATCTAATTTCAGTACCTATTGATTTTTAATAATAAAATTAAAGAAAAATAATGTGAAATAACTAATATACCCTCAAAAAGTGCCTTTGAGTAAGGGCTTAGATGGGATTTTTGTTGGGTGTTAACGAGCCGAGCCTTGACCTAGTCGAGCGTTGACCGAGCTACTTTGAGCCAAGCTCGAACAATATCATTTTCATTCTCACATAATTTATAAAAGAAATTATATTTAATATATTGCATATATTTAATTATATTTTATTTAATCTACATATTTAAATAATTTTAAAAATATATTTATAATTTAAAAATTATTCTATATGTCCCAATAAAGATGGCATGTTTGATCCAGAGTAATATTTTGTATAATTTCTATTTATACTACTCCCTCCGTCCAATTACAATGTCTTATTTACTATTTTTTGATGTCCCATTACAAATGCCTTCTTTCTATTATAGGAGATGCATTAATTGTATAGGGTAGGGCTGTGGAAATATAGTCATGGACTCTATATTTAATTTATTTATTTTAAAGTCTAAACAAATACAATACTAATACAGTACATTCCGAATGAAATGTAGAATATGAGATTTGTATTGTAAGTTAATAGAACACGAGTCTGTTCGCGAGCTTTTCGAGCCGAACTCAAGGTGTTCGGCTTGGTTTGTAAATTATTCGAGTCGAACTCGAACTCCAGTCGAGCCTATTAAAGTCGAATTTTGACCGAACCGAGCTCAAACTGTTCGCGAACTACCGTGACTCGTTAACACCCCTAGTTTTTTGTTTGGGTGGGATAACTTGGTGGGAAGGTAATGTGAGACGGAGGAAGCAATTGGAGAAGATGATCACAGTATGAATTAGAGAATGCGGACTTGAGTGGAAAATTGCAGAGGATAGATGGAATATCAAGAAGATGGAAGAGTTCGAGGAGAACGAAAGGGATGTTGAACGGAAGCTCTAGCATTTTGTGAGTTTAAAGATGTAAATGAGGCCATCACAATGAGCAACGAGACCACATTGGAGGAGATTGCAGCATGTGTTGGTGGAAAAATCGGTTTCGAGGGGAGACATTTGGTGTTAAAGTACGAGCATCCAGTAGATCGTTTTCCTGTGGTATTGGCGACGGAGGAGGACGTCCGACACATGTTGGAGGTGCATTGGTTGGTGACGAAACGTTTGTGTAGGATTTATGCTAAAACGGTCGAAGTTGGGAGCAATCGTAGTCATAGAAGGTATGATCATTTGAAAAAAAGAAAATTATTTTAGTAATGCAGTATGTTAACATATTAGGAATGAACTAAGGTTTGCCTGGAACATGTGAGTTATACACAAGCAAAGTGCAATGTTGTGAACATCATATTTAGAGTAAATATCGGTGGTGTATACATGTTTGAATATAGATGTAATTTTAGTTGGAACTTCCATCTATAGCGGTTAGTCCTTAACCAATGCAGGTATTGGAAGTTAGGGATAAAATTTAGACTTTAATTGAGTGTAGTGTAAAATTCTATTGATGTAAATCGATTTCCCTGCATTTTTTTTATTTAAAGTGATATTGGAGCCAAAACTAAGGGAAAGGCAAAAATTCGAGAGACGTCGGTAGTTGATTTGAATTGATTGTCACAAGAGTCTGCTAGTCAAAAAAATTGTGGTTGAAAGAAGCATACTTACATGCTGCTAGTCAAAGAAGCAGCCTGTTGTAACATTTTCTGGCATTGAAGCCGAATATCTTGCAGCAGGTTCTAAAGCGTGCCAAGCTTTGTGGTTGAAAGGCATACTTGAGAGCTTAAATTTCAAGGAAGAGAATGCTACAACTCTCTACTGTGACAATAGTTCAACAATTTCTATTTCTAAGGATCCAGTTCTACATGGGAAGACAAAACACATCCGATTAAAGTTTCACCTCATACTAGAGCTTGTATATGAATGAGTAATCAACCTGGAGTATTGCCGAAGTGATGAGCAATTGGCCGACGTGTTTACAAAGCCACTTGGAGGTCCTGCTTTCTCAAAGAACATTGAAGCTTTGGGTGTCCGAAGCAAAGTCGGTTTACGGGAGGCATTGTTAGGTTAAACCAACTTTATTCGAACAAGTCAAATTTATTGAATGAATAAATTTTGTGACTGTCAAATTTCTAGTCCAAAAGACACTTAGTAATTTGGATTGTAACTCTTTGAATCATGTGTCCAGAGCTGTATTGTGCACTCTTGATGAAATCTATATATATATATAAAAGTAATATAGTCTACTTTCCTCCCACTTCCCCACCCCCTATTTTCAACATCTCATCCGACTTTTTTCTTCAATTTCAACAATCATATATACTCACTAAATCTAATGATTATATATATAATCTAATTCAACTACATCAATCATATATATTCCCTAAATCTATAACATATCTATAAAATCTAATATGTAATTTCAACAAACTCAATCATATCATATATATAGTCCCTAAATCTATAATCTATAATACTCTTAAAATTTTAAATTATTTTCAACAACCTCACTCACATAATTAAAATAAAAAATCTAGAAAAAATCTAATATATATTTGAATTACGTATAATATCACTAATTAATATATACAATTACCGATTTTCCCTTTTTTTCCCATTGAGATCACATATAATTATTCTCAATATTTATATTTAAAATCGTGGAATTTGGATTTAAATCTAATATTCAATTTCTTAGACTAAAATATTAGAATTTAGATTTAAATCTAATATTTATAAAAATCAAATAGTATTAATGTAGAGAATCTTAAAAAATAAAAGTACGATATATGAATATCTGAATAAGTTAAAGATATGATTGATTAGTTTTGTTAATTATGTTTGTTGAGATTTATTGATTAAGTTCGTAGTGAGATTTATTTTGTGTACCTATAAAATAGGGCATTTTTTATCTAATTAGTATAAGACTAGATTTTATCCTACAATCCTACCAGTTTCATCTTTTGACAAAATTAAATCTAAATTCAATATCCGCCTGTCAAAATTGAATTTTTCTTTAAATACTTTTTAGTTTTTTTTTTTAATGTTTGTGTAATATGAATGGTTTTATGTATTCAACTAAATTTTGTTTCTTGACAGATGGAAACCTGATGAAAATATATGAAAGGTTAGTGGATTCATATATATATATATATATATATATGAAAGGTTAGTGGATTCATATATATATATATATGGAGTTTTAACAGAAAAAACTGTGGTTGCAATTTTCGTTTTGATCTTTTGTTGTTGAATATCTTTCATAGTATTTAGCACAAGGTGAAACCTTTTTATCTTCTTAACCACGATGATCATGTTATGTATTTAACAAATTTTTGTTCTTCATAATTTAATATTATGTTCTTTTATTATATTACAATTTATTTGATTGGTGAGATGACACTAGCTTTTTCCGTTCCTTTTATTGTTTAACTACTATCGAGTATGGTGGAAAACATAATCTACTCCAATCTAATTTATTCTTCTTCTATCTCTGCTTTTGTATAACATACATACATTATTTTCTTCATTTTTTTTATTATTATTGTGTATTCATGTATGTATCTGAAAAATGGTCATTGATCTCTTTGGTGGTGAGCAATTCTAAAGTGCAAGTTGAAAGTCAATTGGAGTAACAAAATAGTAGAGACTTATGAGATAGAAGATGAAATTGTGAATATTTTTCAAATTTAGCTTCCTTTATGGTGATTGAGAGCTCCCATTGTGTTTATTTGAATTGATTTGTTCATCAGAGTTAGTGAATGCAAAAAATTAAATTAATGGTCAAGGCTTAATTCTTTCATGTCATGAATGAACAATTGTATCTTTTCATGAATTGTATTTTATTTATTTGCTCCAATATAAGGATTGAACTTAGGTTCCAATCCTAATCCATCGATAGGTGAACTACTGTATCTTTTAACTAAAGTAATTGTCTATGCTTAATCTATTATTTAAAGACTTTTAGAGCATATAATTGTATCTTTTCATATTCAAACTATTGTATATTTATTAAAAATTAATTTTATAGTGAATCAAAATGTATCTTTTTGATTTCTAAAGATTTATATGGATTCTATAATGTTATTTTAATTTAATGTTTATACATAAAAATAATATGGATGTCATGTTTTGTCTTTATCTTTCCTCTATATTTTTTTATTATGTAGTTTAATTTATTCTATAAGCATGTTAGAAAAAAATTGATTTCATTATCATATAATTATCTTTTTAGACCAAAATCATATTTATAATCAATTTTATATACAACCATACTTTTTTTAAAACTTCAAAAAGATGTAACTTGGTCTAACTTAATTTTCAATTGTAAGGTTTTAATCAACCTCATATTCTATTCAATTAAAGTTTTAACAAATAATAAAGAATGTTTAAATAAATTATTTAATATAATTGCAAATGTCAAAATAGAATTAATTATTAGCCATATTTTATGTGTAATAAATTGTCCAAAATTAGGTGTTTCACAATTTCGAGACCAACTTTTGCCTACAATAAGCTGAAATCCAAAATAATACTCATTACAGCAGATTAAAAAGAGTTGTTTGACCTAAATTATTTTGTGTCTTCGAGAAAGTTTTGTCACACAAATGAGTTGATTGAAATATTTGTTTTGCCAAACACCCCATTATGTTCTAAAATAGATTTGTTTTTATCTACATTATCAATAATTTTTTTCTGGAATTGGTGATATAATTATTTTTGTTGCATCTATAAATTTTTTGAGGCGAAAATATTTATATTCCTTAATAAAGACCAGACAAAGGTCCCTTACAATTTTCTAGCACAATTAGTACAAACGACCAACTCACCATACACTCCATACCAGAAAAAAGAAAAATACCCCCACTGGATAGGAAGGAGGTGTAAGGTCTGATGTCTCCCATCTCTCAACACCAAAGCACCACAATCCATCTCCAGGCTTCCTTCAGTATCGAATAACATATAACTTATCGACCTTCCTCTTAAGCAAGGTTCAGAAAATCAGTAGCCATAGTAGCAAGAAAAGGAACAGAATCATCTCAATAGCATCAGTATCATCGGCGTTCTCTCAACTCGAGACCCATTACTTCAGCACTCTTCAGTGAACAAGCGTCCCCACCGTTTAGAGTCCCTTTCAAATCTTCTGGAAATCGACAGGCAATAAAGGACTCTCATGTAGTATATCACATTGACAAACCCATAAGCTTACTTTAGCATTACATCTCCCCTGCTTATGATATTCAATCCAATGCATCAAAACATGGGATAGTAACAAGGTAAATATCGGGTAAATGGCTAGAAAATAAAACGAAGGGTGAAACAACAAGTGGGATTTGGGGAACCATCTATAAATGATCACATTAGAATCCAAAAGCTTTTGGCAACCGTACTGGTCAGCAAAGTGATTTCCAAAAACATTCTTCATACAAAAATTCCACAGGCCACCCACTTACACTCATCACTTTCTTTCAAATAGCTTTTGACGTTGATACACCCCTATCTTTCAAAATAGACCATCGCTCAACTTTTTTTTTTCTTTTTCTTTTTTTTTTTAAATTACATGATTTCAACCCGGGGTTGTCCAACTGTCATTTCCAAACAGGAAAGGAATCATATCAACCATGCGCTCTCAATACCACTCATACCCAGACCTTATAATCTCCCGAATGTAACTGATGAAATCCATCCTCCCACTATAACAAAAATTCCAAACCCATTAAAGTTCCCAACAAAATTGCGACTTCGAAAGACTTTTACATATGAAGATTTATAGGTAGTTCCTAAAATTCCCAAAAGGTACAAAGAAGCTGTCTGACAAAGGCAAAGAAAAGGCTATAAAATCAGGATGCAAGCTGTGAGAAAAAGGAAAGAGGTTGTTGCATCTATAAATGATTAGTTATTCAAACAAAAATAAATTTGAATAAATAATTATATGATAAATTATTTAAAAGACTCAATATACAATCAATTTGTGTATAATTGATTACATATATAATTGTATATTATTTATTAGAGATGGATATGACTAATACAGTGCATTATATATCAACAGTTTTGATAGTTGCAGTGAATTAATGTGTTTACTAAAGGCATAAAAAATAATTGTCAATTAACAAAACGAGCTCAATAATTTGGATTATTGAAAAAAATCACTTCAAATAATTTCTACTCTCTTTCATTTTTCTTTTTTTTAACATGAAAAATAATCTCCAATCTCCATTATTTTTTATGTTTCTATTCTAAATTTGGATAAATTGTCTTTAATTCTTGATTGAGAAAAATAATATGGAAAGCTCTTAAATCAATGTTGGAAACTTAATAAATTAGTTTATCCAAAAATAATATAAAATGTTCATAAACCAATTTTGAACATATTCACAAATTAATAATCTTTGTGCTATGGAAGTTTTTTGTAGGGAGATTACTTTTACACATTCATCGGACGGTCTTTATTTTATCATTGTTTTTTGTCACATTTTTCCTCAATAATATATGGTCGGGAAATGGGCATGATACAATTAAGTTTATGTAATATATTTGAAATTTTAAAGTATTATGTTATATTTATAAAACAAAAAATGTAAAGTTTACTTCCCGCGCATTGCGCCGGCGGGTGTGCTAGTTTAAGTAACTTGAATAAAAAGAATTCCCTGCAATCTTCAAATTTCAAAGCCTCTAAATTATTTCTTCCTTATCCCCATCAAGCAGCTAGTCTCCTTCTTTTCGATGGTAGCATCCGAGGATGACGCCCTTTGTTTTCCAAGAAGTCACTTCGGCGAAGACGACGTTGGGCTGTGACAGCGGCAGAGTTGGGAAAAAATGCCAAAATGGTGCCGTAACTTTGTTAATTTTCCAATTTGGTGCCAGAAGTTTGAAGTTTTCTAATTTGGTGCCGTAACTTTGCTAATGTTCTCCAAAATGGTCCCATCAGGCCTTAATAACTCATATTTGCTGGCGTGGCACGTGATTAGTGTAAATAATTAATTTAAGTGTACTATGTAGGTATCACGTAGGCATAGATTGATTTTGACCTACACGTTTGGACACTTTCTAACCCTATTTCTAATTTAATGGTCCCCTTCCAACTCTGCAAGTACGCATAAATGTGTTTGAAAGTATCCATATGTGTGGGTTAAACTCAGTCAATGCCTAAGTGACACCTACATGATATAATTAAATAATTATTTGCACTAATCTCATGCCACATAAGCAAATGTGGGTGATTAAGGCATGATGGGACCATTTTGGAGAACATTAGCAAAGTTATGGCACCAAATTAGAAAACTCCAAACTTATGACACCAAACTGGAAAATTGGTAAAGTTACGGCACTATTTTGGCATTTTTTCCGGCAGAGTTGGCTCCATTGAAAGAGAATTTATATAGCATAAAAACTGTAAAAATGTGACGCATAATTTAAGGGATTTAGTGAGATCGGTAAATATTTTAGGCGTGTACAAGGCTCGAACCCGAGACCTTTACTTAAGCTGCCAGAACCCCATACAACTCAGGCCAACTGCATTTGGTGTGAGATTGGTAAATTGATTTGATATGAAAGATCACAAAAAAAAAAATCTAATCCGTGGTGAAGATTTGGTCAATTTAAAATTAAATGTGAGAGTAATCTATCAATCTATATCTTTATTATAGTATAAAACAATTTTTTTTCCACACACATTCCCGCCTAAATCACTTTTCTTTTCACAAATCTTTTCAATTTTCACTCTCTTACACACACTCCAAAATTTACTAACTTACCATTTCATATTTTTCACTCTTTAGGAAACTGCATCTCACCCCAACCGACATTTATTGCACTACCCAAATCATTTTACATTCTTTCATTTTGTATCCTTTCCTTTTCCTTGATGGATTATTATTCGCCTCCTGCCTCCGCCTCCACCAATATGCCCATCGCCTCCGCCTCCGCTTCACAAATCTGCCCAGGACTCGCCTGCCGCCTCCACCAATTTGCACAACACCGGACTCGCCTATCAATCAATTGCAGGGAATTGTGCATTCAAAACCTCTTCCAACTGGATTCAATTTGCCGTCACAGGCTCTACAACAATACGACTCATCCCCAATTGGTATCTTCACAATTTGAGGCTTCGAATCAGGATGATTTCTCATTTAATCCACAATTTCAGGTTGAGTATCCAAAAACTCAGCTCCCGCCCCCATCTTCCCTTGCATCTCCAGCTGTGGTTGATCTTCACAACTCTTCTGCGAAGCCTGCTTTGCGCGAGCCTTTTTTCTAATTACTCTTTTTTGTGAATTGGCATAATACTCTTTTTTGCATTGGAGTTTTTAATTACTCTTTTATATCATATCATAATAGCATTTGGTGGGTTGATTTGGAGTCAATTTGAGTCAATTTCATGTTGCTCAGTATATGGCTACAAGATGTTCAATAAAATGCCTATGCGAATTTATGTGATGTAAATACCCTTTTGATAATATTTTTTCTTGGTTACTTTTTGCAGGTCACGATTTAGTGGAGCATATTGTAGTATTCCTAATGGATATCATATCTAGACATTGATCGAAGGAACTTATGAATATTTATTGATAACAAAACACTTCTTAATAAAAAAAGCAAGTGTTGGAAAAATTACCTTCTCTGTCATCTGAGCTATATTATACAAATATATATCAATATGATAAAGCGAATATTTGAAAATTTACATGGTCATCCCCTGAATGGAATGAAATTTCCAAATTCAAGTGAATTTATATGTGTTGCTTGTTCACATGGAAAATTGATTATTAGATCATCAGCAACCAAAGTTGGAATTGAATCCTCTGTATTTCTTGAACGAATTCTGAGTGATATATGTGGACCTGTAGATCCACCATGTGGGCCATTTAAATACTTTATGGTGTTAGTTGATGTGTTAACAAGATGGTCTCACGTCTGTTTATTATCTACTCGCAATCAGACATTTGCAAAGTTACTTGCACAAATAATTAAATTGCGAGTACAATTCTCTGACTATCCGATTAAGAATAAAAGATTGGATAATGCTGCTGAATTTTCACCACGTGCATTTGATGATTATTGCATGTTCATTGGAATAACTATTGAACATCCTGTAGCACATGTTCATACACAAAAATGGCCGACAGAGTCATTTATCAAAAGATTGCAACTTATTGCAACACCAATATTGATGAGGTCGAACTTACCTACATCGGCTTGGGAAGATGCCATATTGATGCCGCAACACTTGTACGAATAAGACCGAAAAGTATCACGAATATTCTCCCCTACAATTGGTTTTTTGTCATGAGCCCAATGTTTCACATTTAAGAATTTTTGGGTGTGTAGTCTATGTTCTAATTGCACCATCCCAACGTAGAAAATTGGGCCCCCAACAAAGATTGGGAATATATGTCGGATATAAATCACCATCAATAATTAAATACTTGGAACCGAAAATAGGTGATTTATTTACTGCAAGGTTTGCAAATTGTCGCTTTGATGAATCAAATTTTCCGATATAAGGGGGAAATATGAATCAACCGAGAAATGAGATTAATTGAAAAATGACATTTAATTTTCTTGATCCTCGTATAAAGGATTGTGAACTTGAAGTTCAGAAAATTATTTATTTACAAGGAATTGCAAATCAATTGCCAAATATATTGATTGACTCTGGAAAAGTTACTGAATCACATATCCCAATAGTGAATGTTCCAATTAAATTAAATATCCCTTAAGGAAAAATAACAAGTGCTAGTGAATCCAGTATACGCCTGAAGCGTGGTAGACCCATTGGATCTAAAGATAAGAATCATCAAAAACGAAGAGAGACAAATGATCAAAATTTAGATAGTGACAAAACACAATCTCCTGAAGAGAAAACTCTTGAAAATGAATAAGTTAAAGAAACTTCAATAAATTTTTTCATTAATAGAAATACTGGAATAGGAAAGATACTAATGTAAATAGTATATTTTCTTATAATATATCACTTGAAATTATGGAATGAGATAATGATCAAGAACCCAAATCGGTTGAAGAATGTCGGCAAAGAATTGATTGACCAAAATGAAAAGATGCAATCCAGTCTGAATTGGATTCACTGGCAAAAAGAGATGTTTTTGGACCTGTAGTCCAAACACCTGAAGGTACAAAACCTGTGGGTTGTAAATGGGTCTTTGTTAAAAAAGGATTTGAACAAAATGGATTATTCATATATAAAGTAAGATTGGTAGCTCAAGATTTTTCTCAAAGACCAGGTTTTGATTATGATGAAACATAGTCCCATGCGATGAATGGAATTACATTCTGATTTCTAATCTGTTTGGCAGAACATCAAAGACTTGAAATGCGCCTTATGGATGTTGTTACTGCTATCTATATGCGATATTAGATACTGATATTTATATGAATGTCCCCAAAGCATTTAAATCAAAGCCTAATCAATTATATTTAGTAAAATTGCAAAAGTCAATATATGGGTTTAAACAATTAGGACGAATATGGTATAAATGACTTAGTAAATGTTTGATTAAAGAATTTATACAAATGATCCAGTCTACCCATGTCTTTTTATAAATAAAACTGGATCAAATTTTGTGCTTATTGCAATATATGTTGATGACATTAATCTGATTGGTACTCCTGGAGAGTTACAGACTACAACCGAATATTTGAAAAATGAATAATCAAGGATTTTGGAAAGACAAGAGATTGCCTTGGTTTACAAATTGAACATTTTGCGAATTGAATATTTATCCATCAAACAAATTATATCCATAAGGTATTAAAATGATTTTATGTGGATAAAGCACATCCATTAAACACCCCGACTGGTCAGATTGCTTGATCTATTCAAAGATCCATTCAGGCCTAAAAAGGAAGATGAAGATATACTTGGTCCTGAAGTACCATATCTCAGTGCTATTGGAACACTTATGTATCTTGCTAATTGTACAAGGCCTGATATAGCATTCTCAGTTAATTTATTGGCACACTTTAGTACTTCCCACAAAGCGACAATGGCAAGGTATTATGCACATTTTTCGATACCTTCAAAGTACATATGATCTCGGCTTGTTTTATTCGAATAAATGTAATAATGAATTGATTAGTTATGTTGATGTTGGATATTTGTCTGACCCGCACAATGCCAAGTCCCAGATGGGCTATATATTTACTTGTGGAAGTATCGCAATTTTCTGGAGATCTGCTAAGCAAACATTAACGGCCACATCTTCTAATCATGCTGAAATATTGACAACTCATGATGCCAGTCGAAAATGTATTTGGTTAAGATCAATAATCCATCATATCCTGAAGAATTGTGGGTTAATATTTGAGGAAAAACTTCCCCCAATATTATTGTATGAAGATAATAATGCTTGTATAGCTCAACTGAAAAGATGATATATCAAGGGAGATCGAACAAAACATATTTTACCAAAGTTCTTCTTCACTCGTGATCTTCAAAAGATTGGTGAAATTGAAGTGCAACAACTTCGATCAGACAATAATATGGCGGATCAATTGACTAAGGCATGACCGTTCGCAATATTCGAGAAACTTGTAAACAAAATTAGGATGCAGCAGCCAAAGAATCTTCAATGATGTACAAAGCATGGGGAACAATGAATACAAGAATACTATACTCTTTTTCCTTCACTAGGATTTTCTCCACAGAGTTTCTTTTCCCTAGTAAGACTTTAACGAGACATATTCTTTGTATTGAAGACATTCAAGGGGGAGAGTTGAAATGTCTTACAGCACATGAATGTCTTGTTCATTGATGCTATATTTCTTTAACTAAGGGGCAACCTTTTGTGACTAAGTTTGTAAATTATAATTTAATATTGATAGAGGTGGCTGCTAATTTGCATATAAAAAGGCTACCTATCATTGTACGCAACACATTAAAGTGAAGTACAAAATAATTCCTACACTTGAGATTGCATTTCATTTCCTCCGACTCCACTTATTCAGATTTTATAGTCACTGCTTTCTATTACTCTCAATTCATTATACATTATATATTCCATACATATAGTAATAGGTCATATAGTATATTATTATTTCCATAACAGAAATAATAGCATAAATAATCCTTTATGTAGTAATAATTGTGGGTCCGTTCTGCATGTAGAGTTGTTGCTGTTAGGAGTTGTAGCTATCAGTTTTTGCATAAGTGTCCGGTACAAATAGCTGTAGCTATCAAAAATTATAATTTGAAGAGAAAAATTTATTAAATTTGGAAAGTAGCTTCCGAAAGCTCCCAAAAGCTACTGAGCGTAGTTTCTGATTGTATAGCTTTTCGGAGCTGCAATTCGCAGCTAAAGCCTTCAAAAGCTAGTGTGCAGAACGTGACTATTGTTTTGAAATAAAAGCTAAAGCTCCTCAAAGCTCCCAAAAATTTTCAGAAGCTGTGTGCAGAACAGACACTTTGTCTATTAAAATAGTTAATTATTAAAACATTCTAATTCAACCATTTGGCCTTTTGGTCCATTAATTAAATGATGTGGCAAAGATTGATGGCTGAGTTTTAGGTTGATTAAGGAGGCTAATTAGATGATTAAGGGGCAAAATGACTAAATTGGTAGGGTTAGTATACTTGGGTATATTTAGTAATTAGCAAACTTAATGAATTAAAATGGCAACTAGCCATACATACATGACTATTTGTATGTTATCCCCACCAGGCACATACAACCCATGTCTTGGGCCACGATTAAGAATGTGTGAGGAAATTAAAGCTTTTATAGTTAGTATTGTTTAACGTTTGAAATACTAAAAACCATTATAAATAGTAGTTTAAAAAATGCCACTATAACCCTAAACTCTAAATTTTATTGCTAAGTTCTAAAAGTTATACATCCCCTGTTTATTTAACTTTTTAAACTCTGCCGTCTAAACTCTAATACTAAACACAAGTACATAAAACTATTTCAATTTAAAACTTTTTCTTATTATTAAGAGGTAATTAATAAAATAGGCCATGAGAAGGCTCCTATTCCAGTTTTGGGCCCATTAAAACTTCATTTTTGATTTTAGGCCATTAGAAACCAGCTTTGATCCGATCTAGGCCATTTAGACTTTTTCAAATTACCATTGACCCTACCAACTTTGATTTATTATACATTTACCCCAACAGTTGACTTCCAACTTTATCCTTATTCCCCCTTTTACCCCAACTTTAGCTTTTTCATTTAAATTAGTCCAATGACAACCCATCATGCTTCCGATAATTAAATTAAGTACTAAATTTCATAACTTGGGTTCGACCGCCTTGCTGCCGGGTTTCCTAAGCTCCGGGATTTTACGGACTTCCTCCAACCATGCAGCCGCGACTGATGGTTCACCGATTCTTGTCTCCTTCAGCAACAAACAATACAGTCCTATTTCGTTTCCTACCTTAGGACGTAACAAGGTATGGATAAAGGTTTTTTAACCAACTTATCGGAATATTTGGAATACTGGAAGCCTGAATTTTATTGAAAAAATATTAAAAATATTATAGAAATATTTCTCCTAATGGAGAAGACAGACACTTAGCTCCACATATATGAGGATGCTTGACTCTGGGGGACTGACCCCATATGAAAAACAAATATAGAAAGGAAATTTTGCAGAAAGGAAATACAACTTATTATTTTGAAGAGTTGGGAGGATTTCTGATGCCTTCAATCTGCTTCAAATTCCTTTATTTATAGGGGCCCGCGGACTTCAATCCCGGATAACAATCTTTCTCTAAATCCTTGTGACGTCACTGCATTCGTCACTTGGCCTTAATTTCCACCGGCTACATTATTGTCCTTTTGGAATTATTGCGTTAGGTGGCTTTTTGTCAAATCTCCACCTTCTCTTATCGGCCACTTACTGCCAGCTACTCTGCCCTTCTTTGTCGGCTTTTAGTTATGAGTGTTGCCGACACCTCTATTTCTTTTACATCCAGCTAATCTTACTTTGGCTTGTGAAAGTTTTTTGGACGTTTCTTCCCTTTGTCCTGTTCGGGTCCGGATTTTTTCTGGGTTACCCGGATGTTTGTATCGAATAGGGGTTTCTTTTGTTGTGCACAATATGGACATATGTGGTTATCCCATTGGCCAACATGCATCATGTTGCATGCCTTCTTTCTGGTAGACTTGGTTGCTGGCAACTTGTTTTCCCAGATGAGTAACCTATTCTTTTCGAAGGACGTTTCCACAAACTCTGTGCTTTTCCCTGTTAAAGAATTAACCAGGAACGATCCATTTAAATTGTTTGAGAATATTTTAAACGGATATTTAACCTTTTCCATCTCGGTGAGACAGACCCAGAATCCCCATGCTCGTCGGGTGGAGATTTCATCTTCGCTGATTGAAGATACCAATGGTGCCCTCTCATCCATAGACTTAACTCTATTGAAGGCAATCATATCAGGTGTCTATAATTTAATAAATTGAAAGACCGGATAAGAACCTTTCCCGACTATTTCTGGTGCCGCTGAAATGAACTTAAGCTCCAGAATATCTCCTCTTTGCAGGTGCGGGTTGTTCTGCTATGATTCGTGCACCGCGCTACTTATCCATCCTGGAAGTTTTTTGATTTCCGGAAACCCTGGTGATGTAGTATGAACAGATGCTAATGCTCCAAAGTCATACCACTTTCGAACCTCTTCTGTTTCGATCCTTCGAGCATCCATATCCTTTTGTATCTCCCGGGTGTCTCTATTACTGTTTTGCTGGGGTTAATTCCCCTTTTGGAAACAAGCTGTTCCCATTTTCCTTGGTAGTCCAGCCAAGCAGTAGATAGGACCTTCTCGTCTGAATTAACCTTAGAGGTGCTTGTCATTGGCCTAAGGTTAATTTCTTCCTCTTTGTAACACCCCCGTTTTCCCGTCTTAAAAATTACAGCGGAAGTTACCAATAGGAAAGCGGGGTTGTTACCGCCACACTTCCAATTAAGCTTGCCTTGGCCTTGCCTTGGCTAACTTAATTAAAAGTGCTAAGGCAAATTTAAAAATAATTACAAACATTATTTAAACTATTAAGTAAATTTCAAAATATATTTAAATTGGCAAACTATCAGAGTTTATAAAATACACTAACTACGACCGACTATTAAAACGACAACTTTACTGAAAATAAAACATATATTAAAATAACCACTGTAAAAACGATATTGACTCCCCGGCCCGTGCCCGTGATGCTAATGAGCTTCACAAATATCAAATCCTGAAAAAGTGAGTAAGTAACATTTATCAGCACACCGGCTGAGTAAATAAATTTTTATCCCTTGGACAAAAATAATTAACTATGACTCAACAGTAAATGGCATGTCAAAACAGTTGCAATAATTCAATCCACATGTAGCTCGACTATGATGCCTACACCCGGGGTGTTGAAGGCCGCGCAGTTGCGGGGCCAAACGCGCTATGCGGTAGGCCATCTTTTGCTACTTGTTACTTGTACTTTGCGCTATGTACTTTACTTTCAGCAAGTATCCTTATATTTCTGATGTAATGTAGGCTGGACGGTCCCAGGGACCGTTAAGTGTAGATGTACAGTTTCCTAGTATCTACTCGTGTAACTTTGGAATTTTTCTCCAGACCTATTATAGGGGAGTAGTGGTATTCGATAGTTAGTGGACATCATCATCGTGTACTCAGCGTAGGCTCCCTCATCCGGGTTGGCTTGTTATTGTGTAATCAAATATCAACGATTAATACAATGACGTTTTTACTACGCATGTTGCCTTTCGTTATTTCCTTCGGAATGTGTCGGTGTGCTGGTGTGTGCTAGTCTTCGGTGGGCCCTCTAAAGCCTTCTGTGGAAGGGGATTGCGACGTCCCATCCGAAGCTAGCTTGTGATTCGCGAGGTGGTTGTCGTTTTCGGGTAAACGACCGGACATTTGGTTTCGTTGACAGAACGGGTTGGTGCGCCCCGTGACAGTTGGTATCAGAGCCTCGTTGCAGATTGGCAAATTGAAATGGCTACGGAGGAAGCATCGGTTCATGGGGGGCACGAGGGGAATGAGGATACCCCAGCTATGCGAGCCCCTGTGGCACCGCAGAAAAAGGGCACCAAAGCTCGGTGCGATGATTTGGAGGCTGAGACCTCCCGATTGGGTTACGTAGTATCCACTTTGGAGGAGAAAGTCGAGATACTGGAGGTCGAGAATCAGGAACTGAAATGCTTGTGTCGTGAGTTAATGGATCGGGGGGCTCCTGGAACAGGGTTGGAAGATATAGTACGGTGGAAAGAGGAGGCGAGCCTCCAAATTGGGTTGCTACAGAAGGCAGTGTTGGGCGTGATGGCACAAACGACTGATGCCGGCCCAAGAATCCGAATACCCGAGCCAGAGCCCTACGGGGGCGCGCGTGATGCGAAACAAGTAGATAATTTCTTGTTTGATATGGAGCAGTTCCTCGATAATTCGAAAATTGAGGATGACGCTCGGAGAATCTCTACTACGACCATGTACTTGACTGGTGATGCCAAGCTTTGGTGGCGAACGAAATACATTGAGATTCAAGCGGGTCGCCTCAGGATGGAGACATGGACACAACTTCGGGATGCTATCCGAGAGCAATTCTTCCCGGAAAATATCGAATATAATGCACGGAGAGCCTTGAGAGATCTGAGGCAGACGGGCAGTATTAGAGACTACGTGAAAGCATTCTCGGCATTGATGCTGGACATAAGGGACATGTCCGAGAAAGACAAGCTCTTCACCTTCGTGGAAGGGCTGAAACCATACGCCAGAGCAGTTGGGGCTTCGAACCGAAGAGGGAAAAGGTCGTGTCAAAGCAGTTAATTCGGCAGCGCAGAAGATTTCCGGCGTGGTGAAGGATGTGTGCCTGAAAGTGGCCAAATTCGAGGGAGAAATTGACCTATCGGTGATTGACATGGATGATTTCCCCCTTATCCTGGGTCAGGAGTTTTTACGAAAGTATGATGGTGCAGTGTTCCCCCATGTAGATTCCGTGATTCTAATGGGGGACAAACCATGTGTGATCCCAACGACATCGAGTGAAATTGGGAGTCGGAATCTTTCGGCGATACAATTCAAGAAGGGGTGCAAACGCAACGAACCCTCATTCCTATGCACCCTTCGATTTGACGAGCTCGAGCAATCTGGACCAATTCCGGTAGTGGTGAAGAAGCTCCTCTTGGAATTTGAGGACATTATGCCTGATCAGTTGCCACGCAAACTGCCACCCCGACGAGAAGTTGACCATGAGATTGAATTGCTGCCTGGCTCAAAACCACCGGCGAATGCTCCATATCGAATGAGCCAACCAGAGTTAGCGGAGTTGAGAACGCAACTGAAGGATATGCTCGATAGCGGGATCATCCGACCGGCGAAGTCTCCCTTCGGGGCGCCTGTCTTGTTTCAAAAGAAGTCAGATGGATCAATGCGGATGTGTTGTGACTACCGGGCGTTGAATAAGATCACGGTTAAAAATAAATATCCGATCCCGTTGGTGGCTGATTGTTTCGACAGATTGAGCCGAGCTAAGTACTTTTCTAAAATTGACTTACGCTCTGGATATTGGCAGGTCAGAATTAGAGAAGGTGATGAATCGAAAACGACGGTGGTCACGAGATACGGAGCATACGATTTCCTAGTCATGCCCTTTGGCTTGACGAACGCTCCCGCGACCTTTTGTACCTTGATGAACCAGGTACTGCAGGATTTCCTGGATGAATTCGTGGTCGTGTACTTGGATGATATTGTGGTGTATAGCGAATCACTGAACGAACACCTGGAGCATTTAAGGAGGGTATTGACTCGATTACGGGAGCACGAGCTGTACGCCAAGGCCTCTAAGTGTTCATTTGCTCAAGGGACTATCAGCTTCTTGGGTCACATTATCGAACATGGCAAAATTCGGATGGATCCAAGGAAGGTGAAAGCGATCGAAGAGTGGCAACCGCCGAAGAATGTCCACGAGATACGATCATTCTTGGGGCTTGCCAATTATTACCGGAAGTTTGTGAAGGGGTATTCTGCAATTGCGAAGCCCTTAACTGATCTCACAAAGAAATCGCAGAAATGGGAATGGGCACCAAGGTGCCAAGAGGCATTCGAAGAGCTGAAGAAGGCCATGTCTACCGCCCCAGTACTAGCACTACCAGACATGCCAAAACCATTTGAAGTTGATACTGATGCTTCAGATTATGCAATCGGTGGGGTCCTTCTACAGGACGGGCATCCGGTCGCATATGAGAGCCGGAAGTTAAAGGAGGCAGAGAAGCGCTATGCAGCCCATGAAAAAGAGCTCTTAGCAGTCGTGCATTGTTTGAGACTATGGAGGCACTACCTCTTGGGTGCTCCATTCCACGTCAAGACGGATAATAGGGCAGTGAGCCATTTCTTGAACCAGAAGAAGTTGACGGGCCGACAGGCCAGATGGCAGGAACTACTAGCAGAATTCCATCTGGAGCTAGAGTTCCGTGCCGGTTCCAGCAACCATGTGGCGGATGCCCTGAGCAGAAAAAGCGAAGAAGTCGAGGTGGTGGCATCCCTTTCCTCGAGCAGGGTGAGTACTGATATGAAGGAAAAGATCTGGGGATTCCTACCCCAGGATCCGGTGGCACAACAACTGATAGATCTAGCTGGACAAGGGAGAACAAGGCGGTTCTGGGTGCAGGATGGGATGTTGTGGACTAAAGGGAGGCGTGCATACGTTCCCAAGGGTGGCGATCTCCGTAAATTGTTGATTGCGGAATGTCATGATACCTTGTGGGCTGGAGACCCTAGAGGAGAGAGAACGTTGGCCTTGGTACAACGTGCATACTACTGGCCTCATATGGCGACGGATGTCGAAGCCTATGTTCATTCTTGCCTTATCTGCCAGCAGGACAAGGCCGACCACCTAAAGAACAAGGGACTCCTACAGCCACTAATCATCCCAACGAGACCGTGGGAGAGTGTCTCGATGGACTACATTTCTGGGCTGCCGAAAGTAGGAGATCTGGGGAGCATCATCGTGATCGTGGATCGGTTCTCAAAATATGCGACCTTCATTCCGGCCCCGAAATGTGTTACGGCTGAAGGAACGGCACGCCTATTCTTTTCACATGTTGTGAAGTACTGGGGTCTACCCAAAGATATTGTGAGTGACCGAGATGCCCGGTTCACGAGTCTTTTCTGGACTGAATTGTTTAAACTTATGGGGTCCTCGTTAAGCATGAGTTCAAGTTACCACCCTCAGTCGGATGGACAGACGGAACGCTTCAATGCTATGCTGGAGGAATATTTGCGACAATTTGTGAGTGAAAATCAGAAGAATTGGGCGAAGTTGTTGGATGCTGCTCAGTTGTGTTTCAACTCGCAAAGGAGTTCGTCTACGCATCGAAGTGCTTTCGAGATTGTCACGGGGCAGCAACCGCTTCTCCCGCATACTATTGATTCGGCTCCTAGTGGGAATATTACCCCGGCAAAGCGGTTTTCGTTGGAATGGTCCCAGAATATAGACATTGCTCGTGGATATCTTGAAAAGGCGCATAAAAGGATGAAGAAACAGGCGGATCAGAATCGGCGATTTGTGGAATTTCAGGAAGTGGACTTAGTGATGGTGAAAGTCCCCGACCCGACTTTGACAAAATGTGTGCGAGGGCGAGACCCCCGATTTTTGCCGAAATATGTTGGTCCCTGCAGGATAAGAAAGAGGATTGGTAAGGTGGCGTACAAACTGGAGCTGCCGACATGGTGGAAGCAACATAATGTGTTCCATGTGAGTTGCCTGAAACCTTATCAGGGAACAAAGGAGGACGTGAGACGCTGCCGTTCTCAACGACCAGATGTGACCTTTGGGAAGATGAAGGCGAAAGTACCTGAAGCCATCATCGACCATCGCATGGCTCCAACCAAGAAACGGCAGATTATGGAGTACTTGGTCAAATGGGAAGGATGTACGGAAGAAGACAACACTTGGGAGCGTGCCAAGGAGAACTTGAAGGCCCTCATTGCTGAATATTGGGCATCTCGGGGCGCCGGGGTCGTCGCCAATTCAGGTGGGGGAGAATGTTGAAGGCCGCGCAGTTGCGGGGCCAAACGCGCTGTGCGGTAGGCCATCTTTTGCTACTTGTTACTTGTATTTTGCGCTATGTACTTTACTTTCAGCAAGTATCCTTATATTTCTGATGTAATGTAGGTTGGACGGTCCCAGAGACCGTTAAGTGTACATGTACAGTTTCCTAGTATCTACTCGTGTAACTTTGGAATTTTTCTCCAGACCTATTATAGGGGAGTAGTGGTATTCGATAGTCAGTGGACATCATCATCGTGTACTCAGCGTAGGCTCCCTCATCCGGGTTGGCTTGTTATTGTGTAATCAAATATCAACGATTAATACAATGACGTTTTTACTACGCATGTTGCCTTTCGTTATTTCCTTCGGAATGTGCCGGTGTGCTGGTGTGTGCTAGTCTTCGGTGGGCCCTCTAAAGCCTTCTGTGGAAGGGGATTGCGACGTCCCATCCGAAGCTAGCTTGTGATTCGCGAGGTGGTTGTCATTTTCGGGTAAACGACCGGACATTTGGTTTCGTTGACAGAACGGGTTGGTGCGCCCCGTGACACGGGGTATCTCATAGGACCTAGCATGCCCTCATAATGACCGAAGTCAAAATATGAGTACACAAGGATGGCCCTACCTTGCGATCTAGAAAATGACTGTGAGACCCTTGGTCAAACACAATCCTGTTCATGGGGATCCCTTGGATAATCCACGAAATATCTCACGAAGATATCCACCTCTGGGGTATATCTCGCATAATAACAATTCAATAATTCACATGCCACACGCTGAAATTTAAATTTCCACATGCATGGCCTAGCCCCAAATTTAGTTTAATACATAATTGGGCAATACCTCTGCATAAATAAATTGCATGAATAAACCCTAACATTATTAAAAACACGAAGGTATTTAGACATGCAAAAATTTAATCCTACGACAAAGCCCGTAGAATAAAAATTTACTTACAATTTCTTCCGACGATATAGCGACAACACTAAACTGGAAATGCCACAAGCTACTACACCACAACTATTTCTCTCTCTCTCTGTTACTTTCACAGTCCCTCTCTCTAGTAATGTTTCGGATGTGAACTTATGGAGAGCATTGCATCTGAAAGCTAGTATTTATAGAGGAATTGGGATACAGTACGGGAATTTAATATTTCTAATCAGGCTTGATGAGTCCCCCTACCTAGGATATAGCTTGGCCTCATTGTAAAACAAATAATGCCCCACGTATTTGCATGCTTCTTTGGGTAAATGCATGTATGAATTCATGGCCGACTCTGCATATATCAAGAACACGTATACTCCCTTCCTTTACGCGTATTTCAGCTGGCCATGTAGTATGTATTATTATTTTATATCCTCTCTTCCTCATGCAGTGTACTGACTTGGTGGCCGGAATTTTACTACTATGCTCATGTTCTATCAATTTTCCTTTTATTATTACTAATTTAATTGAACAAAACTTATCTCTAGTAATCATTACTACTAACAATCACCCCTTCTTGTCTATCGTGACCTATCCTATTTAGATAAAATTTCAGTATAGAGAGCTATATTCACTATAGGTAACCATGCATTTACTATTGGTCATTTCTCATTATGAATTTATGATTTTATATTTATTTACTATACTAGAAAATTCTTGGAGAGATATAACCAAACCTGACATTTTAGTCTCTTACCAACCATGATTGTTGCCAATGTCTTCTTCTAGATTAAATTTTCTCTCGATCATATTAGAAAATATATTTGTTGAGGTAATGTAAGTACAAGTTAATTTCTTGTTTAGTGTTGTAACAAGGTAGAAAAATTGTGTTGCAAGTCCTAATTAACTTATATACATGAAAATGTATTTTCAATAAATAAATAGTAGTCCTCGTATAACCCAAGAAAATAACTACTTAGCTGTTAACATTAATAGTAATGTACCATGATTAACTAAATTTAAATCCAATATTATTATTAGTATTGTAACTATGGGATATAAGTCATATCTTGTTATCAATATATTATTAACGGCTTTGTGTTAAAAGAGTAATATTAATTATATACAAAACTTGTTAGAAAAATACTACCTGACTAATATTATGTAAAGTATTTATCTTTATTTGATAAGGTATTATTATTATTTTTTTTCTGGAAAATATATTTCTTAAATCAACTAAATTATTTTCCCTTGAAAAATAATTCACTTCTTTCAAATCGATCCATATCTTGGAAAATATTAATTTATTTCTAACCCAATTTATTTTCTTAAGAAATAATCCTACATTACTTCTTTCAAAACATTATCAACATAGCTAAATTTTTGGGTATTACAATCTACCCTCCTTAAAACAAACTTCGTCCTCGAAGTTTACTCAAATAAACTATTGTAAAAATAAGGTTAGCACATAATTAAACTTATATTACCTTATTCTCTATCGGGCAGGGTTATGGAATCACCTCCCCCCCTTGTTTTCACAGCTATGTCCCCATAGCTGTATCTGTTTCAAGAAATAGCTCTGGATACTTCGCTTGCATTTCTGCCTCCGTTTCCCACGTGGCATCATTCTCGTCGTGGTTTGACCATTGGACCTTGACCATGCGAATGACTTTGCGCCTCGTGGCTCGTTCTTTAGTATCTAGGATTTTAACTGGTTTCTCTTCATAAGTAAGGTCATGATCTAATTCAATTTCCTCTGATGGGATTAATCTCTGAAGGTCATGATGGTACTTCTTAAGTTGTGATACGTGGAACACATCATGAACTCGAGATAACTTTTCGGGTAAGTCTAATCGATATGCCAATGTACCAACTTTGGCAATGATATTGAATGGTCCAATGTAACGAGGACTTAGCTTACCACGTTTACCAAACCTCATCACTCCTTTCATAGGGGATACTTTTAGTAACACCTTGTCACCTATTTTGTATTCTCCTTCTTGTCTTCTCTGGTCGGCATACGTCTTTTGTCGATCTTGGGCGGCTTTCATCCTGAGTTGGACTTGTTCAATAACACGTTTTGTCTCCTCAATTAGTTGTGGTCCAACAGGGATTGGATTCTCGTCCTTAGTCCAGCAAAGTGGACTTCGACACTATCTACCGTATAGTGCTTCAAATGGGGCCATACCAATACTAGCATGATAACTATTGTTATAGCTAAATTCAACTAGCGGTAGGTGATTTTCCCAACTCCATTGAAATTCTAAAGCGCAAGCTCTCAGCATGTCTTCAAGAGTCAGGATGGTTCTTTCAGTTTGGCCATCGGTTGTTGGGTGAAATGATGTACTCATTTTTATTTTAGTACCAAAGGCTTCTTGTAACTTAGTCCAGAAATTCGAGACGAATCGACGGTCTCGGTCTGAAATAATGTCTTGAGGAATTCCATGCCTCCGTACGACATTCTCGATATAGACCTTAGCTAACTGATCCATACTCCAAGTTTCTTTCATGGGTATGAATATAGCTGCTTTTGTCAATCTATCGACAATAACCCATATCTTATCGTTTCCTTTAGGCGTCTTTGGCAAACCTGAGACGAAGTCCATGGAAATACTATCCCATTTCCATTCTGGAATTTCTAGTGGTTTTACCAATCCAAGGGGTTTCTTCCGCTCGGCTTTGACCTTTTGACAGATCAGACACTTTTCCACGAATTCTACTACCTCTCTTTTCATTCTAGGCCACCAAAAGACCTTTCTTAAGTCTTTGTACAACTTGTCTCCTCCAGGGTGTACAGAATAAGGAGTTTCGTGGCCCTTTTCGAGTATACGTCTCTTAAGATCTTCGCATACTTTCGGCACGCACCAACGACTCTTAAATCGGATGCTGCCGTCTTCGTGAATTTGGAAGTCTGTAGCTTCACCTTGAGCTATCTTTGCTTTGATCCTTTCCAATTTGACGTCACCGGATTGTCTTTCTCTGATTTCGTCAAAAATGGTTGGCTGGATTGTGATGGCATTGATTCGCTGAGTAGGCGTACCTTGGTATACCAACTCAATGTCAAATCGTGCCAATTCCATATATAACTCGTGCGACAAGATTCTTGTGTTACCCAGATGTTTTGACTTTCGACACAGTGCATCAGCCACTTTATTGGCTTTTCCCTCGTGATATGTAATGCCTAAATCATAGTCCTTCATTAGCTCTAACCATCGCCGCTGGCGCATGTTGAGCTCTTTCTGAGTATAGATATACTTTAGACTTTTATGGTCTGTATATATCTGACACTTTCGTCTGTACAAGTAATGACTCCATATCTTTAGAGCGAAGACAACTGCAGCTAACTCCAGGTCATGAGTTGGATAATTTTCTTCATTCGACCTTAGCTGTCGAGATGCATAGGCTATAACTTTTCCTTTTTGCATTAACACACATCCTAACCCAAATTTGGAAGCATCACTATAAATTTCAAAATCGTCTTTCTCATTGGGTAAGGTTAGTACTGGTGCCGTGGTTAGTCTTTCCTTTAATGTCTGAAATGCAGCTTCGCATTCAGGTGTCCATATAACCTTTGATCCCTTCTTCAAATTTTGTGTTAGCGGTCTCGCAATTTTTGAGAAATCTTTGACAAATCTCCTGTAGTAGCCTGCCAAACCAAGGAAACTTCTTATCTCGGTTTGAGAGGTCGGTACAGGCCAATCCTTTACTGCGGCTACTTTAGCAGGGTCAACTGATATTCCATCGGCAGAGACGATGTGACCGAGGAATGCAGCTGTGTTGAGCCAAAAGTCGCACTTAGACAACTTGGCATACAGTTGATGGCTTCTTAATATTTGCAGGACTTGGTGTAGATGTTGTTTGTGTTCTTCCTCATTCTTGGAGTAAACCAATATATCGTCAATGAACACAACTACACATTTGTCCAACAATTCTCGGAAAACATTATTCATCAAAGCCATGAATACTGCTGGAGCGTTGGTCAAACCAAACGACATCACGGTAAACTCATAATGACCATACCGTGTTCTAAATGCCGTCTTTGGGATATCCTGCTCAGCTATCCTAAGCTGATGATATCCAGACCTCAAATCAATCTTCGAAAAGAATCTGGCTCCTTTGAGTTGGTCAAATAAGTCATCAATTCGTGGCAACGGGTATTTATTTTTCACAGTCACTTGATTGAGACCTCTGTAATCAACACAAAGTCTCATTCCACCATCCTTCTTTCGTACAAATAGGACAGGTGCTCCCCACGGAGATGTACTAGGACGAATGTATCCTTTCTCTAGAAGGTCTTCGAGTTGTTCCTTCAATTCCTTCATTTCAGCTCGTGCCATCCGGTATGGAGCTTTTGATATGGGTTCCGTACCTGGAACTAAATCAATCGTGAATTCTATCTCACGTTCAGGTGGCATCCCTGAAATATCTGTAGGAAATACATCCGGATATTCTTTTACTACTGGAATATCGTTTAGATCCATCTCCTCTGCTTGCAAATTATGGACATAGCAAAGATAAAGGGGATTCCCTTTTCTTACTAATGTTGCCAATTGCATTGCTGAAACCACCTTCGTTGTTGGTCCTTTGGGCTCCATATAATACGAAATTCGTTGTTTATTCGGCCCATTCATCGTTATCTTCTGCTGGGCACACTTAATGGTGGCTTGATATTTTGTAAGCCAATCCATTCCCAAGATAACATCAAAATCTCGTAGCTCGAAGTCAATGAGATCAGCAGGGAATCCAACTTCGCAAATACGGATAGGAACTTTCTCATAACGTGTTGAGCAATTAATAACTGCTCCGTTAGGTAAAGAGATTCCTAATCCTATTTCCTGGGGTTTATCGAGTCCCAACTCGGGCAATTTTCTACGAGATATGAATGAACAGGTAGCTCCAGAATCAAACAAAGTACGAACTTTAGAAGCTTTAATTTCAAAAGTACCTTCAACCAGGTCACCAACTTCTTGAAGATCAGCTTGGTTGATTACATTCAACCTTCCTTGGCTGGGTCTGCCCTGGTTTTGTGGAGCTCTATTGTTTACTCCTGGATTCATTGGGAAAGTTGGACGTTGTCCTTGATTTCCTTGTTGGTTTTGAGGCCTTCGCATTTCTGGGCAATAATCCTCTTTTCGCAAGTCAGGCCGAAGTCTGTTAGGATCAAGCCTCAGGCGACAGTTTCTGGCCCTGTGACCTATCATGCCACAACGGTAACATTCTTCACCTTGGGGACACTGACGAGTGGCATGCCTCTTGCTGCACCGATTACACGGAGTGGGTACCGGCTCCCTATACTGGTTTGGATAGGGGAACCTACTCCTGTTGGTTTGCTGGAAATCTCCCCTTTGCCTGTTATCTTTGATTTCCTCAAATTTTCGCTTCCCTTTATTCTGGGGAATCGGTCTTGAGGTTTCTCCTTTGTGTTCTGATCCTTCCACCTTTTCGACAGTCATAGCTCGATCATAAGCTTTTTGTAAATTGGTAAATTGCTTCCCGCCGAATGCCTTTCGAATGTACTTGTTCAATCCAAGCACAAACTTCTGGGCCTTAGTCTGATCTGTTGCTACCAAGTCTGGAGCAAATCTCAAGAGTTCAGTAAACTTAGCATAATATTCTTGTACAGATCGACTACCCTGTTGAAGAGTAACAAACTCTTCATACTTGGAATTTTTAAGGCTGAGTGGATAAAATCGTTCTCTCAGACTTTTTTGAAATTCTTCCCAAGTAATCTGGCGATCTTCTTGTGACCTCCACCAAGTATTTGCTATTCCGGTCAGGAAGAAAGTAGCTACTCCCACCTTACGCTCTTCAGGGCATTCTACTGCCTCGAGTAGCTTTTCGAGTGATTCAATCCACCCTTCTAATTTGGCTGGGTCCTCTTGTCCATTATATCGAGGAGGTTGAAACTTATTAACCGCCTCAATATAATCCCCTTGTGTTTCTGTATGATGTTCTCCTCCTTCAGCTTGCTTCTGAACAACTGCTCCAAGAGTAAGCAATAATTGTTCTATCTGTTGTTGGCGGTCGTTGTTATCGGTCATGTTAGTGCTAATCCCCTTGTTCCTATGAAACATCAGTTAGTTAATCAGTTAATTGCTTTTGTTAGTCAATATAAACAAATAATACTAGTGTTCTTTTATAAAATAACAAGAGTACACTTCAAAACTACCAGTCAAATATTCTAACTTGCCGAGACTGGTTTACAAGTACAAGTTAAGCTAATATATTATTTTTAGACTTGTCCTCTCTAATCTTGAATGTTCTTCGTATAACAATCCTTGTACTTATGCCCCTTCCTTCCATAGAGGAAGCACTCTCCTTTGCCGGGGCAACGCCAAGTTAGATGTGGCCTCCCACATTCCGTACAAGGTGGCGGCACGGGGAGTCCTGCGGGATTGCACTCAGCATTTCTCAAGCGTATCTCTAACTCAGTGGTCCGCCCTTCATAGTATGAGAGCATAGCTTTCAGATCTTTTATTTCTTGGTCTCTTTGAAAAATTTCTTCCTGATTCCAGGATATAAAATCCTTTTCTAGTAACAGTTCACTCTTAAGGCTTCTAATCTCAGCTTCCATCTGATCTTTCTTGTCTAGCATTTCATTTACTTCCCAATTGTTCATCTGCAAGGGACTTTTTAGTACATATGACAAATACTAGTAATAATTCTTTTAATATTATTTTCTTTTCTTTTTTTTTTTAAAAATACTTATGCAAATAAAAAGATAGATTATATTTCTTTAATAAAAGATACACACCAAAATCGTCGACATTTTCATTAACTAGCCGAAGTCGACATATGTTAATACAAGTTTGAAGATTTATACATACAAAATAGTCTAATATACTAGTGAGTTTCTAAGATATCTAATATTTCCGAGTTGTTACTATCTTGGTGTGGCATTCCCTAGCGACATGCCCAATCTTTCCGCATCGAAAACACTCCCCAGGTTCAGGGCATCGCCAAATGAGATGTTGTTGGCCGCATTCTCCACATCGTGGTGGAAGAAGCTTTCCAGGAAATCCTTTACGAATCAATCCCTCATTCTTTCCTCGTAAAGAACTAATCATCTCCTCATGTTTGACAGCCAGGCTTTCTAGGTATAAAATTCTATCTTTCAGTCTTTGTATCTCTTCTTCTTTTTGTATTACCTCTTCTTGGGCTCCTTTTGCAAAATACTGCTCTAGGATTATAGTCTCCCTTAACTTCCTTATCTCAGATTGCATCTGAGATTTTTCGTCAAATGTTTTGGTTCCTGAACTACTCATCTGCATATAGGATTCAAATCATCAATACTATAATAAATCCTGGAAGCATATTTTATTGTGTTGACTATATTAACCTCTTAAGTTATAATTAATCTATTTATAAAAATTATATGTTATGGGTTAAAATAGTAATTTTACCTCAAAGATGTGCATATCTTTCATAAAGATACATATCAAAGGTTTAGAAAGTAAAATCACTTCATCCTAAAATTTCATGACCGTAGGATTGAAAATATGTTAATCTCCACCATTTATTCATAATATTAAATAAATCTTGAAACCACAATTTTATTGTGATACCTATATTGCCCTTTTAAGTCATCATTATTTTTCTTTATAAAAATATATATATTACGGGTTTAAACAGTAAAGAAAATACATAACAAATCTTTAAATAAATATACTGTATATACTATTATTACTAAAAATATTTAGGAGTATTAGAATTTAAATTTTTATTGTAAATTATTTTCTGAAAAACTACATATTATACATAAAATAAAATAAAAAGTATTTCATGAGTAATAAAAATTCAGTATACTACTTTATGTACAAAAAAATTAATGTCATTAATCTACATGCATAATTTTTAATACTACCTTTGTTCCTTTTGTATAAATATAATATATACCATCAACATATTTTTGCTGGTAATTAAAGTCAATAATTTTTAATACTACCTTTGTTCCTTTTGTATAAATATAATATATACCATCAACATATTTTTGCGGGTAATTAAAGTCAATTAGAAAGACGAAAATTTTAAAGTACTTAATCAATTTAATTATACATATAATATTTATAATGGATTAGTTTTTCTATTTATATTTTATTTTCATAAAAAATTGAATTATACTGTGGTATATGTATTATGAAAAAAAATTAAAAATTTATTTCTTCTATCACTTAAGAAAAAGATAATAGAAATTATATTTTATTAGAAATATTGTTTTCATAAATACACTAAAATAATAATATCTATCATTTTATATTTAAAAAATTAATACCCGTGCGCGGAGCGCGGGTGAAAAATCTAGTATTTGATTAAAATATAAATAACTTTCAAAATATAATAATTATATAGTTAACTTTAAAAAAATAAAAAAGACATTAAGTAAAAAAAAACTTGATAAGCACTTCTGCTAAAAAATTTTTTGTATAAATATCATTTATAAGTAACAAGACAAGTTACATTTTTTTTTAATAGTATAAAATAAATTTCTTAAATTGAGTATACCAAAAAAAACTCAAACTATCTTTATAACTTTTGAAATCATAATCGTATTAATTGACTACTTTTATTTCAATACCTAATGATATAATCTTTTTTTTTATTTTTTTATACAACTGTGAAATAAAATAGAAATTATATCAAATAAGCCGAGAAAATTTCATTTTACTTTTATATAAACTTGGATACAACGGTTCAAAATTTCCAAGTTAAAATAGATACACATATATAGCGTTTAGTCTAACTACACTAGACTATACTATATTATACTAGACTATACTATATAGCATCTAGTCTAAGGTGAACTTCACATCATGGACTGGCTGGGTGGTATTCCGGAGAGTGGCTACATTCACGGACTGGACTTGTCCTTTCTTCCTCCTCTTGGTCTTCAGAATCTTCAATGCGCTGAGGACAGGATGAGGATCCTGGGTTACTCCTACGAGCAACTGCCCTGCGGCCTCTCCAGTACAGCTGGTCGGCTTGTCTACGTATGATTCTTTTCTGTCGCTCTATAGTCGCTAAATTACGAATATTGTCCTCTTGACTATCTTTCTGTTCCTCTTCCACGTTCTCCAACTTCTCCTTTACGTCCCCAGCTCCTCCTTTACGTCCACCAATTCTTCCATTTTCTCTGTGTAAAGGGCGTCGAACTCATCCCGTTGCTCTTCGGCTGAAACTCTCATCTCGTGTTCTTCATTATATTTGTTTTCACTTTCTACCTCCTCTTCTAGATGTTTTGTAAGTTCCGTAATTAATAAGTCTTTTAAATGTTCAGCTCGAGTATACTCCCGTTCACAGGTTCTTACTAGCTCACGGACTAGGTCCGGGACTACTTCCATCATTCCAGCGTTAAAGTTATTTCCGGCCATCTAATCAAACAACATTATCATAAGCATAATGCAATTATTAAACATAAATAACAATAAGGGCTGTGCCTAATGCAAGTGCATCGTGTCCCATCCCATAAATTTTTTTCTTAAGTAAAAACATATATATATATATATATATATTTTTTTTTAAAAATTTCTTATGAAACTCTAACTCCAAAAAAATTTAATTTGACTTTAAAGAAATTTTGACTCACGCTCTGATACTAACTTGTAACACCCCCGTTTTCCCGTCTTAAAAATTACAGCGGAAGTTACCAATAGGAAAGCGGGGTTGTTACCGCCACACTTCAATTAAGCTCGCCTTGGCCTTGCCTTGGCTAACTTAATTAAAAGTGCTAAGGCAAATTTAAAATAATTACAAACATTATTTAAACTATTAAGTAAATTTCAAAATATATTTAAATTGGCAAAATATCAGAGTTTATAAAATACACTAACTACGGCCGACTATTAAAACGACAACTTTACTGAAAATAAAACATATATTAAAATAACCACTGTAAAAACGATATTGACTCCCCGGCCCGTGCCCGTGATGCTAATGAGCTTCACAAATATCAAATCCTGAAAAAGTGAGTAAGTAACATTTATCAGCACACCGGCTGAGTAAATAAATTTTTATCCCTTGGACAAAAATAATTAACTATGACTCAACAGTAAATGGCATGTCAAAACAGTTGCAATAATTCAATCCACATGTAGCTCGACTATGATGCCTACACCCGGGGTATCTCATAGGACCTAGCATGCCCTCATAATGACCGAAGTCAAAATATGAGTACACAAGGATGGCCCTACCTTGCGATCTAGAAAATGACTGTGAGACCCTTGGTCAAACACAATCCTGTTCATGGGGATCCCTTGGATAACCCACGAAATATCTCACGAAGATATCCACCTCTGGGGTATATCTCGCATAATAACAATTCAATAATTCACATGCCACACGCTGAAATTTAAATTTCCACATGCATGGCCTAGCCCCAAATTTAGTTTAATACATAATTGGGCAATACCTCTGCATAAATAAATTGCATGAATAAACCCTAACATTATTAAAAACACGAAGGTATTTAGACATGCAAAAATTTAATCCTACGACAAAGCCCGTAGAATAAAAATTTACTTACAATTTCTTCCGACGATATAGCGACAACACTAAACTGGAAATGCCACAAGCTACTACACCACAACTATTTCTCTCTCTCTCTGTTACTTTCACAATCCCTCTCTCTAGTAATGTTTCGGATGTGAACTTATGGAGAGCATTGCATCTGAAAGCTAGTATTTATAGAGGAATTGGGATACAGTACGGGAATTTAATATTTCTAATTAGGCTTGATGAGTCCCCCTACCTAGGATATAGCTTGGCCTCATTGTAAAACAAATAATGCCCCACGTATTTGCATGCTTCTTTGGGTAAATGCATGTATGAATTCATGGCCGACTCTGCATATATCAAGAACACGTATACTCCCTTCCTTTACACGTATTTCAGCTGGCCATGTAGTATGTATTATTATTTTATATCCTCTCTTCCTCATGCAGTGTACTGACTTGGTGGCCGGAATTTTACTACTATGCTCATGTTCTATCAATTTTCCTTTTATTATTACTAATTTAATTGAACAAAACTTATCTCTAGTAATCATTACTACTAACAATCACCCCTTCTTGTCTATCGTGACCTATCCTATTTAGATAAAATTTCAGTATAGAGAGCTATATTCACTATAGGTAACCATGCATTTACTATTGGTCATTTCTCATTATGAATTTATGATTTTATATTTATTTATTATACTAGAAAATTCTTGGAGAGATATAACCAAACCTGACATTTTAGTCTCTTACCAACCATGATTGTTGCCAATGTCTTCTTCTAGATTAAATTTTCTCTCGATCATATTAGAAAATATATTTGTTGAGGTAATGTAAGTACAAGTTAATTTCTTGTTTAGTGTTGTAACAAGGTAGGAAAATTGTGTTGCAAGTCCTAATTAACTTATATACATGAAAATGTATTTTCAATAAATAAATAGTAGTCCTCGTATAACCCAAGAAAATAACTACTTAGCTGTTAACATTAATAGTAATGTACCATGATTAACTAAATTTAAATCCAATATTATTATTAGTATTGTAACTATGGGATATAAGTCATATCTTGTTATCAATATATTATTAACGGCTTTGTGTTAAAGAGTAATATTAATTATATACAAAACTTGTTAGAAAAATACTACCTGACTAATATTATGTAAAGTATTTATCTTTATTTGATAAGGTATTATTATTATTTTTTTCTGGAAAATATATTTTCTTAAATCAACTAAATTATTTTCCCTTGAAAAATAATTCACTTCTTTCAAATCGATCCCTATCTTGGAAAATATTAATTTATTTCTAACCCAATTTATTTTCTTAAGAAATAATCCTACATTACTTCTTTCAAAACATTATCAACATAGCTAAATTTTTGGGTATTACACTCTTTTACCCCAGAGGCAGTGGGTTGACTTGAACTTTCGGAAATGTGACTTTCCTCTTGCTCAACATTTTTGTACGTATCCGACAATGGTTCCTTTGAAGAAATGCTTGAATCTGCTTCTTCATATGTGACCACTTTAGCTTTTTGGGCACATTTCTCTTTGTTTATCAGGGAAGCTGACGCTTTCCTGATTGGCTCTAATACTATTTCCCACAGTGTTGTCATTGCTATATGGAGGCTCGTATATTGTTGCGGACCATGTCCACATCGCTCTGTTGTATTTGGCCAGCTGCTCGTGCATTGATCTCGAGCTGTCCAAAATGCTTTGATAGCTCATCTAGGTTTTCTCTGAGATGCCTGAATCTCGTAATGATAGAATCAGCTTCAAATGCTTCCATCTCTCGTCAAGAAATCTGCAAGAACATTTTCATGAGATTTTATAACATCAATATCATAAGTATAATATTGACATTTAGCTTGCCATCTGATAATACGAGCTTTTTCAATTTTTTTATTCAAGGTTTTTTTTAAAAAAGCTCTAACATTAGTATTATCAACTTTTAATACAAATTTCTTTGCAAATAAGAATAAAGGCCATTTTTTAAATGTTTTCCATACTACAAAGAATTCATTCTCGTTAATGTGCCAAAGTTTGGCATGTTGTTCAGTGAACAACCCTCTTGTGTATCTACAAGGTTCTTGACCCGTAGTTGTTTTTCTCATGAGCACTCCTGCCCATCGAAAATCATTGGCGTCTGTGTAGACTACCAGCTCATCCTCATCTTAAGGTATCGCGAGTTTTGGCAAGTTATTACAGACTTGCTTTAGTTCACGAATTCTCTTGTTATGGATTTCTTCCCATTTCCATCTAGAGCTTTCAGTCTCTTTCAGGAGTGGTCTAAAATCCTTTCTATATTTTGCAAGGTCTTTAATAAACATACCCGCAAAATTTACAACTCATAAGAAACTCTGAAGTTGTTTCTTGTCTTTTAATATATCAGGAAAATTGCGGATTTTCTCCACAATATGTTCCCGCAACTCTATCCCTGCTTCATCAATTTGAACTCCTAAGAATTCAATTTTGTTAGCAGCGATAGTGGCCTTTTTCTCAGAGAGAACTAGACCTTCCCTGTGACATGCATCAAAAAATATTTCAAGATGTTTAATATGCTCTTTAATATTTCGAGATGCAATCAAAATGTCATCTATGTAGACGAACATAAACTCTAGATAATCCTTAAATAGATTATCCATCTTTCTTTAGAATATTTGAGGGGCATTAGAAAGTCCCATTGGCATAACATTCCAAATATATTGCCCTTTGTGGGGTGGAGAATGCTGTGAATTTCTTCGACTCATTCTCCATCTTAATCTGATAGAAACCAGATTTGCAATCAAATTTAGAAAACACTTTAGCACCTTTGATGCAATCAATTAAGTGTTCTCTACTCGGAATGTAATAACCATCAAACTGTATTATTTTATTAATACCTTGATAGTTTATTACCAACATGGATTTATCTCTTTTTATTTCACCGTGGTTTCTTACCAAGAATCCAGGGCTACTATAAGCTGAGACTCCAGGCTCGATGAGTTTAAGATCGATATGCTCCTTGATAATTTGCTGCATATCTTTCTTATCCTGCATATTCATTAAGATGGGTTTGTATCGGACATACTCATATGTATATTGTTCTTTTACCTGTAGAGTAGCTTCGATTTTGTTTTTATCCCACATGCCAGAGGATCCTCGTTAAAGTTTCTCTGGATAAGTCTTTTTATATTTTCGAGGGACAATTTAGTTTCCCCATCAATGAAGTTATATTTAATGACTTCATTTCCTGCATTGCTTCTTTGAGGTTTATAATTTCCTCAATAGAAGCTTCATCAAATCCTTGCTGTCTAAAAGACAACAAAGTCTTACCAAACTTTCTTTTATCCTGCATTTTTGGATGGGTTAGTTTGGCATCATCACCACGTTTGCTGCGAAATAATATAGGCATTAACCTGTTGAATGCCTTTTCTCTGCGCAACACCTGTATCTCATTTCCACAACTTGTGGTAAATATTAACAAATTTCTTTTGTTATCTTGAATATATTTTGTAAAGGATTGTATGAAATTATTTCCTAACAAAATATCCGCTCCTGTATCATGAAAGTAAATAGGAGGCGTTTTTAATTTATACCAAGGTGTACCAAATGCTCCTCCAATCATGATATTGGCCTGTCGAATACCTTTATTTAGTACTAAGATTTTTCGGGAAAAATCTCTTCCTGCAATAATGGGTAATGATTCCATAACTTCGCTAGGAAAAACTCCTGGTTTTGCTGTGCAAATACCTGATCCTGAATCAATATAAGCTGCAAAATATTCTGACTTATATTGTTCACATATTATCCCTACTGACATATAAATGGAAAATGGACTTGTCATTTAATTCTGATGGTGTGACCCTTCAGATTAAATTCTATACCATTATCTTTTCTACCCATGGTTTATGATTTTTGAGAAAACTTAATCCCAAAATCATAACCCCATTGTCTTTTCCGGTGGTGCCTAAGACTCTGATCTCGTGTCCTGCAATTTCAATTGTTCCTTCATAGGTTCCAATTGATGGCTGCTGCAAGTAGTATAAGCCATCACATGAAAGCGGTTAATTTTTTCAGTGATGTCAAATATTACTCGTATTTCTTTCCATCCTTCAGGGCATTTAATCTTTATATTATCTACCCCAATGGATTGAGGAGTTAGATCTTTGATAAACTCCTTCCCTTTATATGCCATAATTCTGAATTACAATAAAGACATACGGCTTGCGTACTCAATTCTAGCACTCGTTGACCTGTCTAGAATTAGATGATCTCTTATTTGTATGTCTACTCCTCCTAACCTTGGAATCTGGGTAGGATTTGGAGTCATGACTTTAGCAAATTTCTTGAAAATTCTAGGAATTTCTATATATTCTTTCCTGAGAAATAAGTCAGAATGATGACTATTTGAAAGTGCATAAGAGATTCTATAAGTTATAGAATATGGCATGTTCCCTTCTTTCATCAGATCTTTTCTTTTAAAATCCTGATGAAAGGGTTAGAACTCTACTAAAATCTTGGTCAGCTAAGTTATAGGAAATTCTGAGATATATATCAAACATTAACTTCCCAGCATATAAATTTCGTACCATAGTCCCAAGAAGACCATCTCTAAGGTTATTGATTCTTCTATCAGTGACTGATAGATGTAATTCAGAATCAATGCCTTCTTTGAAGGTTGCCTTGATTACTACTTCAATGGCTCCTATGTGGATCCATTTCATAGTAATGGCGATTTCCTCCTTCATTCTGCTTAATTCCTCAAGAATTTCTTCTTTAGGAATTAATTGCATATCCATAACATTACAAGTAAGTTCCATAGGAATTGCAAAATCACTTGCGCTTACCTTGTATATGATTTTATGTCTTCTCTGGTTGAGTCCCATCTGGTTAAGAACTCATCCAATCCCGCCAATTCTGAATCCGTCATATGGGTTGAGGTTGGAATCTTGTCGCATTATTCTTTCCATGGTTCGATTCGAGATCGTCATCCTTGAAAAGAATCCAGACAGGTTTTCAGTGGTCTGAATCCTGTCTTCTTCAGTCAGACTCAGTTGAAGATCCATCTGAATATGAGTCCGAGTCACTTCTTAATTCTTCCTCGTAGATGATTTCATCCGAGGGGATGTCTTCAAACTGATAGACTGGTACCAGCTTTCCATGGTAGACCGCTTCCACGATATCCTCCGTGGCTTCGTACATTCGTATCTCACGATTATGGGGGCAATCGGGTGAGATATGACATCTGGCTCCACACTTCCAACAGTTGCAGCCTTTGAAGCTTTTGTTGGCTCGGGTATGGGCTCGTCTGAACGTTCTCTTGGACGGCGTTCTCCCCGTGCTCCTTGCTGCTGAGCTAGTTGAGCATTGTGATGAACCCTTCGTTGTTCCCGTTCTTTGTCCAGTTTTGTATGTTCTGGCCTTGCTCTTGGACCACCATGCTCTTCTTCTTCGGAATGGAGGTCTTTTGAAACTCTTACTATATGAGCCTCGACTCTTCTTCTTTCTTCTCTTTTCTTCTGATTCTCCTATAATTGTTGAAAAATCGTTATTTTCACAGCAAAGAGGGGTTCTTTTTATTTTACCTCTTAGTCTCTTGATGTTCTTTTGGGCTGCTGCCTGTTGACACCATTCTCTGAGCTTATCCTTTAAGAAGGACATTCTTCGGGCTATTGAGTCCACTATACCAGGGGGTACTGTGTACGACTAGATCAACATCTCTCTCCATGGGCTGCAGATTTTTGCAAAGAACATGGGACATGCTACTTCAGCTATCATTTTACTCCGAAAATAGTATTTACGAAACTAGTAGATATATTCGTCTACTGTCCAAATACTTCTTAACTCCATACCCAATAGTGCTTGGGTATAGACCTTGATTTTTTTGGTTCTCTGTTCTTCAAAATACCCATCTCCTACAAAATGAGTTTTGAATAAGAGGCCAAATCTTTCACAGATTGTGCTTTTGGATTCTCCTTCGAGTATTTGCTCTTTTAAAGCCGCCGTGGAGTTTTTCTAGCCCAGCTTTGCCGATCCTTCGAGATTTAGCTCTATTAATCTGACAAAGTTTTCTTTATCGAGATCCAAGTTGGTTGCTGCAATCTTCATTGAAGCTACCCATTCGTCAATCAGATCTTCGATGTTTCGAAAGTCGATAACATCGAGGTTCAGTGTTCTGGAGCTCTATTTGGGTTTCGTCTTGCATTGAGATTTAACTCAGGATACCTGTTCGTGTGGAAATCTGTACTTTCTCTCATTGGGACATCAGGCGGTCCATCGTGGGTTACGTTGGATCCCGATTCTTTCGCATAACCCAATTGAAGAACTTCATTGGGTTTTACATTAACCAGATCCATAATCCCAAGTTGGAAAAATGATTCTGCTAATTCTTGTAGATTTGATAGATCTGCCCTGGAAACACTCATTCGACTATTTTCAGTAGATCGATCATAAGCTCTTCTTGTGATTTCTGCTTTGGAATCATAGTTGTTTTACCTTTTTGATGTAAAGCTTGTACGAGTCCGAATGCATCTCTAATATTGGCTTGGTTATTCTTGGAAGATCCAGGAATATCCTTCCGCCTTTTCTTGATATCCGAAATATCAAATTTCAGATTTAAAATCTTTTTCTTTAGATCTAGAAATAATTTCAAGATCTCCTCTGTTGATTGATTCAAGTTATCTATTTTTCCAGGTAAAATTAATACCCGGTTACCATAATCTTGAATCGTCTTTTGGATTTCTCTTAAGTCTTGTGAGAACTTAGAGCTATCCGGATCAATTTCTTTCCAATCAGTTCCTCTAATTTTCATGAAAGAAATTACTTTTAATAAAATCTTGTCGTATGGACAAGTTCAAAAATTTCCTTTGGAAATTTCTATTTTTTATTTACAAAATTTGGAAATAACTCTTTGGTTTCAAATTAATTGAATTCATTTAATAATTAAATCTTCTCCATTAAGAAATAAAATATTATAAATAATATAATTAATATGTTCTTCAATAAAACCTAGGCTCTGATACCAATTTTCAAGCACTTTGAGTTAGAAGAGGACTAAGATGTCCAAAGTCAAACTATTTGGGGTTCAAATGAAAAAAAATGAAAAGTTGCTAGGTTCAGTTGATTTTTCAAATAAGTCCTCATGGCCTAAATTCCTTCTAGTTATGTTCTGATGGCCTATTTTCATAAATCAAGTTTTAATGACCTAAAATTGGAAATGACTCATTCTGATGGCCCCTTTTTAAACATTACCCCTATTATTAATCACAAACTTCAAACTCTAAATTTTTAATTCTAGACTCTATCCAAATTTTAGAGTCTAAAATCTAATTATTTTTCTTACCTAGGCCAAATAATTGGTCTCAAATTCATTTCAGAATATGAAATATAGTTGCAGTGTTAAATTTGATGTATGAAATTGATGAATATCTCCTCCGATATATCATTTGTTATAGTAATATTTTTGTAATATGATTTCGATTGGACCACTTATATATACACTCAGAAGATTTATCATTTTCAAATGACTATTTTTACCTCCAAATTGTCTCATACTATATAACATTGATTTTTGACTCTTGAATACTCTAATTTTGATTTCTTTTCAAGGTGGTAGTGGACAAATGCTATTGGACGAAGAAGTCTAAATATCTTTTTTGGATGTCTCTGTCTTGATATTTTGAGAACAAATACGCTTCCTGAAATGTCAATTTCATTGGCCAGTGATTAGGTGTCATCATTTTTCTAATATAAATATTCCACAAACAATTTTAGAAGAAATTTCAACAATATTACCATTCAACTTTACGAAATTAGGGAATGGGACTAACCATAAATTTTTAATTTTATGAATGGGAGTTCAATTCCCATCGGACTTCCTATTTCTCTCCTTTATCCCCTTTGTAATTTGTGTGACTTGGACTTCTACAAACCTTTGCCGACACATGAGTGTCAATGTTTATCAAAAAAAAAAAAATTACAAAATTGGAATGAAGGGCTTGGTCAATTGGTTTAGCCTTTAACTTCCAACCTTCAGGTTGATGGTTCGATTCCCCATCCGGCCCTTATTTCTCCTTTGTTCCTTTGTAATTTGTGTGATATGGGCTCTCATCACCCATTTCCTAATCTGTATAGACGGTTCAGAAAAAAGAAAAAAAAAACATGTTAAAAAAAACTTTACGAAATTCATTAAATTTAGACTATTTGAAAACAAAATTTCAAATATGAAATTTTACTAAATTACACAAGTAGCATTAATTAATGAGGTCTATTTTTACTGTTATTGCAATCCAGTTTTGACTTTTTTACAGACTTAGGTTGCGTTTGGTGACAAATGCTAGCGATTACCGTTTATCGTTTAAAATACATATTAAAAATATCCTAAAATCATATATATAGTAATCACTAATTACAGTAACCGTCAAATTTTAATCTAATCTCTAAACTCTAAACGCTCATCTCCCCAGCGTTTAGCTTTCCAAATCCAGACTCTAAGTTCTAATTTAAAATTGCATTACCAAATATCATTATTCAAATTTAAAACTATTTTTCACCATTAATTTCAAATTCCAGACTCTAAACTCCAAACTCCAAACACCAAACTCTAATTATTTCTCAAACATACCCTTAGAAAAAACTGGCGTATTCATTTTTTATATAGTACAAATTTATGAGGTAATAACTAAAATATGCCACCAGAAGGAGTCATTTCTACTTTTGAGCCACGATAATTTGATTTAGGGAAATAGGCCATTAGAAGGTTTTCGGGCCTGAATTTAGGCCATGGGCTGGAATTCGGGCCGTGATTGCTTAAAAGTGAAAATGACTCCTTCTGGTGGCCTATTTTAGTTTTTCTGAATTATTTTTTATTTTATGTAATTAAAATAAATAATACTCATTCCGTGTCATTATTTATGTCCTACTTTCTTTTTTTTCTTGTTCCAACATCTTTATTTTATTTCTATTTTAAAAATAATTAAATATTAATTGCCAAACATACCCATCATATAGCATTAATAAATAAATATATAAACTTTCAAATTCATTACCATTAATATTCCAATCCAACCTGCAACCATATATCAGTAAATCATACATAAATAAATAAATAAATAAAAATTATTAATTCGTTACAATCACATTATATAAATTCTTAAGTTATCTTTTATATAATGTGATTGTAATAAAAGGTAACTTAAGAATTTATATAATGTGATTGTAATGAGTTTACAATTTTAATTAATTTATTTATATGTGATTTACTGATATGTGGTTGTAGGATGGATTAGAATTATTAATTGTAGTGGGTTTGAAAGTTTAATATATTTATTTATTAATATGATGTGATGGGTAAGTTTGACGATTAATATTTAATTATTTTTTAAAATAAAAATATTGGAACAAGAAAAAAAAAGTAGGACATAAACAATGGCATAGAATGAGTATTATTTGTTTTAATTACATAATAAAATAAAAAATAATTGGAAAAAAACCAAAATAGGCCACCAGAATGAGTTATTTTCACTTTTAGGCCATCGCGACCCGAATTCCAGCCCAATGGCCTAAATTCAGACCCGGACTCCTTCTTATATAATGACTCATTTTCCTAAATCAAAATATCGTGGCCCAAAAATGGAAATGACTCATTCTGGTGGCCTATTTTAGTTATTACCTCCAAATTTATGAAAGAACAAATGAAAACAAATTTCAGAAAAATACATATAATTTGTTTAATGTATAATTTTCTTTTACTGTTGATTGTAAATTTAAACTAATTCTATAGGCTTTGGTTGATTACTGATAAAGCCAGGGACTGGCGTATTAGTATTTTAGTGGGGTATAAGACAACGACGCTCTGTGCTCACACTTTATCTCACTCGAGAAAAACAAAGAACAATATCAATCTTCAAGACAAATCCAAACACCTATTATATATCAATTGAGGGTCACGTCCAAAACACTAATAAAATTAAAATCAACAACTAAAGGGGATTCTTAGAACCACATATTTTTCTTCAGAAATGAATTAGTGAAGTACAAGCAACCAACACTCCTTCAATTGGAAAATCAATATATTGACAGGATTATCAAATCAGCTTTGAGAGTTCCATACAAAATTATACACAATTGAACTACGATAATATCTCTGGTAAGTACACATACTTATTTTGTAATTAAGAAACATGCTGAACTACAAAATTAAATGTATGTGGATTATGATAAATATTGAATATTTCGTCATGTTGCAATCAGAGGCGGACCCAAGATTTTATCCATGGGATCCTAGACCTCAATAGAAATGGACTGTTGAATACGCTTGAACGGCTTACTTAATTTTATAACGTTTGAGTATGGCATATTAACTTCAATAGACATACTTTATAGGCTATTCCTGGCTTATTTATTTAAATATGGCAAATTTTAAACCTTTTAAAAGCATTTTCTTGGCGGAGCCGAAGCCAGATAAATGGAGGTGGGAGCTCATGTCACACCAATTATAAAGAGATAAATGTGAGGGATAGGGTCCGGGTGGGGCATCAAACCCCCAATCATAGGGTTGAAAAGCATGGACTTGGCCTCTTAGGCAAGTCCTCATCCCCTTTTAAAAACATATTTAAGCTTATTGCATATTTTAAAATTTTATAAAGAAAATATTTTAAATATTAAATTATTAATAATAATATAGATAAATATATTTAACAAATTATAAAAAAATTTACTAGTATATAATAAAATTTTAAGTAGCCTTATAGGTTTTTAATAACGTTTGACATAAACCAATTTAGTTAAATAAATTTTTAAAATGACCTGTAAATAGACCAGATCTAAAATAGACCATGTCCTAGTGCATGCCGGTTAGCCTTATAGGTTTTTAATAACGTTTGACATAAACCAATTTAGTTAAATAAATTTTTAAAATGACCTGTAAATAGAACAGATCTAAAATAGACCATGTCCTAGTGCATGCCGATTAGTCTGTTTTATTTGCACCTTTAAATTTATAATTGGGGAAACAAATAGACCAGATCTAAAATAAATTTCTTTCCCCAATTCCTTTTTTTCGGGATATTTTAGTTATCGTGGCCCAAACAAAAGGACGGCCGATTGGGAAAGTGGAGCCCCAATTGGGAGGGCAGTTTATTGTTCAGACGAAATTGCCAAATGGAGCATATATGTTAGTGGACGAAAATGGAGAACAAATGTCAAATCCAGTTAAGGCAAGATACATGAAGAAATATTATGCTTCAGTTTGGGATTAAGCATCAAGTGAAAATAGTAAACATTTTTATTTCATGGACGAACATTACAAAGAGGAGCTACTTCGGCCGAAAGCGGCGTCGATAGTCCGAAATTACAATATACAAGGGGAAACGTCCTAATCCAGCAGGGCCGGGAAGGGATGGAAGGCAGTGGGATCTGAAGTGGAAGACATTCACATTCATTCCCAAGTTCTTCCCGCTCATAGGATCGGCGGAGGCTATATTAGTGAAACCAGCTCCCCGATCATCAAGAAAGAGAAAAAGAAATATATATAAGCTTTGCTTAGATGGATAACCCCACTGGACACGCACAGCAGAAAAGGAGTCCGAGGGGTATGGCCTTCAGAGCAAAAAAGAATTATAAGGTCCCAAAGAAAGACGCGATTATCATTCTATCGCCCAGGACTTTGGGACCGAAATAAGCGAGGGTACGACAAGTCACATCAATATTAAAATACAAGACGAAGCCTGAGAATGACCGTCGAAACATATGTTAGGAAAAGAGTTGAGAGATCTTCTTCCGCATAAGCATGGCAGTAAAAGGGTTAGCTGAACTCGTGCCGCACGGAGGAAGGACTTTCGTGTCATGAGTGAAGATCCAAGCGAAGAATCAGTATGCCAAGGAAACCAGGGCACAAAATGAATGAAATGCATCGAAGAAATCATAACAAGCATTGCAAAGTGTTTCGATGGAAGAGAAAAGGATGCTCGTATTTATAGAAGATCAATAAAATGACATTTAAAGCAAGGGCAAAGACGTAAAGAAATAAGCATTAAAGATAGAAAAGGCGTTTCATAATTTCCAATAAAGCTGCAGAGAATATTGCCCTGCCAAAGAAAGATACCGAAGGTTACGGGAAACAGATGCAGTAATTCACATAAGACAAACATCAGATAACAGGCCGAACAAAAATACAAAAAAACGGCCAAAAAAAAAGGGAAAAGTCAAGAGTACACAAAATGATACATCGAAATCCAGCCGAAAAAAGAGAATTCGAAGAGTCATAACAACAACAATAAGGAAATCTCAATCTCCACACAGGTCATAAGCAATATCGTCGTCAGAACCATGAGAAGAAACAGCAGCTGGATTGCGGACAGTCGCAGGATCCAAGGCCGATTGAAATTCTTGAAATGACCGAGCCTCAGCTTCGGCCGAAACATGAGGATCGTCGGGCTGAGACAAAAGTAGGTGCTCAGAGGCCGCATGGAGAGCTCCAGATTGGATATCTAAGGAAAAAAAAGGGAAAAAAAAGGGGGAGAGAGATAAAATCACTCTATACTATCTCAATTAAAAGAACAGATTAGCAATGAAATGTTACCAGGATCCTTAGGGTTAAACCCAATAAAAGGATCAACGACAGGGTTATCAGGAACCGTGGAAGTATCAGGTGCAGAGCGGAATTGGGCCGCGGTAGATTGAATTTTATCAACCACAGTTTGAGTATCCGACCATAAACCACGGAAAATGCTGATGACTTCGTCGCTAAAGGAAGACCTTAGGGAAAGATAACCCATCTCCTGTTCGAAACTAGCAAGCTTATCTCTGGGAGCTTGGGCAGATTTGTGAAGCTGCTTGACAAGACATTGTAGGTGAGCCGACTCCTTGTCCACCTCAGCCAGGGCATTCTTTACATTTTGTGCCTCGTGCTGGAGTCGGCTAATTTCTAGGTCGATAGCAGAAAGATCTTCCGAGTACTTGAGCCTAAGAGTGTCATTGGCCGACAATTTATTCATATATACTTGATAATCGGAGGCATGTTTATCGAACTCCAACTTATAATGGGTGATAGAAGCCTGCTCGTCTGCGAGTTTCTTACGAGCGGCCAAAATACCAGGAAGCTCCAGGTCCATACGTAGAATACAGGTAAACATCGCCTGGTGGGTATCTTCCAAACCCGAAGTGAGAAGCTCTTCAGAGAAAGACTGGTTGATATGAGAAAGAAGCAGAAGAATAGGCTTGGTTTGAACCAAAAGTACATCGGACTGACAAGTAATCACACGATCCAATTCGTCCAAACAAGCCCCGAAAGTGGTAGGAAATTCCGATAAAGAAGAAGAAAAAGGCGGGGAAAAGAAGTCGTCTAGAATATTCCTATCCGGAAAGGGAGAAGAAGGAATACTATCACCTAGGGCCGAATGATAAGTAGGAGAACGACGAGGCATATCATATGGACCAGACGAATGACCAGGCGACGCAGAAGGGCTAGAAGGACCGATAGCCGGATGAGCCTGGAAAAGAAGAGGAAATCAGTATTAACAGAACAACAGTGAGTAACTAGAAACAACAAGGGGGAACCGCAAAAAAACCTGATCAGTTGACGCAGCCGATCCAGTGAGAGGCGAACGAGTTGATCGTCTTCGAGCCTTGGCGGCAGGTTCACCTTTTGCTTTTCCTGAGCTCGGAGCAGCACGCTTTCGTTTCGAAGAAGCAGCAGGAACGGATGAAGGGTGCGGGTGAGACGGAAGAGACGAGATATCATCCAAGGTTCCTGCAAGATAAGGAAAAGTGAAGGAAAAGTCTAAGAATAACACACAAGGTATGGAGAAGGAAATTAAAGAGACTTACTAAGCAAAGGAAGTAAATGATCATCCTCCTGAGAAGAACAAGAGTAATCGGGGGCTGATTCAATAACAGAAAACATCATAATACCTGGGAAACCGTGGGAAACGAGAAGAGTCTGCAAGTCAGTCTCGAAATTGGCACAAGAAAGGACTTTTTCCCACCAGTCATCAAAGCGCTTTGTCGACAGACCATGGCGGACATCGAAAGAACGAACTTCAAAATTGCAAATGTGGAGAGCCCATGTTCGGCAAAGATGACGGCTCTCCTCTGGGCCGAATCCTTTAAAGGATTTACTAAATCGATTCGGGTCTCCACGAAGAGGAAGGACCACATCCTGAGCAAAACTGAATTGGCTGCTAACCAGATGAGGATTATAAACTTCAGAGAGGATAGAATGATCAGGAGGAACAAACAGTGAGCAGTTGAAGATATGACGAGGAACAATACAAGCGTTCCAAACTTGAGCCAACGGCTTCGAGAGGGACGCACCGAAAGGGGGAGCACTGATAGCCGAAACCCAACTTTTAGGAGAGCCAGAGTAAAGACAGCGAGAGAAAGAATCAAGGGGGGTCTATTCATAAAGTAGTGGATCCATTGTGCGATACGCATGTCAGGAAGGCGGACCCCAAGAAGGTCATTACCCGAAGGAGGAGTAGTATCAAAGGACTGAGGCTCAAAACCAGAAATATCTCTAAAATGCCAGGCGAGCCAAAGATGAAGAAACCAAAGAGGGCTGTGAGATCTGTTAGGGTGACCATCAGCCCAGCCACGTACCTGGGATGAAATATCAGCATACAAGTGAACTAAAAAGTAATCGGCAAGAGGCAAACGAGTATCATCCATAAGCGACTTGGCTAAAGGGTAAGTTTCAATAATGACATTCTTGGCGGGAGCACACCAAAAGAATCGGCTAAGGAAATGCATCATAAAAGCCACGGGTTCCGCCTTGAGAAGTTCAGACTTGGTACCATAATATCGAGTAATCCATAGGGCAAAAGTAAGCTGAAACTTTTGACAATTTCCCGCACGAGTATTTTTCGAAATAAAAAGAATCCCGGTCTTGATTTTATTCAATGAAAATCAATCTATGATTACGGAGTTGGGATTAGGGATATATGTATAGGTTGTCACGTTTTTATTACTCGTGTTAAGAAACTGTGTCCCGAAAGTGCACGGTGTCAAAAATTGCAATAATTTATAGGTAAGTCCGGATCGTTCACTGGAGGATGTGCGATGGAAGCAGGTCCCACGCCATTTTACAAGATTTTCAACTCGGTTACTCGAATCAGTTTTAGAAGTTGACTATCAACTACTTTACTGAATTTAAACTAAGCTATGAAAGCAATTAAAGTTATTCTACAAAGCATATAAAATTCTATTCTAGAAAGCGGATAAGTTTATGCTAAGAAGCAATTAAAATTAGGTCTAAAAAGCAGTAAAGTTACCCTATGGAAACAATAAAATTACTCTAGAAAGCTGTAAATCTAAGCTATACTAGCTATGAAGCTGATTCAAAATGATGACAGAATGGACAGGGAGAAAAGAAAAAAGATTGGACAAGATTCAGATAAAGCATAATTAAACTTCTATTTTTATACACAGATCTTTGTTTGGGATAATCCTGTCAGATAGCTAATTCTCATGCTCTCAGTACTATGTTCCCTTTAACAGACAGGTACTTACAGTATGAGTTTACATGTTCTGAAAACCACAAATTCTAAGATACCACAGATTCATAACTGCCCCGGCCAGGGTATGTTATTTCATCTGTGGTGGACAAGCAACACTAAACAAATCATTAGTTGAAATGCCAAGTACTGCTATCATTCCCCCGGTCACACCCAAAGATTTAAAATTAAACCTGAACTATCCATTAACTCTCAGTCCTAATAGTAGTTAGAAGATCTAGAGACACATCCGAGTGACCTCTACAAAAGCAATTAAATGAAAGGAATAAAGAAAGCATTTAAAATCCTATCACTCGGAAGTTTCAAAAGCTTCGTACTGGTAGTAAAAGAAAGCCTCCAGTCAGAATGACCGGACGTGGATCAAGAATTCCTGACTCTCAGTGAACCGGTCGCAGTGTTCACTTCCTTCCTGGTGGTTATGCGATACAAACTAATGAAACGAACTAATAGATTAGTTCGTTCCGGATGCACTCACTCAGGACACAAAATAGGCTTTGGCAGAAGAGGATAGCAGTTGAAAGGAACTCAACCCTATCTTAGAAAATAACCAAGGCCTACGTCCTTTAGAATTATCCATCACACTGTATTTGAATCCAAGTGGATCCCATCTCAGTGTGACAGTTAGGATTAAATTCCCAACACACAGCAATTTTGGAAAATAATAAATTTGAAAATCATTCCCTAAACAGGTACTAGACTCTCAATAAGAACACAGAACCCCTTTCAGTCTAGATGAGACCTAATCGCTGACTCGGCTTCTAATTTCCCAAAATCAATCCCTGATAGAATATGAACTAGTCATAACTGAGGAGTTTATCCCTTACTTAGATCTGGATTGTATAAATGAATTTTTATTGGAAATTTAATAAGCAATGTCTGTTTAAATCTAGACTTCTAATGTCCAAGGGAAGGATCCCAAAATATTATAGACCACATTAGTTACATAATATTAGCATGCATACTGATATATGGAAGTGTAAAATTAATTAACCCAAAATATAATGGTGGGTTTAGACAGAACGTGATGACACAGAAAGGGATTAGCTGGAGGCTAAAGAGTGGTGGCAGAATAATTGGGTGGACTGCAAACATCTGCTATCCAATTTCCCAACTACTCGGATGGAATGAATTTAGACAACAGAAACCCTATAATGGCAGTGTCGCTACCAGTTGGGCCTCTACTGTCTATGTATTCAGATAAAAACCTATATGTTTCCTCTCTGCAATGCTCATCAGCTAATATTGACAGATATTGACTGACTCATATTACAGATCAGAATTTGGGTTTAGAAATTAAGATAAAGAAAATAAAACTGTATTTGGACAGTAATTAACTGAGTGGCTACTTCATTTCCCGGTGAAGGGACCGTTCGCCTGATCTCGTTAATCATCATCCAAACCATGCAAAATAACAAACAGTAATTAACATACAGATTACGGGCTACTTCATTTCCCGATGAAAGGACCGTTCGCCGACATTATTCTGTGATATCTTTTACTGTTCATTTACACATCACGAAAAAGACAAAATGAAATAAAATAGAATAAAATAAAAGAGGATGCCTTGTATGAGAGATATTGGTTTCTCATGCAAGGTTATGGAATTAAATCATAATTAATGACTTAAATAATCCTTCATACCATAATTAATTACAGTCCGGATTATCTGCTTAAAGCATTAAAGTTTTGTTTATAGAAGAATATTTTAATGAGAATTGAACAAAAATCTTTCAATCATGGTAATTATTGATCTTAATCATTGCTAATCATGATCTTTAATTATTGATTTAAGGGTTCAATTATTTAAGTGAGAAAATGGAGAATCAAAATTTTGGCAGCATAATGCCTTATATTGCAATCTGGGATATTACATCTTAACCCGTGGGGTTAAGACGTGAGTGATGCAACATAATGGTGGGTTAACAAAATAATGATAAAAATAGGGTTTTTGGATGAAAATGTGTTGTGTTTGACACCAACCAACCTCATGACGTGATCCTAGGATTGCGTCACGGGGTTGACGTCAAACGGGTTGGATTGAGCCTCATAACTCAAAGCCTCAGTAATGACGCAAAAGGTTGGCGTCAAAGAAAGGGTTGGCGTCATGCATGCCTTAGAATTTTTCTGAAAATAGGGAGGGCCATGACGTGAAACACTAAATTGTGACGTGATCCTAGGATCACGTCATGGGTTCCACGTCATGAGGAACAATAATGTAACATGCAGAAATTTGGGGTTCCATGTCATGGATCATGGGGATTGCGTCATGACCCGTGGGGCCATGACGAGAAACATCCACGACGTGGAACATTTTGGCTAAAGAGCACTTATGACGCCAAACACACCCCATGACTTCAACTTGGTTGGCGTCAAAGGGATGCTTGGCGTCATAGCACCTCCAGCATGCATATGTTTTAAAGGTCAGAAACATGCCATGACCCCAAACCTACCCATGACCTCAATGTGGTTGACGTCATAAGGGTGGTTGGCGTCATGCATGCCTTAGGATGCAAAAATGATTTTTGGGCCAGAATTGCCTTGACGTCAAACCTGCCCCATGACCCCAACGTGGTTGGCGTCATAGGGCGGTTGGCGTCAAGGATTTTTCAGAATGCACCATGAGTAAAGAAAAATGCAGGAGCAATGGTTCATGGGCATTTATTGAGCTTAATGGTCCGATCATGCCAAAAATAAACAAAACCAAGGTAAATCTAACTGCAAAATGGAAATAAGAGAGAACCTAAACTAACCAACAAGCATAAATCGCACCCACAGCTCATAACAATGCTTCTAAACTACTATCCATACATTAATCACCCAGAATGGAGCAAATAATAATAAGAAAAACAAATAAAAGCCAAATGGCCAATAATGAAAATAAAGCATAAAGATCCATGGATTATAATATCCATTTCATGATTTGTGGGATATTATGATAAGATTGAATCCCAATTTTATATAAAATGGGTTTAAAAATCACCTTTAATGGGTGATTCAAACCTAAATCAAAATAACAAGGGTTTAGAACAAGAAGAAATCTGAAACTGGCTACCTAATACTAAAACTGAGCTAGCATTAAAACAAAAATAACAAGAATTAAACACTAAATAGGACAGAATTTAAATAATACAAAAAAAGCTAACTAAACTACCTACGTGAATGCCTCCTCAAAAATGTCTTCAAGGGCAAGTAATTGTGTCACCCTTAGCACCTGGGGATCATGCCCTATTTATAGGCACAAAACCCTAGGCCCATGGGCCTTATTGACGTGGAACACGCGTTAGGCATGACTTGAAGCATGCTTGACGTCGACCGCCTTATGACGCGGAACTCCTATTAATGACGCGGAACGTTGGCGTCAAGATTTATTTGGCGTCATAGGTCTCCTAGCTCGATAACCCCGTGGTCCCTAGCTTGGCAGCCCACGATGTGGAACTTGGTCTTTGACGCGGAAGGTTTGACGTCAAAGAGTGGTTGACGTCAAAGGGTCTTTTGGTTTCAGTCATGGCTTCAGACTTCCCCCATGACGCAATACATTGGTGATGACGCGGAACCTTTGACGTCAAAGGTGTCTTCTTGACGTCAAAGTCCCGCTGCCCTTCTGGTTTGGCTTTTCCATGACTCATGACGCGGATCCTTTCTTCCATGACGCGGAGCATTGGCGTCATGCCTTGGTTGGCGTCAGGGTTTCAGTCTCGAGTCCTGGCTCATGACGCAAACCTCCCTGATGACGCGGAGTATTGGCGTCATACAGGACTTGGCTTCAAACCTGTAAAAATGCATTTTTGTGGAATTTCATTTTTTTTTTCCATTTTTTTCATTCCTTTTTCTTTTCTTTTCTTTTTATCATGTTTTTGAATTTTTCTAAGATAAATGTGTAATAAAATTACATATTTATGCATTTTTCTTACTAGCTTATTATTTTTACAATTATGCATAAATCAGTCCAATTCAACTGCTTTCTTATTTAATATAAGACCGGAATGCGATCAAATGTCCGTTTCAGACACGTAAATGGATTGAAATAATGGACATTTTTTGCCATTATCAACATCCTCACATTTAATACTGATCATCCCCGAGCAGTCAGAGTCAATGTTCCTTGGAACACGGACTTTGCATGTTCAATTCATTTTCGTGGCTTCATAAATCACATTCTTTTTGGATTGGGATAAGACAATAAAAAACTACAAGTATTAAATTCCCTTGATTGCAGTGTTTAATGAAATGATGCTCGCTCACTGAATCGGGCCTACAAATCAAACATTATTGTCAACCCTTCGTGAATATCATGTTTGAGAGATGCAAAGATTAAAAATTAGAATTAAGGTATGACATGAACATATTTAACGGAACAAGCCTCACATATAAGAGAATAGGAAAATTCACTCACTCTCAAATTGGGTTTAATCATTGAACACTCAAAATCAAATTTAATTAAGTTATCCCATAAGCTTGCAATCAGACCAACTCGCCACCGACTCATTTCCTCAAATCGAGATCCCGATGTCTTATTTAAGGTTATAATGAGGCATACAGTTGTAACATTTGGTAGGAAAGGGAAATTATTGGGCTAAGAAGTGGCAAGAATTTATTCTATCATAACTTGGCATTTTTATTATTTAAAATTCATGATCATCACTACCACAACTTCTTTCTTTTTCTTTTGCTTTTCTTTTTCTATTGCATGACATTAGACTATGTCTAATTGCTTTGTCATTGCAATTTTATTCTTGTTGAAATGGATTCAATATATTTCTTTTCTTTTTCTTCTTTTCTCTCTCTCTTTTTTTTTGAATCGGTTTATTGAATACCGACTTAAATATTTTTGATGATCATAAATTTAATGCCTTTGATAAAATTTATCCTTGTCCACTTGGGTTGAACATTTTGGTCTTTTTGTAAAGATAAGGAAAATATAGTGGGTTTCCAAGAAAAATTAGGCTTAAAGGCTCAAGTTGGTTAATCCTAAAAGGAAAATATTTTTGGGTTTGGATTTCAAGCGAAGGCCAAAAATTGGGTTTTTTTTTCTAAGTGCCTCGATCATATGCTCGATTTCGGGAATATGGCATGGTATTTAATCGGTCCCAATTGCAAGTTCTAGTTTCCTTTAATCAAATAGATTCACACATCAAAGAAATAAATGAGTAAAAGTTACTCATGGCTCAAATCTCACAAGGTTGGATTGATTTATGTCATACAATATTCTAAAAGGTAATCAAAGCTTACCTCTAACAATTTATTCAATCAAAATTTTCAACATGAAGATTTATTACCCAAAAAGATGATCGCATCATTAAATTTTTATAGCTCAAAACCTTAGGAATTCATTTCATGCATGTTTTCAGTTATATTATCCCAATTTAAAAGTTTGAAAATTTAATCAGAAGCCTAAATTCAACATGTGAATTTAGAGCAGGTTTATGCATGCTTTTTGCTGGTCATTTAATTTAAAGCAGTAAAGAGGCACTGTTAACATACTAGGTATGTCAACAGCAATTTTTGGCCTGACAGTCACTTATTCATCTTGGACTGTCAGTGCATCTTTTCAAAAATAAAAATGTTGTTTGGACTGCAAAATTCCTTCTGAAAGCGGTAATTACATCAATTATAAGAGATTTCATGCAATACAGATTGATCTTGCACAATTGATTGAAATTCTCTTATATGATATGTACAGTTAAGCTCTCAAATGATAAAATCAAGAATCTCCATCTTTCTTCTCATCCGATTTCTTGGAGGATCCGGCTTCATCAGGAATCTTCTTGAGCAAGGCTTGCAGGACCTGATTTTGGCTTTGGAAGAGTGATTCTATCATTTTCCGGTTTTGCTCTTCACTTTCCTGTCGCTCCCTGTGCATTCTCTCTTCCCTTTCCAGCATCAATTTCCTGAATTCTTCATCCTTCTTCTCCTTCTCCAATTTCTCCTTCCGCTTTTCTTCCTTTTCTCTCCTACGCTCTTGGCGTTCTTCTTCTGCTCTCTTTCGCTATTCCTCATGACTTGACATTATAACATCAGTCATCGATTTCATTCCTTCGAGTATAGATTGACTCATTTTGCTCATCATTTCAAGTGCCTGGGAATCAGCAGGAAATTGGGAAACGTTTTGGCTCCGTGGAAGTGGCTGGGATGACATTGGAGGAAGTTGAGAAGGTGCTGGAACAGGTTGAGAAGGTGCAGGAATGCCTTCTTCTTCAGCTGGGTGCTCTACTCCCTCGGGCTGCTCATACTGTGGAACTTCGGCACGAGCCCTGGAAGGTTCCTCTCCAGTCTTAACTGTTTTCTTTCTTCTTTTAGGCGCAGGAGGTGGCATTCCCGATCTAACCCGAGATGGTGCTGAATCACCAGATATATGTGACGATTGAACTCCAGAATCAGCAGGCAGTGGAGAAAGTGCATATCGAATTCTTTCTTGATCCAGCATGTACGGCACTTGGATGTGGGGGTCCATTGTCACCATTTTTTGCCCTGTGAACACTTCAATATCTAGGCCTTGATCAATGTAGATTCTTTTGATCAGATTGGGATAGCAGAGAGCTTGCTTCATTGGGAGCCTAGAAGTGATAACTTCAAAGATGTGCTCCCCTGCATTCAGTTTCATCCCATGCCAGAGTTTCACCATCCCCATTAGTATACTGCCTGAGGTGGTTTGGGGATGCGTACTCGGCTTGATCCTTGCCATATAGAATTCATAAGTTGGCATGAATTCTACCTTGAGTTCTGACGCTTGGAAAGTGTTCACAGTGGTAGGCCTCTTCGTTAAGCTGTCAGCGATGGCACGGTATGCATTCATTCTCGTGGTCTTGCCTCGCTTGCAGAAAAGCTCATCTTTTGGAATCTCAGTGGGGTGGTCGGGTGTGTTGAGAAACCTGTTCAAGTATTGCGGGGAGAAGTCTATGGTGTGTCCCCGCACCCAGGTCGTTCTCTCTTCCACATTGATGTTTTCATAAAATTCTCGAGTAAGCTCCACATACCCCGGTTCCCCATGATGCAGCAGAAATTCCCCCCATCCTTGCTGAGTCCTCCAAAAATCGACCGTTGGATGCGTTAGGGTGCTTGCCTCAAATCCCTTGTCGGGTATGATATATTCCTGCATCTGCTCATACGCCCTAACGCATTCAATGTTGTTGTCAAACTTGGCCGTGACATCAGCTGCCATGATCTGTTGCTTTTTCGGCGCTGTTGCTGGAATTCCCATCCTTGTGCGCACCTCGGTTTCCGCCCAGAAATCAACTGGCTTGATTGATCCAATTGACTCCTGATGTTCATCCTCACTGGTGTGCCAATCCGTTGGGTCATTATTTGAACCCGCTGGCTCATTGATTTCAGCTTCATGCGCAGGCTCGTTCTGCTGAGCTTCCTCCACCTCCATGTTTTCTTCAGCTGCTGCCTCCTGTATAATTACATTGTTCACTGTGTTGAGTTCACAGTATTCGGAATTAGGAAAATCTAGAAAGGGGTAGTAAGGATCATCAACATAAGTTGATACCTCCTCCCGTCTACTTGATTGTTCATGCCTAGCCTCATTTACAATTTCCCGGATATTCTCCTTGAAGAGTGGGACTATTGATTGATCGCCTGCCTGTTCCTCCAAAATAGTAGCAAGTGCAGCTGGGTCGATTGATGCTTGTGAGCCTCCTGCTTCTGCTTGTTGAGATGGGCCTTCTGGAGCAGCTGCTGCTTTGTTTTTCAGATATTTTTCCTTTTCGGCCAAATATTCCACCCATAAGGGATCATCTTTTTTTTTCATGAAGATCACTTTCCTGAACTCCTCCAACCTCTCATCAAGAGACAAGTGTGCCCACGGGTGGGACTCATCCCTAGCAGATTGTTTAAATGATGGCATTGATTCCAGAATCTGCAGTTCTTCATCCTCTATTTCTTCTATTGGCTTAACGTGTGCAGCTTTTTCCTTTTGCCTCTCAGCTTGCTGTTTCTCCATTTCTTCACCTTTTTCAATCTTCACCTGGATGATCTTTTCTCGAGTTGGCTCCTCTACTGTTGTAGTTTCAGCTCCTTTCTTTGACTCCAGCTCAGCCTCAAGCTTCCGAGCAGCTTCTTCGTCTTTTGCTAATTGAATATTTTTCCTCATTTCAGCCTCTTTCATGGCCTTTTCTTCTCTTTCAATCCTTGCTCTTGTCTCGGCTTCATTGGCAGGCCTCTCTACAGTAGACTGTTCCAGCACACCCGCCCTTGCATTTTCTTCTTCTTGCAGCTTTCTGGCCAGTTCGGCATCGGATGCCACTTGATGCTTTCGTTTTAGAGGTGGCAGAGGCATTGCCCCTTTTCCTTTGTCCTTTGGGTCTGATGGCTCAGTGATTTTCCTTGTAGTTGGCTCGGGCTCTTGAATTACCACTTTTCATTCCGGAGCCCTTGCCGTTTTCTCTTTATCTGCCAATTTCACAATCTTTTCTTTGTCTGCTCTTGCTCAGTTTTCTCAGGGATAACTGGCTGATCTTTTGGTTCAGATTGTTTTGGCTGCTTTTCTTATTCAGGTTGATGATGCTGCTCTTGCTCCTGCTGGGTGAAAATTTGAGGTGAAGATGCCCTAGCAGTATACTGATTTATCAGAACATCTGGATCTTCTTCCTCTGCCACTTGCGTTCCGAACTGCTTGTGTGCGTATCTCAGATAGTCTTGCACAAACACCGGATTGGTGATTCTTACCAATTTGAATTCCCATGCATTCTTAACCCGGTTGCAGATCAGGCTTCTAATCTTGTGGTTATAGTGCATGATTTTCGCCTTATTCCCAGTATTTCCATAATCCAAGGCCTCTTTATCCATGTCCATGAGGAGTTCAAGATATGAGGTTCTGTAACGCTCCATCATGGCACCAATCATATCTCTTTCCAAGGCTTCTTTCAAGTAGGCCATATCCTGCGCCAAATCATACTTCAAATATTCCTCTGCCTCAGCCTTGGTCATCAGTCTGTATTGTCTCGCATCCTTTTTCAGCACTGACCAATTCTTCTGTTTTATCTCATAGATCAATTTCTCTCTCAAAACTCTGATGTGCTCAAGAAAATCGGGATCCGCTTCAGTTCCTTTCTCAGTCACTCCCACCTGGCCAAATCGTTTGTTCACGAAAATCGCCTCAAAATTGTCCTCGTCTGGCAAGACCAGTCCTGTGTCCAGTCGCTCTTGCTTAATGAGCCCTCTGCCATTTCCCCACAAATAAACAAGTTGGTGCCATTCATGTCGAGCAGCATTGATTTCTTCTCTGAATTTGTTTAACATAGTGGAGTCTCTTTCAGCATTAAACTCTTCAATTCTCTTCAACTTGTGAAATAAGTTGTAGCTCAATTCTCTGTGCCTCCGTTTGGCCTGAATGATCACCCATCTTTGCTCCTCCACACCCACGTTATTAAATAGGTGTGGGTTCCATATGCAGGGGGAAGCTTCATGCATCATTATAGCTCCCTTTCCCAGTACTCGGCTTACATCCAAAGGCTTTTCCACAAATTGCAGTCTTACTTGTGGATCTATTGGTTGATCGGGGATGAGTATGTCATAATCTGAAATTGATAGCCCCACTGTTCCCTTCTCTAAATGACGTTCCCAGGTAGCCTTGTGTATTTGGTATTTCAGTGTAATCTGTTCCAAGTGAACTGTTGGAGTCATTATAGAGTCAGTCGGCGCATGGTCCATCATCAGATTCCAAAACTTTAGCATGTGGTGGAAAAAGTCCCGTTCGATGGTTGTGAGAACAGTAGATCTCTCTGCTGGTGGAACATTCACGTCCCATCCTTGCCTTAATTCCAGTGCGGCTTCAGTATTGTGATCCAATGGGACATTGTATTCGCTCATCAAGGCTTCCATAATCTTCTTTATCTGAAGTCTAATTGTGGAGGCCTCTATTGCTGCCTGATGTAGAGTACAGTCAGGTAATCCAATAGCTGACTTAATGACCTTCTCATTCCTGAAAAATATAGAAAGTATTAATTCCAATCAAGCTTTTATGAGATTTTTCTGAAACTCTTTCAAGTTAAAAATCAACATCCTCACATTTTGAGCCTTGCTTGAAATGTGATTTATTTGATTATTCTTGAATTTTATTATAAGGTAAAATATAAAAATATTTTTATTAGGTCATTGGACCAAAATATTTTTAATGGGCCTTTGGGCCCAAAAGTGTTGGATTTTCTCATTTTATAAAACAAACCCGAGGTACTTGTTGAAAATGGGATGAGACTAGACGAATGGAATGGAAGCTCGAATTTGGAATGTGCAGTGGAGACGAGGCGGAATGGATTTGCTGTTCTTGGACTGCTCGGACTGTCTTGGACAGTGAAAACATTCTCAAAAATATGCAAACACTATTTTTAATTTTTGAAAGAATGACTTGTATCAATTAAATGAAAAGTGGGATGCGTGTGGTCCCATTTTTGGATTTTTGAAAAGTGATAACAGATATAAGTGACAAAAATATTGCTATCTAACTCACACATTAGTTCCATTGGGAACCAAAAAATACCAAGTTAAATATTATTCCCTACCAACTCATTTGTCTTTTGTGAAAAGGGTTTTGAAAAGGTGTTGGTGGTGTGCATGGACTGCCAAAACAGAAAAAATACTAACTTTACACAGCTATGCAGCCACCAACACAGACATGCCAAAACAGGGAGAAACATTAATTGTTCACAGCACAAAAACAGATTATGCAAACAAACCAAGTCATGCTCCCTTCAACAAAAACACAATAACAAACACCCTAACATGCTTCAGGATCAATATATCAACAAGAAGATTTCCGAGAACAAGACATCCGCAGGCTCAAAAACTTTTTCAAAACATGTTCAGCAATTATGAGACTAATAACACAGTGACTTTGCATACCAAATCCCAGTGCTCATTATTTCAAGATTTCAAAAATTTCACAACTCAGTACTTGAGAATGAAACATTCATAAGAACCAAATGATCAATCCTAAGAACCCTAAAAGCTTGAAAACTCAACAATGGTGGTTTAAAGCCCTAGATGCCGCTGTGTTCTCTAAACACCTAAAATTCCAACCATTCAAATTGCCCATTCAAACCGAACACTCCTTATGCCTTCATATTAATGAAATAACTTCCCCTTCTCCAAAACCATGCTCGGTCAATTTCACCAACACTCACACAACGACAAAACAAAATGCCCACAGCATATAATCCCTAAAATCAAACTTTAAACAGAGAAAAATAAACATAGAACAACCCTATTTACACAAATGGAAACGAAAAACACAAGAATCGCAGAACAGGGGCCTGCACGAACTCGCAAAATGCAAGGGAGAAGGGTTACCAGGGTTCGGTCTTCTTCGGAGATGACGAAGATGGCTCCATTGGTATTTTGCGAAAATCGGGCAGAGTTTCGCCTGAAAATGGTGGTCGGAGAGTGCGATGAACACGGTGGTGTTCTTCGGGAAAGAAGGGTTCCGAAATCGAGAGTGTTTTGAAAAAAATTCTAAGTGTTGGGGGAAGGTGAGGGAGAAGAAAGGACGAAGGGGGGTTTTAAAACTGACAAGAGAAAGAATGACGCGGAACAAAGGCTTGACGTCAAAGCGAGTGTTTTGCATCATTAGGGGGGCTGGGAATCCTTTGACGTCAAACCAAGGGTATGACGCAAAAGGTTGGCATCATACCTGGTGGTTCGGGTCATAAGGCGGTTGGGGCTTATTGACGTGGAAGTCCTCTCATGACGCCAAAGGTTGGCGTCATTTGACGGTTCCGCGTCATTAGAGAGAGCTGGGTTAAGGGAGATTCGACGTCAAGCATCCTATGACGCCAAGGGTTTGCGTCATTAGAAAATGTTCGACGTCAAACTCCCACTCCAGACTGGACTGCTGACTATGACGCCAACCATATGTTTGACGTCAAAGGTTGACGTCACCATTCGAGTTCCGTGTCATGGTGCCTGAATTCAAAATAACGGACTGGGCCCTGAAGTGCAATTGGGCCTGGGTCCATCTTTTTATTACTATGGACTTATAAATTTTAGTCCATAGTATTTTCATTTAATAAACTGTGGGATTACAAAGTTAAATATTTGCATAAATTAGGTTGAATTAATCCTACTTCTTATAAAATTTATTCCGGATTTTAAATTGATTTAATTTCCGTGAATACTTTTCATTTAGATGTAGAACTAATCCAATCGGGAACCTCTTTTGCAGCTTTAATTTTTCTTTTTGTCGGTTCCTCCAATTCCTGCAAATCAAAGCAGATTAAAATATTAGTTTTTCTCCAAATATCAACATCCTCACATTTAGAGTTTTAGTACTCTAAATGTTTAGTTGATTTTTGGATACTTTATTTGTTCAATGAGATTACTAAAATGAAGACATAGATAAAATAAACTCGGGTTGCCTCCCGGAAGCGCTGTGAATTATGGTCTACAGCTAGACTTCTTTTTGCATTTTCAGTTTTCATAAGCCGGTTCTGTCACATGTTGGATTTCCTTTTCAGGCTCGAACTGTCCGAGATACTCCTTCAGTCGGTGCCCATTCACCACTATGTTGCCCTTGTCAGTTCGGATCCTGACGGCTCCATTTCAAACACCTCTAACACTTCATGTGGCCCTTCCCATCTGGATTTAAGCTTTCCGGGGAACATCTTCAACCTAGAATTGAACAGTAATACATTTTGACCGACATAAAAGTGTTTAGGCTTAATCCGGCGATCGTGTAACTTCTGGGTCCGCTCCTTATAAATCCGCGAGCTCTCGTAGGCTTGCGCTCGTATTTCCTCAATTTCATTGAGGTCAACTTGCGTTTGCTTTGAGCAACTTTTGGATCGAAGTTGAGCGTTTTTACGGCCCAGTAAGCTTTATGTTCTAACTCCACAGGAAAATGACAGGCTTTTCCAAAGATAAGTCTATATGGGGACATCCCGATGGGAGTCTTGTATGCAGTACGATATGCCCATAGAGCATCATTGAGCTTACGTGCCCAATCCTTGCGGGTTATCCCGACCGTGGCTTCGAGTATATGTTTGATCTCGCGATTTGATACCTCGACTTGATCACTGGTTTGGGGATGATAAGGCGTGCCTATCTTATGGAGGATTCCATTTTTACTCATTAAAGTTTCGAAGGCTTTATTAACCAAGTGTGTTCCTCCATCAGATATTACCACCCTAGGTACGCCAAATCTATTGAAAATGTTGTTCTTGGCTACCATCATTGGTTGGCAATGCGACCGCCTCGACCCACTTGGACACATAATCGACAGCTACCAAGATATAGTAGTTTCCACCAGATGGTGGAAACGGTCCCATGAAGTCAATGCCCCATACATCAAAGATCTCAAGTGCGAGAATCCCTTTCTGAGGCATCTCATCCCTCTTGGAGATGTTTCCTAACCTTTGTCATCTGTCGCAGGCTTTAGCGAACACCTCGCAGTCCACATAAATAGTAGGCCAAAAGAATCCACACTCGAGTACCTTGTGGGCAGTCCGAGTGGGACCGTGATGACCTCCGTATTCAGATTCGTGGCATTTCTTGGTGATTTGGTAGGCCTCAGCTTCAGTAACACATCGCCTGATTATCGAATCAGCGCAATGTTTGAACAAGAAGAGATCTTCCCAAAAGTAGTTTACTACTTCTTTGAAGAATTTTGCCCTTTTGTATTTTTGCTGGAATGGTGGGGTTATTCCACATGCTAAAAAGTTAGCAATGTCGGAAAACCAAGGCCACACCTGATCATGCAGATGCAACGCGAACAACTGTTCGTCTGGGAAATCCTCATTGACGGCTTTATCATTTTTATCATCTTCTAATCGAGATAAGTGGTCAGCAACACCATTATCTCGACCTCGCCTATCTTTTATTACGATGTGAAACTCTTGCAGCAACAGCACCCACCTGATTAAACGAGGCTTTGCGTCTTGCTTGCTGAACAAGTATCTGAGTGCACTATGGTCAGTGTATACTCTAGTCTTTGTACCAATAAGATATTGTCTAAACTTGTCAAACACAAAGACGACAGCATACATCTCTTTTTCTGTAGTGGTATAGTTTACTTGGGCTTCATTCAAGGCATTACTCGCGTAATGAATTACGCAATGTTTCCCATCTTTATGTTGCCCTAAAACTGCACCTACTGCAAGACCACTTGCATCACACATCACCTCGAATGGCAGTGACCAATCGGGTGGCTGCACAATTGAAGCAGAAGCTAACATCGTTTTGAGCGTGTCAAAGGCTTGAACACACGCTTCATCTATTAAAAAGGAATTTTCTTTACAAAGAAGGTTAGTGAGCGGCTTGGCAATTTTATAGAAATCCTTAATGAACCTCCTGTAAAAACCGGCATGCCCTAATAAGCTCATAACCGATGAAAAGAGTTAGGGAGAGGGAGATTGGAAATGACAGAGACCTTGGCTGGATCAACCTCAATGCCTCCTCGTGAAATACGATGACCTAACACTATGCCCTCAGTGACCATAAAATGACACTTTTCCCAGTTTAAAACCAAATTAGTGCCCTCACATCTCTTTAAAATTTTAGCAAGATTGATCAAACATTCTTCAAATGTATTTCCATATACAGAGAAGTCATCCATGAAGACTTCAATGCATTTTTCGATAAATTCAGAAAATATAAACATCATGCAACGTTGAAAAGTAGCAGGTGCATTGCAAAGTCCAAATGGCATGCGCCTGTAGGCAAAAGTGCCATAAGGGCAAATAAAGTTGTTTTTTCATGGTCTTCGCTAGAAATGACAATTTGGTTATAGCCAGAATATCCATCAAGAAAACAGTAAAATGCTCTCCCTGCCAACCTCTCAAGTAGGGGTGGCAAAAATCGGTATACCGAAATACCGTTACCGTTACTGTACCATACCGAAAATTTCGGTATGGATAAAAATCATGCCGATACCGATACCGAATATTTCGGTATACCAAAAATCGGTATACCGAAAATTTCGGTTTCCTATAATCTATGCCGTTACCGTACCGAAAAATATATTTACCGAAAATACCGAAAAATACCGAAAAATACCGAAAATACCGAAAAATACCGAAAATTTTACATACCGAACAATGCATTACATACCGTTACAATTAGCATACCGAACTATAGTAAAAAAAAAAAATCGATACCGTGTTCATCTTCCAATCGCGGGTATACCGAAAAATTACTTAAATTGGCCCTTCAAAGTTCCAAATGTCTTAACACAACAATATATATTAAATTTTAAGATAATATTAAAATTAATGTTTCGGTATTTTGGTATACCGAAATACCGAAAATCTCGTATTCCCATACCGTTACCGTACCGCTTTTTTCGGCATACCTAAATTTTGGTATACCTAAATTTCGGCTTACCTAAATTTCGATATTTTTCAGTAATTTTCGATACGGTAAGCTCGGCATACCGAGTTTTCGGTAATTTTTTCCACCCCTACTCTCAAGCATCTGATCAATAAACGGCAATGGGAAATGGTCCTTGCGGGTGGCCTCATTCAGTTTCCGGTAGTCGATGCAAACTCTCCATCCGGTCACTGGCCTGGTTGCGACCTCTTCTCCTTGCTCGTTTCTGGTTATGCACATCCCTCCTCGTTTTGGCACGACCTGCACTGGGCTAACCCATTTGCTGTCAGATATAGGATAGATTATACCAGCATCTAAGAGCTTGATAACTTCTTTCCTTACCACTTCTTGCATGAGGGGGTTCAAACGCCTCTGAGGTTGACAGGAGGGTTTATACTCTTCTTCCATTAAAATCATGTGCATGCAAATAGAAGGGCTTATTCCTTTTATATCAGAAATGGTCCAACCTATTGCATGTACGTATTTCTTAAGAATGGCCACCAGAGCATTTTCTTGCTCTTGGGAGAGCTTAGCCGAAACAATCACAGGTAATTTTTTATGTTCTGCGAGAAATGCGTATTTGAGATGATCCGGTAATATTTTAAGTTCAAGCTCTGGTGGACATTCAATGGAAGGGAGTAGTTTGCGAGAAGTGGATAGTGGGAGATCAGATTTACCTTCGGGACCCTGTGTCAGTACAGGGCCCTCTTCTTCCTCTTCGGTGCCATCATTCCCTTGTGCAGTGAAATCAGCACCGTCATATGCTTCAATGTCCCCAGATTCGGGATCCTCAAAATGGACGGCGCTGCACTGTTCCTTTGGCTCAGCACCAGCAGTCTTCTGTACCTGGTTTGATAGTTCATTCAGCATCATTTCAGCATTGTATCCAGAGTCAAGCTCTCTCTCAAAGTCAATCTCCTCTCCACTAACTATTACTGATTTTGATGAACAGAACCTATCATCTGGGTATTTCTACAATTGCGCCATGTCAAAAGTAACTTCTTCCTCATCGACTCGCAGTGTTACTCATCCAGCTTTTGCATCTATCAGTGCTCCGCCTGTTGCAAGGAAGGGTCTCCCCAAGATCAATGGCATGTCCAGATACTCCTCGATATCTAGAATCACAAAATCGACAGGGAATAAGATATTTCCAGTGTTCACTATGATGTCCTTGAGGATGCCGACAGACTTCGTGATGGATCTATCCGCCAATTGGAGTCTCATCTTGACTGGCTCGATCTGTCCCAGCTTAAGGCGTTGCACCATTGCCAAAGGCATGACATTGATGCTGGAACCAAGATCGCAAAGGCCTTTTCCTGCATTGATTTTCCCGATTTGAATCGGCAGCGTGCAACAGCCTGGATCTTCTTGCTTTTTGGGAAGCTTGCGCTGGATGATAGCACTGCATGTATTATTAAGAACTACCAGTTCTTCCAGCTCAATTCTTCTCTTTCCTGAAACTAATTTTTTCAGAAATTTAGCGTATGCTGGCATTTCAGCTATCATTTCGATGAGAGGAATAGTTATTTCTACTTTTTGCAGCCTTTTCAGAAATTTTTCAAATTTAAGATCCTGTTCTTGATTCTTAAGTCTGGCCGGGTATGGCACCCTTGGCATGAACTTTTTATTATCAAAATTTTTTTGTGGTGAAGGGTCAGAAATTGTACATTCACCTTTACCAGCTTTTCCACCGAGTTCTGTTGTCTCAGTTTCTTTTTCTTTTTCTCCTTCTTCCTCTGTTCCCTGATTTTCCTCAATACTTTCTTTCTCAGACCCCTTCCCTTGCACTTCTTTGATCTGTGGCCCTGCCAGAACCTTGCCCGATTTCAACGTGATAGCTTTACACTGAGGGTTCTTTTCTAAACTGGTCGGAAAAGTCCCCTGATCTCTTTTCTGGAGTTCCTTGGCCATCTGGGTCACCTAAGTTTCCACGTTTCTTATGGAAGCCTGCAACTGTGTGTTTATCTCCTTCTGGCTTGAGATGAATTCAGTCATTATGTTCTCAAGTCTAGAAGGGGGCTTCTGCGGAGGTGGATTCCACTGGTTCTGGGCTTGGTTTTGGTTGGGAACGAATTGGTTTTGAGGCTGGTTTTGATTGGGGACAAACTGATTCTGTGGCTGCTGGAAATTTTGGAAATTTTGGTTCTGAGGTGGCCTGGCTAGAATCTGGGGTTGAAAGTTCAGGTTGAAATGCTTGGGCCTTGGTTGGTTAAACTGTTGAGGCTGGGTTAACAGGTGTGAAATCAAAGCATTGTTATTGGAATATGAAAGGTTAGGGTGCCGGTTCTGGAATCCACCTGCGTAGTTACAGCTCTCATTTGTCACTTGTTGACAAGCTTCAGTGGGATGTGGACCTTGGCATGATCCACAAACAGTTTCAACATTTTGGGCTTGCGTAGAACTTCCAGATTCTTGATTCAAGGCCAACACGGCCACTTGATCCTTTAATTTGTCTAATTCAGACTTGCCTGTTGTACCTACAGCACATAAACCACGAGGGGGAGGGGAATCAACATCATCAGTTAAAACAACTCTTTTCACACTCATTGTTTCAATCTTGCCCCAGGCCTGATCCATGGGCATGTGCAACAAATGTTGACCACCGGCAGCATCAAGCATGTATTTCCAAGAATGGGTCAAACCGCTGTAGAATTTCCTTAATTGCTCCCATTCATGGAAACCATGCTGGGGACATTTTCTGAGTAGGTTGAAGAATCGCTCCTTAGCGTCATACAGGGACTCGTCCGGTTTCATCTTGAACTCTGCAATTTTGGATCGGCATTCGTCCACCTTGGATTCCGGAAAGTATTTCGCCAGGAAGTTTCTGATCACTTCTTCCCATGTGGACTTCTGATTGACTGGCAGCGATTTGTACCACGTTCGTGCTCCACTAGACAAAGAGAAAGGAAACAATCTCAAACGAATAGTGTTAGGAGATACATTATGATTCTTAATGGTATCACATAATTCCAGGAAGGTCTGCAAATGGTCATGCGGGTCTTCATGATTTGCCCCCGCAAACTGATTGCTCTGAACAAGATTGATGAGTGCTGGTTTTAATTCAAAATTCCTGGCCAAGAATGGAGCTTGTCCAGGAATGTTCAAATATGGCTCCAGGATGGGCTGCATATAGTTAGCAGCTATTTCTTGTTGATTGTTTCCTGGCCCTCCTTGATAGTGCTGTGGGTAATAGTTCTGATTCGGGTAGAAGTTTCTGGGGTCATTGAAATCATTTGGGTTGGGAGGATTCTGATGCTGATTGAATTGAGGGTTTCTGGATCTTAGGATTCTGGAAGTGTTGGTTGTTTGGATTATTCTGGTTGAGTGGGTTATTGAACTGGTTTTGGGGAGGTGGTGGGTTGAGATTTTGATTACCGATGTTAGGAAGATTCCCCTCGCCTTGAATTTCATTCAATGGAGGGTAATCTGTATCATCGCCATCTCCATCTCGGTTTTCATGAAGTGGTGGTGGGTTGTTGTCAATGATGACAGAGTTATCGGGAAGGATGGGTGGATTGCCTGGTAGCTGTGCCATGTCAGAAACTCCGCTGCTTGTACTGGAAGAGGATTGCCTTACACGTTCCTTCCTTTCCTGCTCTTTCCTCTGCTTAGTGAGGGCTCTGATCCGTCTCGCTTCCCTTTCTATTTCGAGGTTGAGTGGAAGTTCGGGTGGTGTTTCCTTTCTTCGTTGCATGTACAGCTTCGTTCAGTGAGGGCAGTACCTGCAATCATCCCCAGGTTAGAACTAGTGTAGAAGAATTATTTCTCAGAAATCAACATCCTCACATTTAGAGCTTTACTGCTCTAAGTGTATGATTGATTTTTGAGACTGGAATATTTTTTGTTTTGAATAAAGTATGTACACTAGCTATGAGTAAATCAGGAGTTTAATTCTCTTATAAAATGGCGCTGCATCCTCCTCCCCGGCAACGGCGCCATGAAACTTTTGACAATTTCCCGCACAAATATTTTCGAAATAAAAAGAATCCCGGTCTTGATTTTATTCAACGAAAATCAATCTATGATTACGGAGTTGGGATTAGGGATATATGTATAGGTTGTCACGTTTTTATTACTCGTGTTAAGAAACTGTGGCCCGAAAGCGCACGGTGTCAAAAATTGCAATAATTTATAGGTAAGTCCGGATCGTTCACTGGAGGATGTGCGATGGAAGCAGGTCCCACGCCATTTTACAATATTTTAAACTCGGTTACTCGAATCAGTTTTAGAAGTTGACTATCAACTACTTTACTGAATTTAAACTAAGCTATGAAAGCAATTAAATTTATTCTACAAAGCATATAAAATTCTATTCTAGAAAGCGGATAAGTTTATGCTAAGAAGCAATTAAAATTAGGTCTAAAAAGCAGGTAAAGTTAACCTATGGAAACAATAAAATTACTCTACAAAGCTGTAAATCTAAGCTATACTAGCTATGAAGCTGATTCAAAATGATGACAGAATGGACAGGGAGAAAAGAATAAAGATTGGACAAGATTCAGATAAAGCATAATTAAACTTCCATTTTTATATACAGATCTTTGTTTGGGATAATCCTGTCAGATAGCTAATTCTCATGCTCTCAATACTATGTTCCCTTTAACAGACAGGTACTTACAGTATGAGTTTAAATGTCCTTAAAACCACAAATTCTAAGATACCACAGATTCATAACTGTCCCGGCCAGGGTATGTTATTTCATCTGTGGTGGACAAGCAACACCAGAAAAATCATTAGTTGAAATGCCAAGTACTGCTATCATTCCCCCAGTCACACCCAAAGATTTAAAATTAAACCTAAACTATCCCTTAACTCTCAGTCCTAATAGCAGTTAGAAGATCTAGAGACACATCCGAGTGATCTCTACGAAAGCAATTAAATGAAAGCAATAAAGAAAGCATTTAAAATCCTATCACTCGGAAGTTTCAAAAGCTTCGTACTGGTAGTAGAAGAAAGCCTCCAGTCAGAATGACCGGACGTGGATCAAAAATTCCCGACTCTCAGTGAACCGCTCGCAGTGTTCACTTCCTTCCGGGTGGTTATGAGATACAAACTAATGAAACAAACTAATATATTAGTTGGTTCCGGATGCACTCACTCAGGACTCAAAATAGGCTTTGGCAGAAGAGGATAGCAGTTGAAAGGAACTCAACCCTATCTTAGAAAATAACCAAGGCCTACGTGTTGTTCCTTTAGAATTATCCATCACACTGTATTTGAATCCAAGTGGATCCCATCTCGGTGTGACAGTTAGGATTAAATTCCCAACACACAGCAATTTTGGAAAATAATAAATTTGAAAATCATTCCCTAAACAGGTACTAGACTCTCAATAATAACACAAACCCCTTTCAGTATAGATGAGATCTAATCGCTGACTCTGCTTCTAATTTCCCAAAATCAATCCCTGATAGAATATGAACTAGTCATAACTGAGGAGTTTATCCCTTACTTAGATCCGGATTTTATAAATGAATTTTTGTTGGAAATTTAGTAAGCAATGTCTGTTTAAATCTAGACTTCTAATGTCCAAGGGAAGGATCCCAAAATATTATAGACCACATTAGTTACATAATATTAGCATGCATACGGATATATGGAAGTGTAAAATTAATTAACCCAAAATATAATGGTGGGTTTAGACAGAACGTGATGACACAGAAAGGGATTAGCTGGAGGCTAAAGAGTGGTGGCAGAATAATTGGGTGGACTGCAAACATCTGCTATCCAATTTCCTAACTACTCGGATGGAATGAATTTAGACAGTAGAAACCCTATAATGGCAGTGTCACTACCAGTTGGGCCTCTACTGTCTATGAATTCAGATAAAAACCTACATGTTTCCTCTCTGCAATGCTCATCAGATAATATTGACAGATATTGACCGACTCATATTACAGATCAGAATTTGGGTTTAGAAATTAAGATAAAGAAAATAAAACCGTATTTGGACAGTAATTAACTGAGTGGCTACTTCATTTCCCGGTGAAGGGACCGTTCGCCTGATCTCGTTAATCATCATCCAAATCAATCAAAATAACAAACAGTAATTAACATACAGATTACGGGCTACTTCATTTCCCGATGAAAGGACCGTTCGCCGACATTATTCTGTGATATCTTTTACTGTTCATTCACATATCACGAAAAACATAAAATGAAATAAAATAGAATAAAATAAAAGAGGATGCCTTGTATGAGAGACATTGGTTTCTCATGCAAGGTTATGGAATTAAATCATAATTAATGACTTAAATAATCCTTCATACCATAATTAATTACAGTCCGGATTATCTGCTTAAGGCATTAAAGTTTTGTTTATAGAAGAATATTTTAATGAGAATTGAACAAAAATCTTTCAATCATGGTAATTATTGATCTTAATCATTGCTAATCATGATCTTTAATTATTGATTTAAGGGTTCAATTATTTAAGTGAGAAAATGGAGAATCAAAATTATAATATCCAAATGGCCAATAATGATAATAAAGCATAAAGATCCATGGATTATAATATCCATTTCATGATTTGTGGGATATTATGATAAGATTGAATCCCAATTTTATATAAAATGGGTTTAAAAATCACCATTAATGGGTGATTCAAACCTAAATCAAAATAACAAGGGTTTAGAACAAGAAGAAATCTGAAACTGGCTACCTATTACTAAAACTGAGCTAGCATTAAAACAAAAATAACAAGAATTAAACACTAAATAGGACAGAATTTAAATAATACAAAAAAAAGCTAACTAAACTACCTACGTGAATGCCTCCTCAAAAATGTCTTCAAGGGCAAGTAATTGTGTCACCCTTAGCACCAGGGGATCATGCCCTATTTATAGGCACAAAACCCTAGGCCCATGGGCCTTATTGACGTGGAACACGCGTTAGGCATGACTTGAAGCATGCTTGACGTCGACCGCCTTATGACGCGGAACTCCTATTAATGACGCGAAACGTTGGCGTCAAGATTTATTTGGCGTCATAGGTCTCCTAGCTCGATAACCCCGTGGTCCCTAGCTTGGCAGCCCACGATGTGGAACTTGGTCTTTGACGCGGAAGGTTTGACGTCAAAGAGTGGTTGACGTCAAAGGGTCTTTTGGTTTCAGTCATGGCTTCAGACTTCCCCCATGACGCAATACATTGGTGATGACGCGGAACCTTTGACGTCAAAGGTGTCTGCTTGACGTCAAAGTCCCGCTGCCCTTCTGGTTTGGCTTTTCCATGACTCATGACGCGGATCCTTTCTTCCATGACGCGGAGCATTGGCGTCATGCCTTGGTTGGCGTCAGGGTTTCAGTCTCGAGTCCTGGCTCATGACGCAAACCTCCCTGATGACGCGGAGCATTGGTGTCATACAGGACTTGGCTTCAAACCTGTAAAAATGCGTTTTTGTGGAATTTCATTTTCTTTTTCCATCTTTTTCATTCCTTTTTCTTTTCTTTTCTTTTTCTCATGTTTTTGGATTTTTCTAACATAAATGTGTAATAAAATTACATATTTATGCATTTTTCTTACCAACTTATTATTTTTACAATTATGCATAAATCAGTCCAATTCAACTGCTTTCTTATTTAATATAAGACCAGAATGCGATCAAATGTCTGTTTCAGACACGGAAATGGATTGAAATAATGGACATTTCTGGCCATTATCATAAGCCCCGAAAGATAGCCAGTGGTCTTCGTTGAGGGTTTTTCGGAACTAGTAACACCCAAAAAGTGTTTTCCAAGAGAAGGCAAATCCAGAAGAAGTTTAACATCTTCAATAGTCGGGGTCATCATACCCCAAGGGAAGCAAAAGCAATTAATGGAAGAATTCCAGAAACAAATGACGGCTTGAATGTGCCGATATTCAGAAGGAAAGGCTGAACACTCAGTTTAATCAAATGATTAATACCGGTGGATGACCAAATCGGTTCACGGTGAGGCCGTACCCGTGCATACCAAGCAGTATGTTCGGGGGTCACAATAGGCCAAGTACTGAGGGTACTAAAAAGTTTAGCGGAAAAAAGATCCGAAAACAAGGGAATCGTCTTCGAATCACCAAAGAAAGTAGAAACAGAAGCGGCGGCTTCGACGGAAGTCACCAAAGGCCCGAGAGTAGTGAAACCTTCATCAGTAAGATGAAGGGAAGTTTGATCGGCGAAAGAGTCTTCAATATTCTTGATCTTAAGGGAAGAAGGCGAAAGAGTTGGCTGCGCCATCAAGAAAGGAGAAAGGGGATTACAAAGAGAATAGAGAAGTGCACGAGAATGAGAAGAAGAGACGACGATTGAAAGATAAAAGAATCTGGAGAAAATGAAGAGGCGTGACCGGATTCCAAGGAGGAGTTAGCGCACGAAAAGGGGAGTGGAAGAGTTAGGTTTACTTGGGCTCCTTCCAGAGACGAAAAATCGCCCAAGTAAGGAGGGCATCTGTTGGGGCCATAAGAGTAGTGGGCCGCGAGAAAATGATTGGGCCATATAAAATGAGCCAGAAAAAGAGTTCGCAAGAAAAGCAGACTCAAAGTGGGTTGGGCCGAAAAAACTACGAATGGGCGATTGCGACGAAGCAAGAATCCAGACGAAAGGAGAATCTCAAGGGCGAGAGATTTCGGCCGAAATGAAATCAAGGCAGCCGATATGAAGAAGGGTGAAGATCGGCTCAAAGGAATTGGCCGGAGAGCGGTTATCAAAGCTCCGGCTATAAATAGGGGATGTCATGCACATAATCAAGAGAGACCAATCCAACCCCAAAATTCCTTTATCAAATTTAATTCTTTGTATCTTTACTGCTTTCCTTTACAGTTTTTCCTAGACTCTAGCTAAGCTTGTAGCGGTTACTTTTCCAAGTCCACCGTTGTTTCTCAACAACCGGTAGTTTGGTTCTATTTTTCCGGTGAATTCGCCGTTGTTTCTCAACAACCGGTAAATTCTCCATTGTATCCAATTTGTCATTATAATTCCAGTGAATATTTAGTCAAATTTGGGCGTAATTAGTCATGTTTGGGCGCATTATCGTAAATCCGGACCCCTAATCGGTTTGATCCTTTTCCGATAGCCTCCCTTGAGGAGAAAAAGGTTCTTGGCTCGACGCTAGCCAAACAGTACACTAGCTTTTGAGAGCTATAACTACAATTTGAAACTCTACAAATAGAAGCTACCTAAGATAGCGTTCAACTAAAACAAGCAAGCTTATTTCTGTCCAATTACAATTTTACCCCAATAATCAATTCACTATCCAATAGTTTACATAAATATTTATCATTTTATGTCATTTTATAAATTTTATGATAGCTATAACTAGTTGTACTAAACACTTAAATAAACTTGACAGCTACAACTCCAGCCCGCAGCTACAGCTCCATGTGCAACACAGACCATAAGTTGTTAGAGCCCAGGCCAACTGCGATTGGTGGGACCGGTTAATATATTGAATACAAAAATTCAGTATTTGCTGAAATGATAAATTGCCAATAAAAAGTGTTGAATTGACACAAAGTACTGAATTTATAATTTTAACATTAATTCATTAATATTAAAAATATTTATTTAACACTTTTAAATAGATATTAAGCATTTATAAGTGATATAATTAGTAGTTCAGCAAAATTAATCACCATACCAACATATTCCAAAAATTAACTCTCAAAGTATGTGCCGAGCCTCATTTATTACATACATTGGTCAATTGTAGGATCTACAGTAAATTCCATAATTAGTTAATTACTAGGGAATTAGATTTGAACTCAATGGTCATCTCCCCTACCTTCCAACTATAGGTTGGGGTTTTGATTCTCACACGGTCCTTTATCCCTCCCTTTTCTCCTCTTTGTAATTTGTTTGGCTTGAGCTCTCACACACCTTTGCCGACGTATAGGTGTCAATGTTTACAAAAAAAAAAAGTAATTAGTTAATTATTTCCTCCGTCTCGTTATATTTATTACGTTTGATAATGTGTTACTATTCACATACATTTTCACTTAAAATTTTATCATATTTATACAAATTAAAAAATAGCCAAGTGAGATCTTGTTAGATTCGTCTTATCAGGTAGTTTTTAAATATTGAACTTTTAGAATTTTTACTTGTACTGAACTTGAGTTATTGATGGTTTAAAATGTGCATTGTACTACATGAAAAATGGGTCCGTAAGAAACATAACGATACGAATGTATGTTTTTTGCAATCCGGTTTCTGTAATGGTATAACAATTGCCAGCAGGTGCAGGCAGCGCTAAAAATGATGTATAGCCCTTTGTAAAGTGATGTATAAGCCTTATAAAGTGATGTATAGATGGTAGTTTATTTTTTTATTAGTTTTTTGTTCATAACCTTCATCCATCACTTTTTTATACTCACACATCATTTCATATACACATACTCATCACTTTTAAATGTGTCAGCACCTACAGGCCGCCAGCACCCAAACGATTTCCTGTTTTTTGGGTGAATTGAAGATACGAATGTATGTTTTCTTTTCATTTTTTTTTCAAATTATGGTTTAGGAACGAAGAAGCAGTTTTAATCATATACTAATTCATATAATATGTAATAGAAACGAAGCTAGTTTTTTTTTATAATCGATAATCATTTCTCACATAGCTTTAGAACATTGAATATGTATTTTTCATTTGCTAGTCATTCATTTTTTTTAATATATTTTTCATCAAATTTAAGTAAGTCATCTTTTTTCTTTTTTTATTTTTTTTTTTTTTGAGAAGAAAATTATTTTTTATTCCCAAACCATAACAGTGTACAATTTACTCCTACTACATTCAGACATCCTACACTACATAATGTCTCCAACAACACTTAGATATCCAAAGCCGATAGCAACAAAAATCTCAAAATATCTGACAACACAAGGACCCTCAAATTGTAAACGACGTAATAGCAGCACATCCACCTCAGGGCCTTAACAGCAACAAGAACAGCAGCATCAAACAGCTAACACCAGAAAGAAGTAATGGATAAACAGAAAACAGGAAAACATTCAGGTATCGAACTTATCAGCATAGACGTCCCTGTTGCATTCATCACCGAGAGCATCAGATTAATTCGTATCCACCACAGCAACGTCCGAACATAGAACCACTCCTCCACCGTCCCCTCACCGCTATCGCCCCTTCTCACCCATTGATCAGCAAGACCATTCCGTTCCCTAAGAATATGACGGATTTTAGCACACCCTGCGTACCTGAAAACATTCACAATCGGCCCGAGCAAGTCATGAAATCTCCATGGTATCGTTCCCGGCTCACTTAACCATCACACCATATTTTGTGAATCGGATTCGAAACTCAATTTTTGAAGAGGGAACCCCTGGTCACGAGCCAAAGCCACACATATCCGGTTGACAGCAGATAACTCAGCCATGGTGGAATCAACTCGTCCTATGAAGTCTGACAAAATAAAAATAACTTCACCTTGATCATTCCTAATAACGCCTCCTACACCAGCAGGCCCCGAATTGCCCAATGAGGATCCGTCTGTATTTATTTTCCACCACCCCACCTCTGGACGTTCCCAAACTAATCCTTTCCGAGGCACAGTTGCCCTCACTATTCGCGGCACCATCATTCCTTCAGGGAAACTCAATTCCAATCCTTGCATGTTAACATCGCCTTCAGTCCGCGCTATTTTCCACCATGTGACTACTCGCCATTTGATATCGTTGACCGCTGCACAAATCTCCACTCTCTGACCTTTGAAGATAATATCATTTCGTATCTTCCAAATTGTCCAGCATATCGCCATACACAGCAAAAGCCAACACTCCCTTCTGTTTTTAGTCATACCTACGTTGAAACACCAATTTATTAGCTCTTGAACCCCTCCTGGTACCGCCCCCACAACACCAAACCAGGACCGCCCTTGTTTCTACATCTCCCCTACTAATGCACACAGACAAAAGAGGTGATCCGCAGATTCTATTTCTATTTCGCAAACTGGACACACCACGCTATCCCCTATATAACAGCCTCTTCTAAATAATACCTCCCGAACCGGCAGTGCATTATTCATTAATTTCCACACCAACACCATTACCTTCATTGGACATTTGATATGCCACAGTTGTTTCCAGACCTTCTTTGAACAATTCCCAGCCACTTCCTCCTCGCGCTGCCAACAGGATTTAGTTGAAAAGCGCCCTTATACTGTTTTGGTCCATATCAATTTGTACACCATAAATCTGTTAGGTCTTTTTTCATTAATCACCGACATCATGCTATCCCAAACCACAATTTCCCACTGAAATAATCATCTTCTCAATTGATTGTGCCATTCCAATACAAACCCCACCCACTTTCCAAACTCCACAATTTTCCCGTTTTTATTGATAGCTAACGTAAAGATTCTTGGATATAACTCTTTAAGGGGCTGACCAACCTCTAACCCAACATCCTGCCAAAATCGAATACACTCTCCATTCCCAACTTGTATGCTAAGCCCATTCCCACGCTCCTCCATGAAGATTCCGCCCACGTGCTGCTAATCTTGTTCCATGGGGACCGACCTGCCCTAACATTCGTTTTTTGATATATTATATGTTGGAATGTGTTGTACAATCTACTGAGGTTAATGAAATTGTTCATGAGAGTCTATGTTAGGAACCTGTTTTGGCAGTATGTGTTCATAAAAGATGTTCGAACACCATGGACTCCAGACAAAATCTTATCCAGACGAATCTATTTAAGGAATAACAGCCATAAGATCTACAAGATTCTCTCCAAAGCTATCTGCAAATTTCCAGAGATTTCTATCTTAATTTTATGGAAGGAAAATCTCTATTCATGAAAACTTCTCACAAAGGAATATTTGTATGGATGAAAGGAATCTACTTACCTTATTCAGCCGATTCTTGCACTTTAAATGAGGATTTATATAAGTTGGTTGGCCATTCACTTAAGAAAGTGGAATTGAGACAATTATAATTTTTCCTCTCATCATTCGAACTGTCTAGAGAAATTCTTCACCCGTGTTCTTGCATTCATCTATCCGTGAAGATTTCATTGATCCCTTTGTATACTGGTTATCTAATCATCTTTATGCAATCTCGCCTTGAGTAAACTTGGATTAACAAGAAGTTTATGTGCTCATTGATTAGAGGAGACGAATTCAATCAAAGGGATTATTCAAGGCATCGTCAAACCCGCACTTGAAAAGACATATCTTGAATATGAGAGTCTGCGGACAACTTTCGTCCAAGGGTAAACTTGAAGGAGGAGCCTTCAAGGATTTGGAGTAAGAACGGGGAAGATCTTCACCAAAACCGGGGATAGTTTTGGTTCGCACAAATCATCTGCTTGGAGATCGGAGTTCGGAAAATTTCACTTTTGTTTGGTTCGAGGAACCTGTTTGAACATATACTGAAGACTCCTGGATTGGTATCCCCCAGACGTAGGTTACGGCTGAACTGGGTCAATAAATTCCTGTGTTTGTTGTTTTTACGTTTTTCAGTTTCTCCGCTGCATATTATTTTAAACTGAATAACGGCTGTTCATGAAAATTGTTTGAACAAGTTAGCAAGACAAAACAGGTTTAGCAGTCATCTCGTTATTTTGGACCTAACAATTGGTATCAGAGCCACACGCTCTTGAGCGAGATCCGGATCGACGAGATGGACAACCAAGGTGGATCGATTACTAGACCTCCTTTGCTGGATGGATCAAACTATACATTCTGGAAAGATCAGATGGCATCCTTCATTGTATCACTTGATGATGGAATTTGGGATGCCATTGAGACACGTTATCAACCACCAATGATCGAACAAGAGGATGGAACTCCAATTCCCAAGCCCAGATCTAAGTGGACACAAAGAGAAAAGACTAATCCGACAAAGAATTCCAAGGCCATGAATGCTATTCACAATGATATCACAAGAGATCAATATCGACTCATTGCAGGTTGTAAAATTGCACAAGATGCTTGGACCACACTTGCCAATACCTACGAGGGTATGGCCCCGGTAAAAAAGTCTCTTCTCATCACTATTGAATCTCAATTTCATAAATTATGTATGGATGAGAATGAAACTGTTGGTCAATATATTGGTAAAGTTCGTGATCTAACAAACCAAGCCCTTCATCTTGGAAAAGTGTATTCTCAACAGGAAATTGTAGGTAAAATCATTAGTACGCTTCCTGAAAGGTTTAATGCGAAAATCGCAGCCTTGGAGTTGTACAAAGATTATGACAACTTACAAGTTGACGAGTTGATGGGAATCCTACAATCCTGGGAAATGGATCATTGCAATTTTAAGATCAAAAGCATTGCCTTTCAATCAGAGTCCAAACAGCATGTCCAAACACCTGATGATATCACAGAAGATGACTGTGAAGAGGAAGAATGTGATGATAATGAAATCCTTAGACTGACAGAGCGTTTGACCCGTCTGTTGAGAAATAATATGTCCAAACAAGACGTTGCCAGGAAGAAAAGTTGTCCATCCAAGAAATCCAAACCAATGGATGAAGACAGTTTTGATCAAAGAAAAAATGATGAATACAAAGGACCCCAATGCTTCGAATGTGGTGGATTTGATCATATCAGGGACGAATGTGCAAATCTAAAGCAAGAGAAACCTTGTCATGTCACCTTCAAGGATTCAGACAATAAATTCAACTCTAGTGCAGTAGAATCCGAATATTGAGTTTTTCTTATCGGTGCAGACACCTGGAATTTAGACTCGGGTTCAGACACAGAGTTCGAACCAGGTAACAATCCTAACCTATTCAATATTGGTTTTACTAATCATATTTGTTCTTCATCTTACAGAGAACAGAAAAAGAGTTGCAAGGTTATCTAAACTATATGATGTCTGAAAGACTAGCAATCTCACTCACTAAGATTGAGGAGCTCAAAGTGGTCAATCAGAACCAGAAAAAGCAAATAAACTGTCTCTCGGATGAAAAAGATAAATTGGTTGAAAAATCTGAGAATCTGTCCAAGAAGGTGTCTGAACTGGAAGGTGGAACTCTGCAGTTACAAGTTGATAAAGACCAAATTTCAGCTAAACATGATCAATTGGCGGTTGAAATGATGGAGCTCAAAGAAAAATGTGTTAAAGCAGAAAGTACTTTGGCTAGATTGAACAAATGCAAAGCCAAGTTGGATGATGCAATTGCTGCAGGAAGGCCTAGTGGAAATAGACAAGGCCTTGGATACCAATACTCACAAGGGTCTTCATCTAGAGATAAAGGCACGACCAAATTTGTTTCTGGTGGAATGCTCAAGGAGACCTATACAGGAAAAGAGGCTCGAAACATCATCCAATGTACAAAGAGTCAAGAAGAAAAAGAAGAGGACCACCCCCAGTACCTCTTACATGTGACTATTGCAAATTGGAGGGACATAAAACCAACCATTGTCGAAGAATCATCAAAGATCTACTTGATGGTTGATAATGGCCAAAATTGACCATTATTTTCAATCTATTTCCGTGTCTAATACGGACATTTGATCGCATTCCGGTCTTATTTAAATAAGAAAGCAGTTGAATTTGACAGATATATGTAAGTTTGTATAAATAATAAGCTGGTATTGAAAAATACAAAAATATTGCTTTTTTATTACATTTTATATTAAAAAACCCAAAAACATGATAAAAATATTAAAAATCATACACTTGATTAACTTTGGTTCAGTATTGTCTATTCGGTGGAACACGGGTTCATTAAATGGAACACAAACCACATGATCAAGTGAAATAAATATAATTATCTATATTATTTTATACTTTGATGTATATATTTATTATAATTTTTATGGTTATTTTCATTTCTGTTTTGTGCTATAATTAAATTAATTGGTCCACTAATCCATTCATTTTAACTTAATACAGGTGATCTGGCCCAAGAAAATTATTAGTCCAGTCCACTACACAAAAAAACCATATTTTAAGTCCAATCCAACAGTTCAACCCAAGCCCAACACCCAAATTAATCCACATTCAGTCCAAGCCCACCAACAATGGCCCAACTCCAAAGCCAAAGCCCAATCAAACCATCCCAAAACCTAAACCTAATCCTAACCCTAACCTCACCCTGCGCCGGCGGCGCCGCCGCCGCCGGCCACTACCATCTCAACCACTGCATCCTCGAGCCTCCACCCATTTCCGACCACCCCCTCAAACCCGAGCCACCATCAAATCCGCCACCAATCTTCTCGCCCCTTCTCCGGCGAGGCACCTCCGACCACCTCCGTCCGCAGTCACAGCTCCCTCCGACCATCAACCCCAGATCTCGCTGCCGCCTCACCTCCAACAGCTGCCTCTACATCTGACCCCCATTCGCACAACAGCTCCGGCGAGCATCCCCACCCCCGCAGCCTCCGTCCACTGTCGCCTGCACTCGGCCTCTCCTCGCCATCGCCTCAATCCACCTCCACAGTTCGCTCACGCCTCCGGTGCAACCTCCATGTCCGCCGCCCGCTTATTTGTTTCCGGCAGAGGAGGAAGCTTCCGGCCGAGAGGAACATCGAGATGAGAGAAAAAGAAATCTGGAATCGAAAACTGGAACAAGAAAAATGAAAGAAAGAGGGAAGAATGGAGGATGAAGAAGAAGGAAAGAATGGAGGAAGAGAGAGCTGTGTCGAGAAATGGGATAGGAAAGAGAGTAAAAAAATAATGGAGGAAAGAATAAAATGGAGGAAAGAGAAAGAAAAATAAAGAGATAAATTTTATCCGGACCTCGGGACCCCGGTGGCGCTAAACAAAATCCGTGTCGCGAGACCATGTCTAGCGACTGTGAGAGGGGGCTCAAGACACAAATCCCTGTCGCGAGGCCATGGCTAGCGACAGCTCCTCTAGGGACAGGAAAAATGGTTAAGGACTGGGGAGTTTAAAGACAGATAAAATTGAATATTAAGACAGACCCTGTCGCGAGTCATGTTTCCGCGACAGGGAGAGCAGTATCGCGCCACAGAAGCAGCTCGCGCCACGGAGAGAGAAACAGAGAATTAAAGCAGCGCAGACAGAGGTCACGTGACCTCCTCAATTAATTTCCCACATGTCAAACTACTTGCAAGCTCCTGGGACCTCAAGTCCCGCAAGCATGGATTTTTGTCTTCTTTCCCTTGGGACTTCAACTCCCGCCCCCTCATGTGCGCCATCTTGGAGCTAAAAAGTGTGTCATGAACCAGATTTTGCTCCGCGACAGGCATAATTGTTTAGCGACTGGTGGGCCTTGAATGGGCCTAGAGCTCAATTCCACTACTCTATAAATATAACCTCCCACCCATTTGAACAGTAACCTAGCTACACTCTAGTTTATTTTACTGTTCTTGGAGGCACCACTGTGCTCTCCAAGAATTTATTAGAATAGATAGTTTAGTGTAGTTTATTTTATGCAATGTAGTAATAGACTTTAGCTTAGTTTTAATTTTTGTTTTGTAATAAATTAGTGTAGCTAGTGTTCACTTTTTATTTTTCCAGTTTATATTTTTGTACTTTTGAGTTTGAAACACTTAATCAATGGGTGTGTTTAAACCATTTTTGGTTTTTGATGTTATGTTCCACCAAAAATTTGTTATGGATCATTTCCATAATATTTATTGCTTTATTTTTGCATTTTTGGTCACTTGACCATTTTTATTATTTTTTTAGTTAGGTTTAATGCTTTATTTAGATTTAATAAAAATGCATAAACACTTTATGTTTATCCTTTGATAGATCTAGTGTAGGTTTTATTATATTTTTTTAGATTGGTTTGTTAGCATAGTTGGACTTGATGTTGTTACTGTTACTAGTTTCTTTTATTATTTATATTTAGTATCATGTTCTAGTCTAGTTTTAGTGTAGTGTCCTGCTTTGTTTGGTGCTAGGTGGTTTAGTTTTGATGAGTGTCCTGTCTTGTTTTATCTTTATTAATTTACTTTAGTTTTCATTTTAGTACACTAGATCTTAAATTGGATGATATTTGAGTGTTTATGCATATTTATTTAAAAATTGCATTTCCTATATTGTATTGCATCACATTATAACCCCACGGGTTGCAATGTAAATTTTCCCGTTGTGATCCCACGGATCACAACGCACTCCCCCGCAATGCAATATTAGGCGTTATGCTGCCAAAATTTTATAAAATTTTTGAAACCCTTCTGTCGCGAAACCCCTGTCGCGGACCCATGGTACGCGACACACTCCTGGTTTCGCGACTGGGAGCCCAAAATACTTAGAATATTTTGTTAGACCATTCCAGTCGCTAGACTCCTGTCGCGGGACCATGTCTCGCGCCACAATCCAAGTCTAGCGACTGGGCCTCCATGACTTAGCAAAAATTTCTAAAAATCCCAGTCGGGTGACCCATGTTGCGAGCCTAGGCTCGCGACACAATTTATGGTCTCGCGACTGGGTCCTCATCTCTTTTAACTTCCAAAAATTCTAACTTCCAGCCCCCGTGTCGCCAGACCCGTGGCGCGAGACCACGTCTCGCGACACAATTTTTGTCTAGCGACACGGAACCCTAAATTTCTAAATATCCCATTTCTTTTATTTCCCACCTCTCTGTCGAGATCCTCCTGTCGCGGACCCACGGTCCGCGACACAATTTCTGTTTCACGACAGGCTTGGCACCCTTTTCGCCAAAATTTTATTCTCCATCTCACCCCATTAATTAATTGAACCTTATATTAATATTTTGAGGTTGAAATCCAATGATCTCAACCCATGATTATTTTGATATAAAGAACTTTGTTCAATTGTCCATTAAAAGATTCTTCTACATAAATTAAACTCTAGTGATCTGAGTACATAATCCGGACTGTAATTAATTAATTAATTATGGAATGAGTGATTATTTAGACCATGATGAGTGATTATGGATTTAATTCCATACCCTTGCATGAGAAACCAATGTCTCTCATGCAAGATGGACCAAAAATATTTTCTTTTATTTATTTTGTCTTTTTCGTGTTGTGTGAAACAGCTAGTAAGAGATATGACAGACTAATGTTGGCGGGTATTCCCACACGGATAAACTAGCTCGTGGTCTGTATATTAATTACTAGATGTTATTTTGCATGGTCCGGATAGTGGTCGGTGGAAGCCTTGGCGGTTCGTCCATCCAGGATTATAATAGCTGCTCAGCTGACTCCTATCCTGATACAGTTTTCTTTTCTTTATTTTAATTTCTAACCCGAATTTTGAGCTGTAATACTATCAAATTGTGTCGATCAACACTGTTTGAATGGTACCACAGTAAGAAAACATGTAGGTTTTTTTCTCATTCACAGATAGTAGAAGTCTTGACGACAGCGATCACTGTCGTTTAAGGTCTTCTGCTATCTAAAATCATCCCACCTGGAATAGTCAGGACCTGGATAGCAGATGTTTGCAGTCCGGATTATCCTGATTATTTTTGTCATCTTTTTAGCCAAAATAAATTCTTCTCATCTCCTGCTATTTCATCTATGTGTATCAACTTCTGTCTAGACCCACCTTATAATTTGGGTTATTTAATTTTACACTTCTTTATAAATTTATGCATGATATTATTATGTAGATATTGTGGTCAATATTATTTTGGGATCCTTCCCTTGGACATAGAAGTCGTGATTTAAGTCAGATGTTTCACAATAAATTTCCAACAAAAATTCATTTATAAAATCCGGATCTGAGTAAGGGATAAATTCCTCAGTTATGTCTAATTCATATCCGACTGGGGATTGATTTTGGGAAATTAGAAGCAGAGTCAGCGATTAGGTCTCACCTAGACTGAAAGGATCTGTGTTTTAATTGAGAGTCTAGTACCTGTTTAGGGAATGATTTTCAAAATCTATTATTTCCCAAAATTGCTGTGTATTGGGAATTTAGTCTTAACTATCACACCGAGATGGGATCCACTTGGATTCAAATACAGTGTGTTAGATAATTCTAGAGGAACAATACAGAGGCCTTTGTTATTTTCTAAGATAGGGTTGAGTTCCTTTCAACTGCTATTCTCTTCTGCCAAAGCCTATTTTTGAGTCATGAGTGAGTGCATCCGGAACGAACTAATTTATTAGTTCGTTTCATTAGTTTGTATCTCATAACCACCCGAAGGGAAGTGAACACTGCGAGCGGTTCACCGAGATTAGGGAATTCTTGATCCACACCCGGTAATTTTGACTGGGGGCTTTCTTTTACTACCAGGGTCAGACTTTCAAAAACCTCCGAGTGATAGGATTTTAAATGCTTTCTTTACCGCTTTCTTTTACCGCTTTCTTTTAACTGCTTTCTTTAGAGGTCACTCGGTTGTATTGAGAGTTGCATAACTGCTACTAGGACTGATAGTTAAGGGATAGTTCAGGCTTGATTAGAATCTTTGGGTGTGACATGGGGGAATGATAGCGGTACTTGACACTTCAACTAATGATTTGTCAGGCGTTGCTTGTCCACCACAGATAAATAATATAACTTTGCAAGGCCTGTGAAGGAGTTATGAGTCTGTGGTATCTTAGATTATGTTTCCTTAAGAGCATGTGAACTCTTACTGTAAGTACCTGTCTGTTAAAGGGAACATGGTACAGAGAACATGAGAATTAGCTAACTGAAGAATTATCCCAAACAAAGATCTGTGTATAAAAATGGAAGTTTAACTGTGTTTCATCTGAATCTTGTCCAATCTTTATTCTTTTCTTCCTGTCCCTTCTGTCATATTTTAAATCTGCTTTCTTAAGGATAATTTTAACCGCTTTCTTAGAATAATTTCATTGCTTTCTTAGATTAAATTTAATTTGCTTTCTAGAATAATTTTATCTGCTTTATTTTAATTGCTTTCATAACTTAGTTTAAATTCTGTCAAGTAGTTGATAGTCAAAACACAAACTTGAATCGAGTAACCGAGTAGAAAATCTTAGTAAATGACGTGGGCCCTGCTTCCATCGCACATCCTCCAGTGAACGATCCAGTACTTACTATAAATACTGCAATTTTTGACTCCGTGCGCTTTCGGGGGCACAGTTTCTTAACACGAGTAATAAAAATGTGACAACCTATAAATATATCCCTAATCCCAACTCCGCCTTCATAAATTGGTTTCTTTAAGTAAAATTGAAAGCCAGGATTATGATTTTTCAGAAAATACTCATATAGTGGGAATGTATTTCATGGCAAGGATCTTCATGACATAAAACTATGATAAGTTTCATGATGCCAAACGCCGGGGATCTTCAGTGTGATAGACTGAAGGTCAAGATTGAATTATCTATCCCGGTTGCACCGTGAAAATTGTCAAAAGTTTCATGCCGGGGAGGTCCACATCGCCGTTCGAGATCAAAGTTTCCCACATGAGTGATAAAAAGTGAAATATATCCTTAAACCCCTTTCCCACGAGACATAACTCTTTGCATTTAATAAATTCAAACCTGATATATTTTACTGAAAAACACTCGTGTTAGTGAAATTTGTCAAAAGTTTCATGGCGCCGTTGCCGGGGAGGATGCAGCGTCGTTTATTAAGAGAATTACACTCCTGATTACTCATAGTTAGTTTAGTGTTAGTTTAGTGTATTTATTTCAAAACAGAGAAGTACCCTCAAATCAATTAAACATTTAGAGTACCAAGACTCTAAATGTGAGGATGTTGATTTGAGGGGAAAACCTAACCAATTGGGTATTCTTTCTTGCAGGAATCATGGAGCCACCAAAACTGGTATAAGGAGTTAAATGGAGAAGTGCAGCATTGGAGCTACACTAATTGGCAATTGTGAATTGCCAAACACGTGAAACTCGCGTGTTTGTCATCTCCACCACCTCCAGACCACGAAGCTCCACCGCTGCTCCATCGCCCATCCACCTCATGACCACCACTGCGCTGAGGAAACCCTCATCACTGGTGAAACAACAAATGGAGCAGCAGACCTTCGGACTACAGGTTCCCGGTTGGATTAGTTTTGTAATTGACCGAAGATTATATCCGGAATTTAAAGAAATTTAAAATCCGGAATAATTTTCACAAGCACAGAATTAGTCCAACCTAAATTTCTGCAAGTTAAAATCATATATATATATATATATATTTAAACATCTTGTGCATATTATATTAAATAATTTGGGTATTAATCAATTAACTCACATTTAGAGTACTTAGACTCTAAATGTGAGGATGTTGATATTTTTGAGAAAACCCGATAACTTTCTCTGTGTTTGCTTTGCAGGAATTTGCGGAACTACCAAAAAGAAAATTAAAGCTCCAAAACAGGTTCCCGGTTGGATCGATTCTGTGATTAATTGAAAGTATTCCTGGAATTTAAAGCAATTTAAAATCCGGAATAACTTTTATAAGAACAGAATTAATCCAACCTAATTTATGCAAGTAAATATAGTAGATTAAATTTTATGAAATCCAAAAATATGATTGAACAATTTTGATGAAAATCAGAATTTTTCTTAAGTATTGGGCATCGAACAATCGCCTTGTTCGACGAACCAAACGATCACACATAGCCAAAATCGTCGAACATTTAATTGGTTTGACGAAAAAGGCTATCGGAATTAGTTTTCTATCTTATATGTTAATATTTTCTCCCTCCCTCCCTCCTCTTTTATTTTATTTTGATTTTGATCATTTGTTTAAGTAGGAATTGATTTACTCACATTTCGAGCAAGGCTCAAAATGTGAGGATGTTGATTCCTCACTAAAAAAAAAAAAGTGTGTTATTTTTTTTCTCTTTGTTTATTTTATTATTATTTTACATATCTAAACCCAGTACAAAGCATGCATAACTCTGTCTAAGAATTCACATATTTGATTTTGGTTTATGATTAAATTTTCAAACTTTTAAATTGGGATAATATAATTAAAGACATGCATGATATGAATTTTTGAGGTTTTGAGCTATAAAAATTTAATGATATAATCATCTTGTTGGGTAATGAGTCCTCATGTTGAGAATTTCATTGAATAGATTGTAAGAATTTTTCAAAGATTATATTTAAGAATTTTGTATGACATGAATCAATCATTCCATGTGAGATTTGAGCCATGAGTCACATTTACTCATTCTTTTCTTTGATGTGTGAAAATCATTTTGATTAAAGGAAACTAGAACTTGCGATTGGGACCGATTCAAGACTATGCCATATTCCAAAAATCGAGCATATGATCGAGACACCTAGAAAAACCCAAATTTTTTGCCTTCGTTTGAAATCCAAACCCAAAAATATTTTTCCTTTAGGATTAACCACTTTGAGCCTTTAAGCCTAATTTTTCTTTGAAACCCACTATATTTTTCCTAGCCTATAAAAAGACCAAAAAATTTTTAAACCCAAGTGTGCAAGAATAAATTTTATCAAGGCATTAAAATTTTTGATCATCAACAAAAATTTCAATCGGTATTCAATAAACCGATTCAAAAAAAAAAGAGAAAAATGTTGAATTCAATTCAACGCAAATAAATTGCAAATGACAATGCAAATTAGACATAGTCTAATGTCATGCAATATGAAAAGAAAGCAAAATGAAAAGGAAAATATTGATGATCATAAATTTTTAAATAAAAATATGTCAAGTTATGATAATATATTTATTCTTGTCACTTCTAAGCCCAATAAATCCCTTCCATACCAAATGTTACAACCGTATGCCCCGTTATAACCCTTAAATAAGACCTCATGATCTTGATTTGAAGAAATGAGCCGGTGACGAGTTGGTCCAATTGCAAGCATATGGAATAATTTAATTAAATTTGATTATGAGTGCTCATTGATAAAACCCCTTTTTGAGAGTGAGTGAAATTTTCGTTTCTACTATGTGTAACACCCGAGGAAAAACAAATTCAAATTGTTTTGAACTACGTCATGACTTGATCCCTTCACAGGGTACGTAGGCAGCTTAGAACTAATTTCTAAGTTCAGTCACGAAATAAATCACAAAATACATCACGAATTATATCACAAGGACGATAGGAGATGTTGGAACCAATTTAGACTAGGCTAAGTAGGACCCAGAAATGTTGCGAGCGATAAGCCGGACTCGTAACAAGATTAAGGAGAAGATTCCGAAACGAAGACGACCCAGGGAATCGAGCTAACACGTAGAAAACCGATAGGGGAAAGCGAGGGAAGACCCGAAGAAACACGCGGACCGCCGAACCGGCCGGTCCGGCCGGCCCGCGCTGCCCGCGCGCCGCCGCGCGGCCACCGCGCGGCCAAGGGCGTCGCGCCTCCAGGCTGGTCGCGCGTGCTCCGCGCGCACAAAAGCTTGGGTGCGCACCACCAGCGCGCCAGAGGTGCTGAAAGTGTAAACTTTCCTTCCATGGCGATTTTCTTGCCAAAAATCCGACCTCAATCAATGGCAAGTCGATCACAACAATGGGGAAGGGCATAAGATCAGATTTGGGGCGCCCCTCCCCATAATTCTCAGAAAACCTAACCCTAAACACCTCCAATACTCCTCTCCAAGTCGAAACCTCTCCGAACTCACTTTCCGGCAAGTATTCCGGCGACGGCAAGGCGAAAGGAACCAAGCCCTGCCCTCTAGACTCTTGGTAAGCTATTGTACAAAGTTTCAATTCGTACATGGATCTCAAAAACTCATATGCTAACCCTTTTTCCTTACTACGATTTTCCGTCGGAAAACGAACAAAAAGCGATCGGAGAAGTTGGCCGTTCGTCGTGACCCTAGGACGTCCGGAAACCCAATCCAGCGACCCTATCATCATTCTAGGTAAGTTAAAACCTTACTCACAAATTTTCATGGTTGTTTGTTGTTTAAATCTCAAGATATAGGCTTGTAACAAAAATCGGTTTTCAAAAACCCTATTTTCGTCCAATTTTAAAGACTCGCCAAAAACTCGACCTTTGGGAATTCAAACCAAAAACTTTTCAACATAAAAGTTGTTCCTAACACCTTTATCTATCTTGTGTCCAAATTTCAGCCGTTGAAATTAAGTTTTGCTATCCCAATTTTTGCCGTGAACTTTCTGTATCGAACCGAACAATTTAATTATGTGACAGATTCCTTCATTCAACTTGATGCATGTTTTTCACCCATTTTTCGGATGATTTAACTTTGCATTTCTAAACAAAAGTTGTAGATAATTGTGTCTAGATTATGCATATAAAATTTCACGGATTTTGGTGTTCATTTGATATGTCAAACGGCCGAGTATTTAAAACTGTTTTGAAATCGTTTTAAGGGCCATGAGTATGCAGTGAGTTGCACTCGATTTTTGAGTACCAAGAATTCATTATTTCCAAATTCTTAAAACATGAAAGTTGTTCCTTAATGTGTCGTGTAGTTACTGTAAAAATTTCACATCGATTGGTTTTGAAATGAATTTTTAATCGGCGTTGCACGAACCTGTGACGAAAACAGTTTTTAAGACATAAATTATTCTTTGCAATAAACTCAAATTTCAACTCACTTCGGAACCTTATTTCCAAAAACTTAAAACATGAAAGTTGTTTGTGTGTGTGTTTTTGAATTACTGACAAAGTTTCAAAATTTTTGGAGAAAAGACGAATTTTAAATTAAGAAAGGCGTAAACTGCCTCGAATAGGATTTTTCGAACTTGAGAAAACTCGAACTATGAAAACGCGATATCGACAATTGGATAACTTTGAAATACGAACTTTCGAAAAATCCCGTTCACTAGGCTGAGCCGATCTTCATACTATCATTATCTTTGAGACTGCCTCGTTAGTGGTCTCCTTACAATCTGAGATTGCCTCGTTAGTGATCTCGCGCGCTGTATTTGTGGATCGCCTCGTTAGTGGTCCTACTATCTTTGAGACTGCCTCGTTAGTGGTCTCCCATTGTTTGGACTGCCTCGTTAGTGGTCCTATGTTGAGATTGCCTCGTTAGTGATCTCCCGGTATGGTGTCCTCTTCTTAGTTTACGGGATGAAAAGTAAAAGACTCGTGTGAGTGTTTCATTATGCTTAAATCGTATTTATCCTGTCTTTAATTATGTATTTAAAATTTATGCATCTTAAATTATGCTCTAAATTACGCTTTTAAAATTTAGTTCTTTAATCATGTTTTCCGCTGCTAATAAATCGTGTATTTTTAAATTCTCGTACGGTAAGCGAAATCTTTAGTTTAAACACTTGTAACCCCTTTTATTTGTAGTTAGGGATTAACTTACTCAGTATATTTTTATACTGACAACCGTTGTCATTTCTTTTTTTTTTTCTACAGAGTACGTCGAGTGACGCATTGCATATGCACTTGGGGGGAATCATAATGGACATTTTAAATTTCTGCATCGTACTGTTTTTACCGGGTCTGTTAAACCCGAGGATTTGGCCATGTTGGCCGTGATTTTACTTTCCGCTGCACTTACTTTATTTATTTTCCGCGCATGATAATTTCTACTATCGTACTAAGTATTATAAATTTCCGGACTAAATCTTGAAATGTTTTAAATCTTTTTCATACCCACAAGCCTTGCATTTCCTTAGCGAGCTCGGGAAGCCGTGTCTTGCTAGGGAAATGCGGCGGTGACATCCCGGCCTGGGTTATCAAATCCGGGGTGTTACAAGTTGGTATCAGAGCCCGGAAAATTTTTAAAGCTACTACTATTATTTTAAACCAATATTTTTAAGCCCAGGTGTTATTTCTTTTAAAATTATTTATTTGACTACTATTATTATTTTTAGCCCAAAAATCTATAATCCTTTTTACATAGCCCAAAATCTTAGCCAAAGAAATATTAAATTTTGGCCCACTATAGAGGCCCAACCTTTAACAATTTATTTTAAACTAAATTTTTATGGGGGAAGGGACTTGCACTTGCATGTTGCATATAGATTTAAATTTGTGCATATCTTAACTTTGCCTGAGAAACGTCTAACTCTAACCTCCCTTGTTGACATTAGATGGCTGAACCGAACGCGAACATGACCAACCTGATGATGAAACTGACCAATGCATACCTCGAGTCCCAACAGCATGTCAATCACTTCAAGGCTCGAGTGGGGCATCTAGAGAGTAACGTGGACTATCTGAGAAATCTTAGGGAAGCTGACCATCACGAAATAACCCAACTCAAGGCCCAAGTCGCCGAACTCCAAACACTAGTGGTTGCACTCCAAAACAAGGATAACGAACTGATGATGCAAATAGGACACTTAGCAGCTGAGCTACTGGGCCTAGAGGCCGACATCTTCCCTCCGAGCCCGAGCCCGGTGGGGATGCCCATTCCCATTGACATATCCAGCGACGAGGACGATCCCATCGAGGATACACCTGCCTAGTCACCCTAGATTTAGGGATCCATACTGATGCACCATTGCTATTTCTATTTCGAATGCTTGTAAACCAAATTTAATTCTTGAGTAATAAAAATACAAGCCTATTTAAATTTATTCCATGCATTTTATTTAGTTCTTTAACTACCATAATCAAAGAGGGGAACCTACAACCCTGAAAAAAAAAAAAAAAACCCGAACAGATTACTGAAAAAAAAATAATAGAAATAATAATAATAAAAAAATATAATAAAATATATACAAATACGTAAATATGTACATATAAGAATAAATAAATAAATTCCGACAACCTATACAAGAAAAACACCCTGATAAATTGTTACCTATTAAAGGACTAATCTTTGCTTAATAAAAATTTTCCCCTTAAGAGCAACTATATACACTCTACATATAAACTCTAATCCCGTGTATCTTATCACGCTAATTTAACCAAGCGATTTAGTCAAGCAAAGGCGTAGGTATTGTTGGGCAATCCACACACATGCAGACACGATAGGAAGGTAATAGTAAATCCAGAACATCTCAAACCATAAAATGGACAGAACAATTAAACCATGGTTCTGAAACAGCAGCACAGAACCAACACATGTCAAACACCTAACTAAGCAATAACATAACGAGAATATAAATCACAAACACCAGGCAACAGCAACGTCCTCATAAGGAGGAACCTAAACAAAGTACGTCTAAACGCAAAACCTAAACGAAAACACGAAACCAAAGGGGGACATCACTGATCGGGAGGCGGGAACTGTCGGCGCATGTAGTCGTCCATCTGTCGCACATAGGCATACATGTCGGACATGGTGGCCTGCTGCTGAGCCTGCCTCGTAGCAAACGAGTCCATGCGGGTCTGATAGAGGTCCAACCTAGCGTCGAGGGCGTCATAACGAGCCTGCCCAGCTGCAAACCCGGCGTCCATACTGACCCGCATCTCCTGCATCATCTGCAGCATCTGAATCATCTCCTGCCCCTGAGGTGCCACAGCAGGAGGTGCCCCAGCAGGAGGTGGAACTACTGGAGGAGGGGGTGGCTGCTCCGGTGGTACAACGAGAATCAGGCCGCCGTCATCAGGCTGCGGGCGAAGTACAGCACGGGGAGCCCCCCGACGTAAGGCGCTACGCCGCTCAGCATAAGACGGGATACGGTAGCAACGGCCAGGTGCTAGGTCGTACGGGTCTGTCTCCGGTGTAGTGCGAATCCCCTGTGCCGCGCACAACCCACAGATGAGGTGAACATGGGTAATCACCCTACTCCCTCGTCCTCTGCGCATACCCCGCAAGTTATCCTCGATGCAAGCCCCTACATTCACCCTACCGTCCCGCGCGATGAAGCAAATGGTCTCGTAGACGTGATCCAAGACAATGTGGCTCCGGGACATCGGCCGGACACGCCCGAACCACAGCTGAGCAAGCTCTCGCCAAGGGGAGTCCATCGACGTCAAATGAAGCTCATGACTGTGCTCGAACTGAGGAGGCACTAGGGTGCATAAGGTGTTCCATGCAGGAGCAAGAACGTGTCCCTCAGGCTGGGGCCGGAACACGCCATCGTCGGGCAAGCCGAAATAGACATTGATCGCCCGAGCACTGAAGTCGAGATAGCGACCACGGACCCATACCCGGGATAGATCGTCACCCTCCCCGAGACCGCCAATGTTGGCAATAACCTCCATAGCCAAATAACCGGAGGCGACGCCCTCGGGGTGACGTGCCAGACCAGTCCACTGCAAATACTCCAAGACCGCACTGACCCTGTCATCGCCCATATGAAGAGGATATATGCCTCTCTCAGGGACGTAAGCCCTGTTTCGACGAAGCTCGTCGAAATAAAAGTCCTGGGCAGCCTTCGTCCTAAACCGGAACCTGTCGTGCCGGTGAGGACGCACCTCGTCCGGAAGACCCCTGAGATGCGGGCCCCGCTGCACCTCGTCCTCCTCTGACTTGCTCTCGTCGAAATCCGGCATCGCCGGAGCAGCATGGCTGGGGCCAGCCTCATCAGCGACTCGTCTCCTAGTCCTCGGAGGACACATGAGAGACGCCAAAACGACCCACAAAAAGAGCAACATCCTGCAAGTTACCAAACACCGATTATAAGGCTAAGTCCCACGCAGAAGTCAAGCGAAAATACGAAAAGGACATTAATATATATTTCCAACGCGAATGTACCGTAAGAATAACAAATCCTACCGTTTACTAAGACCAACCAGGAGGTAACCTAGACAAAGGATATGCTCAAACTAGTGCCTAAACCCTTTGTGGCATTTCGTCGAACACGTTATGTGCACAATAAACCAAAACCTAAGTTACTAACAACACACGGAAATCGCCCACAGAACGAAACAATCATTCTAATAACAATACGGCAAATCCTACAGCACCAAACAACGGGGGAACGAACGAATAATCACACCCCAATAGCAACCAAGCATCAATAACTTCAAAGCCTTTCTAGGGATTCGAATTCAACAAGAATTTGCCAAAAACATAAACATATTATAACATAAACATAGGCAAGGCAACAAGAGTAACAACAATGGCCACATACACTTGCTAAATTGCACAAATCAAGCCTAAAAATCATAAACCCCCAATTTTTGTACACAAACCTTAATTTCCTAAATCTCTTCACAAATCAAATCATTCAAAACATAAAAGTTGAAATTAGTAAGTGGGTTTAGTAGAATCGTACCTGGATGAGTGAAATTGAAGTCGAAATCGAGCAAACAGGAAGGTAACTCGCCGGATTTAGAGAGAATTGGGGGTGTGTTCTCGGATGGGAAATGGGGGAAGTGGCTCGCGCGGAGCGCGAGCCTTATTTTCTCGAACAGAGGGTGCCGCGCGCTCTCCGCGCGCCAACGCGCGGCCACCGCGCGGGACCCGGATGGAGTTTTATCTTTCCTGTTCTGCTCAATCTCTTTTGCTATATGCTCCTCACTGAACCCGGGCATACATTGACAGAGAAATACGTCGACATGGAGCATCACCTGGCATTATTCCGGGCAAGGACAGCGGAATTGCCTCACACCCTCCTTTCGCAGGACTACAGGAAACCCCCGGGACGTAAATACCTAGGGACCCTGAGAAATTCCGTAGGGAAATGAGAACGGCGTGTTAACTAACGTCCCCACCACCGTTTGCTCGTAACCACAATGTGTTCCACGACCCCCAACTAAAGAAGTATGTGCCGACACGTCGCATGTACTCCAACCGGACGTGGTCGAATTGGATGATGACTTGACCTATGAAGAAACCCCGGTGAAAATACTCGACTACAAGGAAAGGGTGACAAGGAATAAAACTGTAAGGATGGTCAAGGTCCTGTGGTCCAACCACGAGACAGAGACGGCAACCTGGGAATTGGAAGCCGACATGAGGCAACGTTACCCTACCCTCTTCCAAGACGACCCGACCACATGTAATACCCGAGAATTTTCCAACATAAAATAAAACAGTAATTAAATAAATAAATAATAAATAAAATAAATATCATAAATAAATAAACAAAACCAGCAAATAAAAGAAATAAATAAAGATAAGAAAATGAGAAATGAGATTTTTACTTAAAAAGGAATTAAAGGAATTTAATTAGACAAAAGGATGGATAAATGGAACACCAAAACCCGACACTAATGAACTCGAGTATTCGAGTCCAAAACATCCAATTAGACTGAGAATAAAATTAGAGAGAAAGTATGAACCCGAATATACCCCGGAAATCGGAATTCGGGAGCATAGAGGGATAGAAACCCGAAAGAGAGGCGGAAAAGCACGACGGATCGCACGACCCGCCCGGACCGAAGTCCAGGCGAAGTCGGCGCGGTGAAGTGGCTTTAGCGCGCCACGACCGCGCCACCCCCACAGATTCGTTTGTTGCGTGAATCTCTCGCCCGAACGCGGATTTTTCGACTTTCGGTTGAACATCTCCCGACTCCAGACTTTTAGGTCGGTTGTGGACGCCCTAGGGACTTAGAATTCTATAAATAAGCCCCTTGGGAGCCCCGAACAAGTTTACAAAACCCTACAACATTCTATACGTTCGAAACCCTAAATCCGGAGTCGTCGGAGGCACGAAACCAAGACGAACGCTGTTGGACGAGTTTCTCTACAGATCTCCATAGTCGTGGTAAGTCTCGGTCCAATCTTTATTCAATAAACGATTCGAAAACGAATCCTAATCATCTCCTTTTTCTTTCTACACCCCCGTATCGAATCTAGATCGTAGAACCCGACGAACGGAGAGGAGAAACGGTGATCTGGAAGCCACGCCTCCGAATTGGACATTCCCGACGTTCATAGACACTGTAAGTTAACCTTACATGGTTTTGGGAGATTTTAAAACATTCGAAACCTAAAAGATTCAACAAGAACCATAAATCTGTCCACTTTTGTTTTTCTACCGACGCAACGGACTTGGTGAATTTTTCCGACCCTTAAAACGAACTCAAACGGAAAACCTTAAAACACGAAAAATGTTCCTAAGACTTAGACCTAGCTACTGTAAAAATTTGAGAATTTTTGGAGTTGATTTGATATGTGAAAACCCGTTGAAACCGAACTGTTTGATTCTAGATCTTGAAATCTTGGACAGAACTTAGGAATGATCTTGATCTCGTTTTTGACATAGGATCTAGGCTGTTTTAGATCTTTGGCCAAACATGAAAGTTGTAGATAAATGTCTTGAGATGATCCCTGTCAAATTTCATTAAGTTTGGAGTTGAATTGATATGTTAGAATTTGAAATCTTTAAACTGTGACATGTTAAACTCGGACAGATTTCTTGTTATGCGGAAACTGGCGATTTTGACCTACTTAGGTATCTCGGATTGAAAAAGTTAAAACACGAAAGTTGTAGATCTTGATGTTTCCGAGTCAGATATGAAATTTTGGAATTTTTGGAATTAAATCTGATTTTAGACGAATTTTGGAGCAAACTGTGATTTACCGAACGAAATCTTGAAATCTTGTTGAAACATGGAATTAACCTTTAGGGTTGAAACGAATTGAGATATTATTTCTAAATTAATACATTGGAAGGCAGATTTTAAAAACTAAATCCCCTTACAAACTTGATAAATTAAAATTAGGGGTGAGTGCTCTGCAGGGTGCCCCCTAACGATTCACTTCGTGCCGTAATGGACGATGGTGACCCCGCGCGCTATACTTGAAATGTGATATTGCCAAAACGGCGAAATATAGAGCCTACACTCTCGTGAATATCCGTATGGGTTTCCCGAGGCTCCGGAGTGGTACTGGGTATGGCTGATACGGCTGCGGCCGCCGGGCTACCGGCTAAACTTGTTGACATCGCGATTTTTATCGTGAAACTTTGAAATACCAAATCGGGAATGTAATGGGGATTCTAAATTAAATTAAACTAGATTAAATGATATTGTTGTCAAATTAAATTATTTAAATGCTTTATTTAAATTATGGCTATTATCGTGAACCATGTGTTATGTGTTGTTAAAAAGAGCCTGAGATAAATTATGCTATTGGATATGGATTAGATGAAACTAAATATTATGTTATTATCATGCTTTTGCTAAATTATTAAACTTATGGCTTTTAAACCCTACAGTCATGCATGTGTTAACTTACTCAGCAAACTTTGCTGACCAAAACCATTTTTATTCCTTTCTTTACAGAATATGTGGAATGAGCCTGTATGAGCACGAATCATGCATGGGATTTGGGGATTGTTATTTTGCTTTTAAATTTCGTACTTAGACTATATTATGAACGGGCCTGTTTAACCCGTGTTTTGGCCATGTCGGCTCTTTTTATAATTTCCGCTGCGATACTGTACTAAACTAAATATTTCCGCTGCGCTATGCTATTATTATTTTCGAATTATATTGTATGGGCTATTTTGAATGCTTTAAATGTTTTAAATACTGCAATACCTAGCCTTGCATCTCTTTAGTAAGCTCGGAGAAACCGTGTCTTACTAGGGAGATGTGGCGGTGACATCCCGACCTGGGTGACCAAAAACCGGGGTGTTACAAGTTGGTATCAGAGACCGGCTATTTTTAAACTATTATTTTTAAACCATTACTATTTTTAACTATTATTAGTATTTTGACTATTATTTTAAATTTTAAAGTATTATTTCCATGGAAGAATTTTTATTCTTTATTTTAAAACCCATGGAAAAATATATGGTGTATTAAATTATTATTGGGGGGAATTATCATTTGCATATGCATGTCGCATCTCTGCTATGAACTTAGCATCTTGGAAACTTGAACTTAGAATCTTGGCGAAACTTGAACTTAGAATCTTGGCGAAACTTGAACTTAGCATCTTGGCGAAACTTGAACTTAGAATCTTGGAAACTCGAACCTAGAATCTTGGCGAATATTAACGTAGATCTCTTGCTTGCGCTAGATGGCTAGTCAAGACATGATGCAGTTGATGGTCAGGATGATGAGCGTTCATCTCGATTCCCACCAAACCCTAGAGCAAATGAAGTACCGTATGGCTCAATTGGAGGCCGATTTACGCCACATGGGCAACTTGAGAGAGGCGGATCATCACCGCATAAACCAACTCGAGCGCCAAGTTCAAACCCTCACTACACAAAACTTAATACTAAAGGAATACATCGATGCCCACGGGCAAGACTTAAACACTATCTTTGACGACCTATTACCGCCGAGTTCGGAGGAGGAAGATCCGGAGGAAGATCCTGCTACCCCACCGGGAGACGTCTTGAGGCACTAGAGATTCTATTGTTAGACATTGTTTTGCTAGAAAAATATTTCTACTTTTGTACTAAAATTTCTTTTGAGGAAATAAAATGCCCGTTTTTTTTAAATCAAAACAAAACAAGACAAAATAAAATAAAACCCCGAAGCGTACGATGCTTCTCAATCCGAACAAAGCACCACGTGCTAAATTACTACACACATATACATTCATAGAAATTGCTTAGACTATATGCTAAATTCATCAGTCCTAAACTATCCTATTTGTACCAGAATGGCACCCAGAGGAAGAGGAAGGACTCAAACCGCTCCCCAAACCACCACTGAAACTCCTACTGAGACACTACCAAACGTCACTGAACCAATTCAACCTGAGATGGAACAACCCCAAGGTGCGCGGGATGCCCCCGCACCGAAAAATAAGGGCAATCGTCTTAGGACGATAGAGGAAGTGTTGATTGCGCTCGGAAACGCGCAAGTCAACCAGGGTCAAGCTGCGGCGGTACCTCCGCCCCAAGCTCGCCCTAACTACCTAGCGATGGTGAATCCCTACCAGCCGCCCCACTATGCTGGTGAGGAGGATCCAGCTAAACTGGAGGAATGGATCCGGACTTTTGACAAGCTGCTGGGAGCGGTCAAATGTCCGGAAGGAGAGAGGGTACATGTCGCTTCATACTACTTGGGAGGCGAAGCTGATGACTGGTGGCAAGCAACGCAAGCCAAACTGACTGAAGATGACGAGCCTTACTCGTGGATGGAGATGATGGAACTACTCAGGGATCGATTCTATCCCTTGAGTACCAAAGCTGCCATGTACGAAGAATTCTTGTCACTGAAGCAAGGAAGCCAAACGGTGCAGGAATACTACACCCGCTTCAAGGAGCTGGTGAGGTTCGCACCAAGGCTAGTGCCTACTGATGCGGAGAAGGCACAGAAGTTCGAGATGGGACTGAACCTGTCTGTGCGCGAAGTGATCGCGGGGGTACACTACCCCGATTTGCAAGCCGTATACGATCGCGCTGTAGCAGTAGCACGCGTGCAGCAGCTGAAAAGAGGGGTGAGTGGGGAGTCCAGCAGGGGTCCTCAGGACAAGAGAAGCCGAGACTCAAGAAACGAGAACAACACTGGAAGGAACGAGCAGCGCAGAGGGTCGAATAGGCCCCAACAAAACAACACGGGAAGGAGGTTCAATCAAGAAGATCCGGTACCGCCTTGCCCGCGATGTGGACGACCACATCTGGCAAGGGGATGCCCGCAACAAGGCGCTTGTTACCGATGCGGTCGAATGGGTCACGTTCGACGGGAATGTCGAACTAGGCTCGAGAACATAACGAAGAGGGACGATTTGGTCGCGGGGCAAGAACAGCCTCAAAACCAAAACGGTCAAAACGGGAATAACCAAGGGTACAGACCCCCTCAAAATAGGCCGCAAAACCAGAACCAGAACCAACGACCTCCGCCCCCACAGAATCAAAACCAGCAACAAAATCAGCAGCCGAATGCGAATCAGCAGGGCAATCAGGGACGCCCTATGGGGAGGCTGAACGTGGTGAACCAAGCGGACGTGCCTGCGCAAGGAGAAGTGATGGCAGGTACATTTCACGTTTTGAATACACCCCTTAGAATTTTATTTGATTCCGGAGCTAGTTGCTCAATTATTGCATCAAGGATAGTGCCTGAGTTAGATCTACCTAAGTGCGAGAGAATTAGCTTAGGAATTCAATTGCCTTCTGGAGAAGTAGTGTCTTGCTCTAAACGATATAACGGAATTCCTATAGTAATAAAGAACGTAGAATTCTTCGCGAACTTGGTAGAATTTAACTTAAGAGACTTTGACATCATACTGGGGATGGATTGGCTATCCCAGTATAAAGCGGTGATCGAATGCCAAAAGCAAAAGATCACCTTGTCAAAAAGTAGGGGAAAGAGAGTTATCTTTTACTCTCAGCCCCCTAAGAAAAGTAACAAAATCGTTAGCGCACTTAAACTAAGTAACTTGATGCGTAAGGGGTATGAACTATATGCGTGCTATGTGCACAACCTTGAGGCGGAAGAGAACAAGGTTGATAGCATACCAGTGGTAAGAGAATACCCGGACGTATTCCCTGAAGACGTTCCGGGCATGCCACCTGAGAGAGATCTTGAATTCACGATAGATCTCATTCCGGGGACAGAGCCTGTCTCAAAAGCTCCGTACCGGATGGCACCACTGGAAATGAAGGAGCTAAAGGACCAACTCGAGGAGCTATTGGGAAAAGGATACATAAGACCGAGTACGTCCCCTTGGGGAGCACCGGTTTTGTTTGTCAAGAAGAAAGACGGAGGACTACGTCTTTGCATAGATTACCGAGGACTAAACCAAGTGACCATTAAGAATAAATACCCCCTTCCGAGAATAGAGGATCTGTTTGATCAACTGAAGGGAGCTTCAGTATTCTCGAAGATCGATTTGCGATCTGGGTATCATCAATTGAGGATTGCCGAGAAGGACATTCCAAAGACGGCGTTTCGAACACGATATGGCCATTACGAGTTCACAGTGTTATCCTTCGGGTTAACAAATGCTCCGGCCATGTTCATGAATCTCATGAACAACGTGTTCCGAGAATTGTTAGACCAGTGTGTCGTAGTGTTCATTGACGACATCCTGATCTACTCGAAGAGCGAGGAGGAGCATGCGAAACACTTACATCAAGTGTTGGAGATCTTGCGAAGAAATCAGCTATACGGCAAGCTGTCGAAATGTGACTTCTGGCTGAAAGAAGTGGCATTTCTCGGACACATAGTATCCGCTGATGGAGTATCAGTGGATCCGGCAAAAGTCTCTGCCGTAACTGAATGGGCAACTCCGAAAAGTCCAACGGAAATAAGGAGTTTCCTTGGATTAGCCGGATATTATAGACGATTTGTAAAGGACTTTTCAAGGATTGCACGTCCTTTGACCCAGCTACTTAAGAAAGGAGCAAAATACGAGTGGACCGAAGCATGTGAGACATCGTTTCAAGAGCTGAAGAAACGACTCACAACCACACCCGTATTAACATTACCATCAGAGAATGGTGACTTCGAAGTATATAGCGATGCTTCGAAGGAAGGTTTAGGTTGTGTTTTGATGCAAGACTCGAGAGTCGTAGCCTATGCATCACGCCAACTAAAACCTCACGAGGAAAATTATCCGACACATGACCTGGAGTTGGCAGCGGTCGTTTTCGCTCTAAAGATATGGAGACATTATCTTTATGGGCGGAAGTGTCGAATGTTCACCGACCACAAGAGCTTGAAATATATATTCACTCAAAAGGAGTTGAATTTGAGACAGCGAAGGTGGTTGGAACTTATTAAAGACTACGATTTAGAGATAGCATACCACGAGGGGAAGGCGAATGTGGTAGCCGATGCCCTAAGTCGGAAAACCCAACACGTGACAAACTCGTTGGTAATTCCGCCGGCATTGTACTTGGAATTGGCAAGATTGAAGTTAGAACTTGTGCATCCTGGCACAGTGAGAGAAACGGTCAGTGCCATGGTCGTAGAAACTCCAATATTAGACGAGATTCGACTCGCTCAACCGGGCGATCCGAAACTCGAGAAGATAAAAGGGTATATTGCCGAAGGAAAGGCAATAGGATTTGCTGTCCACGAGGACGGAAGCATCCGTTTCAAAGGGAGATGGTGTGTGCCTTTTAAATGTGCCGAGTTAAAGCAAAGGTTGATGGAGGAAGGGCACAACACGCCATATTCCGTACATCCCGGAGGTGACAAGCTATACAAAGATCTGAAGAAGATCTATTGGTGGCCGGGAATGAAGAAGGAAGTGGCAAATTTCGTAGCGAGATGTCTCACCTGCCAAAAGGTTAAGGCAGTGCGACATAAACCCTTAGGATTGATGCAACCACTAGAGATTCCAAGTTGGAAGTGGGATAGCATCTCAATGGACTTTGTCTCGGGATTACCCCGATCACCTAAAGGCATGAATAAGATTTGGGTGATTGTGGATAGGCTAACGAAGACAGCCATATTTATCCCAATGAAAGACACGTGGACTATGGACCAATTGGCCCGAGCCTACATTGATAATGTGGTACGACGGCATGGAGTACCACATGATATCATTTCCGATAGAGACAGTAGATTTGTCTCTCATTTCTGGATGGAGTTACAAAAAGCTCTCGGTACTCAAATCAAAATGAGCACCGCATTCCACCCGATGACGGATGGACAAACCGAAAGGACAATCCAAACACTAGAAGACATGCTGAGAGCATGCGTGTTGGAGTTCAAAGGAAATTGGGAATCTCATTTACCCTTGATTGAGTTTTCCTATAATAATAGTTACCATGCGAGTATCGGCATGGCACCTTTCGAGGCGTTGTACGGACGAAAGTGCCGAAGCCCATTGAGCTGGGAAGAAAACGATAAGTCCGTGGTAGTGGGACCACAACTTATCGAAGACATGGCTCAACAAATCAAAGTGATCCAAGGGAAGATGAAAGCCGCACAAGACCGTCAAAAGAGTTATGCCGACGTGAGACGACGAGACCTAGAATTTCAAGTGGGAGATAGGGTCATGCTAAAGATATCGCCCATGAAGGGGGTGATGCGCTTTGGCAAACGAGGGAAGTTAAGTCCTCGATACATAGGACCTTACGAAATTCTAGAACGAGTCGGAACTCTAGCCTACCGATTGGCTTTACCGCCACACTTAGATAGAGTTCATAATGTCTTCCATGTCTCGCAACTAAAGAAGTATGTGCCGGACCCGACACATGTACTTCAACCGGAGACAATTGAGCTCGATGAAGATTTGACTTACGAAGAAGTCCCAGTGCGTATTCTCGATACTAAGGAACGAGTAACGAGGAACAAAACCATCAAAATGATCAAGGTTCTTTGGTCAAACCACGAAAGTGAGACGGCAACTTGGGAAGTAGAATCCGATATGAGGGAACGATACCCGACATTGTTCCAAACCGATACCGACACAGTTATGGGGACATAACTGCAATCTTAAGGGGGAGAGGATGTCATACCCCCTAATTTTTCGTGCATTTTTGTAAACTTTTGAACTACGTTATGGCTTGATCCCTTTACCGGGTACGTAGGCAGCTTAGAAGTTTTAATTCTAAGTTCAGTCACAACATAATAAAACAAACACAAGACCTTAGCACGAGACGAGAAAAGCCGAAACACAACTTCGAGGACGAAGTTGATTCTTAAGGAGGGTAGACTGTAATACCCGTGAATTTTCCAACATAAAATAAAACAGTAATTAAATAAATAAATAATAAATAAAATAAATACCATAAATAAATAAACAAAACCAGCAAATAAAAGAAATAAATAAAGATAAGAAAATGAGAAATGAGATTTTTACTTAAAAAGGAATTAAAGGAATTTAATTAGACAAAAGGATGGATAAATGGAACACCAAAACCCGACACTAATGAACTCGAGTATTCGAGTCCAAAACATCCAATTAGACTGAGAATAAAATTAGAGAGAAAGTATGAACCCGAATATACCCCGGAAATCGGAATTCGGGAGCATAGAGGGAGAGAAACCCGAAAGAGAGGCGGAAAAGCACGACGGATCGCACGACCCGCCCGGACCGAAGTCCAGGCAAAGTCGGCGCGGTGGCCGCGCGGTGAAGTGGCTTTAGCGCGCCACGACCGCGCCACCCCACAGATTCGTTTGTTGCGTGAATCTCTCACCCGAACGCGGATTTTTCGACTTTCGGTTGAACATCTCCCGACTCCAGACTTTTAGGTCGGTTGTGGACGCCCTAGGGACTTAGAATTCTATAAATAAGCCCCTTGGGAGCCCCGAACAAGTTTACAAAACCCTACAACATTCTATACGTTCGAAACCCTAAATCCGGAGTCGTCGGAGGCACGAAACCAAGACGAACGCTGTTGGACGAGTTTCTCTACAGATCTCCATAGTCGTGGTAAGTCTCGGTCCAATCTTTATTCAATAAACGATTCGAAAACGAATCCTAATCATCTCCTTTTTCTTTCTACACCCCCGTATCGAATCTAGATCGTAGAACCCGACGAACGGAGAGGAGAAACGGTGATCTGGAAGCCACGCCTCCGAATTGGACATTCCCGACGTTTATAGACACTGTAAGTTAACCTTACATGGTTTTGGGAGATTTTAAAACATTCGAAACCTAAAAGATTCAACAAGAACCATAAATCTGTCCACTTTTGTTTTTCTACCGACGCAACGGACTTGGTGAATTTTTCCGACCCTTAAAACGAACTCAAATGGAAAAACTTAAAACACGAAAAACGTTCCTAAGACTTAGACCTAGCTACTGTAAAAATTTGAGAATTTTTGGAGTTGATTTGATATGTGAAAACCCGTTGAAACCGAACTGTTTGATTCTAGATCTTGAAATCTTGGACAGAACTTAGGAATGATCTTGATCTCGTTTTTGACATAGGATCTAGGCTGTTTTAGATCTTTGGCCAAACATGAAAGTTGTAGATAAATATCTTGAGATGATCCCTGTCAAATTTTATTAAGTTTGGAGTCGAATTGATATGTTAGAATTTGAAATCTTTAAACTGTGACATGTTAAACTCGGACAGATTTCTTGTTATGCGGAAACTGGCGATTTTGACCTACTTAGATATCTCGGATTGAAAAAGTTAAAACACGAAAGTTGTAGATCTTGATGTTTCCGAGTCAGATATGAAATTTTGGAATTTTTGGAATTAAATCTGATTTTAGACGAATTTTGGAGCAAACTGTTATTTACCGAACGAAATCTTGAAATCTTGTTGAAACATGGAATTAACCTTTAGGGTTGAAACGAATTGAGATATTATTTCTAAATTAATACATTGGAAGGCAGATTTTAAAAACTAAATCCCCTTACAAACTTGATAAATTAAAATTAGGGGTGAGTGCTCTGCAGGGTGCCCCCTAACGATTCACTTCGTGCCGTAATGGACGATGGTGACCCCGCGCGCTATACTTGAAATGTGATATTGCCAAAATGGCGAAATATAGAGCCTACACTCTCGTGAATATCCGTATGGGTTTCCCGAGGCTCCGGAGTGGTACTGGGTATGGCTGATACGGCTGCGGCCGCCGGGCTACCGGCTAAACTTGTTGACATCGCGATTTTTATCGTGAAACTTTGAAATACCAAATCGGGAATGTAATGGGAATTCTAAATTAAATTAAACTAGATTAAATGATATTGTTGTCAAATTAAATTATTTAAAGGCTTTATTTAAATTATGGCTATTATCGTGAACCATGTGTTATGTGTTGTTAAAAAGAGCCTGAGATAAATTATGCTATTGGATATGGATTAGATGAAACTAAATATTATGTTATTATCATGCTTTTGTTAAATTATTAAACTTATGGCTTTTAAACCCTACAGTCATGCATGTGTTAACTTACTCAGCAAACTTTGCTGACCAAAACCATTTTTATTCCTTTCTTTACAGAATATGTGGAATGAGCCTGTATGAGCACGAATCATGCATGGGATTTGGGGATTGTTATTTTGCTTTTAAATTTCGTACTTAGACTATATTATGAAGGGGCCTGTTTAACCCGTGTTTTGGCCATGTCGGCCCTTTTTATAATTTCCGCTGCGATACTGTACTAAACTAAATATTTCCGCTGCGCTATGCTATTATTATTTTTGAATTATATTGTATGGGCTATTTTGAATGCTTTAAATGTTTTAAATACTGCAATACCTAGCCTTGCATCTCTTTAGTAATCTCGGAGAAATCGTGTCTTACTAGGGAGATGTGGCGGTGACATCCCGACCTGGGTGACCAAAAACCGGGGTGTTACACCACAGTTATGGGGACATAACTGTATTCTTAAGGGGGAGAGGATGTAACACCCGAGGAAAAACAAATTCAAATTGTTTTGAACTACGTCATGACTTGATCCCTTCACAGGGTACGTAGGCAGCTTAGAACTAATTTCTAAGTTCAGTCACGAAATAAATCACAAAATACATCACGAATTAGATCACAAGGACGATAGGTGATGTTGGAACCAATTTAGACTAGGCTAAGTAGGACCCGGAAATATTGCGAGCGATAAGCCGGACTCGTAACAAGATTAAGGAGAAGATTCCGAAACGAAGACGATCCAGGGAATCGAGCTAACACGTAGAAAACCGATAGGGGAAAGCGAGGGAAGACCCGACGAAACACGCGGACCGCCGAACCGGCCGGTCCGGCCGGCCCGCGCTGCCCGCGCGCCGCCGCGCGGCCACCGCGCGGCCAAGGGCGTCGCGCCTCCAGGCTGGTCGCGCGTGCTCCGCGCGCACAAAAGCTTGGGTGCGCGCCACCAGCGCGCCAGAGGTGCTGAAAGTGTAAACTTTCCTTCCATGGCGATTTTCTTGCCAAAAATCCGACCTCAATCAATGGCAAGTCGATCACAACAATGGGGAAGGGCATAAGATCAGATTTGGGGCGCCCCTCCCCATAATCCTCAGAAAACCTAACCCTAAACACCTCCAATACTCCTCTCCAAGTCGAAACCTCTCCGAACTCACTTTCCGGCAAGTATTCCGGCGACGGCAAGGCGAAAGGAACCAAGCCCTGTCCTCTAGACTCTTGGTAAGCTATTGTACAAAGTTTCAATTCGTACATGGATCTCAGAAACTCATATGCTAACCCTTTTTCCTTACTACGATTTTCCGTCGGAAAACGAACAAAAAGCGATCGGAGAAGTTGGCCGTTCGTCGTGACCCTAGGACGTCCGGAAACCCAATCCAGCGACCCTATCATCATTCTAGGTAAGTTAAAACCTTACTCACAAATTTTCGTGGTTGTTTGTTGTTTAAATCTCAAGATATAGGCTTGTAACAAAAATCGGTTTTCAAAAACCCTATTTTCGTCCAATTTTAAAGACTCGCCAAAAACTCGACCTTCGGGAATTCAAACCGAAAACTTTTCAACATAAAAGTTGTTCCTAACACCTTTATCTATCTTGTGTCCAAATTTCAGCCGTTGACATTAAGTTTTGCTATCCCAATTTTCGCCGTGAACTTTCTGTATCGAACCGAAGAATTTAATTCTGTGACAGATTCCTTCATTCAACTTGATGCATGTTTTTCACCCATTTTTCGGATGATTTAACTTTGCATTTCTAAACAAAAGTTGTAGATAATTGTGTCTAGATTATGCATATAAAATTTCACAGATTTTGGTGTTCATTTGATATGTCAAATGGCCGAGTTTTTAAAACTGTTTTGAAATCGTTTTAAGGGCCATGAGTATGCAGTGAGTTGCACTCGATTTTTGAGTACCAAGAATTCATTATTTCCAAATTCTTAAAACATGAAAGTTGTTCCTTAATGTGTCGTGTAGGTACTGTAAAAATTTCACATCGATTGGTTTTGAAATGAATTTTTAATCGGCGTTGCACGAACCTGTGACGAAAACAGTTTTTAAGACATAAATTATTCTTTGCAATAAACTCAAATTTCAACTCACTTCGGAACCTTATTTCCAAAAACTTAAAACATGAAAGTTGTTCGTGTGTGTGTTTTTGAATTACTGACAAAGTTTCAGAATTTTTGGAGAAAAGACGAATTTTAAATTAAGAAAGGCGTAAACTGCCTCGAATAGGATTTTTCGAACTTGAGAAAACTCGAACTATGAAAACGCGATATCGACCATTGGATAACTTTGAAATACGAACTTTCGAAAAATCCCGTTCACTAGGCTGAGCCGATCTTCATACTATCATTATCTTTGAGAATGCCTCGTTAGTGGTCTCCTTACTATCTGAGATTGCCTCGTTAGTGATCTCGCGCGCTGTATTTGTGGATCGCCTCGTTAGTGGTCCTACTATCTTTGAGACTGCCTCGTTAGTGGTCTCCCATTGTTTGGACTGCCTCGTTAGTTGTCTCCCATTGTTTGGACTGCCTCGTTAGTGGTCCTATGTTGAGATTGCCTCGTTAGTGATCTCCCGGTATGGTGTCCTCTTCTTAGTTTACGGGATGAAAAGTAAAAGACTCGTGTGAGTGTTTCATTATGCTTAAATCTTATTTATCCTGTCTTTAATTATGTATTTAAAATTTATGCATCTTAAATTATGCTTTAAATTACGCTTTTAAAATTTAGTTCTTTAATCATGTTTTCCGCTGCTAATAAATCATGTATTTTTAAATTCTCGTACGGTAAGCGAAATCTTTAGTTTAAACACTTGTAACCCCTTTTATTTGTAGTTAGGGATTAACTTACTCAGTATATTTTTATACTGACAACCGTTGTCATTTCTTTTTTTTTTCTACAGAGTACGTCGAGTGACGCATTGCATATGCACTTGGGGGGAATCATAATGGACATTTTAAATTTCTGCATCGTACTGTTTTTACCGGGTCTGTTAAACCCGAGGATTTGGCCATGTTGGCCGTGATTTTTACTTTCCGCTGCACTTACTTTATTTATTTTCTGCGCATGATAATTTCTACTATCGTACTAAGTATTATAAATTTCCGGACTAAATCTTGAAATGTTTTAAATCTTTTTCATACCCACAAGCCTTGCATTTCCTTAGCGAGCTCGGGAAGCCGTGTCTTGCTAGGGAAATGCGGCGGTGACATCCCGGCCTGGGTTATCAAATCCGAGGTGTTACAATATGTGAGGCTCTGCTTTTAATTATGTTCATGTCATACTTTAATTCTAGAATTAAATCAATGAATTTTTCTAAACATAATGTTCATGAAGAATTATCAATAATGACTGATTTGTAGGCCTGATTAAGTGAGAAGTATCATTTTATTAAACACTGCAATCAAGAAAATTTAATACTTGTAGTTTTCTGTTGTCTTATCCCAATCTAAAAAGAATGGAATTTTTGAAGCCACGAAAATAGATTGAATATGCAGCGTCTATGCTCTTAGGAGCACTAACTCTGACTGCTCGGGGACGATCAGTATTAAATGTGAGGATGTTGATAATGGCCAAAATTGACCATTATTTTCAATCTATTTCCGTGTCTAATACGGACATTTGATCGCATTCCGGTCTTATTTAAATAAGAAAGCAGTTGAATTTGACAGATATATGTAAGTTTGTATCAATAATAAGCTGGTATTGAAAAATACAAAAATATTGCTTTTTTATTACATTTTATATTAAAAAACCCAAAAATATGATAAAAATATTAAAAATCATACACTTGATTAACTTTGGTTCGGTATTGTCTATTCGGTGGAACACGGGTTCATTAAATGGAACACAAACCACATGATCAAGTGAAATAAATATAATTATCTATATTATTTTATACTTTGATGTATATATTTATTATAATTTTTATGGTTATTTTCATTTCTGTTTTGTGCTATAATTAAATTAATTGGTCCACTAATCCATTCATTTTAACTTAATACAGGTGATCTGGCCCAAGAAAATTATTAGTCCAGTCCACTACACAAAAAAACCATATTTTAAGTCCAATCCAACAATTCAACCCAAGCCCAACACCCAAATTAATCCACATTCATTCCAAGCCCACCAACAATGGCCCAACTCCCAAGCCAAAGCCCAATCAAACCATCCCAAAACCTAAACCTAATCCTAACCCTAACCTCACCCTGCGCCGGCGGCGCCGCCGCCGCCGGCCACCACCATCTCAACCACTGCATCCTCGAGCCTCCACCCATTTCCGACCACCCCCTCACCCGAGCCACCATCAAATCCGCCACCAATCTTCTCGCCCCTTCTCCGGCGAGGCACCTCCGACCACCTCCGTCCGCAGTCACAGCTCCCTCCGACCATCAACCCCAGATCTCGCTGCCGCCTCACCTCCAACAGCCGCCTCTACATCCGACCCCCATTCGCACAACAGCTCCGGCGAGCATCCCCACCCCCGCAGCCTCCGTCCACTGTCGCCTGCACTCAGCCTCTCCTCGCCATCGCCTCAATCCACCTCCACAGTTCGCTCACGCCTCCGGTGCAACCTCCATGTCCGCCGCCCGCTTATTTGTTTCCGGCAGAGGAGGAAGCTTCCGGCCGAGAGGAACATCGAGATGAGAGAAAAAGAAAACTGGAATCGAAAACTGGAACAAGAAAAATGAAAGAAAGAGGGAAGAATGGAGGATGAAGAAGAAGGAAAGAATGGAGGAAGAGAGAGCTGTGTCGAGAAATGGGATAGGAAAGAGAGTAAAAAAATAATGGAGGAAAGAATAAAATGGAGGAAAGAGAAAGAAAAATAAAGAGATAAATTTTATCCGGACCTCGGGACCTCGGTGGCGCTAAAAAAAATCCGTGTCGCGAGACCATGTCTAGCGACTGTGAGAGGGGGCTCAAGACACAAATCCCTGTCGCGAGGCCATGGCTAGCGACAGCTCCTCTAGGGACAGGAAAAATGGTTAAGGACTGGGGAGTTTAAAGACAGATAAAATTGAATATTAAGACAGACCCTGTCGCGAGTCATGGTTCCGCGACAGGGAGAGCAGTATCGCGCCACAGAAGCAGCTCGCGCCACGGAGAGAGAAACAGAGAATTAAAGCAGCAGAGACAGAGGTCACGTGACCTCCTCAATTAATTTCCCACATGTCAAACTACTTGCAAGCTCCTGGGACCTCAAGTCCCGCAAGCATGGATTTTTGTCTTCTTTCCCTTGGGACTTCAACTCCCGCCCCCTCCTGTGCGTCATCTTGGAGCTAAAAAGTGTGTCCTGAATCAGATTTTGCTCCGCGACAGACATAATTGTTTAGCGACTGGTGGGCCTTGAATGGGCCTAGAGCTCAATTCCACTACTCTATAAATATAACCTCCCACCCATTTGAACAGTAACCTAGCTACACTCTAGTTTATTTTACTGTTCTTGAAGGCACCACTGTGCTCTCCAAGAATTTATTAGAATAGATAGTTTAGTGTAGTTTATTTTATGCAATGTAGTAATAGACTTTAGCTTAGTTTTAATTTTTGTTTTGTAATAAATTAGTGTAGCTAGTGTTCACTTTTTATTTTTCCAGTTTATATTTTTGTACTTTTGGGTTTGAAACACTTAATCAATGGGTGTGTTTAAACCATTTTTGGTTTTTGATGTTATGTTCCACCAAAAATTTGTTATGGATTATTTCCATAATATTTATTGCTTTATTTTTGCATTTTTGGTCACTTGACCATTTTTATTATTTTTTTAGTTAGGTTTAATGCTTTATTTAGATTTAATAAAAATGCATAAACACTTTATGTTTATCCTTTGATAGATCTAGTGTAGGTTTTATTATATTTTTTTAGATTGGTTTGTTAGCATAGTTGGACTTGATGTTGTTACTGTTACTAGTTTCTTTTATTATTTATATTTAGTATCATGTTCTAGTCTAGTTTTAGTGTAGTGTCCTGCTTTGTTTGGTGCTAGGTGGTTTAGTTTTGATGAGTGTCATGTCTTGTTTTATCTTTATTAATTTACTTTAGTTTTCATTTTAGTACACTAGATCTTAAATTGGATGATATTTGAGTGTTTATGCATATTTATTTAAAAATTGCATTTCCTATATTGTATTGCATCACATTGTAACCCCACGGGTTGCAACGTAAATTTTCCCGTTGTGATCCCACGGATCACAACGCACTCCCCCACAATGCAATATTAGGCGTTATGCTGCCAAAATTTTATAAAATTTTTGAAACCCTTCTGTCGCGAAACCCCTGTCGCGGACCCATGGTACGCGACACACTCCTGGTTTCGCGACTGGGAGCCCAAAATACTTAGAATATTTTGTTAGACCATGCCAGTCGCTAGACTCCTGTCGCGGGACCATGTCTCGCGCCACAATCCAAGTCTAGCGACTGGGCCTCCATGACTTAGCAAAAATTTCTAAAAATCCCAGTCGGGTGACCCATGTTGCGAGCCTAGGCTCGCGACACAATTTATGGTCTCGCGTCTGGGTCCTCATCTCTTTTAACTTCCAAAAATTCTAACTTCCAGCCCCCGTGTCGCCAGACCCGTGGCGCGAGACCACGTCTCGCGACACAATTTTTGTCTAGCGACACGGAACCCTAAATTTCTAAATATCCCATTTCTTTTATTTCCCACCTCTCTGTCGAGATCCTCCTGTCGCGGACCCACGGTCCGCGACACAATTTCTGTTTCACGACAGGCTTGGCACCCTTTTCGCCAAAATTTTATTCTCCATCTCACCCCATTAATTAATTGAACCTTTATATTAATATTTTGAGGTTGAAATCCAATGATCTCAACCCATGATTATTTTGATATAAAGAACTTTGTTCAATTGTCCATTAAAAGATTCTTCTACATAAATTAAACTCTAGTGATCTGAGTACATAATCCGGACTGTAATTAATTAATTAATTACGGAATGAGTGATTATTTAGACCATGATGAGTGATTATGGATTTAATTCCATACCCTTGCATGAGAAACCAATGTCTCACATGCAAGATGGACCAAAAATATTTTCTTTTATTTATTTTGTCTTTTTCGTGTTGTGTGAAACAGCTAGTAAGAGATATGACAGACTAATGTTGGCGGGTATTCCCACACGGATAAACTAGCTCGTGGTCTGTATATTAATTACTAGATGTTATTTTGCATGGTCCGGATAGTGGTCGGTGGAAGCCTTGGCGGTTCGTCCATCCGGGATTATAATAGCTGCTCAGCTGACTCCTATCCGGATACAGTTTTCTTTTCTTTATTTTAATTTCAAACCCGAATTTTGAGCTGTAATACTATCAAATTGTGTCGATCAACACTGTTTGAATGGTACCACAGTAAGAAAACATGTAGGTTTTTCTCTCATTCACAGATAGTAGAAGTCTTGACGACAGCGATCACTGTCGTTTAAGGTCTTCTACTATCTAAAATCATCCCACCTGGAATAGTCAGGACCTGGATAGCAGATGTTTGCAGTCCGGATTATCCTGATTATTTTTGTCATCTTTTTCGCCAAAATAAATTCTTCTCATCTCCGGCTATTTCATCTCTGTGTATCAACTTCTGTCTAGACCCACCTTATAATTTGGGTTATTTATTTTTACACTTCTTTATAAATTTATGCATGATATTATTATGTAGATATTGTGGTCAATATTATTTTGGGATCCTTCCCTTGGACATAGAAGTCGTGATTTAAGTCAGATGTTTCACAATAAATTTCCAACAAAAATTCATTTATAAAATCCGAATCTGAGTAAGGGATAAATTCCTCAGTTATGTCTAATTCATATCCGACTGGGGATTGATTTTGGGAAATTAGAAGTAGAGTCAGCGATTAGGTCTCACCTAGACTGAAAGGATCTGTGTTTTAATTAAGAGTCTAGTACCTGTTTAGGGAATGATTTTCAAAATCTATTATTTTCCAAAATTGCTGTGTATTGGGAATTTAGTCTTAACTATCACACCGAGATGGGATCCACTTGGATTCAAATACAGTGTGTTAGATAATTCTAGAGGAACAATACAGAGGCCTTGGTTATTTTCTAAGATAGGGTTGAGTTCCTTTCAACTGCTATTCTCTTCTGCCAAAGCCTATTTTTGAGTCCTGAGTGAGTGCATCCGGAACGAACTAATTTATTAGTTCGTTTCATTAGTTTGTATCTCATAACCACCCGAAGGGAAGTGAACACTGCGAGCGGTTCACCGAGATTAGGGAATTCTTGATCCACACCCGGTCATTCTGACTGGGGGCTTTCTTTTACTACCAGGGTCAGACTTTCAAAAACCTCCGAGTGATAGGATTTTAAATGCTTTCTTTACCGCTTTCTTTTACCGCTTTCTTTTAACTGCTTTCTTTAGAGGTCACTCGGTTGTATTGAGAGTTGCGTAACTGCTACTAGGACTGATAGTTAAGGGATAGTTCAGGCTTGATTAGAATCTTTGGGTGTGACATGGGGGAATGATAGCGGTACTTGACACTTCAACTAATGATTTGTCAGGTGTTGCTTGTCCACCACAGATAAATAATATAACTTTGCAAGGCCTGTGAAGGGAGTTATGAGTCTGTGGTATCTTAGATTATGTTTCCTTAAGAGCATGTGAACTCTTACTGTAAGTACCTGTCTGTTAAAGGGAACATGGTACAGAGAACATGAGAATTAGCTAACTGAAGAATTATCCCAAACAAAGATCTGTGTATAAAAATGGAAGTTTAACTGTGTTTCATCTGAATCTTGTCCAATCTTTATTCTTTTCTTCATGTCCCTTCTGTCATATTTTAAATCTGCTTTCTTAAGGATAATTTTAACCGCTTTCTTAGAATAATTTCATTGCTTTCTTAGATTAAATTTAATTCGCTTTCTAGAATAATTTTATCTGCTTTATTTTAATTGCTTTCATAACTTAGTTTAAATTCTGTCAAGTAGTTGATAGTCAAAACACAAACTTAAATCGAGTAACCGAGTAGAAAATCTTAGTAAATGACGTGGGCCCTGCTTCCATCGCACATCCTCCAGTGAACGATCCGGTACTTACTATAAATACTGCAATTTTTGACTCCGTGCGCTTTCGGGGGCACAGTTTCTTAACACGAGTAATAAAAACGTGACAACCTATAAATATATCCCTAATCCCAACTCCGCCTTCATAAATTGGTTTCATTAAATAAAATTGAAAGCCATGATTATGATTTTTCAGAAAATACTCATATAGTGGGAATGTATTTCATGGCAAGGATCTTCATGACATAAAACTATGATAAGTTTCATGATGCCAAACGCCGGGGATCTTCAGTGTGACAGACTGAAGGTCAAGATTGAATTATCTATCCCGGTTGCACCGTGAAAATTGTCAAAAGTTTCATGCCGGGGAGGTCCACATCGCCGTTCGAGATCAAAGTTTCCCACATGAGTGATAAAAAGTGAAATATATCCTTAAACCCCTTTCCCACGAGACATAACTCTTTGCATTTAATAAATTCAAACCTGATATATTTTACTGAAAAACACTCGTGTTAGTGAAATTTGTCAAAAGTTTCAATGGTCGACTAATGTCATGGACAAATGAAGAAATGAAAAAGAATAACTTTCAGAAGAGTATGGGTGGCGAAATCTTCAAATGTTATCGAGAAAGATACATCGAAGAGGGAAATTCTTAAGGCCATTCCGGTTGATGCTGGTGATAATCACGAAAAGAATGAGGAGAATCACCAAACAATCATAGGTGAATGGGTGAAAGCAAAAGAGACTGAAACTCAGGAGTCCAGGGAATCGGTTCAAACTCTTGATCGAACCCCACCTATTGAACAGACAAATGTTGAGGCTGGATCTGAAAGAGGAATTCAAAGGCATCATGTTATTAAAGGATTGGTCGAATATGGCACTATGTTCATGAAACATGTTGGAACTCTGGACTAGAATGCTTATTTTGATCAAGGTTCCTGACCGTGACAGATGTGGAACATTATTAAGGGACCTTGAACCTTGCACCGTCAGCAGTCTTCATGGAATAAGTGTTTAAATTTTTGCAATCTAAATTGTTCTTATTATTTATTCATTATTATGATGATCTTATTGTGTGCAAGGATGATGACTCCAAGAAAAATAGGGGCTTGGACATTATTATATGCCAAAAGGAGAAGATGGTCAAGAGATGGTCGAGAAACATGAGAACCTATAAGATGGAATGCTAATATTGAGGGGGAGATATTCCATGTTGAAATATCCCGTGTTGGAGATTTGGTTATTCTTTAAAGGCCTATTTTGGCCAAGATGTGATCCAGAGGGGGAGAAAGTTAATTATACCAATGAATGATTGTGGGGGAGATTGTTGTTGCTGCTGCTGCTAAGTTGATGGTAATATCCTTTTAAGCTTTTGGTATTTCTGTTCTTTGTTTCTGTTGGAACAGTTTTAGTGAACTATTGTTATGCACTGGCCAGAAATACAATATTTTGTGTGATGATGCTTATCATTATTTATTTTTGTTGCCAAGTGTTGTGTTTGTTATACATGCTCCTAGATTATGATAGAACATATTTTGTACGGAGCATTAGTATAGGTTTGTTATGTTGGGACTTGATGTAATTGGTGGTTGAGGTTAGATGGTGTTCTTCATGCTTGATGTTTAGAAGTTTGACATCGGTTTGATTAAGTTGTAACTCGACCACATCCCAAAAAGGAGGAGATTGTTAGGAACGTGTTTTGGCAGTATGTGTTCACAAAAGATGTTCGAACATCATCGGTGGACTCCATGCCAAATCATATCCAGACGAATCTATTTAAGGAATGACAGCTGTAAGATCTACAAGATTCTCTCCAAGGTTGTCTGCGAATTTCCAGAGATTTCTATCTTGATTTTATGGAAGGAAAATCTCTATTCATGGAAACTTCTCACTAAGGAATATTTGTATGGATGGAAGGAAAGGAATCTGCTTACCTTATTGAGCCGATTCTTGCACTTCAAATGATGGTTTATATAAGTTGGCTGGCCATTCACTTAAGAAAGTGGAATTCAGAAAATTATAATTTTTCCTCTCATCATTCGAAGTGTCTAGAGAAATTCTTCACCCGTGTTTTTGCATTCATCAATCCGTGAAGGTTTCATTGATCCCTTTGTATACTGGTGATCTAATCATCTGTATGCAACCTCACCTTGAGTAAACTTGAATCAATAAGGAGTTTATGTGCTCATTGATTGGAGGAGACGAATTCAATCAAAGGGATTATTCAAGGCATCGTCAAACCCGCACTTGAAAAGATATATCTTGAAGAGGAGAGTTTGCGGAAAGGTTTCGTCTAAGAGTAAACTTGAAGGAGGAGCCTTCAAGGATTTGGAGTAAGATCGGGGAAGATCTTCACCAAAACTGGGGATAGTTTTGGTTCGCACAAATCATCTGCTTGGAGATCGGAGTTTGACAGATTTCACTTGTGTTTGGTTCGAGGAACCTGTTTGAACATAGAGTGAAGACTCCTGGATTGGTATCCCCCAGACGTAGGCTACGACCGAACTGGGTCAACAAATTCCTGTGTTTGTTCTTTTTACGTTTTTCAGTTTTTAATTTTCCACTGCATATTATCTTAAACTGAATAACGGGTGTTCATGAAAATTGTTTGAACAAGTTAGTAGGACAAAACATGTTTAGCAGTCATCTCGTCATTTTGGACCTAACAATCCAAAAAGTCGGTAGGTATTGGAAAATTATTTTCAATCTAGAGACAAAAATGTTTTTTAAAAGAGATAAAATATTTTAAAACATTGTCCGATCAGTTTATTTCGAATCCATTGGGCCTAGCAGCATTTTGAATTTATGTTTATTGAAGTAATATTGTTTGGTCTCAAAACAGTTTTTTGGTCACAAAACAGCTGATTTAACTAATACTCCCTCAGTCCCATTTGAAACGTCCCGAAACTTTTGGACACGCAGTCCAATGCATTTATTTAATACTTCCTCCGTCTCATTTAGATGGTCACGTTTGACTTTTTGGCACTATTCACTGTTTAAGTTTGATTCGCATTTTTATTATAGTTATGTAAGAAAAAACATAGTCAAGTGAGATCTTGTTAGATTCGTCTAATCTTGTAGTTTTAGAATATCAAATTTTTATAATTTTTTATTGTACACAATTTAAGTTATTAACCGTTAAAAATATGTATCGGCATATGTGTCAGGTGGGTCCGTAGCGATTATAATGAGACAGAGGTAGTAGCTAATATCTTAAAATGTGGAGAAATCAAAATTATAAAAATATATATTATAAAACTATTCGAAAAGACGAATACAACAAAATCCCACTTGACTATATTTTTTGTGCAACTAAAACAAAAATTTTGATCAAACATACATGATTAACAGTATAAAAAGTCCAAATAAGATAATTGAAATGGGGAGGAACACTCATGCAATCAGTTAACAGTTAACACTAATTACTAAACATGACCAATGTGTTGTAAAAGCTAAATTCTAATACATGAATGAGTGACTTCTATAATAGTATTACTACCTCCGTTCCTTATACATGTTACATTTCTATATTTTCATGCAATTAAAGATACATTTTTAACCATTAATAACTCAAATTATATAAATAAAAATTATAAGCATTTGATATTCTAAAACTATATGATTAGATGAATCCAACACCTCACTTGACAATATCTATATTTAAATATTTGTTCAAATGTATGAAGAATGACAATTATGCAAATGTAACATTTAAAAAGGAATAGGGGAAGTATGATTAGAAAAATTAATCATAATATAAATAAAGCTATTTCATAGATGAATGTTTTTTAGGTGAATACCAGGGTATCCCCAGGCCTCAATGGACCCAAGACTAATCCCTCGAGTATCTGCAAGGGCAATTAAGTGCGCCTCTCCCAAAGCAGTTTTTTGCATACACAAGGCTCGAACCCGAGACCTTGCTTAAGCGACTAGAGCCCCCATCCACTCAAGCCAACTGCTGTTGGTGGGAGTTGTTAGGGTGCAGAGACATGATGTACTGTGGATTCTTCTACACCGTTGATGCATTTTATAAATTGATGGTTGAGATTAATTTAAGGTTAAAATAGTAAATTTGCGTAAAAATAAATGTAACGGAAATGAGAGAGAGTTTTTTGCTACTAATATACGACTAATATATAATTCAACGACAATTAATGTATAATTCAGCGACGAAACATGTATTATTCAGTCTAAAAACGTACCTGAAATGCTTTCAATTGAGTCCTTGAATTGTTGATGAAAAAGTCGCTGAATTGTTCTTGATATCGTCGCTGAAATGTTCTTGGTAGCATCGCAGAATAGTTCCTGGAAATGTCACTGAATTGTTTTTGATATCATCGCTGAAGTGTTCCGTAGCATCTCTGAATTATTCTTGGTTGAGCCACTGAATTATTCTTGGTAGTATCGCTGAATTATGGTTGGTACCATCGCTGAATTCCTCTACTTGGGGTCGCTGAAATATATTTGAAAGCATCCCTTCATTATTTTTGGTAGCATCACATAATTGTTTTTGGTAGCATCGCTGAATTATTCTTGGTTGTGTCGCTGAATTATTCTTGGTAGTATCGTTGAATTATGCTAGATACGGTCGTTGAATTCCTCTACTTGTGGTCCCTGAAATATATTTTATAGAATCACTTAATTGTTTTTGGTAAGATTGCTGAAATGATCTATTAATAAATTTGATATGTATCTTTGATCATAAAAAGATATTATTTGAAATATTAGATATAGATTACCAAATATTTGATATGATTTACCAAACATTAAATATGATAACATACTAAATATAGAGTTACCAAATATTAGATATGATAACATGTCTAAAATGGGATCCGTTAGGGTGTCGCGACATGATGTGCTGCGGATGCTTCTAGACCGTTGATGCATTTTGTAAATTGATGGTTGAGATTAATTTAAGGTTAAAATAGTAAATTTGCGTAAAAGTAAATGTAACGGAAATGAACATCGCTGAAATGTTCTTGATAGCATCCCTTCATTATTTTTGGTAGCATCACAGAATTGTTTTTGGTGCATCGCTGAATCATTCTTGGTTGTATCGCTGAATTCTGCTTGGTACCATCGCTGAATTCCTCTACTTGAGGTCGCTGAAATATATTTGATAGCATCCCTTCATTATTTTTGGTAGCATCACAGAATTGTTTTTGGTAGCATCGCTGAATTATTCTTGGTTGCGTCGCTGAATTCTGCTTGGTACCATCGCTGAATTCCTCTACTTGAGGTCGCTGAAATATATTTGATAGCATCCCTTCATTATTTTTGGTAGCATCACAGAGTTGTTTTTGGTAGCATCGCTGAATCGTTCTTGGTTGCGTCGCTGAATTCTGCTTGGTACCATCGCTGAATTCCTCTACTTGAGGTCGTTGAAATATATTTGATAGCATCCCTTCATTATTTTTGGTAGCATCACAGAGTTGTTTTTGGTAGCATCGCTGAATCATTCTTGGTTGCGTCGCTGAATTCTGCTTGGTATCATCGCTGAATTCCTCTACTTGAGGTCGCTGAAATATATTTGATAGCATCTCTTCATTATTTTCGGTAGCATCACAGAATTATTTTTGGTAGCATCGCTGAATCATTCTTGGTTGCGTCACTGAATTCTGCTTGGTACCATCGCTGAATTATGCTAGATACGGTCGCTGAATTCCTCTACTTGTGGTCCCTGAAATATATTTTATAGTATCACTTAATTGTTTTTGGTAAGATCGCTGAAATGATCTATTAATAAATTTGATACGTATCTTTGATCATAAAAAGATATTATTTGAAATATTAGATATGGATTACCAAATATTTGATATGATTTACCAAATAATAAATATGATAACATACTAAATATAGAGTTACCAAACATTAGATATGATAACATGTCTAAAATACTTGCCTTGTCGCTGAAATGATTTGTTATTAAAATTGACTATTATTGTGTTATTACAATTATACCCTTATTAACGTATAACCGTTGGATGCTTTTGAATGGCTATGATTGATGCCTTGATGTGCTGCGGATTTCATGATTGTACCATAACCGAACCCGTCTAAAATACTTGCCTTGTCGCTGAAATGATTTGTTATTAAAATGGACTATTATTGTGTTATTACAATTATACCCTTATTAACCTACAACCGTTGGATGCTTTTGAATGGCTATGATTGATGCATTGATGTGCTGCGGATTCCATGATTGCACCATAACCCAACCCGATGTTGGTATAGATAGATTAAGTACAATATTATACAAAAAAATATTATACAAAAAACAATATTATACAAAAAATATAAATCTTAATTACAAAAATTTTGTATCATAACTACTCCTATTTGGTGAGTTAGCGGATATCCTTAGGCCTCATCGGGTTCAATATTATTTAGTTGAGAATCTGATAGGCATTGAAAGATTACTTCTCTCAAAGCAAAATTCTACATACACAAAACTTTTGTTTGAACTGTCAAAACTCCATGAAGTAACTGCATTGACAACTACGCTTATTTTATTAGAGGAATCAAAATTATAGAAAAAGTGGCGAGAGCTCATGCCAGGCCAACTACCTTTGACAACTACTCGTATTTGAATTTGACTTTTAAAGTTAATGTACTGTTATAATTATTCATGCATTATAGTAGTATTATAAATAAATAAGTAGAAAAAATAGGATTGGGGCGACCCCATCCCATGGTGCAAGTGGGACGGGGATAATTAATTTAGCAAAAAGTTAATAATACACACACGCAACAACAATTCCTACCGTTTCAAAATACTCGCTTTGTCTCGTTAAACTTATATTTTTTTTTTACTTCACCACACAATACAATGTATTTTTTAATTATTAATATCTCAAAATATATAATAAAAAATTATGTAAAATATATATTCTAAAACTACATGATTATATATGATTCTACAAGATCCAACTCAATTTTTTCCCTCAAATATATACTTCCTCCGTATCCAAAAAATCTTAACATTTCATGTATTCATGCAATCCAATACACATTTTTAAAGAGTAATATCTCAAAATTTATAAAACTTTAATATTATAAAACTACGTGATTAGACGAATCTAACAAGATCTCACTTGATTATATTTTATCTTATATAACTATATTAAAATGTCGAATCAGAGTTACTTAATAAATAGTATTATTTATTATGCAAACGTTAATATCTTTTACATACTGAGGGAGTACTTGTAAAAAAAATTGAGTCAAAGCTGAATAATGAATAATATAAAGAAATCAAACATCACACAATAAATGGGAGAGAGCTGAGTATGATATTATTATAATTCATATAGATATAGATCCTGGATTCCATCGAAAACAAAACATTAAACACATGAAGAAGGGAAGAAGAATATTCTGCTACAGTTTGTGCCTGCTGGCGGCGGCGTCTCTCGCCCTCAATCTCTTCTTCCTTATCACCCCTTCGCCGCTGCCGGCGCTGCAACTCAAGCAGAATTGGAGCCTAACTGCCGCCGAAGAAGCCGAATCCGTGGCGGCCATCCCCTGCTCCGGCCATGGAAGAGCTTACTTGGATGGATTCATAGACGACAAGGACGACGATGACCGTGAACACACTCCCCGCTGTGAGTGCAACTCCTGCTATGAAGGCTCTGATTGCTCCGTCTTTACAACCGACTGCCCTGCCGATGCCGACAGGTTAGTCATGTTGTGTCTTGCTCTGTCTTTACTCTTTAAGGTGTGCTTTGTTTGGATGAATTATCACACTGTGTGTGTCTATTTTGGAGCTGCCAGTGGTGACCCTTTGTTCTTGGAGCCGTTTTGGATGCAGCACGCGGCGGCGAGCGCTGTCCTGATTTCGGGCTGGCATAGAATGAGCTATGTGTTCGATGAAGGAGGCTATATTTCGGGTGAACTTGAAAAGCAGATCCGCCGACTACATGCTGTGGCGAGAAATGCCAACACAAAAGGGAAACGTATAGTTTTCGGCGGTGGATCGACGCAGCTTCTCAACGCAGCAGTATTTGGTCTCTCCGCGAACTTCTCCTCGCCCGGAAAAGTCGTCGCCGCCTCTCCTGCCTACCCGGTATGTTTGTATCAATCATAAATTTAGCTATTACTTAGCTCCCAATTAGGGTGGAAGTAGGCTAGGCCGGGCTAAGCCTTGGCTTGAACGGTCTAGGCCTGCGTCGAATTTTTAAGGCCCGAGCCTGATCTATTACCTTTGATAGGCCTATATTATAGGCCTAAGCCTGGCCTCTTTATTTAAATAGGCTGGTGTTTAAGCTTTTTAAAAGCCTGATTAAGCCTATTTTAAAATTAAGTTAAAATGCTCTTATATATGTTCGAATGTAATCATAAGGTTTGAAGACATGAATTTGTGCACTTGGGCAAGTCTTATCTACAACTATTTATATACGAGAAAAAACTTATAATTATAAAAACACACTAATAAGAATAAATTAATAATACTTCTACATAAATAATTAATTCTACATAAAATAATAATAATAATAATAATAATACTAAACATTCCTATGTAGTAAATATAAACACACTAATAATAATGATAGATAGGCCGGCCTGATAGGCCTAATAGGCTTTTTTTACAAAGCCTAGCCTAGGCCTATTTAGCTAAATAGGCTAAATAGGCTTTTGAAATAGCCTGAGCCCGGCCTTTTTATAAAATAAGCCTGGCTTGGCCTGGCCTTTGGTAGGCTCGGTCGTAGGCCCCTGTCGGGTAGCCTGGCCTATTCCCACCCCTACTCCCAATTGATTTTGGATGGAAACCTTCTACCATGGTTGAACATGGCACCAAATCCATGGTACCCGCAGGGTCGTAATGGGTATATTTTCGAGATGAGTATATACTCCCTCCGTCCCATTAAAAGTGGCCACTATTCCTTTTTGGGGTGTCCCATTAAAAGTGATTACTTTCCCTTTTAAGTAAATTAGATTAACATAAACATGATTAAAAACCCCACAATAATGACAATTGTACTTTCTGCACAAAGTCCCTATATATGTTTAACCATTAATATCTCAAAATGGGTATAAATAAAAATTATATAAAATATATATTCTAAAACTATACCATTAGACGATTCCAACAAGATCACACTTGACTATTTTTGTCTTTCTACATCATTACGATAACATTAAGTCAAAGTTAAATAATAAATACGGTTAAAAGTCAAATGTAACCATTATAAATTAGATGGATGAATTAATCAAATTTACTCACACAACTTTAACTACTAAATCCCATTACCTAAATTCTTGTGCCCAAAAGAAATGGGCCACTTATATTGGGACGGAGGGAGTATGATTTTGAGGAGTGTGTTAGTTGCTACTTAGATTTCGGATTGACAACTCTGTCTTGGGGTCAGGGGTGGACCTAGCTAGCTTAGGGATGATGTGCTTATATAAATATTGCACTCTAGCTTAGGGATTAAAACGGTTTAGTAAATGATTTGATGTAAAAAATTGACAACTTTGAATTTGTGTTTGCTATGCATTTGATGATAGATAATCTTGTCATTTATAAATGGACTCTTTAAAGACTTGCAACTTGAAAATCAAAATCTATATATTATTGTATTATTTTTCCTGTGATTAAATTTGTCATATTTTTTAATTTTATGAAATTGTATGTAATATTTTGTTTAGTTATAGTTTTAAAAAAATAAATAATAAATTTCAGCCCTACCATTCAAATTATTTTGGGTTCGCCACGGCTTGATGTCGTTAGGTTGAATGGATCTCAAATTACTTGAAATCTAAATTTTCAAGTTAAACTAATTCACAATAATGTTATTAATTTTTTATTTTTTTATATATGGGAGTATATTTTTATTGGTGTAGGGTATGCAAGACAATTTAGTTTAAAAGGGATGAAAGATGGTCGGTACCCTAATTAAAGATTAACTGACCTTTGACACTTATTAAAACCCCCAATATTCTCACATTTGTGGGAATGTCATGTTCCAGACCTAAAATATCACCCGAACCGGAACCAAACATGTAAATATTTCATATCCAAGATTACCATTGGAAATATTGAATAACCAAACGCCGCTTTAAAGTCTTGTCCGTGGTTCTAACATCTAATTAGATTCTTGTATCTTGTTTGCAGCTTTACAAAAGACAAACGGATTTTTTCGAGACTAAGAGGTTTGAGTATGCGGGGGATGCATGGTCCCTTGGAAATTCTACGAATCGTGAAGGAAATATAATCGAATTTGTGACTTCACCGAATAATCCTGATGGAAACTTGAGGGAAGCCATCTTGAAGGGACCATCGGTTAGGGCTGTTCACGATCACGCCTACTACTGGCCACACTACACGGCTCTTCCTGCTCCCGCGGATGAAGATGTGATGATTTTTACGATTTCTAAGCTCACCGGTCACGCTGGTAGCAGATTTGGGTAACAGAAAGTCCTATTCTTATATAGTAACATTAAAGTCCACTTGAATTATTGTCATAACTATTGATGCTCATGTTGTTTGTATGCTCGGATTTTGGTTGTGGCAGATGGGCTTTTGTGAAAGATGAGGATGTCTACCAAACAATGCAAAACTATATCAGCACTGCAGAGATGGGCATGGGAAGAGAGGTTCAACTGAGGGCGCTCAAGCTGATCAAGGCAATTCTACGAGGAAATGGCACTGAAATCTTCGAGCACGCTTACAACAAGATGAGCAACCGTTGGCGAGCTCTAAGCCACATCATGGCATTGTCGAAACGTTTTAGCATCCAAGATATTCCACCGCGCTTTTGCAACTTTTTTGAGAAAGTCAGGGGACCATCCCCAGGTACCTCTTGTTACAATTCTAGAATAAACTTATTTTTTTCGATAAACAAAAAGCTACGGTACACACATTCATATACAAGTATATGGACCCTCAATTTGGGTACCCTATACTAAGGCACCCTAATAACATACATTAGCATCGATCCCCTCAAATTCAAATACTGTTAAGGAGAAGAATCTACTAGCACATATATATATATATATATATATCTCCAATTCAAGATGCTGATAAGAGTATTTAGGGTATTGAACAATAGAATGTTGAACACAATCTCATGTCCTACAGCTTACGCGTGGGTGAAATGCGAAAGACAAGAAGATCAGAATTGCGAAGCAGTACTTGGGGAAGCAAATATCATAAGCAGGGGAGGCAAACTATTCAATGTTGAAGAACGTTACACTCGTCTTAGTCTTCTGAAGGGCGACGATGACTTCAACCTATTGCTATATCGCCTTCACCAACTCGTTGCCAAGGAAGACACCGCAGAAGCTATATGAAGGAGCTGCACAATCAATCACTTCACTTGTTGATTCTATACAAAGCATTTGTATACATGTCAAGCATAGAATAAATTCAATTAGTCCAACAAACATGTGCAGTTTGTTGGCATTTAGCTAAGTTTCATTCTTAGAAGAAACATATATAGTTTCCCATGGTTGTGAATTATTCCTAAATGGCTTGTTTTTTCTTGTTTCACACATTGGTTGTTTGTTTGGAGGAATTGGGGTTTGACCTAGTAGTGGCCAACCATTTACCATCCAACTTTAGGATTAGGGGTTTGATCTATCTCAGTTAACCCCCTATCCCTCCCCTTTTCCCTTGTACTATAGGTGACTCGTATGTATTTCCTTCCGTGTTTATTAAAATAAAAAATAAAAAATAAAATAAATTTGGTAGGCGATGGTGAACTTTCTTGGAATCACTGTAATACTATTATAGGAGTACAATATTGATGGCAGTGGCAAACCTGTCCGGTTGCTCGATGTGTCAGTGTTTATGGTTTAGGTCGTTGCGGGCAATGACGAAAAGTTGTATCTAAAATTTGCTCCAAAAAATATGGAACGTAGACAAATGATAAAAGCTTATTTTCTTACATCTTTTAATATTATCATCATCGAACAATTTTAAAATTATTTTAAAAATTACTACCTTTTGTTTCGAAAAAAAAATCAAAAACATTTTTCTTTTTTTTTTCGAGGTCGAATCAAAAACAACATTTAAAAATCCATTCAAAGGCAGTTTCCCTCTATTAATACAAAAATAATACTCCAAAATTAATAAGTATAAAACAGAATAAAGAAAAATATTAGACCGAAAAATGAAACATTCATGGACTGGTATTGCCTGTATTCGAAAGCATCCACACCTTCAAGTAAAAAGATCTGCCTGAAGAAGAATAACAACAAATAAAATACTAGTAAATAACCTGATGCTTTTATTTTCTTTCTTTCTTTGTTTTTTTTTTTTTTAATTTACTGTACTTGGCTTATATTTACTGACATCAATTGCTGGACACTCACATTGTTCATTTTTCGTCACGTTTCATTAAATTTAAAAAAGAAAAAGTAAATCAATTATTCTGCCGCAAAAAGATCTCGTTTTTCATGTGTCCACAACACAATCAATACAAATTATATCTCTCTTTCTGCTATCGACGACCAAAAGATAGCATCACGTCAAAGTGCACATACATCATTTCTTGTGGACATTATTGTGATTACAAGATTCAAAGATACTTGTATTTGAAGGATCTAGAAGACTAACACATGTCCAAATTATATTGGAGGCACGAGAAGAGAACATTGGAGTGGCAGGACGTGTCCGGAACATGGCACTAACAACAGTTGTAGTCATAAGTGATAGGTCACGCCCAATCCGATTATGGTATAACCCTTTAAAAGTATAAGAGTATACATATGCAAAAATCACAAACACTCCATCTAGCAACACACAAAATATCTATCCATCACATACTATTCTTTAATCACATAAAATATATCTCATCACACTGTTAACCAAGAAATTTTAATTGAATATTGTTTGAAGATCGTTACAAGGATTGTGAAAGGGAAATAAAAAAATTTAAATAAAGCTGTAAGGAAATGAAAAATTTGCAGAAATAGAAGAACACAGATAAACTTGCAGAAAGGAAAATGGTGCAGAAAGTAAAAAATAATGCGATTCCTCTGGGGGGTTTGTGATATCCCACGCTTCCATGCCTCTTCATCCTTTAATAGAGAATGGGACGACACCCTCCCCAGGCTTCAATGTGCTGATTCCCCTCCCCCTTGATGGCGCCCTGCATTAATGAGACGCGATCTTCTCTTTTTGACCATGGTCACTTCCCTTTGATGTCGCCGCCCTACATTAATGATGATGCCGCCTGCATTAATAGGATTAGGTGATGGCGCCTGTTATCAATGTTGCGGGATCCTCTCCTTGGATGGTGCCCTCCATAATTCTCTCCAAGGGTCGTGCAGTCTGTCGTGTGTCATGATTCTTCTCCACACGAATTATGGTGCAGCTTCTCCTTCTCATGATGCACCTCCCTTAATGTCCACGATCTCCTCCAAGGAACGGCCGCCTTTCTCATACCAGTCATCTTCATTCGGATAGATCTTGAACTCGGCCGGCTATTTTTGTTATTGGGCCGGAATGTAATGGGCTTAATATTTTTGGGTAATAACGGATGCCCCCCTTGCGCTTTTAGTTGATGGAACTGAAACTGAAAATACGCATATATTTTGTTAATGCCGTTGTCAGCATTCAAAATTGAGAAACCGGAAATCGGGCATACCACTCTTGATTTTATTTTGTTTATAATATTTATATATATGTAGTTTTTTTATGATTGGCGGCTGCCATTTTTTTATTTTTTATTTTTTAATTCAATTAAGCCGCCATCTCTTTTTTAATTCAAATGGCGGCTTTTGTTCAAATTAGCTGTCATTTTCTTTTTAATTCAAGCCGCCACTCACCCCTTTTTTTTGGAGTGGTAAGCCGCCACTCACTTTTTTTTCGCAAGCCGCCACCTTTTGCCTTGGCAGCCGCCATTCGCATGAAGCCAGGCACCGTTCGCCTCGCCTCTCTCTAGGCAGCATTCGCATTACTCCAGCCACCATTTGCATTACTCTATGCAGCATTCGCACATCACTCCAGCACCATTCGCATCTCCAGGCAACTCCAGGCACCATTTGCATCTTTCCAGGCACCATTCGCATTGCTCCAGGCACCATCCACATCACTCCAGGCACCGTTCACATTACTCCAGGCACCATTGGCATCACTCCATGAACCATCGCCAGCCGCCATCTACACGTTGGGAGTCGCCATTCTCATTGAGTCGGAGACCACGCGTGCTCAATCAGGCCGCCATTCTCGTTGCTTGGAGACCACGATCCGCCGGCCCCGGTGCCGCCATAGCCTTCGGGCCGCCATCACTGCGAGGCGCCGCCAACCAGACCGAGCGCCTCCATCCATCCGTCGAGCGCGGAGCCAGCGCACCATCTGCTTCCTCCAAGAGCCTCCATTGAGTAGACAGCGCTGCGTCGTCGTCAAAGGAGCGCGTCGCCATCTCCCGGGCCGCCATCACCTTAGGCCCGGGGCGCCGCCACTCCAGTTCCGGTTGCCCCACCCAGCTCAAGGGCCGCCACCCCTCCGAGAGCCGCCAACCCCTCAGAGAGCCACCAGCCTGCTCGTGTTCCGCCAGCTGTCCTCCGAGTGCCGCCAGCCACGCCGAGCGCCGTCACCCATCTTTAAGCCGCCATCCCTTCTTAGTCGGGCCGCCATTCGCGCTCCTGTCATGCTGCCGCTACCTCGAGCATGAGCCGCCATCGTCACCTCGAAAGTTGTCTGGCCACCACATGCAACGGCCAAACCGCCCGTGGACGTCATCCGGCTGCTGCTGCTCACCCAGGTCGTCGTGCCGTGCCTCGGGGCTCATCCTCCGTGCCTCGGAGCTCTAGCTGCCATCCAGGGCTCAGCCGTCACTCTAGGGTTGCCAACCGCCACTGTTTCACTCCGCCATTCGAGCATCAGCCAGAGTCAGGCCGCCATCCTCAGTCACCACCAACTACTCGGCCTCCACGGCCGCTGTCGATGGCGTTCCAGGGCCACTATCCAGGGTTTTTACCACCCAAGGTTATTGCATTGGCCACCACCCTTGGTTCGTCTTCCTCTTTATCGTGTTTTAATTCCTCAAAACGAGTCACATGTATAGATAGACGGTTCTCTTCTTGTTCCTCAAGGAACTTTTCCAAGCGGGCCGCTCTCTCGGCCAGCTGGGCAAGATCAGTGGAATCATGCACAATTAAATGTTCTTTCAATTTTGGCAACATATTCGACACTGCAACATTGGCTGTCTCCCTATCAGGGACCGCCATTGTGCATCGGCCCTTGAGCCGCTGTAATCTATTAATGAATTACTTGCCGCCTCATCGGCAAATTGCTTTGTATTAATCAAGTCTGCAAGACTCACCTGTGTTAATGGCGTGTAAAATCTGTCATGAAATGCCCGCTTGAGCAGTGAATCTGCCCATATGTTCCACAGTGGACTTGCTATCGTCCCCTGAGAAGGTGGTGAACTCGGGCATCTTAAAGCCCCTTGGATATGATTGCATAGTATCTATCCAATCAGGGTAAGGTTTACTGTATGTAGGCCGCTCCATCGGCCTTAGTTGAATCCCAAAATGTTGCTGCATCATGTCTGCCAGCAACTCGGGTGAGACCGACGGTGCTTGTGTAGGAGGCATGGCGGCTGGAGGTATGGCAGGTGTCGCGGCCACTCCACATGGTTGTGGCGCCTGCCCCCCTCGCATTGGTGGCATCCAACTAGGGTTCAGTGGTGTCACCTCATAAAGTATTGTTGGAACGTTCGGCATTGGAGGCGCCGCTTAACGTGTTGCCATGCCAGGTCCACCAAAGGCCGTCGTATAGCCTGGTGAAGCACTTGAGGCCATGAGACAGCCTGGTGCCTGGGATGATGTAAGATAGCCTGGCGAGGCATTTGAGGCCATGACACAGCCTGGTGGCTTGGAGGCCATGAGACAGCCTAATGAGACATTGGAGGCCATGGAACAGTCTTGCGAAGCATTGGAGGCCATGAGATAGCCTGGTGCATGGGAGGCCGATAGACCGCTTAGTGAGGCATAGATCGGCACTAAAGGTGCCGCATACCCAAAACTTGGCATGCTAGGTGCCGCTGGAGTAAAAGTGTAATCCGCCTGATAAGGAAATGGAAATGGACTGGCCATGCCTCCAGATTCTGCAAGTGGTGGCTGGCCAGGTGTGGTTCCCCAAGTCCTCTATTGGCCGCCTAACGGCCCTGGACATGGGATACTTGGCGGCACAGTCATGTCGTTTGCCGGAACAGTTCCCTCTTGCTGAGTACGCAAGAAACCGCAAATTCTATCTATCTGGTCGGCCATAGCAAGCCGCAGTACATCCATGAGATGCCTCATGAGTAAAGGCATGATCTCGTCATTGATTCTGTCATCGATAACCGCATTTGCTAGGTCAATGTAGGGATCTGCATAATTCCCCGTTGTGGTTGAGAAGTGCTCGCCGTATTATCGGCATTCTCAAAGAGTGTTCTAACCGGTGTGTCTTCGTGTAATGATATTTCATCATATTTTTGAGAAGTCTCTTACTATTCGTCCAGATCTAAGTTGCATAAACTGGATCTAAGCGGATATGGATTCCACTCGTGTCCCACTGGGCGTGCCAATTTTTTAACCAAGAAATTTTGATTGAATATTGTTTGAAGATCGTTACAAGGATTGTGAAAGAGAAATACAAGAATTTAAATAAAGTTGTAAGGGAATGAAAAATTTGCAGAAATGGAAGAACACTAATAAACTTGCAGAAAGGAAAATGGTGCAGAAAGTAAAAAATAATGCGATTCCTCTGGGGGGCGGGGGGTGGTTTGTGATATCTCATGCTTCCATGCCACTTCATCCTTTCATAGAGAATGGGACGACATCCTCCCCAGGCTTCAATGCGCTGATTCCCCTCCCCCTTGATGGTGCCTTGCATTAATGAGACACGATCTTCTCTTTTTGACTATGGTCACTTCCCTTTGATGCCGCCGCCCTGCATTAATGATGATGCCGTCTGCATTAATAGGATTAGGTGATGGCGCCTGTTATCGATGTTGCGGGATCCTCTCCTTGGATGGTGCCCTCCATAATTCCCTCCAAGGATCGTGCAGTCTGTCGTGTGTCATGATTCTTATCCACACGAATTATGGTGCAGCTTCTCCTTCTCATGATGCACCTCCCTTAATGTCCATGATCTCCTCCAAGGAACGGTCGTCTTTCTCTTACCAGTCATCTTCATTCGGATAGATCTCTCGGCCGGCTATTTTGGTCATTGGGGCGGAATGTAATGAGCTTAATATTTTTGGGTGATAACACACACAAAAAATATCATTTAATCAATTACACAACACAATTCTCACATCACACAATACATATATATAAATATACTAGAACTCGCGGAGCGCGCGCGACGCCGCGCGGGACAATTGTTGAATTTAAAGTCGGATTTCTTATGACATACATTACTGTTTTGAATTGAATGTGATTGGGGGAAAAAATTAGAGATGAATTCCAACATGCAATGCATAAACTCCACATTTAAAATCAAACAATACCACATTTGTCTAGTCTGACAGATGTGCATGCATATTACCTGGGAAATGATGAAACCATATATATTTTGAAGCTGCTTTGTTGGAACCATATTTCTTCAACCATCTGCTTCTTTATTTGCGCTCCTGAATCCCATTCCACTTTCATGCAGGCACAATAAACAAAATTTGAGTAAATAGAACTGAATAGGAGTGCATATTCATAGTATGCCATAACTTATAAGAAGAACTGAATAGAAGTCAAGAATTTGTTCTTGTAGATTGTATGACATAACTTATAAGAAAAACAGGGGCTATGGAGTTATCAGCATCAAATAACTATCAGATGAATTGTCTATTATAAATTTATAACAAGATTCGTGATGAAGAAGCAGTGCATAATCTGTTGGCATCTTCATTAACATGCATATTATATACATATTGTTGCTCAGTGTATAAAGAAAGACATTCTAAATGTAAAGTCTACTTGTTCAAGCTGTTGATGAAAGACATCCATGTGAAGTAAGCCCAAGAAACCACAGCTGTTGGATACCAAAAACTGTCATAACACAAATAATGACATTTGGCTACAGCTCTAAATTATCCATACCATACCTGAAACCCATGCCAAGTGCTGTGCTACTCTCCTTTGTAACAGCCACACTTGCATCATTGTAAGTGAGCCTTTCAATCGCATTACTAAGTGATTCAAAATCAGATCCATCAGCAAGATATAGACCCGAGAATACCATATGCTTTATAGTCTTGAAACCTCTCATCATCAAGAACCAGAAGAACCATGTAAGTAGTTTCAAAATAGTAGTAATTGAAACCAAAATGAAGGACATTATGCTCAACCAAACCATTTTGTATCCAAGTTTCATAAGCATGGTAAATCTTTACCTGGAAGAGGTTCAACCATGCTTCAAGCCTGGAAAAGTGTATCCCAACATGCGCCTCTTTGGTTGATCGCATACCTGTGACAACATAGCCTGTTTGCCCTGTTAAAAGGACTCCAGTCTGAGTGAGCTCTGGGTGCATAATTCCAACATCTAAAACTTTATAAGATTGGGCAATTCCAGCAAAGCAAAGCCAATTCCAACATCTGCCAATTACATGACAGATAACACCTTTATACTCATCATAGTACGAATCTAGCAAAAGCATACGTAGAGGCGAGCTACTCTTCCCAGATGGAGTAGGAATTTCCTCTATCACAGCAGGAATTTCCTCTATCAGTTATAACTCTTACCGCAGTAGTAGCCAGGGTTGGTACATCTACTTCCGTCTGAATGCATGATCCAACATAAATTTGCTCTGCATTGATCTATAACGAAAAAGAAAACATTCAACACACTAACAATGTATGAGTTATGACAGCAAGCATCAAACCCTTGCCAAAACAATTGAAAACTCACAAAAATGATCAATACCTCATTACTAAACTCCTCATATGTCAGTCATCTAATTCAAATGCTGTGAATTCAGATTTTAATTTGCCAACAGGCCATATTTCACACATCAGCATCAAACTTCATCAGTACTTCCAGTCTAGGTATTCACTTGGATCTATAATGCAGCGGCAATAAACATATGCTCGGGTAATTACTTCCACATTAGATCCAATCACCCACAAGCATTTATCACAAGAATTATAGCAAGAAAACACCCAACTTCAATTCATCCCAGCAGCATAGCACAAGAATTATAGCAAGAAAACACACAACTCCTATTTTATTTTCAGAACCTCTTTAACATGAGCTTAATATCAGGAAGTAAAAACTTTAAAAAGACCTTATAAATGCTTGGAGGTGTTGTTCTGCATATTAAGTAAAAGCTAAAGTCGTAAGCATAAGGCAGCGAAACATGGTAGTAAGTGTTTGTTTTTGGCAAATATAGTTTCCGGCTTATAAAACTACGCCCGACACAAAAATAGTAGATAAATATAATAAAGTGCTGAGCTACCAAAAAAATACTGGAGGAAGCAACAAATCCCTACTCTACATCAGTGCACTAAAATAATGTTCTCCTGGTTTTGGCTGACACGTTCACAAACTCTAAGAAACAAGATAATAAATTAATGTTAAAAAACATATAAAAGATGAATTTAATCCTCCGGATCTGAGAAACTCTAGTCTATTCACAAATTATTGTTAATAGAGAAAATGCCGATGACTTTCTGAAAATAAATTTGTATTCAAGTAAACTCTGCTCTAGATTGAAGACTCTGCTCTATTCAAGTAAAATAAATTTGTATTCAGAAAATGCAGCACTTCAAAAGCATGTAAAATAGTAGAATGGAGCATGAAGCATAAATTGAAGACTTTCTGATGAATACATGTGAAGCATTCTCATTGGAATAAAAAAACGAAATTTAACCCTTCAATAATGTACATATAACCACATTCAATCATTCTAAATAATGTCATTTCCAATCGGCGGCATTCTACTTGCATTTGCAGACTCATATATTTGAATTTATAAAGCATATCAATTAACTTGAAATTCTTACTATTTTCTTCGTCATCGGCATTGCAATGATTCACAAAATCATCAGGAAAAGACAATCGAGGGTCTGGCTTTATTTTCCATTTCTTCAAGTTCTGGAACTGAAGTTCCTCGGTACACCATGAAAGAAGAAATTGATATATGGTATTAGCAACACAATAGAAATTGAAATGAATGATGTTAAACTTTCATAAAAAAAATAGCATACTTTTGTTGCAACTTCAGGAGCTTGTCCTTTTCTTCCTCTTCTATTTTCGTTTTATAATTCACCCTCTGCATAAAATTCAACAGATAAGTAAGGTCAAAAATAACACCGCAAAAATAGTAAAGCAAGAATAGAAATTATTCAAAGATAGTAAAGTGGAGTAGTTTAAAGAGCATACGTTCTTCCCGTATGTTCGGAGTTGGTTCATTTAGGCTGGCAAAAAGATTTTCAGCCGTTGCAGTAGCAGCGTGAGCAGCCACACAACGTTTTCGCTTAATGATGCCTGGTTGCCAGCCTGGCTGGCCATATGGATGGATGAAAGGGTATTGAACAGCATCATATGCGAAAGATTAATAGGACACTTTTTTCAGAGGGCCATCGAATGGGTAAACTTGTATATCGCGAACTAAATCAGCATCAGTGGATTGTCCATCTTGCCATATAGCAGAGATGTCATCAACTGTTGGAAGGTTATACACTCGTTTGTCTAATCGGGTAGCTGTTTTTAAGAAGATTTTATATTCATTAAGGCATGCAATTTGATGGAGTTGTCTAAAAAATCTTGCATAAGGATTTGATTCTGTAATATTTATTAACAAAGCAATGAGATCCTTGTTTAGCTTTGGATTGTCATGCATTCTTCTGTCAAGTTCAATGCCAGCATCATGAAAATAAAGTTGAAGATTTTTTGGTGTAGAGGAGAATAAGGAATTAATGAAGTGGTGCATCATTCCATTCACGCGGAATACATACACATTTTGTTCATTTCGTTGCATATTGACATCATATTTTACGCCCAAAGTTGAGAAAGAGAAAGAGTTGTTATATGTACGTATATATGTGAGAAAATGATCAAACAAAGCATGTCTGCCTAGGAAAAGCTCTTCAAGAATAGGATGTGTCTGCAATGGATCTAAAGAGAAAGTTCCAAATGCACAACAAAATCCTTTTGACTCACCATTGAAAAGTAACGCACCACATTGATTGCAAATGGTGGGTGCAGGAGGTGCCCAAAGTGAATCCAAAATTATTTTTCTACGTACCTGTGGGGGTTGTGAAGTACATCGTCCACGAGCCCTTCGTAACTGCCTGGTTCTCGATTGTTCACAGCTGGGTTCACATGAAAATAACTAAATTATAAGGACAGAGATATATGACAAGCAAGACAGGGGAGCATAAACAACCAAATGAATGGAGCAAGAAACCATTGCATTATACATTTCGAATAGCCAGCAAATAAACCCATATGCAATAGTGATCAACGCATAAACAGTGCTCACAAACAGATGAGCAGTAATGAAAAGGTGAAGGCAATCAAGAACGATCAAAGTTGGAGACTTGTAGAGGGAAAATGCCACTTCTGAGGGACAACCATTTTCCAAAATAGACAACCATTTAGTTCATTTCCTTAAACAGAGTAGGGGTGAGGAATACTCGACTCGATACTCGATTAGACTATTAAATTTTAAAAATATAAAAATAGAAAAACTGTTAGATACAACTTAAGCTTTATTAAGCCTAACAAACTTATATTTTGCAACATAATAAGTAAAATTGTCCATTAAAATTTAAATTATATACTATCTAGTCTACTTAAATTCGGGCTTGAACTTTAAGTTTTGTTACTGTTCAAGCTTGTAATAACTATTACGAATGAGGTGAAACGAATGTAATTCAGACTCACTTCCTGTGTAATACCCGAGAATTTTCTAACATAAAATAAAACAATAATTAAATAAATAAACAATAAATACAATAAATACCATAAATAAATAAATCCAGCAAATAAAGAAATAAATAAAGATAAGGAAATGAGAAATGAGATTTTTACTTAAAAAGGAATTAAAGGAATTTAATTAAATAAAAGGAATTATTAAAGGTAAATAAATTGTACATCGAAACCCGACACCAATGAACTCGAGAATTCGAGTCCAACATCCAATTAGACCCGAGTAGAAATTTAGAGAGAAAGTAGAAATCCGGAGATACCCCGGAACTCAGAATTCGGGAGCATAGAGGGATAGAAATCCGAAAGAGATGAGGAAAAGCACGACGGATCGCACGACCCGCCCGGACCGAAGTCCAGGCGAAGTCGGCGCGGTGGCCGCGCGGTCAATAGGCATTGGGCGCGCCACGGCCGCGCCACCCCACAGATTTGGTTGTTGCGTGAATCTCTCGCACGGACGCGGATTTTTCGACTTTCGGTTGAACATCTTTCGACTCAAGACCCTTAGGGTCAGATCCTGGACACCCTAGGTCTTAGCTATCTATAAATAAGCTCCCTTGGAAGCCCCGAACACTTTTACAAAACCCTACAACTCTCTACACATTCGAAACCCTAAATCCGGAGTCGTCGGAGGCACGAAACCAAGGCTTGGACTGTTGGACGAAAATTTCAAGATCTCCAGCGTTGTGGTAAGTCCCGATCCAATCCATGTTCAATATATGATTCGAAAACGAATCCTAATCTTCTCCTTTTCCCTTCTACACCTCGAATTGGATCTAGATCGTAGAACCCGACGAACGGAGAGGAGAAACGGTGGATTGAAAGCCACGCCTTCGAAATAGACGATCCCGGACGTTCACAACTCAGTAAGTTAATACTTACATGGTTTTGGGAGTAATTAAAACACGAAACCTAAAAGCTTAATCGAATCCTTCGTAAATCTGTCAACGTATGTTTTTTACCGACGCAACAGTTTTGTCAAATTTTTTCCGAACCTTAAGACGACTTCAAACGAAAAAACTTAAAACATGAAAAACGTTCCCAAGGCTTAGATCTATCTACTGTAAAATTTTCAGAATTTTTAGAGACAATTTGATATGTGAAAACCAACCGAAACCGAACTGCCTGAAATTGGATCTTGAAATTCTTGACAGAACTTAGGTCCGATCTTGATCACGTTTTTGACATAGGTTCCAGACTGATTTAGATCTTTGGCCGAACATGAAAGTTGTAGATAAATGTCTTAATATGGTCTCTGTAAAATTTCATCAAATTTGGAGTTGGTTTGCTATGGTAGATTTCAATATCTCTAAACTGTGGTCTGTAAAATTCGGACAGATTTGTGGTTCTGTGAAAATTAGTATTTTTGACCTATTTCGGTATCTCGGATTGGAAAAGTTAAAACACAAAAGTTGTAGATCTTGACGTTTCTGAGTCAGTCGTGAAATTTCGGAATTTTTGGAATTAAATCTGATTTTAGACGAATTTTAGAGTAAACAGTGGTTTACCGGAAGTCAAATCTTGAAATCTTGTTGAAACATGAAATTAACCTTTAGGGTTGAAATGAGTTGAAACATGATTGTTGAATAAACTAAATTGAAATCAGATTTTTGAAGTTAAATCCCCTTACAAACTTGATAAATTAAAATTTGGGGTGAGTGCTCTGCAGGGTGCCCCCTAACGATTCACTTCGTGCCTTAATGGACGATGGTGACCCCGCGCGCTAAAATTGAGATATGATATTGCCAAAACAGCATGAGATATAGAGCCTACACTCTCGAGAATATCCACATGGGTTTCCCGAGGCTCCGGAGTGGTACTGGGTATGGCTGATACGGTTGTGGCCGCCGGGCTACCAGCTAAACTTGTTGAGATTACGATGCAATCGTGAAATACTTGAAATACTGAATCCGGGATGTAAGGGGAAAATTTAAATTAAATTATATTATATTTGTTGTCCAATTAAATTATTTAAATGCTTATTTAAATTATGGCTTTTATTCTAGATTATATGAAATGTGTTGTTAAAGGAAGCCCTGAACTGAATTATGCAAACTGGATAGTTGATTAAATTAGACTGAATTATTTATGTTATTATCATGTTTTATTTAAATATTAAATTAATGGCTTTTAAACCCTACGATCATGCATGTGTTAACTTACTCAGCAAGTTGTGCTGACCAAACCATTTTTATTTTCTTTTCTTACAGAGTACGTAGAATGAACATGAGCACGTTCATGCATGGGAACTTTACTTTTGGGAAACATTATTTTGTTTCTAAATTCGTACATTAGACTATACTATGAACGGGCCTGTTTAACCCGTGTTTTGGCCATGTCGGCCCTATTTATATTTTCCGCTGCGATACTATACTAAAACAATTATTTCCGCTGCGCTATGATATTATTATTTTCGAATTATATCGTATGGGCTGTTTTGAATGCTTTAAACGTTTTAAATACTGCAATACCTAGCCTTGCATTCCTTTAGTAAGCTCGGAGAAACCGTGTCTTACTAGGGGGATGTGGCGGTGACATCGGTGACCAAAAACCGGGGTGTTACAAGTTGGTATCAGAGCCCGGCTATTTTTAAACCATTATTTTTAAAACCATTATTATTTTTTTAGTACTATTAATATTTTGACTATTATTTTAAATTTTAAAGTATTATTTCCATGGAAAATTTTTATTTTAAAACCCATAGAAAAAAATATATATACTGCATTAAATTATTTTTGGGGGGAATCATTATTTGCATTTGCATATTGCATCTCTTCTATGAACTTAGGATCTTGGCGAATTTGAACTTAGAATCTTGGCGAATTTGAACCTAGAATCTTGGCAAATTTGAACTTAGAATCTTGGCGAAATTGAACTTAGAATCTTGGCGAATATTAACTTAGATCTCTTGCTTGCGCTAGATGGCTAGTCAAGACATGATGCAGTTGATGATCAGGATGATGAGCGTTCATCTTGATTCCCACCAAACCCTAGAGCAAATGAAGTACCGTATGGCTCAATTGGAGGCCAATTTGCACCACATGGGCAACTTGAGAGAGGCAGATCACCACCGCATAAACCAACTCGAACGCCAAGTCCAAACCCTCACTACACAAAACCTAATACTAAAGGAGCACATCGATGCCCATGGGCAAGACTTGAACACTATCTTTGACGATCTACTGCCGCCGAGTTCGGAGGAGGAAGACCCGGAGGAGGATCCTGCTACCCCACCGGAGGACGTCTTGAGACGCTAGAGATTCTATTTTTAGATACTATTTTGCTAGGAAAATATTTCGACCTTTGTACTAAAATTTCTTTTGAGGAAATAAAATGCTCGATTTATTTATAATAAATCGAAAAAAAATATCCGGACAGACCTGTCCGTACGACAAAAAAAAAAAACGAAACAAAACAAACTAAAATAAAACCCCGAGGCGTACGGCGCTTCTTAGTTCGATCGAGCACCACGTGCTAAATTACAAAACACATATACATTTATAGAAATTGCTAAGACAATATGTTAAATTCACAAGTCCTAATCCACCCTATTTGTACCAGAATGGCACCCAGAGGAAGAGGAAGAACTCAACCCGCTCCCCAAACCACCACTGAGACACCCACCGAAACACCTCCTAATGTCACGGAACCGGCCCCACCTGTAAAGGAACAACCCCAAGGTGCGCAGGACGCCCCCGCACCGAACAACGTGGGCGATCGTCTTCGGACGATAGAAGAGGTTTTGATTGCGCTAGGAAACGCGCAAGTCAACCAGGGCCAAGCTGTGGCGGTACCTCCGCCCCAAGCTCGCCCCAACTACCTGGCTATGGTGAATCCCTACCAGCCACCCCACTATGCTGGTGAGGAGGATCCAGCCAAACTGGAAGAATGGATCCAGACTTTCGACAAGCTGCTAGGAGCAGTCAAGTGTCCGGAAGGAGAAAGAGTGCATGTCGCCTCATACTACTTGGGAGGCGAAGCTGACGATTGGTGGCAGGCGACACAAGCCAAACTGACGGAGGATGACGAGCCCTACTCATGGGCTGAAATGATGGAGATGCTCAGGGATCAATTCTATCCCCTAAGTACCAAATCAGCGATGTACGAAGAGTTCCTGTCGCTGAAGCAAGGAGGCCAAACTGTGCAAGAATACTACACGCGTTTCAAGGAGCTGGTGAGATTCGCACCAAGGCTAGTGCCCACTGATGCAGAAAAGGCACAAAAGTTCGAGATGGGATTGAACCTGTCTGTTCGCGAGGTGATCGCGGGGGTACACTACCCCGATTTGCAAGTTGTGTATGACCGCGCCGTGGCGGTAGCTCGTGTGCAGCAACTGAAGAGAAGGGTGAGTGGGGAGTCCAGCAGGGGTCCCCAAGATAAGAGAAACCGGGACTCGAGAAGCGAGAACAACACTGGAAGGAACGAACAGCGGAGAGGGCCGAATAGGCCCCAACAAAACAACAATGGGAGGAGGTTCAACCAGGAAGATCCGGTACCACCCTGCCCAAGATGTGGACGACCCCATCTGGCGAGGGGATGCCCGCAACAGGGTGCCTGCTACCGATGTGGTCGAATAGATCACGTTCGACGGGATTGCCGAACCAGGGTCGAGAACATAACGAGAAGGGACGATTTGGTCACGGGGCAAGAACAGCCTCAATATCAAAACGGGCGGAACGGAAATAACCAGGGGTACAGACCCCCTCAAAATAGGCCGCAGAACCAGAATCAGAACCAACGACCTCCGCCCCCTCAGAATCAAAACCAACAACAAAATCAGCAGCCGAATGCGAACCAGCAGGGCAATCAGGGACGCCCTATGGGGAGGCTTAACGTGGTTAATCAAGCGGACGTGCCTGCTCAAGAAGAAGTGATGGCAGGTACATTTCATGTTTTGAATACGCCCCTTAGAATTCTATTTGATTCTGGAGCTAGTTGCTCAATTATAGCATCAAGAATAGTGCCTGAGTTAGATCTACCTAAGTGCGAGAGAATTAGCTTAGGAATTCAATTGCCTTCTGGAGAAGTAGTATCTTGCTCTAAACGATATAACGGAATTCCTATAGTGATAAAGAACGTAGAATTCTTCGCGAACTTAGTAGAATTTAACTTAAGGGACTTTGACATCATACTGGGGATGGATTGGTTATACCAGTATAAGGCGGTGATCGAACGCCAAAAACAAAAGATCACCTTGTCAAAAAGTAGGGGAAAGAGAGTTATCTTTTACTCTCAGCCCCCTAAGAAGAGTAACAAAATCGTTAGTGCACTCAAACTAAGTAACTTGATGTGTAAGGTGTATGAACTATATGTGTGCTACGTGCACAACCTTGAGGCGGAAGAAAACAAGGTTGATAGCATACCAGTGGTAAGAGAATACCCGGATGTGTTTCCCGAAGACATCCCGGGCATGCCACCTGAGAGGGATCTTGAATTCACGATAGATCTCATTCCGGGCACAGAGCCTGTCTCAAAAGCTCCGTACCGGATGGCACCACTGGAAATGAAGGAGTTAAAAGACCAACTCGAGGAGCTGTTAGGAAAAGGATACATAAGGCCGAGTACTTTCCCCTGGGGAGCACCGATTTTATTCGTTAAGAAGAAAGACGAAGGACTACGTCTTTGCATAGATTACCGAGGACTAAACCAAGTGACCATCAAAAATAAATACCCTCTGCCAAGAATAGAGGATCTATTTGATCAACTGAAGGGAGCTTCAGTATTCTCGAAGATCGACTTACGATCTGGGTATCACCAGTTGAGAATTGCCAAGAAAGACATTCCGAAGACGGCGTTTCGAACTCGATATGGTCACTACGAGTTCACGGTGTTATCCTTTGGGTTAACAAATGCTCCGGCAATGTTCATGAACCTCATGAACAATGTATTTCGAGAGCTGCTAGATCAGTGCGTAGTGGTGTTCATCGATGACATCCTGATCTACTCGAAAATCGAGGAGGAGCATGCCCAGCACTTGCACCAAGTGTTAGGGACCTTGCGAAAGAATCAGCTATACGGAAAATTGTCCAAATGCGATTTTTGGTTGAAGGAGGTAGCATTTCTTGGACATATAGTATCCGCTGATGGAGTTTCAGTGGATCCGGCAAAAGTCTCTGCCGTAACTGAGTGGGCAACTCCCAAGAGCCAAACTGAGATAAGAACTTTCCTTGGCTTAGCCGGTTACTATAGACGGTTCGTGAAGGATTTTTCTAAAATCGCACGACCTTTGACCCAAGGGAGTAAATTACGTGTGGACAGAGGCTTGTGAGACTGCGTTTCAAGAGCTGAAGAAACGACTCACAACCACACCCGTATTAACACTACCATCAGAGAATGGTGACTTCGAAGTTTACAGCGATGCTTCGAAGGAAGGTTTAGGTTGCGTTTTGATGCAAGACTCGAGAGTCGTAGCGTATGCATCACGCCAACTGAAACCTCACGAGGAGAATTATCCGACACATGACATGGAGTTGGCAGGGGTCGTTTTCGCTCTAAAGATATGGAGGCATTAAAAAAAAAAGAAAACAAATGAGGCCAAATGAGCCAAGTTCGGACAAATGAGATATAGGGGGCGGGTGGGTAATCGAACCCCCAACCTTTAGGTTAGGAGTAAGAGGCCAAATGAGCCAAGTTCTCGTCCCCTTTTATGAACTTTGCTAATATATAGTACTTCTATACTATTTTCATTAATATTTGTTAAATTAACAATTAAAAAAACTAAAAAATGAATAAATGCAATACACATAAAATAAAATATTCTCTTTATATTAAAAATTTTAAACAATTTATTACGTGATAACTATTAATTAAAATATTTTATATATTTTTATTTATGTGGATTGAATATATTTTATTCAATATAGTATACACAAATATTTATAATAGAATTTGAATTATTATTATTATTTAGTAAATTTATAAATAATATTATTTGTTAGAAATAAATAACTTTGGAATTAGTTAAACGAATTTTGGATTATTAATTGGATTGTGGGGTTTTTGAAAATAAACAAATCTCTAAAAATTGCACATTGGCTCAATATGAATAGTTTCTGCTAAAAAAAATAGACCGGTAGATCTAAAATGAAAATAATTATCTAATTGAACCTCAAGTGGAAATTTTCCAAATATGAAACCAAAATTGGGTAGTTCAAGTGGAGCATAGTGAGTAGTAGTAACACAATAAAGTTATAAAACTTAAATAAATTATAAAGGATCAACGATAAATTCAATGCCGGTTAGGGGCTGTGCAAACAGCCCCATTGCACAGGGCCCCAAAATTTGTTAAAAAAAATTATGTATTTTCTTTATTTTTTATGTATTTTTTAATATTTTTATTTTTTATATTAATTCTTTTGCAAAAATTTAAATTTAAGATTTTTTGTGTATTTTTTACATTTTGTAAAGAAATACTTAGATCGTTGATCATTTTGGCATATAGGCCGTATATTTTTTTGGGTGCAAAACATAAAAATAAATAAAAAATATTTTTTATTTAAATTTTTTATTATAGTGTTATGTTTAATAAATAATTTTTTTTAATATTATGAGGGGCCTTATTCTTATTATAGAATAGGGCCATCGAAAATGATTAGACGGCCTGGATAAATTAAATACACTTGCATCCTATCTCATTTTGCACCATTCATTTTCATCATTTTATATTCTTCATTTTGTTCATCAACACAATTTTCCTCTTCAATTTCTTTTATTCTTGTTTATATTTTGGTCCGACATACATTTTATATTCTTTAATTTATTTCTTGTCGTACTATTATAAATTTTTTTTATTTTACAAGTTACGGTATCGTTATTATCTATTTTGATTACGGGGTATCATTATTGTTCCATTAGTAAACACTGTACTAAAAAAAATTTAAAAAAATTGTCGACTAAATCTTTTGCATCTTCAAATTATGAGACAACAGATTTAAATTGTTGGCTTTGACTCTAGCCCTCGGTCAAACCAAAATCCAGGAACTGCCCCAACTTAATTAGTACTTCATCCGTTCTTGTTTAATTGCACAATTTGCATAATAATCACTATTCATTGAGTAGTTTTGATCATTTTTTAAAATATAGTTATAAAAGAAAAAATATATTCAAGTGAGATCTTGTTAAATTCGTCAAATCACGTAATTTTTTAATATCTGTTGAATCAAAAAAATAAGAAACAAAACACAAAAAAATTACGTGGTTCGATCAAGATGATCTACATCCACGGGAGCTTCAATCAATCCACTAAACACAAGAACAAATTATTACAAGCAGATCATCACTCAAGAACATTCAATGTTCTGTCACAAAAGTAATCTCACAACAATTCTTGTGTAAAACCCCCTCTCAAAAGCTAAAAACAAATCAGCAAGAATTCTCTCTAGTCCTCTCAAAACTGATGAGCTATATATATCCAACTCCTCAAAATACAGCTGATCAAAATAGAGAAACTGACTTCCAGCTACTAACAAAAATAACTGTTGTCAGTTGGGGCTTTTAAGACACATATGCAGATATTTTTAACAATTCTCCACCTTATCTGCAATGTGTATTAAACTGAAATCATCAAGCATCAACATTGTTTGTACTAGAGGTGCATGCATGAGATCCAACTGAAATCAACTCCAAACAATGCTTGAACTTAACTAAGGATAAGGGCTTTGTCAACATGTCTGTTGCATTCTCTTCAGTGGAGATCTTCTCCACACTCACTACACCTTTATTCACCTCATCCCTCAGAAAATGATGTCTAACATCAATGTGTTTTGATCTCTCATGAAACACTTGATGCTTTGCCAAACATAGGGCACTTTGGCTGTCACAAAATATATTGACACAACCCTGACTAACTCCTAGCTCAGAAATAATTACCTCCTTAACAGCTTCTGTCAAGGCCATATACTCAGCTTCAGTGGTTGATAATGTTACAACAGATTGTAGCATAGACTTCAGCTTATAGCAGCACCGAACACGGTAAAAACATAACCAGTTTGTGACTTCCTATTGTCAAGATTTGCAGCATAGTCTGAGTCCACAAAACCTTTCAGAAAATTACTTTCATTTGATGCCATTCTACTGAACTTAATCCCAACATCCACATATCCTCTAAGGTACCTGAGTAACCACTTCAATGCTTCCCAATGGACCTTTCCTGGATCAGCCATAAACCTGCTTATAACACTCACAGCATACGCAATGTCAGACCTAGTGCATATCATCAAGTACATAATACTCCCAAGAGCACTAGCATAAGGAACCTTTTCCATATAATTCATTTCCACTTCATCAGCAGGTTTATGGGACTCAGACAACTTAAATTGTTGTCCCAAGGGTGTGGATACACTTTTAGATAGATGTATGTTGAATCTCTTCAACACTTGTTGAGCATAGGTTTCCTGGTGCAGCCACAGATAACCACTATTGTTGTCTCTGATTATTTCCATGCCTAGAATCCTTTTAGCACTTCCAAGGAATTTCATCTCAAACCTTTCTTGTAGTTGAAACTTAACCTGTTGTATCTCTTCAAGGGACTTGCTCGCTAACAATATATCATCTACATATATCAGCAAATACATGGCAGCATGCTTTCCCTTATTTTTCAAATAGACACAATCATCATATGAGCTTTTTTTTTCAAAACCAATTTCTGTCATATACTCATCAAACTTCAAATACCATTGTCTAGGACTTTACTTTAAACCATATAAGAATTTTTTTCAAAAAACAAACCTTACCTTGCAGGTTGTGGTTGTGGTCTACAAGTCCTTATGGCAGCTCCATGTAAATGGATTCATTAAGATCTCCATGTAAAAATGTTGTCTTCACATCAAGTTGCTCCAATTCCATGTCAAATTGAGCAACCATAGCCAAAACAATTCTGGTGGAGGCATGCTTCACCACAGGGGAGTATTTCATGGAAATCAATTCCATCTCTTTGAGTGAAACCTCTAGCCACCAATCTGGCTTTAAATCTAATGTATTCACCTTTCTCAGAAATCTCAGATTTCTTCTTAAACAACCACTTGCAACTGACTGTCTTTTGATCTGGAGGTTTATCAACAACAATCCAAGTTTGATTCTTTTCAAGTGAATCAAGTTCTTCTTGCATAGCTATTTTCCATTCCTTGCTCTCTGGACATTGAATGGCTTCCTCATAAGATGTTGGTTCTGCTACATTAATTTCCTCAGCGTATATACTGCATAATGAACCTCATCTGCCTCTCCATATCTCACAGGTGGCCTAATTATCCTTCTTACTCTGTCCCATCCAAGTTGATAATCATCTAAAACATGCCGATTTTCTGAGATTGTCTTCTCTGCAACCTGAGGATCTGCTGTTATAACTATGTGTCTGTCATCACTCTGCTCCACCTTATCCTGTGTACCATTATCAACATTAAACTCTGGACAAGGGACTCTAAACAAATTCTGCTGCAATGGCATAACATCCTCATCAAATATGACATCTCTACTAATGATGAACCGTTGTTTACCAGATTCATAACACCATAGTCTATACCCCTTTACTTCTTTTGGGTACCCTAGCATGATATATCTTAAAGCTCTAGGCTGCAACTTGTTTTGTTTGATATGAACATAAGCCATGTAACCGAATACTCTAAGATGTGAATATGTACTGGTGGATCCATGCCAAACTTCATCTGGTACTTTAAAATCAATTGCCGCAGAAGGTGATTTGTTGATGAGATAAGCTGCTGTCATAGCTGCTTCACCCCAAAACCTTTTAGGCAAACCTGCTCCCAACAACATACACCTTATTCTCTCAAGGATGGTTCTATTCATCCTTTCAGCCACCCCATTTTGTTGAGGATTACCTGGGACAGATAGGTGTCTCTTAATGCCTTTGCTCTTGCAAAAATCAATAAACTCCTTGGACAGGAACTCCAAACCATTGTCAATTCTTAGACACTTCAAGGTAGTGCCCCTTTCCAACTCCACTTCTTTGCACCAATTTTGAAAACTGGTGAATGTTTCATCCTTGCTCTTAAGAATGAAAATCCATAATTTCCTGGAGAAATCATCAATAATGCTCAAGAAATATTTTCCACCTCCATTAGTTCCAGTCCTTGTTGGACCCCAAAGATCAGCATGACAGTAATCTAACGGTGCTTTGGATGTGTGTCTACCCACTGGAAACTTTGCTTTTGGCTCTTCCCAAGTATACATTCTTCACAGGTCTGTATGTCTGTTATATCTGTTGTGCCAACACCAGGCAACACACCTTTCTTTATCAGCTCTAGCATCCCTTTCTGTCCAACATGAGCCAACCTCTTGTGCCACTTTTCAGCATCATACTTCATTGTAATATCAACATTTCCAACAATAGTTTCAGCAACTAAATGATAAAGACTATTTCTCCTAACACCTTTAAGAATAATCTGAGATCCCCTCTTAACATGCAAAAATCCATCTCTAGACTCAAATTGATATCCCTTTGCTTCTAACATACCAAGTGATATCAGATTCGTTTGAGTTGAGGGATATACCTTACTCCAGTGATGATTTTAATGGAGTTATCATGCAGCTTCAATCGAATATTTCCAATACCCTTGATGATGCATTTTTTATTGTTCCCAAGCATCACAATCCCTTGATCTTGAAGCTCCAAATCTGTGAACCAATCCTTGTAAGGGCACATGTGAAAACTGCATCCAGAATCCATAATCCAAGCATTTTGGATTGATGTTCCAGTAACATTTAACATCTCAGCTTCACAATACTCAACACAGTCAACTGTTTCTAGAGGTTTTGTTGGTCCTTTTGCCTGATTCTTCTTCTTGAGAATGAAGCAATGCTTCATAAGATGACCGGGCTTCTTGCAGTAGTGACATGTCCTGGTTTCCTTTTCCTTCTCCTTTTGTACAGGGGCATCTTTTCCCCTTGACTGATTTTGCTTTCTGGAAGGATTTTTCCATTTTTTCTTGAACTTCTTGATCATCAATCCCTCATTTGATTGATCTGGTTTTCCCTCAGGCTTACCTTCATTTCTCTTCTGCAATTTTTTAGCCCTCAAAGCAGACTCCACCTCTTCTAATGTGATGGTGGACTCCCTTCCAAACAGCATAGCATCCTTAAGATGCTCATAAGACTTTGGCAATGCATTTAACAGGATGATTGCCTTGTCTTCATCAACTAATTTCACATCAATATCTTCAAGGTCATTCAGGGCTTTATTAAACTCATCAAGCTGCTCTTCAACCCCCTTTTCTTCTGTAAATTTGGTGGAATACAACCTTTGCTTCATATACAATCTATTTGCAAAGGATTTTGACATGTATAGTGACTCCAATTTCATCCAAACTCCAGCTGCAGAGGATTCTCTGGCAACTTCTCGAAGAACCTTATAAGTAAGGCTTAAGATCAACAATGAATGGGCTTTGTCCAGAATTTCCTCCTTCTTTGATTGAGTCATTGTGTCTGGCAGCTTCTCTGCGCCCTTGAAAGCTTCTACAACTCCATGTTGCACCAGCAAGGCCCTCATCTTTATTCTCCATAGGCCAAAGTCATTTTTCCCAGAAAATTTCTCAATCTCCAATCTCGATCCCATCAAGAAAGTATGTTGTCAAGCCTTGGTTGTTTCCCACAGACGGCGCCACTTGTTGAATAAAAAAAAATAAGAAAACAAAACACACAAGAATTATGTGGTTCGATCAAGATGATCTACATCCACGGGAGCTTTAATCAATCCACTAAACACAAGAACAAATGATTACAAGCAGATCATCACTCAAGAACATTCAATGTTTTGTCACAAAAGTAATCTCACAACAATTCTTGTGTAAAACCCCCTCAAAAGCTAAAAACAAATCAGCAAGAATTCACTCTAGTACTCTCAAAACTGATGAGCTATATATATCCAACTCCTCCTCAAAATACAGCTGATCAAAATAGAGAAACTGACTTCCAACTGCTAATAAAAATAACAGTTGGGGCTTTTAAGACACATATGCAGATATCTTTAACAATATCAAAAAAAATTTAATTTTACTTATATATATATAGTATGAATTATTACTCATTAAAAATATTTATTAAATTGCGTGAAATGCAGAAATTGCTTAAGAGTAAGTATGAATAAATCTTCAGTCACATACTCCACCCACACATCAAGTAGTCAAGTAGTAGTAATAAATAGGGATGAATATACAATACTTGGGCCCAAATTAAACATCTTGTGTCAGTGTGTGCTTTGTGGCTTCGGTTTTTCTAGGCTTTGGACCTCAAGATTATTGGCCCCTTTTTTTTTGTGTTTTTATTCAGATTTATTGTACAGTACCACTACAGTTGTACTTCCATTTATAATAGTATTACAAACCTTGTTGCATTATTGCATTTGCATACTGTATTATTTTAATTTTAATGCTCCTAGAACGTTGACCACCCAATTATTCATACCCTGTTCTTCTTCCCTGATCGAGGAAAGACAGGCAGCAACTGGGATTTGGGATGAAGATAACCTGGATGTGCCTTGTAACTTCGGTTGGTCTGAACATCCTGTTTGTGATAAACATAAAGCAGTATGGGCGGGAGAATAATGGGCGTGAGAGTGAGCTGAGCTGGAGCAGAAAAGCTGCAGAAGAAGCAGAAGCAGTGGCTGCAATAAACTGCAATGGCCATGGAAGAGCATACTTGGATGGAGGAGGGCTTTGTGAGTGCAACCAGTGCTATGAAGGCCCTCACTGTTCCTTCTTCAATTACTCCTCTCAATGTCTTGCTGATTCTGATAGGTCATCTTCCTCTCCATCTTTCCCTTATTCATTACATTCTCTTCTTCTTTCTCATCACTTTCCACAATATAGAGTATTTTATTGTATTTGGTATGCTGAGATTTGGCTATGTTGATTGGTCTGATTAATCAGGACATTATTGCTTTCAAATTTTCTTAATTAGGATTAGATCAATTTTGTAGGGTTTAGACCATTATTATTGTAGAATATGGACATATGGATGGTAGTTGGCAGTCGGTTCTATATATGAATAGATGATTACTGGGTTCAGGGTTTTTGAATTAGGAACTTATTGAGTTTATAATACTTAATTGTCAATTAGTGGTGAGAGGGTGAAGAATGCCATGATGATGTTTAGTGAATGTGATTATGTAAATAAGGGGAGACATGTACACATGTAATATGTCAGTACATGTGGAGTTGCTTTTACACTTAAACGAAGAAAAAAGAAGTGAAACATTACTGGGTAATAATAGTGCAGTGGGGATCCATTGTTCTTGGAGCCTTTCTGGATGCAAAATGCAGAGAGCAGTGGTGTCCTCATACCAGGATGGCACAGAATGAGCTACCTTTTTCAGGACAAATCCTTCATGTCAACTGAGCTCGAAACACACGTTCGAAGAATCCATTCCATAGCCAAGAACGCCATCACCCAAGATAAGTACATGGTTTTCGGGACAGGATCCACTCAGCTCATCTCGGCTGCAGTTTTCGCCCTTTCCAGCAACAATAATTTGTCCTCACCTACTGCCGTTGTGGCTAAAGTCCCTTACTATCCGGTACTACTCGTCGTTGTCCCAAAACTCTCAAAGCCTTCTTAATCAACTGATGAGAAAGTTGGCAAAGAAAAATAAACTTAAATTTTCGCCTGCAGCTTTACCAGGTCCAGACGGATTACTTTGAAACAGCGCGGTTTGAGTTCCAGGGCGATGCCTTGTTGATGAAAAATGCCACGAGGGATGGAACCCAAGTTATTGAGATCGTAACTTCACCGAACAATCCGGATGCACAGTTGAGGAAAGCGGTCTTAAAGGGACATAACGTGAGGGCTGTGTACGATCGCGCCTACTATTGGCCTCATTACACAGCGATTCGAGCACCAGCTGATGAAGATCTGATGATTTTCACAGCTTCTAAGCTCACTGGCCATGCTGGTAGCCGTTTTGGGTAAATGATCGCGTATTCATTCATTATATTAGTCAGTCATATATGTGGCTATTGAATCTTACATAAAAATACATTCTTGGATCAGATGGGCATTGGTGAGGGACAAGAAAGTGTACATGAGCATGTTGGAGTACATCACGGTGGCAGAGATGGGCACATCCAAGGAAACTCAACTCAGAGTCCTGCAGCTCCTTAAATCAGCGCTTCAGAGGGACGGCGGAAGACAGATTTTTCAGTTTGGATACGACACAATGAGGGATCGTTGGGAGAGACTGAACAAGATCATGTCGTTGTCAAAGCGCTTCACACTCCAAGAAATCCCTAATCAGTTCTGCACCTTCTTTGAGCAAGTCAGGGAACCATCCCCAGGTGATCAGGTGTCCCCTGCCTCTCGACTTTCTTCGTTTACCTAAATTTGTGATTAAAGTCTGTGTGATCTCGATGAATGACACAGCGTACGCGTGGGTGAAATGCGAGAGGGAAGAAGACATCGACTGCAAAGAAGCCCTCCGGGCAGCAAACATCATAGGGCGTGAAGGAAGCTTCTTTGGAACTGAGAGTCGTTATGTACGCCTGAGTCTTCTCAAGAGCCAGGACGACTTCAACTTGCTTCTGCGTCGGTTGGCAGAACTTGTTGCCGAGGAAAATGGTGCACAAATCATGTAATCTAAAAAGCTTAGAAGAAGATAATAAACCATTGAGTTGAGGCCATTCACAACAAAGTGAATAGTTACTTTCTTGGTGGTGTTGGACTACTTTCTGAATTTCTTAGACATTCTAAGATCATATATAAACTCTGTATACTTTGAACGCATGAATTTCCATCACAACATATATATAAATATCTGCACTTTAGAACCACAAACATCTTGAACAAAATCTGTTCTTATAAACATAATTCAGCTACAAAAAAAACTTTGAAAACAACGACCATCAAGGTGTTGGTTGCTAAAGGCGTCTGGTTTTCAATTTTTTGGGTTTCTGAAGACTTTGGGAGTTTATAGAATTAATTTCTGGGATAGGAATAGAAATAGCATAGTGTTGTCCAATGTCCACTACAAAAAAAGTGTAGTTTAGGAATGGAAAATTTTTCGTTGCAAATTAATAAAATTTCTATACAAAATGCTTTATTTTTGTTATTATGGCGGAAGAAAACTTTTCTATGGCAAAAATTAAATTTTCTGGCCCACTAGTTTTTGCGACCAAAAAATTCCATCGGAAAATGCACTATTTTTCACCATCTACTCCCAACTCCAAACTCTAAACCTTAATTATTTTTCAAAACATATCCCACATAACACAAACACCTACAAGCGAGGAAGCGACTCGCGGCCTTATTTGTTTTTCTCTCTTATTTGATATGGCGATCCGATCATGATATAATACTATAATACTCCCTCAGTTTCAAAATAGTTAAAACGTTTGGAAATTTAATACTATTCACACACGCACTTTAACTTAAAGTTTTATCATAGTTATACAAGTTAAAATATAGCCAAGTGGGATCTTGTTAGATTCGTCTCGTCGAGTAGTTTTTAAATCTCGAACTTTTAGAATTTTTACTTGTACCGAAATTGAGTTATTAATAATTTAAAATGTGTATTGAACTGCGTGCATTGTGGGTCCGTTACAATTTTTTTAAAACGGAGGGAGTATATCCTAAGTTTATTTAAAATGTCATCTTAAAAGTCTTCAATCTTGTATATAAAACAAATGATAAATGAAAGATTTTGAATATATTTTTATTTACACCCGCCTGCAAGTATAAACAAATAGAGTAACCAGAAGCCAGATTACCTCACCTCATCAATGAATTTATTAAGCTTTACTACATAAGACTTTGAACCAATTTATATCATTTTGGATATGCCTTTTAGGCTCATTTGGTCTGAATATGATTTTGGTTATTAGAAATCAGTGTGAAAGGGAGAGCAACCAAAAGAAAAGAATATTAGTGAGCTCAGCTGGAGCAGAAAAGCTGCAGAAGCAGTGGCTGTAATAAAACTGCAATGGGCATGGAAGAGCAGCATACTTGGATGGAGGAGTGCAACCAGTGCTATCAAGGCCCTCACTGTTCCTTCTTCTTCTTCAATTACTCCTCTCAATGTCTTGCTGGTGCTGATGGGTCATCTTTCTCTCTTATTTCCCCTTCAATTCATTCTTTTTCCCTTTCTTGCCAATTTAAATTGCTTTTAGATTGTAAATAGTAGTAGTAGATTATTATCCATGCTATAGTCAATTAGTAGGCTAGCTAGATATGCATGTGTTTATTGATCAAGTTTTTATTCAGGGTATTTTTAGGCTTAGCTAGATCTATTCTCTCTCAGGGTTTAGATCATAATTAGTTTGAACTCTTTTCTTGTTGCAACATTTGGGATTTTGCTACTGTTTACAAACACTTTGACTTAAAGTTTTATCATAGTTATACAAATTAAAAAATATATATATATAACCAAGTGGAATCTTGTTAGATTCGTCTCATAGTATAGTTTTTAAATATCCAACTTTTAATTTGAGTTTGAAACTTAGGTTGTCTTGCATATTCTTATAGTCATATACCTTTATCTTTTCCATTGATACAAAATGACACATTGTAATATATACACACGACGACCCATCCATGTACAATAGCTTATGAGCCTTAATCTTAGCTTGCCAAACTAGCTAGACAATCCTCTAGAGACAAAAGTAGCATATATAGAGAGGAGACATGCATTGTGTAGTGTGTAGTGTGTAGTTGCTTTTACTCTTAACCGAAGAAAGAAGTCAGACATTGTATTGGGTTAATAATAATGCAGTGGGGATCCAATGTTCTTGGAGCCTTTCTGGATGCAAAACAAAGAGAGCAGTGCTGTCCTTATACCAGGAAGGATGACATAGAATGAGCTACCTATTCCCAGAAAAATCCTTCATGTCGAATGAGCTCGAAGCTTATGTTCGAAGATTCCATTCGATAGCCAAGAACGCCGTCACACAAGATAAGTACATAGTTTTCGGGACAGGATCTACTCAGCTCGTTTCAGCAGCAGTTTTCGCCCTTTCCAGGAACCATAATGTCTCCTCTCCTACATCCGTCATGGCTACAGTCCCTTACTATCATGTAATTGGTTGTCGCCACAAAACGATCAAAATTTCGTTCACTAGAAATAAATCTTAATTCAACAGATGAGAAAGTTAGGACTAAAAAACTAAAACTTTCGCCTGCAGCATTACCAGGCACAAACGGACTACTTTGAAACAGCACGGTTTGTGTTCCGGGGCGATGCCTTGCTGATGAAAAATGCCTCGAGGGATGGAAGGCAAGTGATCGTGTCTGTAACTTCACCAAACAATCCGGATGCGCAGTTGAGGAAAGCGGTCCTAAAGGGGCGTAACGTGTTGGCTGTTTATGATCGCGCCTGCTATTGGCCTCATTATACTGCAATTCAAGCTCCAGCTGATGAAGATCTGATGCTTTTTACAGCTTCTAAACTCACTGGCCATGCTGGTAGCCGTTTTGGGTAAATGATCGCGTATTCATTCATCATATAGTCAGTCATGTGTCCATTGAATCTTACATGAAAATACATTCTTGGATCAGATGGGCATTGGTGAGGGACAAGAAAGTGTACATGAGCATGTTGGAGTACATCACGGTGGCAGAGATGGGCACATCCAAGGAAACTCAACTCAAGAGTCCTGCAGCTCCTTAAATCGGCTATCCAGGGGAATGGCAAACAGATTTTTCAGTTTGGATACGAAACAATGAGGGATCGTTGGGAGAGACTGAACAAGATCATGTCGTTGTCCAAGCGTTTCACCCTCCAAAAAACTCCCTCCTCAGTTCTGCACCTACTTCGAGCAAGTCAGGGATCCATCTCCAGGTGTGGTTTCCCTGCCTATCTTTCTTCCTCCCACCTTATCATTCTCTATAAAATTTGAGATTAAAGTCCTGTATTCTGAAATAATGACACAGCATACGCGTGGGTGAAATGCGAGAGGGAAGAAGACATCGACTGCAATGAAGCCCTCAAAGCGGGAAACATCATAGGGCGTGAAGGAAGCTTCTTTGGAGCTGAGAGTCGTTATGTACGCCTGAGCCTTCTCAAGAGCCAGGACGACTTCAACTTGCTGCTGCGTCGGTTAACAGAACTCGTTTCCGAGGAAAACGGTGCACAAATCATCTGTAGCTTCGAAGATAATAGTAATCCATTGAGTTCAGGCCACTAACAACAAAAGCATTGTTCTTGGTGTTACCTTGTGTAATTTCAAAGACATTAAAGAATCATAAAATCTATCTGTATCAATCAATTAGTTGATACTTGTAGATATGAATTTCAAGCACACTCTTTGTGAACTTTGCAACTATGCAATCCACAGATCATTCGGCATAGATTGTCAATGCTAATTAATTAGCATGGACGGACAATCTAGAAAGGTATCATCCCAAAGTCCCTTTAAAGACTTTCTCGAAATTAAACACTCGAGAGTTACTTACCCTTCCTATCTTCAGAAAACTACAAATCAAGAATCGAAGGCCAAAAGTTGAACCCACTTTCCTCCTCTCTTGATCTTCAAAGAGGACAAAATTTGTGTAGTGGGTGTTATTTGGAAGTGCAAGTGTTGCAAAAGGATCACAAGTCGCATAAGAGGAATGTCTTTACCATGTTTTTCCTACAAGGAATGAAAAGGCAAGAACAAGTGAATCAAATAAAAGACAAAAAGCGTCCATCTGGAGATTAGCTTAGGCCAGGGTTGGTCGTTTGTAAGCCTTTACCACCCATGAGGTAAAGGGTACTCAAGTGTATACTAATATTCCAACAACCAATCCATTTCTAAACTAATTAAATAGTTCTGAATTTGTATCCAAAAATGCAAAATTGTAGTACTCGATGTCCCATGAAAGTGCGTTGATTGACTTTTTTTATATTTTTTATTATTTAAGTTTGACTTAGTTTTATTGCAAGAATTAGATTCAACTAATAAACATAATTTTAAAATATATATGTTATATAAGTTTTACTTTTTGTTGGGACTAGCTGATGAAGCCGGTCAAAATCAGGAAAAGAAAGGAACTCGGTATAATCCCAAAGTCCCTTTATATTAGAATCTATATTTATATAATTTTTACTTTTATAGATATATATTAACCGCTAAACAAATATATATTAAACTAGAGTTGACTGGTTTTTAAAACCGACAATTCTGATTTTTTGAACTAGAACCCGCTATATTACAAGTTCGAACAGTAGAGGTTCAAAATTCCGATTAACCGCTCTAGAGGTGATGAAAACTCGACTCAAAACTCGATTAAAACTCGAATAAATTATTAAATTTAAAAAATAAAAAGTATTAGACACAATTTAAACTTTATCAAACCTAACGAACTTATATTTTACAGTTGTTGACCCAATAAATAAATTGGGTCCGCGTAAATTGTTATCACTAAAATAATGTATCCCAAATTCAGAAGGTTTTTGGACCTAAAATAATAATATTAAGCTACCTGAATGTCTGTTGGGTGCTAAACCCATTCCTCTTGGGTTCCTAGACGTCGTCGTAGCCTTAGATCTTTCAGAGGCCATCAGGGGCCTCCCAGAGGCCATCATGGCCTCTAAGGCTTCCTAGAGGTCGCCACGGCCTTTAAGCTTCCCAGAGGCCGTCCTAGGCCTCTTAGACCATCTCCATCCATGACCATATCACACATTAGGATCAACCTCCATGTCACCATTTAATTAAAAAAATTAAAAAGTTAAAAAAAAAAAAAAAAAGGAATGAGCAAGGTCGACCATATTATAAATCCAACCACTTGGTCCCTTGTGGTCTCATCTTCCTTGACCAATGGGATGGGGACATTGTCTCATTCCCATTGGGCAACTAAATTTTTTAAAAACTTCTATTAAAATCATTATATTTTTCATGTTTTAAAATAAAAATAAATAAAAAAATATACAAAATTTTATAATTTTTCATTCTCTACAAATAGAGACCACTCTTGCTAAATTTTTATTAAATACAAAATATATCAATCTTGATATATTTAACGAATTTTAAAATTTATATAAAATAAAAATAAAAAAAAGTATATTAATACTTTAGATTTTTTATTCTTTATAAATAAGATAAATATTTTATATTTTTGATATATTAATTTTTTATATCTCTATATAATTTTAAATATATAAATTAAAGGGCAAATTATAGTTAAAGGCCCACACCTCAAAATACTTCATGTATAAGACAAGTGTACTAAATACATAATGTATAACAACCTATATACTAAATACATTCAAATTCAGTCACCATGGAAATAAACTAAATCAATATTCAAAATCAGTTACGAAAATACCAAAATACCCCCCCTTTTGAACTTGATTGTGACATGCTGATGGTGACGGGTGGAGAGATGCAAGGCAACCATTAAGTTTCCTAGGCACAATCGAACACACGTTTTTTTTGAAAATCCTCTCTTCCCCGTCGGATTGAAGAAACGGAGGCACCATTGGCGAGCTGGGCGAAGCTTCCTCCGGAAGCTACAACCGGCGGGAAGGTTGGGGAAGCATCGGGCGAGCTCCGTTCGTAGAGCTGACGGAAGAAAATCTCAGTTTCGGTTCCAGATTTTAGGGTCCTCGTTTTTAGATTTTAGGGTTCTTCACCTCCATTTTTAGGGTTTTCGAAACTCCTCCACTTTTTTAGGGTTTTAAGTACAAGAAATTGCGAGGAAGATGGACGGTAGTGAGGAGCAATCGCGCGGACAAGAGGTTATGCTATTTTGTCACTTCAACTCCGAAGTTCACCTTGTGAGGATTAGGGACGGCGATGGTCTCGCCGATTTGTATGCCAAGGTGACGGAAAAATGGCGAGAGGTATGTCCAACCACGCACACACTCCATTACGACGATCCTGATGGGGGATACACGATGGAGATCATGAACGACGGCGACGTGTCAAGGATGGGCAGCTTGAATCGGGCAAAGGGGCAGGCGATCGGGAAGATGAATGTGATGAACCGAGCAGAAAGAAGCACAATACTGTGAGTGTAGTGTTAAAATGTGTTTGAACGTCGCTGCTTGTTGCATTGAATTTTCGTATAACTGGTATGATAGATAACACTTTTGGTATTCATCAAGCGAAACACACGTATTACGCATGTGGGGATGCGTGAGAGCGTGCGAATGTTGTTTCTTTTTATTCTTCCGCTTGTTTGTGATGGTATCTATTGGCAATTAGAATTTTTCATATTGACTCAGTACGATCAGGATTCGCGTACATTTAAAAAGCTTGGTAACCTAATAGTTGCTTGTTTTCAAATAATTGGTATTAGTCTTTGGTTATAACGGTATTATTCCTTCACTAAGTAGGTATACGCTATGAACAGTACTGTTGTTGTTTGAACATTGAACATGTACTTCAGGGAGGAAATAGCGACACAGGATGACTGCGACGACAGTGACCTTGACGACGAGGAAGATCAAAGACTCATATGGGCCAATGCAATAAAAGGCAAAGGTCAGAAGTTCAGGAATCAGGATCATTTTCGAAAGGTGGTGGCAAACCACTGCATTGCACTTCGGCGTGGATTTTACTTCGTGCACAACAACAAAACAAAAGTCCAAGTAAATTGCAGCATGGAGGGTTGTGGGTGGCGCATATATGCAGCGCTCCACAAGTCCGACGACTCGTTTGCAATACGCACATGCATGTTGACTCACGGATGCGGGGTGAATAATCTACAATCGAGGACTCACCCAAACGCCAATGCAACATGGGTGTCATCCTTCATAAAGGACAAATTGCGTCGGAACGCGAATTACACGCCGAACATGGCTATTGATGCTATTAAAGCTGCATTCAAAATCGACATTACCTACCGCACGGCATGGAGTGCAAAGGAGATTGCTTTGAAGGAGCTACATGGGGCAGATGCTGAATCCTTTGACAAGGTGCGAGTATTCTGCAACCGCTTGAAAGCATCGAACCCCGGCAGCGTGGCTGATCTAGAGGTGTGTACGGATTCCAATAAGTTCAGGAGGGTGTTCATTGCTATTGCAGCTTGTGTTGAAGGATTCAAGGCTGGCTGTCGTCCACTTATTCAGCTTGATGGGACCCATATAAAGTCAAAGTGGAAAGGCGTAATACTTGCAGCTGTTGGTGCAGACGCAAATGGTGGGTTTTTAACCATCGCATTTGCAGGTATGTAGCTTTCACGGAACTGTTGCTTTGGAGCAAGGTTATATTGTATTCTGCGTCTAGATTTTGTTGTTCGGATTTTTACGTATTGGTGTTTAACTATATACGGTATTGGTGTTCAGTTGTCGATCAAGAGACGGATGAAAATTGGGAGTGGTTTTGTCAGAAGTTTAGGGCCGTCCTTGACCCACCGAATGAACAGGATTGGAGCGAGTACACTTTTTTCAGTGATCGTCACTCGGGTTTGATGAAAGCCATTCCGACCGTCTTCAATGGGAGTCATCATGGTGTATGCCTTCGACACCTTGTCGCGAACTTTAAAACGGAGGTTAATATTTTTCCAATGCAGTACAGTGTAGTTGGTATTTTTTCTTGGGTGACCTGTATATCCCTTTTTGACACTGGTGTTACTCGTACACTATACAGGTACTTCGTATGTACCCATACAAGAACAATGATCACTGGACTGGGGTGTTGAAGGCCGCAGCATATGCTCCGACGTATGAAGAAATGCTGAAGCACCTGAATAGCATCCTTGAAGCAATGCCCTTATCGTCCACGTTCCTTGCAAATTCTGATCCCTACAATTGGGCGAATTCCATATTTGCGGGAAAGAAATGGGGTGTGATGAACACGAATCTTGTGGAGAGTTGGAATAATTGGATCGGGGCCGCAAGGGCAATGGGTCCGTATTCCATGCTCGATCAAATTCGAAAACAAGTCATGAAGATGATGAATGAAAAAAGAGAGGAGGGTGCGAGGATGGAAGGAATATTGGCTACTATTCCAGGAAAGGTATTGAGTGATAATTACGCGGCCTCCGGAGAAATGGAGCTTCAGCGCGCAGCGGGTTCATTGTTTGAGGTCCGGCATAGGGCGAGGATATATGCCGTAGATGTGGAAAAGATGACATGCACGTGTGGCTATTGGCAATTATTGAGGCTGCCCTGTAAGCACGGCTGCGCAGCGATTGAAACACTGCAAGGTAATATTTACGACTACTGTGATCAGAATTACACGACTGCGTGCTACCGGGCGACGTATGAAGGCGTGATATATCCGCTGCTTGAAATTGGCGGTGAACATTTGGCCGAGCAGAATGATGATTTCTTCGTTCTGCCTCCAGATGTACGTGTGCAGCCTGGCCGGAGGAAGAAACGGCGCATACCATCTCGGGGTGAACTAAAGAAGACTAGATGTGGTTTGTGCGGCAAACGTGGTCACAACAGGGTTACTTGTAAGGAGGCATACAAGTATGCGCGTTGATGAACTCTGTCATTCGTGGATGCGAAGAATGGTGTGGGAATGACGTAATTGGGTATTTCTGCAGCAAGAAACTATTGTGTCCAACTTTTGTCGTCGGTGATTAAACTTTGAGCATATCCGTGTAAATGCATCACTGTATATTTTTGACATGGTTTCATCTTGTGAAACTGTTCCGTATCGGACGGTTTCAAGGAATGATACCATATGAATATGGAACACTATATATTTTGGCAATGTCCTTATGGAATTGGAATCCCACTTGTTTTGAATCTGCTTATTGATTATATTTTGGCAATGTCCTTATGGAATTCATATGTTGTATGTTGAAATGTAATGGTACGCGCAGCTATTACGGGGGTTACGTTACTCAGAAAAAATTTAGCTCTGCCTTGAACGCGACATACCTATGGATGAACTATGCCAATACCAGTGTACGATGCGTTCACATACTGTTATCCCTCACCCACAGGATGTTTCGTGTGTTTTACTACCATATTTGTTTAATTTTGTTGGTTTTTGCTTAATTTATGGATGCCCAAACATAGTTGTACGATCACCGACATGAAATACTATGGGCTGTCATTAGATACCTCATTCAAACCATAATTCAATATCAATTGTCTACAACCTTCTTAATCACATTAAAAGTATCAGTTTCCTTTGATGGCCATACCGTCATTAATGTCAATAGATACCATATATCTTTCTTATAGTACCGTTATGGTTGATAGGGATAATAGCATGAACAAATCAAGACAATGCATTGTCCATTAGAATTGAATGACTAACTCATGCCTCTATGTTTAAACGTTCAAGCCTCATTCATTGTTTCGTGGAGAAGTCCGTATAATGGATAAAAGTATCAGTTTCCTTTGACTGCCATACCGACAATAATGTTACTAGATACCACATATCTTTTTGTATAATACCGTCTTGGATGATTGGGATAATAGCATTAACAAATCAAGACAATGCATTCATTGAATGGCTGAGTCATTCCTCTATGGTTTGGTATGCAACACTTACCAACTTCTCTACCCTTTGGATACTAATACAGTTGTTGAAGGGTAGGTTGCCCATGTAACATGTTTGTAGAGCAAACCATTGCCCATGTAATTGAATGTCTCAAGCAAACCATCGGATGTAGAGCAACACTTAATATCGTAGACCAACCCATTGGATACTAATACATTGCGTCAAGTGTACATCGTACAACTATTGAGAAAATGTGCACGCGTTCAAATTATTGCAATGTTTTATGTCGGTCGAGCATGCACTATTCGACATCGTATTAGAGAAAATGATTCAAAATACCAATTCATACGAATAATACTGATGTCCATTCATACGTACGTCAATCCAAAGAACCATTAATACAAACTCCCAAAACGCTGTCCCACAGCAATATACCATTCATCCACAATCCAAATACCATGAATGAAGCATAAACAATACTGGTGTCCATCAAACAGCAAACCATCAATCCCAACGATCATAAAACAAACATGTGTCACATTGCATCCTTACCAAGAGATGGGTCATGAGACGGAGGGGCAGCCAACGTCGCTGCGGGATCATCAGTGCCAGGAGTAGGAAGGGCAGGAGCATGAGGAGGGCCGGCATCCGTTGTCGTGGGCTCGGACAGGACATGAGGAGGGCCGGCATCCGCCGCTGCGGAATCGGGCCGGACAGGTGCAGTAGGGGCAGGAGCATGAGGAGGGGCACCATCCGTCGGTGCGGAATCAGGACGGGCACCCACAGGAGGGACAGGATCATGCGGAGGGGCAGGATCAGTTTTCGGCGGCTGAGTGGCATAAGCGGGATTTCTTGGTTTGGTAACCGGTGCCAACAACCCCAGAACTGCGGGAGCGTATATTTGAAGCGGGACCGGACAGTGAACAACATTTGGGGCGGGCACATCTGGAGAAGCGGGATCCTCAACATTGGGCTCGGTCACCTTCGGATCGGCGGGATCATCGGCAGTGGGGTGGGGCACCTTTGCAGCAGCGGGATCCTCAAGAATGGGCTCTGCATCCTTCGGATCGGCATGAGCGACAACAGTGGGGTCGGGCACATTTGGATCCGCCGCATCCACAACACTGGGGTCGGCCACCTTTGGATCCGCCTGATCCACAACACGGGGGTCGGCCACCTTTGGATCCGCCTGATCCACAACACGGGGCTCGGCCACCTTTGGATCCGCCTGATCCACAACACTGGGGTCGGCCACCTTTGGATCCGCCTGATCCGGCGCAGTCTGGTCGGCCTCCATCGCATCTGATTGACCCTCCACAGTGGGCCGGGTCAACACCGCCTCCTCCGCTGCCTCCTGAACAGTCCGCTCCATTGCATCCCTTAGAAGTCGCAACGCTACTTTGGCACGGTGCACCTTAATATCAACAGTGGCCTCCATGTCCCAGAATGCAGGATCATTCCGCAAAAATGCCTCAGCCCACCACATAACGTGCACCCCGCAGTTCAGTTCTCCATCACCCTGCTGCCTACATGTCCTTCTTAACATGATGTCCTCGTTCACTGCCAAATCATGCTTGCTGTTGAGGTACCACACTAAAAACTCCGCCTGTGGGTCACAATTAAATACATATTGAAGAGCAACATTAATACCAGTTGTCTGATAGACGTATACCAAAATAGCAAGACTTAATACTGAATATATAGGTCTGGGTACCAGATAAAACATGACACATGGGGACTTACAATTTTTCTCTGCGCAACGGTGTTATCTGCCGGCCACAAGGAGTTCTGAATTGTTATCTCCATCTTCTGAAGGTCCAACACAATCAAGAACCAGTGATAATTCGTCGTCACGGGAAGCAGCACGCAGTCAAGTCCGCCTGCGATCAAAATGCTAAGCCGTTCAAATTCATCGCGCCCCGGCTGCCAAAGAGTTTTATAGCTCTCCTCGAATGCATCAAAATCAAGCTCTCCCCCTTTCTTCTCCAACGCCAATATACGCGTCTGTTTCGGAGTAGTTTTATCCATAAGGTTGCAAAATAATTGGTGAAGGTGCATACGCATACAGTAAATTCAAAAAATTACTCACCGTCGTGTATGGACTGATGAACCCGACCCTCGTGGTTATTCCATTAGCATTACGGAACCGTTGGCTGCATATGAGAGCAATGTAACTGCCAACGAGATCATTGCATACTGCCTCATTAAAAAGTAGCAGCAGAATGCTCGAGGGTAGCACGGCGTAGATGCCTTGGCTCCACACAAATCCACTACCAAATGTACAATCCGAAAATAAATTAAACCCATAAAATCAGGAAAAAAATACTATTTTAAAGAATACCAATACCAATCCAAAGAAACCAGAGTACCAGAAGACAGAGAATACAATACCTCCCTTTTGGAGCGTCGATAAACCGCTCCAGAATCCATTTCTCTTCAGCCGATAGCCTGTCAGCGCCGGCATACCCCCTCCGGCCCGAATAACGATAACAGGTCTCCTCCTCAAAATCCATACGCACAACAGTTTTTTTCTTTTCAGGAGAAGGGCCTGTGAGGTCCAGTACACGGTTCACACGTTGCTTTTTGCTGCGTGTATCCGGTGTATACAGAGGGGGATCCGGCTTACGCTTCCCCCGTTGTTCAGCTGTAGACAACGGAACAAGTGTAAGCGGATCAAACGGTGATGGTATAGAATTGGAGAGAATTAACATTCCCTCGACTGCCGTTGCCACCTCATCATGAGATGGCCGTAAACTTTTCATCGCCATTGTATTATTTCCCTCATTCATACCTGCTGTCTTTGTTGCCTTCCGTGTAGATTCCTGCTTGCCATATGCCACTGCCCGGGCAACCTTCTCATTCACGTAGTCCTCATCACTGTCGTCGCCGTCCGAAGACTCTTCCACGTACTCTGAATCCTCACTGCTTGCCGCCTTCACCTCCGCCTTTTTCTTCGCCTCCTCATCAGTGTCAGCCCCTGACACATACTCTCCATCCTCACTTGTCTCTGGTTCGTCGCTTGGTAAATCCTCCTCAATCTGCCAAAGAATCAGACAATACAACAATCTTCAAAAAATAATACCCATCTAACAGATAATTAAGCACCCTTCTTATGCACTCGGTCCAACAGACAAAAACGATAACATCGATGTATATACCTTTCCCTTTTTCTCGTTCGGTTCCTGTTCGGTCTCCAAATTCTCCTTCAACTTCTCTTCGTCCTCTTTCTTCTCCTCCTCCTTTGGCTTTTTCTTTCTCGTCGTCTTCACCCTTACGGGGATCTCGTCATCTATGGCCTTCTCCTCGGGGATTTTGGCCCTGCTGGGGACGGGCACCGGCACCACAGGCTCCACAAATCTCTTCTCTCTCTTGCTGATGCGTAAGGGCCGCAGGTCCTGTGCCCTCAGCTGTTTCAGATCCTCGCGACATTCAACAAGGTCACGTTGCGCTTCCTTCCATCTCACGAATCTTGGGATAATCGGTTCGACCAGTGGATCGGCCATGTGCGGAAATCGCTCGTAGAACCATCCCTACATTGGTAAATTGGTACAACAGTAGTGAGAAATAGGTATTCTTGTGATATAACAGTAATATTGTGTAGGTAAGAGCATTTTTATTAAAAACTCACCACCAGCCCGAAAGTGCAGCCATCTAAATACACCTTCCCCTTCTCATTATGGAGCCGCATCGAAGCAACCAAATACTCATGTGCGGCCGCACCCCAGGCATATTCCTCGAGTCGGTCTAACTTGTCCACGTGGTGAACAAGAAACTCGGGGACGGTCAAGGACGAGCTGGGGAACAAGAGGCAGGAAAAGACCACCAAAACGTACGCCCTCGCGAAATCGACTGTATTATCCGTTCCAGCCAAGTTCACCATTAGCTCCACTAAATCCGGCCTATACAGAGCTCCACCATTTGGAAAATACTTCTGCTTGAACTCGGATTCAGGCACACACCTAGGGTGAACGTACATGCCTTCGTACTGCAGCCCCAACACCACGGAGTATTCCCATGCCTCGAACGGCACTGTAAATCCCTGTCCAAACACGAATGCACTTAAATTCCCATTGAAGCACTCCACCAACGCCTGCAGCAACGTCTTGCTGCTGTACGTACCCTGCAGCTTTGCAAAGTGGTGGAAAGGAGTCGATCTAATGGCTTCCCACTGTGCTTCAGTGATCGTGTTTTCAATAGAAGTCATGGCGTCTTGGAGGACACTTATTGTGCATCGAGCTGTTATGGTAGCCTTCCCGGCCTCCTCGGTTTGTGACTTCTTCTTCTTGCTACGTCTCGGCGGCATCTCTATTAATTATGCCAACAAAAAAACATACAGGTGTCATACACAACTCCTAATGGTGTTCATACGATTATATACCGCTATCCAGTTTGCCACATACATAAATTACAAGAGCCCAAACAACAATGTATCATCATTTCAACAACATTTCCTAAACTACAAAAGAACTCCGGACCTTATCGAGCAACATTAGACCAGAATAGAACATTTTGCAGAACCTAATATCATTTCCAGCCAAGATTCATCCATATCATCAATTTCACAAATACAGTGTAACAAATCATACCCGTTTTATGCACGAATGATACCAGTTTTATGCACGAATGATATCGATTGTACAACCTAATATCGATTCAACAGATCATACCCGTTTTATGCACGAATGATACTAGTGAAACAATATACAAATACAGAAATCCATCTTAATCGATATAACAATATTCTCACAAATGTAAAGAAGGCAACAAACATAATACCGAGGAAACGCATCAAGCAAATGGGTAAGCCAACACCCGGATTATGCGTAACCCTAAATCGATCCAAAACTATCTCTACATTTCAATCAACACAAAGGTGGAATCTAAATCATAAAGACATTTCAAACCCCTAAATGAAGGGCAACTCTAAAACCGAAGGTTCAAAACACTAAAAAAATTTAAACTTTCATCTTCCAACCGAAGAAGTAAAGAAGGTATGCAAGTATTACTCAACCATAACTTCAAAAAGCCCATTGCATTGCATACCTTAGTTTCGTGAAAAAAAATTCCTAGCTTCCCCTGCGATTTTGAATGTTAGAACCTCAAAAAACCAAGTTCGTTTCTCTCTTCACGCCCGAAACAACCCTAGAAATTGTTTCCCGAATAATGTGGTTGGAGCGTCGCCGTTCTTGAGGCCTGTGGTGGTGTTTGCGCTGGTCGGATTCGGAATGGGAACAGGGGACGACGGTTTGAATTTGCTGGGGTGTTGAAGGGGAGAAGGTGGAAGACGGTGGAAGGACGTGCGCATCAATTGCCCTGACGGTTTCAGTCGTGGGGAGGCGAGCTCGACGGGACATAAAGTGGAAATGTCTTCTCTGCCCTTCTTCCTAAAGCTTGTGTATTTTTTGAAGTAGGGGTTATTTTGTCATTTCAGTAGTTTAAATATCAAAAGTATATCAAAAATATTGTATGGGTTGTATTTTAGGAGTATTTTGGTACGCGTGTCTTGTATTGTGAGTATTTCTTCCAAGGGGCCTTTCTTTTACATTTCCCGTAAATTAAAAGAATTATATATATTATTGTGGTGGTTGGATGGTTGGGTGGTTATTGATAAAGTATGTAAAATTTGGGTGGTTGGGTTGGGATGAATATTAATGAGTTGGAAGAGAGAGAAATTAATTAAATAATGAGATGGTTGGATAGTTGAGTGGTTGGGGTGGTCATTGATAATGGTAGCCTTAAGGGTCTCCCAGAGGCCGTCATGGCCTTAGATGGCCTCTAAGGCTTCCCAGAGGCCGCCATGGCCTTTAAGCTTCCCAGAGGTCGCCATATGCCTCTTAAAGGCCATTATGGCCTCCAAGGTCTCCAGAGGCCGCCATTGCCTCTACAACTCCCAAAGGCCATCCAGGGCCTCCCAGAGGTCATTTGGGGCCTCCCAGAGGCCGTCATGGCCTCTAAGGCTTCCCAGAGGCCTCCATGGCCTCTAAGCTTCACAAAGGCCGCCATAGGCCTCTTAAAGGCCATCATGGCCTCCAAGGCCTCCAGAGGCCGCCATAGCCTCTAGACCTCCCAGAAGCCATCTAGGGCCTCCCAGAGGCCATCAGGGGCCTCCTAGAGGCCGTCATGGCCTCCAAGGCTTCTAGAGGCCAATCTGAGGCTCCCAGCCTCAATGGCACCAATGCAGCCGCCATCAAGAAGTCCTCGAAGCAGCCGGCAGTCTCCATCACCCAGCCGCCATCACCACCTTCTCAGCCGCCATTAGCCGCTCCACCCGCCACCAAGAAACTCTCCAAGGCAGGCACCATCAGAAACCCTCCAAGTAGTCGTTAGCCTCCATCCCAGCCTCCAGCATCCATGTCGTCAGCCTCCATCGAACGCCAACCGCATCACCAACGCTAGGGGTGCAGAGCGGTTATTAGAAACGGTTCCTTCATTGTTACCCACGATTTCCAAAGGCGGTTCTCTCCTTTGCCTATAAATACCAACCGAGGCAGAAGGGAAGAGGGATCAACTCTCCAACACAACTCTTCAAGAGCCACTTTACATTTTTCTTGTTTTTTTCTGCTTTCTTTTCTTGCTTTCTGCATATTTCTATTCGTTTAACGCTTTCTGTATTAAATTTCTTACCGCTTTCTTTGCTTCCAGCACTGTAATTCCATTTCAGTTCTATTTTGTAATCTTTCCAGTTAATTCAATTCAGTTCTTGTTCTTTCTTCCTTCTGCAATTTTTCTTGGTTAACAAATTGGCACGCCCAGTGGGACATGAAGTGGAAACCATATCCGCTTAGAGGTTGTTTATGCGTCTCAAATCAGGAAAGTTGGTGAGTGATCTTACACAGAGGTTTGAAGAAATGTCTCTGCAAGAGAAGACACCTGTTAGAACGTCGTCTGAGGATGTGATTGAGACGACGAATGCTTCACAACCACAACAGGGGATCATGCAGACCCCTACATTTTTAGAACAAATGCGGCTATCGATGACAGAATCGATGGCCGAGTTCATGCCTCTACTAACGAGGCATCTTATGGATGTTTTGCGGCCTACTATGGCCGATCAAATTGACCGAGGCATCAATGCCTTGCGGACTCAACAGGAAGCAACTGCTCCTGCAACCGCTCCTGTAAACGGCGCTAACACGCCGCCATGTTCAAGGCCGTCAGGCGGCCAACTACGGACTTGAGGAACAGCACCCAGTCAGCCATCACTCCCCGATGTGGGAGGCTTGGCTAGTCCGTTTGCAAATCCATACCAGGCAGCATACGCTTTCAACCCAGCGGCACCCGTGATGCCGAGTCTTGGATATGCAGCACCTCCAACGCCCATCTATGCGGCACCAGGCTGTTTAGTGGCCTACAGTGTGTCTCCAGGCTATACAGCGGCCTTTGGTGGCATTGGTATGCAGCCACGACAAGCGGCACATCATGTGCTGAACGTTCCAGTTGGACCTTACATGGAGACGCAGCCTTGGGGATAGGCACCTCAACCCTGGGGGCAGACGCCACCGCAAGGGGGCAGGCGCCACAACATTGGGGGCAGACACCACAGAATGCAACACAAGCCGTTGTGGCTCCTACTACACCCCCAGTGGCGATGCCACCTGCGCAGACGCCAACGGTGTCGCCCGAGTTGCTTGCGGACATGATGCAGCAACACTTCGGGATCCAATTGAGGCCGATGGAGCGGCCTACATACCGAAAGACGTACCCTGATTGGGTAGACAGTATGCAGCCATACCCACGAGGCTTCAAGATGCCTGAATTCTCCACATTCTCTGGGGATGAAGGCAAGTCTACCGTGGAGTGATAATGGCCAAAATTGACCATTATTTTCAATCTATTTCCGTGTCTAATACGGACATTTGATCGCATTCCGGTCTTATTTATATAAGAAAACTGTTGAATTTAACAGATTTATGCAAGTTTGTATGAATAATAAGCTGGTATTGAAAAATACAAAAATATTGTTTATTTTATCAAATATGTGTTAAAAAACCCAAAAACATGATAAAAATATTAAAAATCCCACATTTGATAATTATGGTTTGTAGTGTTTGTTCGGTGGAATACGAATCCATTAAACGAAACACAAGCTAAATAATCAAGTGGAATAAATTTACATATTTATATTACTTTTATATTTTGATGTATATTTTTATAATTTCTTTATGTTTATTCCCATTTCCATTTTCTGCATTGATTACAAATTAATTGGTCCACTAATCCATTTATTTGATTAAATGCAGGTAAATTGGTGATTTGGACCCAACAAAAATTATTAATCCAGTCCAATTCAGTCCAAGCCCATTCATTAGCCCAATACCACCCTAGCCCATTACATTAAGCCAAGGCCCAACCACCCTTGGCCCAACCCTCACCATCAACCCTAACCCTAACCCTGGCTTCCCGCCGCCACTGCGCCGCCGCCGCCGCCTCGCCGGCGGCCACCTCCGTCTCCGACCAACACAGTCGCCATCTCTCGGATCCAACACCCCCTCATCCTCCACTGTTTCCGATTCAAACACCCAACTTCCGACCACCACCATTTTCATCCCCCCTCCATTTCCGAACACCTGCCAGCCGCCACCACTCACAGCAGAGACTCCGGCAGCCCCCGCCGGCCACCATCCTCACCACCACAGCCGCCCATCTCTCTCCACCTTGAGCATCCTGCCATCACCACCATCCTCAATCCCCAAATCTAAAATGGGAGACCCAGGAAAAATGAGGAAGCTTTCGAACTCAACAAAAAATGAAAAAAACAGAAAACTGGAAACAAAGAAAAGAAAGAAGAAAATGGAAGCAGAGGTGAAAGAAGAAAAGAACTGAGAAGAAGAAGAAGAAAAGAAACGCAGAAAACAAGAATGGAGGAAAGAGAAGAGAGGAAGGAGAAAGAGAAAATAGAGGAATGAAAGAGAAGGGAGAAAATTAAATCATTTGTCGCGGAAGGTGCATCGCGACAAAATGCTCCGCGACCAAAAAAATGCTCCGCGACTGTGAGAGGAGTATCAAGACACATAATTTTGTCGCGGAACATTGTTCCGCGACAAAATGGAACGCGACCAAGACAAAGCAGCCATCCGCGACAAAGGGACAGTCACGTGACCATGCCACTCTCCCAAATTCAAATTTCCCCATGTGCCAGAATTGCAATGAGATCTCAGGACTTGAGGTCCCACTGGGTAGGAAATATTTGTCCTATTCCCTGGGACTCGAGCTCCCGTCTCCTCATGCTCAAAATCCTGAAGCAAAATACAGAATTTTATGTGTTGTGTCCCTATGCAAGCTGTTCCGCGACAAAACATTTTGCTTAGCGACACGATGGGCCTAATGGGCCTAGGGCTAATTCTACTCTCTATAAATATATCCTCCCACCCCCTTGAACAGTAACCTAGCTACACTTTAGTTTATTTTCACTATTCTTGGAGGCACCACTGTGCTCTCCAAAAATAGGTTAGAATAGGTAGTTTAGTTTATTTTTACGCTATGTAGATGTAGATCTTAGCTTAGTTTTAATTTATGCTTTGTAATAAATTAGTGTAGCTAGTGTTCACTTTTATTTTTCCAGTTTTATATTTTGTATTTTTGGGTTGAAAACACTTAATCAATGGGTGTGTTTAACCCATTTTTGGTTTTTTTTATGTTATTGAGAAAATGTTCCCAAAAATATGTCATGTGACTATCCCTTGGATGGTTTTCTGTTTTATTTGCATTTTTGGTCACTTGTCCAATTTATTTTTATGTTTTAGATAGATTTTTAATTTTTATTTATTTATGCATATATTTTGTGTTGCATTATTCCCGTCTAAATCCCACGGATTAAGACGCAAACCCCGAGTTTCCAATATAAGGGGTTATGCTGCCAAAATTTTATAAATTTTAAAAACCCTTTGTCGCCATACACTTTGTCGCGGACCCACGGTCCGCGACACAACCCTGTTTAGCGACAGAGGACCAAATTCTTGCATTTTGTCTGCATGGCTTTTGTCGCGGAATACTTTTGTCGTGGAACCATGCTCCGCGACAAAATCTTATTCCGAGACAGAAAATTATGCCTTGCCATTAATTTTAAAACCCCTTGGTCGCGATGCAACCTTTGTCGCGGACCCACGTTCCGCGACAAAACCCTCGATTAGCGACCAAGGACCCAAATACTTGTAATTTTATTCTGGGAAGACTCTGTCGCGGAACCACGGTCCGCGACAAAATCCTTGTTCCGCGACCAGGAATTATGTCCTTACCAATTTTCAAACCCTTTGTCGCTATACCCCCTTGTCGCGGAACCATGTTCCGCGACAAAATTTTTACTTAGCGACAAAACAAACTCTAATTTTCAAAATATTAATTCCTCTTATTTCCCACCCCTTTGTCGCGAAACCCTTGTCGCGGACCCATGGTCCGCGACACAAACTCTGTATCGCGACAAACAGGCATTCTTTTTGCCAAATTTTTATTCTCCATTTCTCTCCATTAATTAATTGAACCTTTATATTAATATTTTGAGGTTGAAATCCAATGATCTCAACCCATGATTAATTTGATATAAAGAACTTTGTTCAATTTCCCATTAAAAGATTCTTCTACAAATAATTAAACTCTAATGATCTAAGTATATAATCTGGACTGTAATTAATTAATTATGGAATGAGTGATTATTTAGACATAAAGAGTGATTATGGAATAATTTCCATACCTTGCATGAGAAACCAATGTCTCTCATGCAAGATGACCCAAAAATATTTTTCTTTCATTTATTTTGTCTTTTCCCGTAATGTGTGAAGCAGCTAATAAGGAATACAACAGACTAATGTTGGCGGGTATTCCCACACGGATAACTAGCTCGTGGTCTGTATATTAATTATTAGATGTTATTTTTGCATGGTCCGGATAGTGGTCGGTGGAAGCCTTGGCGGTTCGTCCATCCGGGATTATAATAGCTGCTCAGCTGACTCCTACCCGGATACAGTTTTCTTTTCTTTATTTTAATTTCAAACCCGAATCTGGAGCTGTAGTAATGTTAGATGATATATGCCAATGTCATCTAATAATTATCGCAGTAATAGAACATGTGGGTTTTTATCCAAATTCACAGATAGTGGAGTCTAAAATGACGGCGGCAACTGTCATTTAGGGCATTCAATTATCTAAAAAAATCATCTCACCTTAATGATTAGGGAATTGGACCACAGAAAACTGCAATCCAATCAACCCTAATTATTTTGCCACCTTTTTAGCCACAATATATTCTTCTCATCTCCGGCTATTTCATCTCTGTGTATCAACTTCTGTCTAAACCCACCTTATATTTTGGGTTATTTAATTTTACACTTCTTTATAAAATTTATGCATGATATTATTATGTAGATATTGTGGTCAATATTATTTTGGGATCCTTCCCTTGGACACAGAAGTCTTGATGTTAATCAGAGGTCTCATAATAAATTTCCAACAAAAATTCATTTATAAAATCCGGATCCGAGTAAGGGATAAATTCCACAGTTATGACTAACTCATATCCGACTGGGGGTTGATTTTGGGAAATTAGAAGCAGAGTCAGCGATTAGGTCTCACCTAGACTAAAAGGGTCTGTGTTCATATTGAGAGTCTAGTACCTGTTTAGGGAATGATTTTCAAATATCTATTATTTTCTGAAATTGCTGTGTGTTGGGAATCTGAAATTAAATGTTACACTGAGATGGGGTCCACTTGGACTCAAATACGGTGTGATAGTTAATACTAGAAGAACAACATTCGGGCCTTGGTTATTTTCTGAGATAGGGTTGAGTACTCTTTCAACTGCTGTCATCTTCTGCCAAAGCCTATTTTTGAGTCCTGAGTGAGTGCATCCGGAACGAACTAATTTATTAGTTCGTTTCATTAGTTTGTATCTCATAACCACCCGACGGGAAGTGAACACTGTGAGCGGTTCACCGAGAATAGGGAATTCTTGATCCACACCCGGTCATCCTGACTGGGGGCTTTCTTTTACTACCAGGGTCAGACTTTCAAAAACCTCCGAGTGATAGGGTTTTAAATGCTTTCTTTATCGCTTTCTTTTAACTGCTTTCTCTAGAGGTCGCTCGGTTGTATTGAGAGTTGCGTAACTGCTACTAGGACTGAGAGTTAAGGGATAGTTCAGGGCTTGATTAGAATCTTTGGGTGTGACATGGGGGAATGATAACGGTACTTGACACTTCAATAAATGATTTGTCAGGTGTTGCTTGTCCACCACAGATGAATAATATGCCTCAGCATGGCCATGTGAGGGCATTTGTGAGTCTGTGGTATCTTAGAATTTGTTTTCTTAAGAGCATGTAAACTCTTACTGTAAGTACCTGTCTGTTAAAGGGAACATGGTATAGAGAGCATGAGAGTTAGCTAACTGAAAGGATTATCCCAAACTCAAATCTGTGTATTAAAATGGGAGTTCAATTGTGTTTCATCTGAATCTTGTCCAATCCTTATTCTTTTCTTCCTGTCCCTTCTGTCATATTTTAAATATGCTTTCTTAGAATAATCTTAATCGCTTTCTTAGATTAATTTTATTGCTCTCTTAGATTAAATTTAATTCGCTTTCTAGAATAATTTTATCTGCTTTATTTTAATTGCTTTCATTGCTTAGTTTAAATTCTGTCAAGTAGTTGATAGTCAAAACACAAACTTGAATCGAGTAACCGAGTGGAAAATCTTAGTAAATGACGTGGGCCCTGCTTCCATCGCACATCCTCCAGTGAACGATCCGGTACTTACTATAAATACTGCAATTTTTTACTCCGTGCGCTTTCGGGGGCACAGTTTCTTAACACGAGTAAATAAAAACGTGACAACCTATAAATATATCCCTAATCCCAACTCCGCCTTCATAAATTGGTTTCATTAAATAAAATTGAAAACCAGGATTATAATTTTTCAGAAAATACTCATATAGTGGGAATGTATTTCATGGCAAGGATCTTCATGACATAAAACTATGATAAGTTTCATGATGCCGAACGCCGGGGATCTTCAGTGTGACAGACTGAAGGTCAAGATTGAATTATCTATCCCGGTTGCACCGTGAAAATTGTCAAAAGTTTCATGCCGGGGAGTTCCACAGCGCCGTTCGAAATCAAAGTTTCCCACATGAGTAATAAAAGGTGAAATATATCCTTAAACCCCTTTCCCGTGAATCATAACTCTTTTCACTTAATAAATCAATCCTGATATATTTTATAAAAAAATACTCGTGTGACGAAATTGTCAAAAGTTTCATGGAGCATGTGGGCAGGTTCACTGCACAGTGTAGGGAAGCGGCAGCAAATGAATGGTTGAAGCTGAGGCTCTTCAGCTCGTCGCTTACAGGCCCTGCATTCGCGTGGTATGCATCCCTGCGGCCTAATTCAATTCAAAATTGGGCCAATTTGGAGCGAGCTTTCCATGACAGATTCTATACGCCCCTGTCACAGGTGAGCCTCGTAGACTTGATTAATGCGAAGCAATATGCCGATGAGACGGCAAGTACCTTCATTAACAGGTTACAGCGGCTTAAGGGCCGATGCACTATGGCAGTCCCTGATAGGGAAATAGCCAATATTGCAGTAGCAAACATGTTACTGAAATTAAAGGAACATTTAATTGTGCAGGATGCGACTGATCTTGCCCAGCTGGCCGAAGGAGCGGCTCGTTTGGAAAAATTCCTGGAAGAACATGAGGAGAATCTTTCTATGCGTCGGGTACACTTCAAGGAAGTGAAATTCAGCGACGAGGTGGACGAGACTGTGGAGGTGGCTATTGCAGAGCTAGTGCAGACAGCCAAGCCACATACGTGTGCGGCCCTCAGGCCGCCTAAGCAAAAAGAGGCCAAGTACAGGCCTGGTGAAGACCTTTTCGATATAGGCAGGGCGGACCAAGTGTTCGATGCCTTACTCAAAGACGAGGTAATTAAGCTGCCTGAAAGGGAGAAGTTACCAGCGGCCGAAGACATTCGGGGCTGATCATTTTGTAAGTGGCATAATTCTTATACTCATAGCATCACTAAATGCAGGAGTTTTAGGAGTGCCATTCAGAATAAAATTAAAGAGGGACGTCTAAAAATTGCGAGTATGAAGGTGGATGTTAGGCCATTCCCTCAGCTGCATGTTGGCAGCTCAGGATTCATCCCAAATCCAGGTGATGGCGGCTCCAGTAGCCGGACTGACAAGGGGAAAGATCTGATCCCTACCAAGGTCAGGATGTGCAGCTTCGTGGGAGAAGCTACTCAGCCTGCCGGATTCCTAATGGCGGATGTCACCATTGGATCAAAAACATTGAAGGTAGCATTCTTCGTGGTAAAGTCTAGGACGTGTTACTCTGCATTTCTAGGACGTTATTGGATCCACATGGCGTAGTGCGTCCTATCCACGCTGCACCAACAGCTACTCATTTGGGGTGGTGATCAGGTAGAGTTGGTGGAGGCAAACCCTCAGCCCTTTGTTGGACCAGAGATCAACAATGTCAAGGCAATCTTCTACCTGGAGGATGTCCAACCAGCCTCAGCCCTAATTGGTGTGGACTTAGATATAGAGTCCATCGATTTTACTTCAAGCGGCTTTAAGTTGCATTCTGCAGACAGCCGACAAGACACCTCAAATCCCTTATGATGTGCAGCCAGGATGTTTCAAAGACTTGTTACAGCGGCTTGCTGCCATTGAAGTAATGATGGGTGCCGAAGACAAGTCCAAAAGCCTGACTGACAGCCGGCCATCCGAGTGGCCATTTCCTGTGAAGCGGACTTTGCCTAGTTTGGAGGCCAAGGAACCACTTGTAGACATCAACCTCGGGATGACTGAGGCCAAGGATGTAATCAAACTTGGAAAACTGTGGGGCGACCCGACAAAGCTGCAAAGCCAGACGAACTCGAGGCCACTGAAGGCCCAAAGTGGCGGCCAGAGGAGGCTGTGTGGCGCCTGAAGGTGATCCAGGTGCAGCATGAAGCCGCGAAGCAGAGTCCTATGTCATCTAACAATAGTATTAAATGTGTTCGGAGAGGATACGGACTAATAAACAAGTGAAGCACGAAACGAATCTGAGGCGCCATGGCTGTAATGACCCGATTTAATTAAATTGGACTGTAAAAATTATTTGGTGATTGAATAATTTCACTCAAGTTTGGATGGGGTCCAATTGAATTAATTGAGAGTGGGAATGGGCCATTTGTAATATTCAGAAATTGGTTTTAAATGGGGTCAATTTGTAGTTTTGGAAAAGAAGAGATAAACGGTAGAATGAGAGGGAGGCCGATCGAGAGGGAGAAAGAAAAGGGGGAGATTTCAACTCGCTCAAATCATCGCGTTTCTTGGCCGATTGATTAATCGGTTGTTGGTAAGTGTTTCTCTCCGTCGTCTTCTTCGTAGTGATTTTTATTTCGTTCGTTTTGGTGGTGATTTAGAGATGTTTTGAAATGGTAGGATTTGGGGATATTTGAGTTTGGCCGAATCGAGGCGAATTGGACAATCCCGGAGGTGTTGTTGATCGCTTCCAACATCGAGGCAATGATTTATATGCTTAAATTACGTGTTTGGGGGTATTGGATTCGGCAAGGGTTAAACTTGCATATTGGTTTTGATTAATGGATTAGTGATTGTCGTTCATGAGTCCTGGTATGCGGTATTGCATTTGTTTTCTCTTCTGTGAGTATCCCAGCGGGCATGCGTGGAGTGGAGTAGCTCGGTTATGTTGTTAGACACTAATTGATATTTAATCTGGTTTCAGAAAGCCTTACGTCATTACCAGTGAATTAGGGTGGCTTACAGTGCAATAGTTTGCTTCTAGAGTGTATAGTGTGTATCGAGCAATTATCTCAATTAAGTTGCAAATATAGTTGACTTTCTTCCCTAACTAGGTAGCCACATGTGATCATCTCACATTCCTGGTTATTGAAATGGTGAGCAGCAACTTGTTCTTTTTTAGTGAATGTAGTAGATTGTCTTCAGTCATGATTTGAGTTTATATATATGGTCATGCTTGGTTACTAGTGGTGTACAGGGGCACTGTTAGGTAGTTAATTAATTGTAGCATGATAGCTGTTTATGATTAATTTGAGTTGTAAGGTTGTGAATGCTAACTGTTAATTATACTAGCACCCGTAAACATTCAGGATTACTGTCTAGTATTTTGAACACCTTATTATGTGACATAAGAGTGGTATTTCATTGGAATTGACGGATATTTAACCCGATTGGTTGTTATGATGGATGTGATCGATCGGGCAGCCTTCACCGGTGTTGTTGAGTCCCGATGACCCAGAGGGGTGTATGATATGGCTGTTAAGACTGATATATGGCTGTTATTGCCTGTGATTTGGCTGTGATGCTTGTAATCCCTGCGGGGATGGTGTATGTTACCCTGTAACGGGTTGGAGTTGATGATATCCTCACCCGTGGGTTCATACCGCCCGGGTTTTAGGTGCCGGCTAGGCATATTCATTTGCATGTGCATATAGGATAGATAGGTGTATGTTAGGCCATGCATCACGTGCATAAATTGTATGATTGTGGGTGAAGCACCGGTATGGGACGGTGTGATGGTTAATTGCTTTATTTATATTCTGTCATGTTATTCATGTTTTTATTTATTATTATTATTATTTACTCTTGTTGCTCTGTTTATCCCTTACCCCCTGGCACGTAGCCTTGCTCAGTACGTTGTACTGACTCCCTTTGCTTTTGTCTGTTCTATAGATCCTGCTGGAGGCGCTGGAGCATGATTGGGGTATGGGGATGAGAGATCACATAGATAGGATTCTCATGTTCTTTTTATTATGTTTATTTATGTGGTACTCTGTTGATTGCTATTATGTGATACTTTGTTGACTAGTTGAGGCCTGTGAGCCTATGAGTTACATTCTGTCGGCCTGTGGCCTTATGTGTTTACTGTTTTGGGCTGGTAGCCTCATTTTTGATACATTGGCAAGATGCCAGATTATGCTTGAGAGGCTTGTAGCCTGATACTCTGAGAGGGATTGTTTTATTCAGTTATTATGGTGGATTATCTTCATGCCTATGTGTTTTATTATATTTTAGATTCCGCGTGAAATTGGATTAATCAGATGATCACTTTAGGGATTGCTCAGCCTTGTACTAGCTGTTTTAAATTAGCTGGCCACTAGTTTAGGATAGTTAGTACGGCGGTAATGCATGCGAAAATCAGGTTTTAATTTTCGGGGCGTTACACAGTGGTATCAGAGCCTGTGTGCTCTTTTATTGCAATAAAATTTGTGTAGACATAGGCAGTGAGATGTGTGTGGGATACATATAGTGTAGATTTGTATTCTTATTATTATTTTGTTGAGGTATGCGCATACCAGTGTTGAGACACAGTTGGGGAACTGTGGAAAGACAATGGTACTCCAGTCAGGATTCTTGTGACTTCTCAGTCATTGAGGACTGCGAATTCAATTGTTATTTATTTATTTAATTGTTATATTCTTTACTCAGTCATCAGTTATATGGGATATATGGAATGCTGGTGATTTCCGCAGACATGTTTGTTTATGTTGTGTCTGTTTTGCATATCAGAATGGTTCCTTATCGCGCTAGAGGTGCTGGTCGACGGGAAAGGCCCCGCAGAAACCAGGGCCCACCCGTTGGAGATAGGGTAGGGGACTTTGCACCCGAGGAGATGGGAAATATGGTTCCACCTGATGGGGTTGAACAGGGGAACGACGGGCTACCACCTCCTCCTCCTCCACCTGCACCAGAGGTACCACCTGTTGCTCAGGTGCCTCTCGGGAATCTACCAGTAGGTGGTGCAGCTGCCTCCAATCCAATTAAGTTTGCCTGGCAGCTGGCACAGTTCTTTCAGTTGTTACCACAGCCTGTCGTGCAGCCTGCCCCTGCACCTATTCCAGTCCATGTGGATTATGCCGATCTGTCCGCAAAGCACCGTCCACCAAAGTTTGCAGGGGGTGCCAGTCCTTCTGATCTTGAGAACTGGAAGTACCAGTTAGGTCGGGTTCTTCTTAGTATCAACTGTCCTGAGGACCAGAATGTCTATGTGGCTTCCCACTATCTGGAAGGGGAAGCACTGCATTGGTGGAGGACCCGCGAGCACGACCTACTCGCTGGACCCGGGTTCAACTGGGAGCAATTTACTGAGGCTCTTAGTTCCTATTTCTATCCACCACGTGTCTTGGAGGCGAAGAAAATGGAATTTCTGGGTTTGAGGCAGACGGAAAGTATGAGCGTGACAGCTTATCACAAGAAGTTTGAGGAGCTTATGAGGTATGCTCCAGAAGTTATGCCCACTGGAAGGGACGAGGTTCATCGTTTCATTTCGGGTCTCCGGGCAGGGATTAAGTCTTCATTTGGCTATCGAGGTTATGATACATTGTCTGAGGCGTTCGATCAGGCCCTATATGTGGAGGAGATTCGGTCTGAAGAACGCCAGCAGTGGCAAAGTAAAAAGAGGCACAGGGAGCAGGGTCGTGAGGGGCACAGAGGCGGCGATCGGAGGGGCCAGCTTGCTTTAGGGTCCGCCGTAACGGTGGCCGTGCTGATGCAGGCAGGGGTGGTGGTCGTGCACCGCTACCTGTTCGTGAGGTTGGACCTGACGGGCGACCTGTGTATCGTTGCTGGACTTGCCACGAGGTGGGCCATCGCCGAGCGAATTGCCCGCATGCTGGCAGGGGTAGACCGGTTCGGGCTGACCGAGGTGGCAGACTGAACGTTCTGGATCGCGCAGAGGCGGATCGTCGGGATGATGTTCTTGCAAGTGTGTTTTAAATTCCTGCAGTTGTCTATTTTCTTTTCGTTTTGCTCTGTCCTTATAAACTATGTACCCCGTTTAGATACTACTATTATTGCGAATCATTCTGCCTTTGTATTGTTTGATTCGGGAGCCTCGTGTTCGTTCGTGGCTTTGCGATTTGTGCGGGAGCACGGAGTAGGACCGTTGGTGCCCTACCAGATGCCCGTTTCCTTGCCTTCGGGCGATATCATCCGTAGTGATCACATATGGCGAGATGCGGTATTGAGCATCGAGGGCCGTGAGTTCAGAGCCGACTTGGTGGTATTTAGTCTGGCTGATTTTGATGTAATTCTAGGCATGGATTGGCTGACTCGCCATCGTGCTGTTATCGATTGTGGTATCCCACGTATTTCCTTCCGAGATCCTCTCGGTAAATATGTTTCTTACCGACCTTCTTTGATTCAACCTGCTACTAGTGTAGTTTCTGTTGTTGTGTTGTGCGATTTGATGCGCAGGGGTTGTTCTCTTTCCCTGTGGCAAATGAGGGATCTTTGAGCAGAGGTTCCTGCTGCTTCGAGTGTTCCTGTTGTCTCTGAATTCGGGGATGTATTTCCTGATGAAATTCCTGGTCTCCCACCTGCTCGGGAGATTGATTTTACTATCGAGCTGATGCCTGATGCAGCTCCTATTTCTAAGGCTCCTTACCGGATGGCTCCTGCTGAATTGAAGGAGTTGAAGGATCAGTTGAATGAGCTTACTAGTAAGGGGTTTATCCAGCCGAGTAGCTCGCCTTGGGGAGCTCTTGTACTGTTTGTCAAGAAGAAGGATGGGTCGATGAGGATGTGCATCGAGTACAGGGTTTGAACCGAATCACAGTGAAGAATAAGTACCCCTACCTCGGATTGAGGATCTGTTTGATCAGTTGAGAGGGGCCAGTGTATTCAGCAAGATTGATTTGAGATTGGGCTACCATCAGATAAGGGTGGCAGAGGCTGATAGGCCTAAGACACCATTCAGAACTCGTTATGGACACTTTGAATTCACGGTCATGCCTTTTGATTTGACTAACGCACCAGCGATCTTCATGGATCTTATGCATAGGGTATTCCATCCTCTGCTGGATGTGTGTGTGGTTGATGTCATAGATGATATTTTGGTCTATTCGCCGACTCGTGAGGCACATGCTGGCCATCTGAGAACAGTGTTGAACACATTGCGAGAGCATAAGCTATATGCTAAACTCTCTAAATTTGAGTTCTGGTTGGAGAAGGTGTCGTATTTGGGACACATTGTTTCTGGTGAAGGCATTGCAGTTGATCCTGCTAAGGTGGAAGCGGTACTTAAATGGCAAGCCCCGAAGAATGTGGAAGAGATCCGGAGTTTCTTGGGTCTTGTTGGCTACTACCGCAGATTCATTGAGGGGTTCTCTATCATTGCTAGACCTCTGACGAGATTAATGAGGAAAGATGTTAGATTCAGGTGGGATGATGCTTGTGAGCAGGCATCCGAACTGTTGAAGAAGAAAGTGACAGAGGCACCTGTTTTGGTACTACCTGATGATTCAGGTGAGTATGAAGTTTACACTGATGTGTCACTTAAGGGTTTAGGTTGTGTTTTGATGCAAAATGGGAAGGTGATTGCTTATGCATCTCGACAGCTTAAGCCACATGAGCAAAACTACCCGACTCACGACTTGGAGATGGCAGCGGTAGTGAATGCTCAGAAAATCTGGAGACACTATTTGTATGGGGCAAAGTGTAGAATTTATTCAGATCATAAGAATCTGAAGTGTCTGTACACCTCAGACCACATGAGTGGCAGACAGAGGAGATGGATGGAGTTATTGCAGGACTATGACACGGATATTCAGTACATTGAGGGAAATGCGAACCGGGTGGCAGATGCTTTGGCATGAAGGAGCATCATTCAGTGGCATACTTGGGAGTGATGCCTGAATGGCGCAGGGAGCTACTCAGACATGAGGTTCAGATAGTTCCTGTTGGCTCTGTTCAACACACCTTAAACATGCTAGTTACTACATCCTCTTTGGTTGATGAGATATTTGCTAGTCAGCATGACAGCGGGGAGATGGCAGTATTGAGACAGAAGATTCAGGATGGTAAGGCTCCGGGTTTCAGAATTGATGATAGGGGCATAGTGAGATATGGTGATAAATGGTGCATTTCGGAGTGTTGTGAGGACCTGAAGAGAAAGGTCGTGGATGAGGCTCACACGACTCCTTATTCTGTTCACCCAGGAGTCACAAAGATGTATAAAGACATCCGACAGACTTATTGGTGGAACAACATGAAGAGGGAGATAGTTGATTATGTGGCTAAGTGTGCGACCTGTCAGCGAGTGAAGGTTGAGCACATGAGGCCGACGGGTTTGCTACAGCCTCTAGCAGTGCCCGAATAGAAGTGGGAATCCATTTCCATGGATTTTGTGACAGGGTTGCCTCTATGAGGAAGATGGACACTATCTAGGTAGTGGTGGATCGATTGACTAAGAGTGCAGTCTTCATACCTATGAGACTGACATGAAGTATGAGTCAGCTTACCCAAGCTTATATTCAGCATGTTGTTAAAAGGTTTGGGATTCTCAAGGAGATTGTAACAGATCGGGATACCAGATTTCTGTCTAAGTTTTCGAAGGATGTACAGGCAGCATTCGGCACGCAGATTAGCATGAGTACTGCATGGCATCCTCAGTCAGATGGTCAGACAGAGAGGACCATTAGGACTTTGGAGGATATGTTGCGAGCTTGTGCACTAGACTTTCAGGGTAGCTGGGAGAATCATCTCAGTTTCGTGGAGTTCAGTTACAACAACAGTTATCATGCAAGTATTGGTATGGCACCCTTCAAGGCACTGTATGGGAGGAAGTGCAGGAGTCCTTTATGTTGGAATGATCCAACAGATAAGGTGAATTTGGGTCCTGAAATGATTGAGCAGATTGTTGCATTGGTGAGGTACATTAGGGACCGTATGAAAGAAGCTCAAGACAGACAAAAGAGCTATGCTGACTTAGCCCGTCGAGATGTGGAGTTTGATGTTGGTGATAGGGTATTACTGCGGGTATCGCCTATGAAAGGGGTACGCCGGTTTGGTAAGAAGGGCAAGTTGAGCCCGAGATACATTGGACCCTATGCGATTGTGGAGAGAGTTGGTAAGGTGGCTTATAGGTTGGCTTTACCAGCTGAAGTGGGTCGAGCTCATGATGTTTTTCATCTTTCTCAACTCCGGAAGTTCGTTTCTGACCCATCTAGGATTATCCAGCCGGATGAGATTGAGTTGGATGCAAGTCTTGAGTATGAGGAGTATCCAGTTCGGGTGATTGATGCAAAGAAAAGGGTCTTGAGGCACAAAACCATTCCGATAGTTAAGGTGCTGTGGTCTAGGCATGGGGCTGAAGATGCTACTTGGGAAACCGAGGAGCATATGAAGATGAAGTACCCAGACTTGGACTTGACTCCATCGCTTTGAGGTAGCATTTTTCCTTTTCTTTTTCACTTTGATCATGTTATTGAATGTACATTTCGGGGACGAAATGATCGTAAGGGTGAGGAATGTAATGACCCGATTTAATTAAATTGGACTGTATAAATTATTTGGTGATTGAATAATTTCACTTAAGTTTGGATGGGGTCCAATTGAATTAATTGAGAGTGGGAATGGGCCATTTGTAATATTCAGAAATTGGTTTTAAATGGGGTCAATTTGTAGTTTTGGGAAAAGAAGAGATAAACGGTAGAAGGAGAGGGAGGCCGATCGAGAGGGAGAAAGAAAAGGGGGAGATTTCAACTCGCTCAAATCATCGCGTTTCTTGGTCGGTTGATTAATCGGTTGTTGGTAAGTGTTTCTCTTCGTCGTCTTCTTCGTAGTGATTTTTATTTCGTTCGTTTTGGTGGTGATTTGGAGATGTTTTGAAATGGTGGGATTTGGGGATTTTTGAGTTTGGCCGAATCGAGGAGAATTGGACAATCCCGGAGGTGTTGTTGATCGCTTCCAACATCGAGGCAAGGGATTTATATGCTTAAATTATGTGTTTGGGGGTACTGGATTCGGCAAGGGTTAAACTTGCATATTGCTTTTGATTAATGGATTAGTGATTGTCGTTCATGAGTCCTGGTATGCGGTATTGCATTTGTTTTCTCTTCTGTGAGTATCCCAGCGGGCATGCGTGGAGTGGAGTAGCTCGGTTATGTTGTTAGACACTAATTGATATTTAATCTGGTTTCAGAAAAGCCTTACGTCATTACCAGTGAATTAGGGTGGCTCACAGTGCAATAGTTTGCTTCTAGAGTGTATAGTGTGTAGCGAGCAATTATCTTAATTAAGTTGCAAATATAGTTGACTTTCTTCCCTAACTAGGTAGCCACGTGTGATCATCTCACATTCCTGGTTATTGAAATGGTGAGCAGCAACTTGTTCTTTTTTTATGAATGTAGTAGATTGTCTTCAGTCATGATTTGAGTTTATATATATGGTCATGCTTGGTTACTAGTGGTGTACAGGGGCACCGTTAGGTAGTTAATTAATTGTAGCATGATAGTTGTTTATGATTAATTTGAGTTGTAAGGTTGTGAATGCTAACTGTTAATTATACTAGCACCCGTAAACATTCAGGATTACTTTCTAGTTGTTTGAACACCTTATTATGTGACATAAGAGTGGTATTTCATTGGAATTGACGGATATTTAACCCGATTGGTTGTTATGATGAATGTGATCGATCGGGCAGCCTTCACCGGTGTTGTTGAGTCCCGATGACCCAGAGGGGTGTATGATATGGCTGTTATGCCTGATATATGGCTGTTATTGCCTGTGATTTGGTTGTGATGCCTGTAATCCCTGCGGGGATGGTGTATGTTACCCTGTAACGGGTTGGAGTTGATAATATCCTCACCCGTGAGTTCATACCGCCCGGGTTTTAGGTGTCGGCTAGGCATATTCATTTGCATGTGCATATAGGATAGATAGGTGTATGTTAGGCCATGCATCACGTGCATAAATTGTATGATTATGGGTGAAGCACCGGTATGGGACGGTGTGATGGTTAATTGCTTTATTTATATTCTGTCATGTTATTCATGTTTTTATTTATTATTATTATTATTTACTCTTGTTGCTCTGTTTATCCCTTACCCCCTGGCACGTAGTCTTGCTCAGTACGTTGTACTGACTCCCTTTGCTTTTGTCTGTTCTATAGATCCTGCTGGAGGCGCTGGAGCATGATTGGGGTATGGGGATGAGAGATCACATAGATAGGATTCTCATGTTCTTTTTATTATGGGGATGAGAGATCACATAGATAGGCTGAGGATGCTGAGGCTGAGGTTGAGGATGCTGAGGCTGAGACTGAGGCTGAGGCTGAGGCTGCTGAGGCTGAGGCTGAGGCTGCGAAGTAGCAGTCTGAGGCTACGAAGTAGCGCTGAGCGTGAAAGAATAAGCAAGATACGAACTTGTGACGCCATAACACGGCAACGACGGCTTGGGCATGCCAAGTGGCGGCCTGACAAGGCGAAGTGGTGGCCTGGACCTTGATGGCGGCGTCCTGGATTCCTAGGGATGGCGGCCTGGCGCGTGCAAGCGGCGGCTGGAAGGGCCTTGACGGCGGTTGGTGGCGCTACTGATGGAAGACCGATCCGGGAACGCTGGAAACATATGAATGACACCCGGTCTGCGGACTGAGCTACCCAAGGTGGTGGCGGCACTTTGAAAAAAAACAAAAAAAAAATATGGGTTAAGCCTATATTGAACACGTAAATTCGCCTTAAAAAGTCATAATCAGACGAATTACGCGAGGGGGCATCTGTTGACCCAATAAATAAATTGGGTTCCGCGTAAATTATTATCACTAAAATAATGTATCCCAAATTCAGAAGGTTTTTGGACCTAAAATAATAATATTAAGCTACCTGAATGTCTGTTGAGTGCTAAACCCATTCCCCTTGGGTTCCTAGAGGTCTTCGTAGCCTTAGATCTTTCAGAGGCCATCAGGGGCCTCCCAGAGGCCATCATGGCCTCTAAGGCTTCCTAGAGGTCGCCACGGCCTTTAAGCTTCACAGAGGCCGTCCTAGGCCTCTTAAGGGCCTCCCAGAGGCCGTCATGGCCTCTAAGACTTCCCAGAGGCCGCCATGGCCTTTAAGCTTCCCAGAGGCCGCCATATGCCTCTTAAAGGCCATTATGGCCTCCAAGGTCTCCAGAGGCCATTTGAGGCCTCCTAGAGGCCGTCATGGCCTCTAAGGCTTCCCGGAGGCCTCAATGGCCTCTAAGCTTCACAAAGGCCGCCATAGGCCTCTTAAAGGCCATAATGGCCTCCAAGGACTCCAGAGGCCGCCATGGCCTCTAGACCTTCCAGAAGCCATCCAGAGCCTCCCAGAGGCCATCAGGGGCCTCCTAGAGGCCGTCATGGCCTCCAAGGCTTCTAGAGGCCACTCTGAGGCTCCTAGCCTCAATGGCACCAATGCAGCCGCATCAAGAAGTCCTCGAAGCAGCCGGCAGTCTCCATCACCCAGCCGCCATCACCACCTTCTCAACCGCCATTAGCCGCTCCAGCCGCCACCAAGAAACTCTCCAAGGCAGGCACCATCAGGAAACCCTCCAAGTAGTCGCCAGCCTCCATCCCAGCCTCCAGCATCCATGTCGTCAGCCTCCATCGAACGCCAACCGCATCACAAACGCTAGGGGTGCAGAGCGGTTATTAGAAACGGTTCCTTCATTGCTACACACGATTTCCAAAGGCGGTTCTCTCCTTTGCCTATAAATACCAACCGAGGCAGAAGGGAAGAGGGATCAACTCTCCAACACAACTCTTCAAGAGCCGCTTTACATTTTTCTTGTTTTTTTTCTGCTTTCTTTTCTTGCTTTCTGCATATTTCTATTCGTTTATCGCTTTCTGTATTAAATTTCTTACCGCTTTCTTTGCTTCCAGCACTGTAATTCCATTTCAGTTCTATTTTGTAATCTTTCCAGTTAATTCAATTCAGTTCTTGTTCTTTCTTCCTTCTGCAATTTTTCTTGGTTAACAACAGTATAATAAGCAAACATGTTAATTTAAATTCAAATTATATACTTCCTCTGTTTTTTTTTTGTTTTCTACGGACCCACGCAGCACGCAGTCCAATGCATATTTTAAATCATTAATAACTCAAATTTAGTACAAGTAAAAATTCAAAAAATTCTATATTTAAAAACTACAAGACGGGATGAATCTAACAAGATCTCACTTGTCTATATTTTAACTTGTATAACCGTTTGTTTGTGTGAAAAGTGTCACTTTTACAAACGTAGCTATCTTTTCTAAATGGAGGAAGTACTATGTAGCCTAGTTGAATTCGAGCATAACTTCAAATTTTGTTACTGTAGATGCTCGATAATCACACCTAGTCCGGCCGCTTTGAGTTATACTTTATTTATTTAAAAAAAAAAAAACTACACATTTTTCAAATGAAGAAAATAACTTAATTACAAACAAAAAAAACTTTTTTTAAGAGCCGAAGCTAGGGAAACAAACTAATTATTGAAATGGCCATCACAAGAAAATACTTATCTTTAGGCCGAATAATCTACAATGGCATATATTGATAATTGTTGGGGCATAAAACTTTGACTTGAATTGAAATCACGATATTAATAACTATCTCCTTTACCATGAAATCACGATATTGATTAAAGGGTAAAGATATTACTATGAAATAAGTAGATTAAATTTAGCGTCCAAATCCAACAGGAAAGTTCACTGGGATAAAGGGAGTATTTTTTTTGTAACAGGTTTGGCATTTAACTTTTTCTTTTTTTTTTTTTTTGTAAACAGTGACACTCATGTGTCGGCAAAGGTGTGTGGGAGTTCAAACCATACAAATTACAAATGGGATAAAGGGGAGTGATAGGGGGCCGGGTCGGGATCGAACTTCTAACTATAGGTTGGGAGAAGGGGACTTAACCGCTAGGGTAAGTCCCCAACCCCTTAACTTTTAAAATATAAGTATTTCTTAAAACTAGCTTTAAAGCCTATAAATAGTAAATATTTATTTTAGCAACCCCTCTATACTCTAAAATCTAAAGGTTCATTCACTCAACATTTAACTTTCCGAACTCTAACTCTCAAATTTTTATTTTAAACTCTAATTCAAACACCACAATTCAAAATTACTTCAATTTAAAATTATTTTTCACCATTAATCCCAAAATATAAACTGTAAACTCTAATTATTTTACAAATATAGTCATCTGCATTTGGGAAAAAAAAACGCTAGCGATTAGCGTTTAGCTTTTAAAATACATACTAAAAATAGCCTAAAATCCTATATATAGTAAACACTAATTACAGTAACTGTCAAATTTTAATCTCTAAACTCTGAACGTTCATCTCCCCAGCTTTTAGCTTTCCAAATTCCAAACTCTAAACTCTAATTTAAAATTGCATTACCAAACACCATTATTCAAATTGAAAATTATTTTTCACCATTAATTTCAAACTTCAGACTCTGAATTCCAAACTCCAGACGCTAAACTCTAATTATTTCCCAAACATGTCAATGTGCCCACATATTAGAATCATCCAATGTAAAACAAATAATTACGGTATGAAATAATTATCTCCGGAGCATATTAGGTGCATGTGGCTGCATATGCAGCCACTATGTGTGTGATATGAGAATTGTATTGTGTTATGGGTGAAATGGTTTATTTTGTGTGATGGGAGAGATATTAAGAGTTACGAACTGCTTCAATTCCAAAATCAAATAAATAGGGATAGAGTATAGAAATTATTTATATTTGTGTGATGAAATAATATGTAACGGGAGAGATATTTTATGTGATGCGAGATAAGCTTTTTGTGATGTTTGTACATGAATAATTTTAATGGAGTTGTACCATGCTCGGATTGAATTATCATTATCATGAAAATGAAATAAATCCAAAACATGTGCAGGTTAGGTTTTTTTTTTTTTTTTTTTCCCTTGTCGCATTATTGCGTGTTTGGAATGAATTGATATGGGCACCGTATGGAATGCTATGCACGTTCCAAATTGATGTGATTGTGGCTAATCGCACTGGAGCTACGAAATTGAAATAAACGATACTCTGTCAAATATTTATTTCCTCTCTTGTTTTTTAATTGCTACGGATTCATCCAGCACACAGCTCATTATATATTTTAAATTATTAATAACTCAAGTACGGTATAAGTAAAAATTCTAAAAGTTTGATGTTTAAAAACTACAAGACGAGTCGAATATAACATAATCACACATGACTATATTTTAACTTGGGAAAAATGTCAATTTGATGCCGTAACTTTTCCCATTTTCCAATTTGGTGTTATAAGTTTGGAGTTTTCTAATTTTGTGGCATAACTTTTCTAATGGTCTCCGAAATGGTCCTTCGGGCCTTAATCACCCACATTTGCTGACATGTCACGAGATTAGTGTAAATAATAAATTTAATTGTGTCACGTAGGTGTCACGTAGGTATTGACTGTGTTTGACCTACACATGTGGACACTTTCTAACACAATGTCTCCTTCTCACTCTCTAAGTATGCAGCAAATGGGTTAGAAAGTATCATGATTTGTAGGTCAAACCCAGTCAATACCTACGTGGTACCTACGTAGCATAATTAAATTAATTATTTAAACTAATCTCGTGCCACGTCAGCAAATGTGAGTGATTCCTGATGGGACCATTTCAGTCACCATTAGCAAAGTTATTTCACCGAATTAGAAAATTTCAAACTTATGGTACCAAATTGGAAATAGGCAAAATTACGGCACGAAATTGGTATTTTTTCCATTTTAACTTGTATAACTATAATAAAAATTTAAGTCAAAATATTTGTGTAAACAGTGCCACATTTTCCAAATGTAGCAATTAAAACAAAACCGAGAAAGTATTTGGTATTTGCCTTACATCAATAAAAGGTTTCTCGATACATGTATGATAGATACAATTAAAAAAAATAACTACTTAGTATTGAACTTCTATCGGGCCTGTTTGAGAATTAGCTATTAGTTATTAACTAATTATGTGGTAATAAATTAGCTAAATTTAGTTGTTTGGTAATTTCGAGACCAACTTTTTGCCTACAATTAGTTGAAATTCAAAATGCTGTTATTTCCAACGGTTTTGAAAAGAACTGATGTGAACACTATTTTTTGAGTATTACTTTAAAAGAAACTATTTTATCTCACAAATTAGCTTTTTCGATTTAACTATTTTACCAGAGTAATCTTATTTGTGAACTAAATACTACGTACAGAAATGAAAAGACGTGCATTTGTGGCCCTGCCTCGTAAATTTGTCAAGGAAGATTATTTCTCTCCCGCGTGCATGATTTTCCGATATATTTTTTTTTAGAAGCCGAAGCTAAAGAAATGATGGTGTGAACCCATGCTACACAAATTACAAATGGAACAAAGGGGAGGGATAGAGGCCGTGTGAGGAATCGAACTCCCAACCTAAGGTTGGAAGACAAGGGACTTTGCCACTTAGGATAATGATAGACGTCAAGAATATTTTCATTTTCTAAAGAAGGTGTTGGTCCCAGATAATACTGAAATCTTGTGTTAAGTCCGTTGTTGAGCGGTGTTTTAAACTATTTGTGAACGATAGTGTGTGCAAATCAGTGTCAGCAGCGGAAAGTAAAGAACACAAGTATTTGGTGACCCAGTTCGATCAAAACGGATCTACGTCTGGGGGATGCCAATCCAGGTTCTAAACTAACACTCAAGAAAATCATAGACCTAAAAGATTACACAATCCAAACAGATTCTATTACCCAAGTCTTCACTGCTCGTAGAATGATCGTCGTCTGGACTCCCCCACAACTACGATCACTGGACAGCCCGTCCAATCTGGTTTCTCCGATTGTTAAGATCTTCAGATCTTGGAATTCTGGTGCAGCAGATGGTCTGATGTCCTCCTTCAGATTTCCTTTGAGCCCCTTCGCAAAGGCAACTCCAATTCCGTTGTCAAAGAAATGTTTCTTCATCAAGAACACTTATTGAAGCGGTGTAGCGCAGACCTCAATGATTGATATGATCTTCAAATTTGCAGAACACTCATCAAGGAATTTTCTAAACTCTCTCAAGAATTCTATCTATGAAAACTAAGAGAAAACCGACTCATAAATCTCTCAAAAAATGAAAATTGCAACTCAATAATTGGAACTCTTGATTAAAGAGGATCTAAGAACAGTATATAAACTTAGGAAGATGAATTAGATCCTTCAGGGTCGGTTAAAACGCGCACAGAGCAGATAACTGTCGCACATGTCTGTCAGTAACTGTCAGTAACTGCTCTCGTAGTTCTGGCATAGTTTCAACAACCATTAAACTACATCACCTGCACAGAGAGTCTGTTAGGTGATAACAATCTCCCCCACTCTTTGCGAATATGATAATTCCATCACCAAATGGTGTTGAAACTATCTAAGTCCAAAGAGTATAAGAGATCATATCATAGCAAAACAATATGATTCACAAATAGGATGTTACAGAGTAGTCATAACATATCAGAAACAACATCCATCAAACATTCAGATCATAATCATCAGTGCAGATAGAAATATCAGAGCAGATATAAACTAAGTAGTTCAGCAGTTATCAGAATTACCTAATAACTATTACAGACCAATAGTCCAAGTTCAAAAGTAATTCAGTTCAGAAAACATCCAGTCAAAAATCAAAACATTCATCAAAAACAATCATCCACAAATATTGTCCAGCAATAACCATACCAAAATAACCAAAGTTTAGAAAATCGTTACCAAACTGTCTCAACTATCAGATAATGACAGCCATCAACACGAAATCTCCCCCATGATGGAAGAATCATCAAACTCATAGGTGTCGTTCATAGAAATAACCTAATATCTCCTTAAAAACAAGCATTCAAAAATTCATTAGCTCAAAAATATATCAATGCAAAATAAAATCTGTTTACCCATTGATACTGTAGTCTGTGAGTAATGGTAACACTTCAGTAACAGCTTCATCACAGCTACATATCTTTATCTCAAGCTCAAGTAGTTCAAACTTTGTGCTGGGTTGATCCAATACCTTCCCTTTTCAACTCTGAAATCATAAGTCCGAAATTCTCTTTAGTTGATATGGATTGTTGTTCTGTTGTGGTCTCAACATCTTTCAGTGGCAGATATTTGTTCTTTGGAATCCATACTCTTTGTAATCTGATTCTTTTTCGAAGTTCTTCAGTTGGCCAAACAACAGCTCGACCATTCATTAAGTCTCATACTATTCTGATACATGTGTTTGCAGAATGTCCAGGTAGTTGACAATAACAGCAGTCCTTCTGTCGTCTGGACGGCGTTGTAACATCAACTTTGTCAGTCTCCTCGTATTGCGAAGTCAAGTATCCTCCACTTACAAATATGGTATTGCTTGGAGTTGATTTCTTCATATAACCTATACCTGTTTGATCTCCAACACGTTTTCCAGAAGTTAGAATTTCATCAAGGGTACTTTTACCTTTTACTACCTTTTGGAAATTGTGGTTTTCCTCTTTTAGCTCATCCAACTCCTTTTGTATCCCATCTTTTTCTTCTTGCAACAGTAGGACTTTTGATTCTAGTTTGATATTCTTCTTTCTCAAGGTTTTGACTTCTTTTAGAGCATTGTCTTTCTCCTCAATCTCTAGATCACAAGCTGTTATGTTGTCAGTGAGTTTTCGTAACAACTTCTTGTTTTCTCGTAGTGCAGTTTCATATTCTACTCTCAACTCATCATAGTCATCAGCTAGTTGTTGAAACTCATCATCACTGTCACCTATATCAGAAACAACTTTATTAGTAGAAAAATGTATTGACTTTGAGTTACCTTCTGATAGAGTGGGACTAGCATCCCTCAGGTAAATGCAACAACTTCTTCATTTTAACTGCTGTGATCATCTGTAGTTTCTTCGTCGCCGTAATCACATAATGTCACATGAAGTGCTTTTCCTTCTTTCCTTCTTTTGGCTGTCGGATATTCAGAACGAATATGCCCAAACCCTTCACATTCATAACATCGAACATAAGTGATTTTCTCCAATTTCTCATGATTTCTGCTTTTCCGGTTGGAACGATCACTTTTGCTGATTTCCCCTCGTTTCAAGTTTATGCGTTGTTTGTCAGTCATCGGAACTGCGTTCTTGGTTCTTTCCTTTGTTGAATTTCCTGATCCTTCTATCTTTAAGCATTTTGACACTTTCTTGATTATGTACGAATCTTCATCTTCTGAACTGTCTCCGGAATCTTCATCAACATTCAAAGCGATGTTTCTTGTTAGTTCTTCCTCCAAATGATTCATCTCGTATGTTTGAAGTATCCCAACTAATCCATCCAAAGAAATAGTTTTCAGCTTTTCTGACTCTTCCAAAGCGGCTATTTTGGGAGCATACTTTTTTGTCATCGTTCTTAGTATCTTTCGAACAAGCTTTTGATTGTCGTACACCAATCCGAGTGAGTAGGCCTGATTTATGACATCCTTGAATCTTCCATAGTATACGGATATCGTTTCATCCTCCTTCATCTTCAGATTTTCGAACATGGTCTCAACTTGTTGTAATTTGGTAGCTCGAACATCCTCAGAACCTTCGTGCATCACCTCTAGAGTTTTCCATGCATCATGAGCTAACGTGTGGTTGGTGATCAATTGGAACTGTGTCTCATCCATAGCACTAAAAATTGCATTAAGGGTTGTATAGTTTCCTTTCTTGGCATCTTTCTCGGCTTGTGTATATTCAGCCTTAGTTGTTGGCCGACTACCAGGTGGATCAGTGGAGCATGCTGGAGCAGTCTATGGTCGAGTTGGTGGTTGCCAGGCTGTCTCGACTGAGTCCCATACTTCATCTCCAAGGGCCATTAGATGAATCTTCATTTGTGTTCTCCAGTATCTGTAGTTAGTGCCATCGAACAAAGGTGGTCTTGAAAGTGATGCGCCTTCTCTACTCATCTTTCCAAGATTTCTTCAGATCGCCTCTAATACGTCAGAGTCTGCCGCTCTAATACAAATTGTTGGTCCCATATAATACTGAAATCTTGTGTTAAGTGCGTTGTCGAGCGGTGGTTTAAACTACTTGTGAACGATAGTGTATGCAAATCAGTGTAAGCAGCGGAAAGTAATGAACACAAATATTTGGTGGCCCAGTTCGATCCAAACGGATCTACGTCTAGGGGATGCCAATCCAAGTTCTAAACTAACACTCAAGAAAATCCTAGACCTAAAAGATTACACAATCAAAACAGATTCTATTACCCAAGTCTTCACTGCTCGTAGAATGATCGTCGTCTGGACTCCCCCACAACTACGATCACTGGACAGCCCATCCAATCTGGTTTCTCCGATTGTTAAGATCTTCAGATCTTGGAATTCTGGTGCAGCAGATGGCCTGAATTCCTCCTTCAGATTTCCTTTGAGCCCCTTCGCAAAGGCAACTCCAATTCCGTTGTCAAAGAAATGTTTCTTCAATCAAGAACACTTATTGAAGCGGTGTAGCACAGACCTCAATGATTGATATGATCTTCAAATTTGCAGAACACTCATCAAGGAATTTTCTAAACTCTCTCAAGAATTCTATCTATGAAAACTAAGAGAAAACCGACTCATAAATCTCTCAAAAAATGAAAATTGCAACTCAATAATTGGAACTATTGATTAAAGAGGATCTAAGAACAGTATATAAACTTAGGAAGACGAATTAGATCCTTCGGGGTCGGTTAAAACGCGCACAGAGCAGATAACTGTCGCACATGTCTGTCAGTAACTGTCAGTAACTGCTTTTGTAGTTCTGGCGTAGTTTCAACAACCATTAAACTACATCATCTACACAGAGAGTCCGTTATAAGTGATTAAGAATGACACCATATAGTATTTTTTTTTGTGCACAACTATACAGGCTAAATTAAACATATAATATAATATTTACAGTACGATTTTGTTAATTTTATTATATTTTTTAATATTATTTCAGTTCAAATTGTAAACTATTGTGTTAATTTTGTAACACCCCGATTTAATTAACTCATAATTAATTTAATTTAGTTATGGTTAATTAACAAAAGACTTGGTATGTGGATTATTTTGTAGGTGAATGAAGATTTAAGTGGGAGAATAAGTGAGTTCAACTCACAAGATAATAAGAGTCAAGTACTCAAATGGGTGTTAAATGGTAGAATTGGTCAAGGCAAGTAACCAAGCCACTAACCCATCTTCCGACCCGACCCATTTGTCAACCCGGGTCGACCCACATACCATCAAAACACCCCAAATCAGCCATACCCCTTTCATTTGCACCCAACACTTAGAAAATTAGGGCAATCCCGCTTGAGAGGCTAAGGGTGGAGAAAAATGACTTTGTAGAGAGATTTTGGTGTTCTTGAGCTCAAATCTTGTGGGGGAAATGATTATACATCTCTTGGTAAGTAATTTCTTCATTCTAATCTCATTTTCAAAGAGTTTTGAAGTGATTTTTGGAGGTGTTGTTCATAGTGGCGAGAATTGGGTGTTTGTAGGATTTCTTGATTTTTGGTGTTGATTGAAGCTTGGATTCTTGTTTGGGAGCTGAATTAATGTTGGGGGAAGCAAAGGTTAGTACTTGAAACCATTTTGGTGTTGTTGATTTCAAGTTTTGGAACTCTTTGGATGCATGTTGGAAGATCTCCATTTTGGAGATGATTTTTGATGTTTGGATTGATTTCTTGCAATGTAGCTTGGTATTGGTGTTTGGAGGAGTTGGGGAGCTGTTTTGGAAGAGTTTGGACCACCTCAATACCAAGCAAGGGTAGAGATAGGTTCGATTGGGGGCTGAATTGTCGGAATGGCCGGAAAACGCCATGTCCGACAGCCTCTGCCGACCGACGCGCCGTTGGCGCACCGCGCGTGATCAGCGCGCGGCGTCTCTGTTGAGACGCCGCGGACCACGTGGTGTCCACGCGCTGCGCGCGGGCAGCGCGTGGCACCTGCTGTTGCCAAATTTGATTTTTCTTGTTTTCTCCGTTTTGTCTATTCTTGCTCCTTGGTCATCCTTATGTCTCTAAATATGATCCTAGCAAGCTTGAACTATCATTATGCTCACAATCTTGGAAATTAGTTGCGATTAGCGGTAATCTACTATGCCTTAGTTGAGATTGAGTTTGGCGTCGCTTCTATGTTGATGTGAGAGTTGGTGCCGATACGTGGGACTTGGCACACCCCTGATTATACTTAACTCGCGATGAGTTGTTTATTTTGTCATAGTGCGTTGATTTACGTATGGACATGTGTTGATATGATTATGAACTTAAATTATGCTTTTGAGGATAGTGGGTATCCTATGTTTACGAGTCGGTATCCGATTGGGCATAGTTAATATCTTATCCTGAGCATTGAGACTGATAAGGATTGTATATCCGTAGTCTGGAAATTTGGCTGATAAAGGACTCATGATCCTTAGCCTGACCCGCTTGCCGTAAGCCACGTTCTCAGCTGTTAGTGTCCGCAGCGGGGGCACTGTGGGTATGTCTCCCGACCATTAAGGGGAGTGGACCCTTATATGGGGGGGAATACCGACCATGGTGCTTAGGATGCGCGCTAGACATTCTTATGTGTTGCATTTAGGGTAGATAGACATCATATGTCATAACATTACATCTCACCATCCATCATTCATTTTATTTGCAATGGTTGAAGCACCGGTATGGGACGGTGTGATGCTCATCTGTTTACATTGTACAGTTATCATGTTGTGCTTAATAATTGTTATGTTATATATATATATATATATATATAATTATGCTTCTATAGAATCATGTTTATTCTTGTTTCCCCTTATGCCGGTTATTTCTACTCTTGCTCAGTACCTTGTACTGACCCCTTGCAATTGTTTCTATGTATAGATACTCCCGAGGAGGACGTAGAGCCTGAGCACGATGTGGGGTTTGGGGATGAGTGATCTACCTAGAGATGCATTAGCATGTTGTGGGCTTATGTGCTTGTCTTGAATATCATGTTATGACTTAATTACCTTATCTCGTACTGTTTGTGGTATTGATCAGTGCACTATGTTCTGTTTTGTGTTTTACTTGGTATCTCTGACAGGTTGAGATGAGACTGTTATGTCGCACGATTTAGGCTTGTAAGCCGGACGTCTGTTATGATGTGATATTTCCTTTCTGGACTTGTATTCTGATGTTCTGGTTCATTGGCTTTCTGTTTACTTGGCTTCGTGTTATTGATCTTAAATTGATTGGCCAACAGTTTAAGAGAGGTAACACGGCAGTGACGTCACAAAAATTTGGTTTTAAATTTTTGGGTCGTTACAGGTTGGTATCAGAGCCATGTTTGCTCGTATGTGCTTAGAATTCTGACACAAGCATGTGGTGAGGTGTGTGGGGGAAAGCATATAGTATAGGAATTGCATCTGGTTCTGTTTATAATCTTGTTGATTACTTTGTTTTTGCGATATCTGCGTGCCCTATAGGGTTGGATTGTGGTTTGTGCATCAAACCACGATCAATCCATAGGGATATTCCGGGGGATCTATACTTAATAATTGTTGTTCGGTAAAGAATTATTCTTATTTACCGAATGTTACTGAATATTTCGTTATGTTATGAGTGCAGGATGCCACCGCGCAGGGATGGAGAGCCCAGGAGGAGGGGAAGGCCTCGTAGGAATCCGGGGCCAGTTATTGGGGGTCTGGACAGTACCACGAGGATGATGGGCTTGGCTATGATCATGGGGATAATGTCCCAAATGAGGAACCTATGGAGGTGGAGGATGACTTGAATTATGAGGACGAACCAGTGCCTCCACCACCACCGCCACCTGGGCAGATGCCCTTCGACCCTCAGTTTATGCAATATATATTTAATGCTATGCATGGGATGTATCAGGGGCAGGCGAATCAGCCTGCACAGCCACCACCCCGACCCGTGGACTACGTGCATCTAGCAAGGAACTATCAGCCGCCGGTCTTTAGTGGAGGAGTAGACCCGGTTGCTCTGACTGATTGGATTTATCATATGGAGGAGATCTTCGAGAATATAGACTGTCCAGAGAATTGGAAAGTCAGGGTGGGACGTCAGTATCTTACTGGGCCAGCGCTCCATTGGTGGAGGTCGTGTAAGAGTGACCTCAGGGCGAGACCCAATTTCTCATGGGAGGTTTTCTGTCACGCTTTGAGATCCCACTTTTTCACCACGCAGATGATGAATGTTAAGAAGAGGGAGTTCCTCAACTTAGAGCAAGTGGGGAACATGACAGTGTCTGAGTACTACGGTCGTTTTGTGGAACTCATGTCGTATGTACCAATGCTAGTTGCTGGTGAGGAAGATAAGGTTTCAAGGTTTGTTGATGGACTGAAGGCTGAGATCCGGACAGGATTTAGTACACAACACGCATCCTTATCTTCAGCATATGATCAGGCTTTATTCATTGAGAGGGCTCGCGCTGATGCGCAGCGCGTGTGGGCCGCTCGTCGCAGGGATTTGGGGGGATCGAGTAGACCCCAGCGAAGACAGCCGAGGCCGAGGAACGGTAGAGAGACATCTAGGCCTCAGACTTATGCACAGCCACAGTACATGGGCGGGTCCCACTGCTGGAATTGCGGACAGGAAGGACATTTGAGGCCACAGTGCCCACAGTTGGTGGGCCGAGCAGGAGGTACTACTTCGGGTGCTTCCGGTGGGAATGCATCGCATGGACGAGGTGCAGACAGAAGTCGTGGACCACAGAGGGGCCGTGGGGGCCGCCTCAACGTGATTGAGCGGGCTGAGCTAGATGGGCGAGACGATGTCATGACTGGTAAGTTTTACATTGTTCAATTTCAATCTTGATTGATCTAACCATCTGTAACGAGTACCTAGGTAGTGCCTTATGTTGTTGAATGTGTAGGTGCTATACTAGTTGATAATGTGCCTGCTTATGCCTTATATGATTCTGGTGCATCATGCTCGTTTATATCATCGAAATTCGTAACTAAGAATGATATGGGACCACTGGAGGCTTATCAACTCCCTATTACGCTACCTTCGGGAGACCTCATGCGGAGCCAGTGGATTAAACCCGATGCACAGATAATCATTAAAGATCGAGAGTTCAGAGCGAATCTAGTGGTGTTGGATTTGGCCGATTTTGACGTGATTTTGGGAATGGATTGGCTGTCTAAGTACCGAGCCAGATTGGACTGCGGAATACCAAGGATTTCCTTCACCGATGGGGAAGGTGAGCAAGTGATTTATTACCCTCCTAACATTCGAGTGGTATCTTCTGTCACTTTTGCAGCCTTAATTCGAAAGGGGTATCCGGTGTACTTTTGTTCTGTGCGTGAGATGACACCAGCACCCTCGAGTTCGAAAATTGCACAGATTCCTATTGTATCGGAGTTCCCAGATGTGTTCCCTGATGAGATACCCGGATTTCCACCTGCCCGGGAGATAGACTTTGCCATTGACTTGGTGTCGGGGGCGGCACCAGTTGCCAAGGCCCCTTACCGAATGGCTCCTGCTGAGTTGAGCGAGTTGAAGGAATAGCTTAAGGATCTACTTGATAAGGGATACATTCAGCCTAGCAGCTCGCCTTGGGGAGCACCGGTAATCTTTGTCAAAAAGAAGGACGGGAGTTTACGGATGTGTATTGATTATCGGGGGCTCAATCAGGTCACAGTCAAGAACCGTTACCCACTGCCGAGGATTGATGACCTATTTGACCAGCTGAAGGGGGCATCTACATTCTCTAAGATCGACTTGAGATCAGGATACCATCAGATTCGGGTGGCAGAGGGAGATCGTGAAAAGACAGCTTTCCGAACGCGGTATGGTCATTTCGAGTTCACAGTGATGCCGTTTGGGCTGACTAATGCCCCAGCAGTTTTTATGGACTTGATGCATCGCGTCTTTCGACCTTGGCTAGACGTATGTGTGGTTGTCTTCATTGATGACATTTTGGTATACTCTCCCAATATAAAGAGACACAAGGAACATCTCATGACAGTTTTACAGGTACTTCGGGAGCACAAGTTATATGCCAAACTTTCGAAGTGTGAGTTTTGGTTGGATCAGGTGGCTTTCCTTGGGCATATTGTGTCAGGCGAAGGAATTTCAGTAGACCCCGCGAAGGTCGAAGCAGTGTTGGAGTGGAATCCTCCAACTAATGTCAGTGAGGTATGTAGTTTCCTTAGATTGGTGGGATACTACAGAAGGTTCATCGAGGGGTTCGCTAGCATTGCTCGACCCTTGACTCGGTTATTGAGGAAGGATGTATCATTTCATTGGAGTGAGGACGGTCAGCAGGCTTTTGATCTATTGAAGGAGAAGGTGACAGAGGCTCTGGTCCTAGTGTTACCTGATGAATCGGGGGAATATGAGGTATACACAGATGCATCTCATCGAGGACTTGGGTGTGTGCTTATGCAGTATGGCAGGGTGATTGCGTATGCCTCTAGACAATTAAAGCCTCACGAGCTGAATTACCTGACTCACGACCTGGAGATGGCAGCGGTCGTGCATGCTTTAAAAATTTGGAGGCATTATCTTTACGGCGCCAAGTGTCAAATCTACTCGGATCATAAGAATCTTAAGTGTCTCTACACTGCAGATAAGATGAGCGGTAGACAGAGGAGGTGGTTGGAGTTTTTGCAGGACTATGACACGAGTATTCAGTACATAGAAGGGAAAGCAAACCGAGTGGCTGATGCACTTAGCAGGAAAGGACATGTACTGAACTCGGTTACTCTCCCTTGGAAGTTGAGGCGGGAGTTAGACAAGGAAGGTGTTGAGGTTGTTCCTTACGGCACGATAGCGAGGTTGTATGCTATGACGGTGGTGCCATCATTACTCGAGGAGCTCAGACTGAGTCAAGCTGTAAGTCAAGAGATGATGCATTTGAGAGCTCAGATTCGCAAGGGTAAGGCGGAAGACTTTGTGATTGATAGCCGGGATATGATTAAGTTTCAGGACCGTTGGTGTGTGCCTCCGGAAGATCAAGCGCTGAAAAGAAAGATTATGGAGGAAGCACATTGCACACCTTATTCTATACATCCGGGAGCAGTAAAGATGTACAAGGATTTGAGGCAAAACTATTGGTGGAAAGGCATGAAGAAGGAAGTGGCAGAATTTGTGTCTAGGTGTTCCACTTGCCAGAAGGTGAAAGCCGAGCATATGAGGCCTTCAGGCTTATTACAACCTTTGGATGTTCCTACTTGGAAATGGGAGTCCATTGCTATGGACTTTGCGACCGGGCTACCCAGGACACGGAGCAGATTTGATACTATTTGGGTAGTTGTGGACCGACTAACCAAGAGTGTTGTGTTTATACCGATGAGATTGAGCTGGAGCATGCAACAGTTGACTGGCGCTTACATCCAGCATGTGATTAGACGTTTTGGGGTGCCTCGGGAGATTATCTCAGACAGGGATTCCAGATTCTTGTCAAGGTTCTGGAAGGAATTGCAGGCAGCCTTTGGGACACAGATCAGTATGAGTACTGCGTGGCACCCTCAGACTGATGGACAGACTGAAAGGACCATCAGAACCTTGGAAGATATGTTGAGGGCGTGTGTGATGGATTTTCAAGGATCGTGGGAGGAACATCTACCCTTGGTGGAGTTCTCCTACAACAATAGCTATCACGCGAGTATTCGTATAGCGCCTTTCGAGGCCTTATACGGAAGAAGGTGCAGAACACCCTTGTGTTGGAGTGACCCTTCAGAGCGAGTGGTGATGGGCCCCGAACTTATTGAACAGACCACTGAAGTGGTGCGGGTCATCAGGGACAGAATGAAGGAAGCTCAGGATCGTCAGAAGAGTTATGCTGATTTGTCCAGGAGAGACATTGAATTCGCGGTTGGAGATTGGGTACTTTTGAGAGTGTCACCCATGAGGGGCGTGAGGCGGTTTGGGAAGAAGGGGAAACTGAGTCCCAGATTTATAGGCCCCTATGAGATCACTAAGAAGATTGGGAAGGTCGCTTACCGGTTAGAATTGCCAGCTGAGGTGGGAAATGTGCACAACGTTTTCCACGTCTCTCAGTTGAGGAAGTTTATCTCGGATTCTGACAAGATTATACAACCGAAGGAGGTGGAGTTGGATGACAGCCTAGAATACGAAGAATACCCCGTGGCGATTCTAGACACTAAAGAAAAGGTACTTCGCAATAAGGTGATCAAAATGGTGAAAGTACTTATGTCGAGACATAGCGTAGAGGATGCCACTTGGGAGACAGAGGATAGCATGGCGGAGCGTTATCCCGAATTGGATTTAACTCCAATTCAATGAGGTAATGACATTAATCCATACTTTTCATTCGAGGACGAATGATCCTAAGGGGGGAGGGTTTGTAACACCCCGATTTAATTAACTCATAATTAATTTAATTTAGTTATGGTTAATTAACAAAAGACTTGGTATGTGGATTATTTTGTAGGTGAATGAAGATTGAAGTGGGAGAATAAGTGAGTTCAACTCACAAGATAATAAGAGTCAAGTACTCAAATGGGTGTTAAATGGTAGAATTGGTCAAGGCAAGTAACCAAGCCACTAACCCATCTTCCGACCCGACCCATTTGTCAACCCGGGTCGACCCACATACCATCAAAACACCCCAAATCAGCCATACCCCTTTCATTTGCACCCAACACTTAGAAAATTAGGGCAATCCCGCTTGAGAGGCCAAGGGTGGAGAAAAATGACTTTGTAGAGAGATTTTGGTGTTCTTGAGCTCAAATCTTGTGGGGGAAATGATTATACATCTCTTGGTAAGTAATTTCTTCATTCTAATCTCATTTTCAAAGAGTTTTGAAGTGATTTTTGGAGGTGTTGTTCATAGTGGCGAGAATTGGGTGTTTGTAGGATTTCTTGATTTTTGGTGTTGATTGAAGCTTGGATTCTTGTTTGGGAGCTGAATTAGTGTTGGGGGAAGCAAAGGTTAGTACTTGAGACCATTTTGGTGTTGTTGATTTCAAGTTTTGGAACTCTTTGGATGCATGTTGGAAGATCTCCATTTTGGAGATGATTTTTTATGTTTGGATTGATTTCTTGCAATGTAGCTTGGTATTGGTGTTTGGAGGAGTTGGGGAGCTGTTTTGGAAGAGTTTGGACCACCTCAATACCAGGCAAGGGTAGATATAGGTTCGATTGGGGGCTAAACTGCCGGAATGGCCGGAAAACGCCATGTCCGACAGCCTCTGCCGACCGACGCGCCGTTGGCGCGCCGCGCGTGATCAGCGCGCGGCGTCTCTGTTGAGACGCCGCGGACCACGTGGTGTCCACGCGCTGCGCGCGGGCAGCGCGTGGCACCTGCTGTTGCCAAATTTGATTTTTCTTGTTTTCTCTGTTTTGTCTATTCTTGCTCCTTGGTCATCCTTATGTCTCTAAATATGATCCTAGCAAGCTTGAACTATCATTATGCTCACAATCTTGGAACTTAGTTGCGATTAGCGGTAATCTACTATGCCTTAGTTGAGATTGAGTTTGGCGTCGCTTCTATGTTGATGTGAGAGTTGGTGCCGATACGTGGGACTTGGCACACCCCTGATTATACTTAACTCGCGATGAGTTGTTTATTTTGTCATGGTGCGTTGATTTACGTATGGACATGTGTTGATATGATTATGAACTTAAATTATGCTTTTGAGGATAGTGGGTATCCTGTGTTTACGAGTCGGTATCCGATTGGGCATAGTTAATATCTTATCATGAGCATTGAGACTGATAAGGATTGTATATCCGTAGTCTGGAAATTTGGCTGATAAAGGACTCATGATCCTTAGCCTGACCCGCTTGCCGTAAGCCACGTTCTCAGCTGTTAGTGTCCGCGGCGGGGGCACTGTGGGTATGTCTCCCGACCATTAAGGGGAGTGGACCCTTATATGGGGGGGAATACCGACCATGGTACTTAGGATGCGCGCTAGACATTCTTATGTGTTGCATTTAGGGTAGATAGACATCATAGGTCATAACATTACATCTCACCATCCATCATTCATTTTATTTGCAGTAGTTGAAGCACCGGTATGGGACGGTGTGATGCTCATCTGTTTACATTGTACAGTTATCATGTTGTGCTTAATAATTGTTATGTTATATATATATATATATATATATATAATTATGCTTCTATAGAATCATGTTTATTCTTGTTTCCCCTTATGCCGGTTATTTCTACTCTTGCTCAGTACCTTGTACTGACCCCTTGCAATTGTTTCTATGTATAGATACTCCCGAGGAGGACGCAGAGCCTGAGCACGATGTGGGGTTTGGGGATGAGTGATCTACCTAGAGATGCATTAGCATGTTGTGGGCTTATGTGCTTGTCTTGAATATCATGTTATGACTTAATTACCTTATCTCGTACTGTTGGTATTGATCAGTGCACTATGTTCTGTTTTGTGTTTTACTTGGTATCTCTGACAGGTTGAGATGAGACTGTTATGTCGCACGATTTAGGCTTGTAAGCCGGACGTCTGTTATGATGTGATATTTCCTTTCTGGACTTGTATTCTGATGTTCTGGTTCATTGGCTTTCTGTTTACTTGGCTTAGTGTTATTGATCTTAAATTGAATGGCCAACAGTTTAAGAGAGGTAACACGGCAGTGACGTCACAAAAATTTGGTTTTAAATTTTTGGGTCGTTACAAATTTTCATTTATTATATTAATGTTTTCTTTGTTTTAACTCATAATATTTATTTACGGATGGATTTCAATGCACATGTTATTTCTCTAAAAAAAATTGATTAATTTTTATTTAGAATTCAATAATTTATTTCTTCTTTAATATGCCGGCGTATTACAATAGAAATATACTGTAATATAAATAAAATGTGGATAGAACGGGCATTGCAAGTAGTTACATTTTTTGGAACCTAAATTTAAAATTTTATGAGTGAAGATTCCATACGCAAAAAGGAAGAGACTCATAAAATGACATAGGAAAATAGAGTTTTTGCACATTTTTGTTAATTCATGAACATGATCTATACATCTCGATCAGAAAAGAATCAAAAGAAAAAGAAAGAATCAAAATTGATCGATAGATTTCTCGAAACAAATGAAAAAGAAACGAAAGATGTAACATAAATCATGGATCAATTAGCCCTCTAAGGACTTTCTTAAAGAGAAACCTGTGTAAATATGATGGAATAAAGTTTGATCTTGATCCTATTCCATTTCAAAAATGGAAAATTCAAATTGTTTTTTTGGAAATTGGATGCAGTTATTGACAACAATCCTCTCTTTGTTAAATTAGATTTTTTTTACTGAACAATATATACAAGCTAAGAAATGAATAGTGAGTGTCCATGTCATACAAATTAAAAAGGGACAAATGGGAGGGGTAGGGGCCAAATGTGGAATATAACCCTCAACCTATAGGATTGAAGTCGTGGACTTGACTACTAGACAAAGTCATCGTCCCCTCTTAAATTGGAATAATTAAAAATCGATTAAAGTTTATTTTACAAAAATATAGCGTTATATTTCTCCCTTAACTTCTATATTATTATAATTTTATTAATTAAATATGAATACTTCAGCCTTGAAAGAAAACATTGAATTCATCCGTGAACATATGCCTAATCGAATGTTACTTTGATTTGTTTAACGCGACGTCAGTATTAAATTACAATAAATTGTACAATCACTTCAATTAAACAATTCATTATCAATTAATTAATCATTTCCCAAAGAGAATTCTCATACTTTCTACCGTCCAAAATATGTCCAGTTGCGAATTAAAGTTGCCTTTTAGTCGATTCTGAAAGCGACATCGAAAGGCTGAGAAAAAGCCACGTCGTTAATCCTACGGCCACAGTTTATTGGAATATAAAATACGCCGATACCTAGCAATTGTCATGGGTTAATTATTGACTTGTTTCTTTATGTATATAGTATTTTCCCCTTTCCTTTTAATTGTAACACTTTTCTTTTTTTGAGTGTTTTATATTACCATATATAAAATGTTTTTAAAGATAAAAAACTTCCATTAAAGTACTTTTGTTCCTTGCATTAAATCCCGTGATATTTCCTTATGTTATACTTCCTCCGTTTTCAAAAAATTGAAACGAACTCACAGTGCACGCAGTCCAATGCATATTTTAAACTATTAATAACTCAAATTCGGTACTAGTAGAAATTCTAAAAGTTCGATATTTAAAAACTACTCGACGAGATGAATCTAACAAGATCTCACTTGACTATATTTTAACTAATATAACTATGATAAAACTTTAAGTTAAAGTGCGTATATAGTACTCAATTTCCAAATGTTTCATTTTTTAGAAAACGGAGGAAGAAGTATTTTGAAAGAAAATAAAATAAAAATAAAAATAAATGTGGGGTCGGCTCAAACCGTCCATTGATCGCTTTGCCCGTTTGTTTAATAGTAGTAGTAAGTATTTACTTCCACTAAAGTTGACAAAATTTAACCTTAAAAATTTGTAATGGAGGTTGGTTCCGTCTCCCATTTTATTTGTTTCTAGAATGTTCTGAAAGTTGGCTTTGGGCTTCTATCATGATAAAGATTTCTATCATACCTCCCATGGCATCCCATGTTACCTTTATTGCCTAAATAAAGTATATTCTCTTGTGCTTAATTAATTTCTTTCATGCTACGCCAAAAAAAAATTTCTTTCATGTGTGTATGAATGAACGAAACTTGGGCCCACTTTATGATGTTGAATAGGGGGTGACTTTTTTGGAGATTTGACATCGGTCATCATCGCTCACAAGTATCATCCCCGCATTCGACTATGAGATTTGACATGATTTACTGCAACGTTTTCCAAATGTTGATTAACTTTTTAAATCAACTAAAAGGATAATTATGTTATATTACTCCAAAATATATTTTAATACATTTCAGCGACAATGTATGTACTTTTCAGCGATTTTGTTGATTAATATATTATTTTTAGCGACATGCATATTGTTTCTAGAGCGCCTTCCATATATTTTCAGCGACGGAGTACAGTATATTTGAGCGACTCACTATAGTATATTTCAGCGACAAGCTATAGTATTTTTCAGCGACTTATATTGTGCATTTAAGTGATTTCGTAAAAGTTGAAACCCTAATTCTTTGGTTTAATATATTTCAGCGACGCGCTATAGTATATTTCAGCGACGTACTACAGTATATTTCAGAGACAAGCTATAGTATTTTTCAGCGACTTGATATTGTGCATTTCAACGACTTTGTAAAAGTTGAAACCCTAATTCTTTGGTTTAATATATTTCAGCGACGCGCTATAGTATATTTCAGCGATAAGCTGTGTGCATTTCAGCGACATACATAGTGTTCTTCAGCAATTACCTTATGTGTATTTTTCAGCGACTTGACATTAAAAAAAAAATTTGGACAATTTTAACCTTTTACATTTTGGACCATTGGATCTTAAACGAACAGTTGAGATTGGTGCCTTGATGTGCTGCAGGTTTTGGTGATTGCAACGTAACCAATCTCATCATCCCCTACTGATTATTGTTGTGGGGATCGAATAATAACCCGTCCTAACAAAATTAGTGTCAATCGTTACTGGCTCAATGAATGATCGGTGGTTAGTATATATCAACTGAATTTGAAGTTTGAAATTCAATCAGTTAATTAATTCATAAATTGATAAGTGAAAATAAAATAAGTTAATTATAACATTCATTTTAATTATAACATTCAAATTTCTTAAGCCATTGCGACCGCGGTTATCAAACATGCCAATGTAATTCATTACAATTGAGTAATAATTAGTGTTACCAAACATGTCATTAGCTACAATCCGGTACAAATTCAGCATAGGCAGATGCTATCAGAATTCCCATTCAAGTACTGAATTGCCACTCAAAACTATTGAATTTATATTTACAACATCAGTTAGTTAATGTTTGAAAAATATATTCAGTACTTTTTGAATGACAATTCAACACATTTGCATATGCATAATCAACATAGTAACTTATTTGTCTTCGCGATATACTCCCTCCATTTTTTTTTATAACCTCACCATTAGCATAGTTGATACTATTTATTGAATAACTTTGATTCAACTTTTTCACATAAGATAAAACATAGTTAAGTGAGATGTTGGATTCGTCTAATCACGTAGTTTTATAATATTATTTTTTTATAATTTTTACTTATATACAATTTGAATTATTAACAATTAAAAATGGGTATTGGATTGCGTGAAATTCCGGATGAGTGAAGTTTTAAAAAAATTAAAAAAATTGTTAGTCCAAGAAAAAATCGGCCCAGCCCATATGAATTAGCCTAGTCCGCATTTAAATCGACCCAGCCCATTAGCCGCTATTAGGGTTTGTGCAGGTCTATAAATAAGACCTTAGGCGGCCATATCAAAGCACCCCCAATCAACCCTCAATGAGGCCGCATTTTATATTTTTACTTTCTGCAGTTTATTTATCGCTTTCTGCACTTTCATTATTTACAGCTTTCTTTCAATTCCTGTTTTTGCTTTTTATATTTTTCTTGTAATCTTCCTTCACATTCATCAATAAAAGAGGGGTTCCGCTCCTCCAAAAATTTCAGCGTTAACAAATTGGCACGCCTAGTGGGACCCGAAGTGGAAACCATATCCGCTTAAAGGAGATGTCTCTACAAGAGCAAACGTATTCTAGAGCATATATTGCATAATACGCTGACAACGCGGCGGTAAACATTGCGCCGTGGGGAATCATTCAGAACCCCACAGTTTCGGAGCAAATACGGCTATTGATGATAGAATCGATGGCTGATTTAATGCAATTTCTAGAGAAATATCTTATGGATGTCATGCGGCCTACAATAACCGATCTAATAGATAAGTTGTGCGGATCCTTGCATCTTCATCAAGAAGAAGTCGTTTCTGCGATCAACGCCAGTGCGTCGCCTTATCACCTATGTCCTGGCCATCCGATGGCCAACAGAGGAATTGGGGGGTCACAACTAGCCAGACTCCATTATCAGATTTTGGTGCTCTAGGCATTTCCTTTCAGTCACCTTACCAAACAACACCCGTCTATGCACTAGCGGTACCAAAAGTGTCGAATTTCACATATACGGCACCTCCGATGCTGATTTACAATACGCCAGCCCCAAATGGTTGTTTAATGGCCTCCAGTAGGCCTAGTGTGCAGCCGTATCAAGCGGAGGCTCTTGTGTCGAACATGCATACAGCGCCGAATGTGGCGAATTTCTCGGCAGTACCAATGCCCATGCCAAACCCTAGTTGGACACCTCCAACGCTAGGGGGGCAGTTGCCACAGCCACAAGGAGTGGCAATAGCACCTACTATTCTGTCTATGCCTGTTATGCCTCCTACGCTGGCACCATCGGTGTCACCCAAACTGCTAGCGGATGTGATGTAACAACATTCCGGGATCCAGTTGAGGTCGATGGAGTGGCCTACTTACAGAAAGCCTTGTCTCGACTGGGTTGACACGATGCAACCCTATCAGAGGTTTCAAAATGTCCGAGTTCACTATGTTTCCGAGCAGACAGATGGCGAAGGCGGCCAGACAGAGAGGGTGGCTGAGATTTAAAAAAAAAAAAAGTACTCTGCTTTTATAAAAAGCTAGACAAGTCAGTCTCATTTAGAACGCGCATATTTGTCTTAAGCCTAATCGACAAATTGCACGAGGGGGCATCTGTTAGTCCAAGAAAAAATCGGCCCAGCCCATATGAATTAGCCTAGTCCGCATTTAAAACGACCCAGCCCATGAGCCGCAATTATGGTTTGCGCAGGTCTATAAATAAGACCTTAGGCGGCCATATCAAAGCACCTCCAATCAACCCTCAAAGATGCCGCATTTTATATTTTTACTTTCTGCAGTTTATTTATCGTTTTCTGCACTTTCATTATTTACAGCTTTCTTTCAATTCCTGTTTTCGCTTTTTATATTTTTCTTGTAATCTTCCTTCACATTTATCAATAAAAGAGAGGTTCCGCTCCTCCAAAAATTTCAGCGTTAACATAAAAAAAAAAAAAAACAACGACAACAACAATGGAGGGAGTATATAACATCCAAGAGTTCCATGTCGAAAAACTTATCAAGTAGCTTAAAATAATGGACGAGCAAACATTACAAACTTATGCATTTCATTACGGTCAAGACCAAATTTATTCAGTTTAGTTTAAGTTTGAAGCACATCAACATACATGTAACAATTAAGGGGAGCAACGAACATACATGTAGTTGAGCAATCAAAGTTCTAACCTTAATAAGTGGGTTCTCGTTCAAGATGCTTTTTGTGTAAGTGTGTCGAGCACTAAATAAACTTTACAATTAATTAATTAATTAATGATGGGGTTTGACTTTTATGTTAGAAGTCAAATCCCACTAAAGAACAGAAAATGACAAACAATTGGGTGGCGAATTCAAGTGAAGAATTAGCCAATGGCAAGGGCACACTAAAATCAATGATGTATATCGTCACTTTTGTTTAAGACAAAATGCACTATTATCTTATTTTATTTTATTATTTTGGGTGGCCTGAGAATCCTTATATAATTAGCCAAGTTGTCAACTACATACATGTATTATAGTATTATATTAGTACGCGTTAAGCATGATTCCTCTATAATGGGCATCAAATTGGGTTGAATTTGAGTCTACAAAATTTGAAACTCGTGAAGTTCATGCTAGAATAGGGTGCCAACTTTAGGTTTTGGATTGTGTTCGTGTCCGGTTGAGCAAGAGTATAAAACAAAATTTGTAAATCCAAACCCGAAATAAATCTGAAATATCAAATCCGAATACGACCAGAAAATTTTCAGGTCGGGTTTGGAGCGACTAATTTAGGAAAAACCCAAAACGACTCAATCCAAACTTAATTGAAATTTTTCGTGTCGGTTGGGTTCTGTGTTTCGGATCGTGTCCAAAATTGACACCCCTATGCTAGACTAATTCTTTTCTGGTGGTTGGAAATTGGAATACATGCCATACAAATTGTAAATAAAATTAAAAACAATAAAGGACGTGATTAAATTTAAAATTCTAAAACTGAAAGTTAAAAACTCGACTATGAGACGAAATTTGAACAGCATAACAAAAATAATAAAAAAAAATTTATATTAATACTTTTGCATTATTGATAGCAAGCCTCAAATTTAAAAGAAAAATAATGTGTGTTTCAACCACACCTACTAACATAATGATGTCTTTTATACTTACTACTTCTGTTTTCAAAAACTTGAAACGGACCCATAATGCATGTAGTCCAATGCATATTTTAAATCATTAATAACTCAATTTCGGTACACGTAAAAATTCTAAAAGTTCGATATTTAAAAACTGCTCGACGAGACGAATCTAACAATATCTCACTTGGCTATATTTTAACCTGTATAACTATGATAAAACTTTAAGTTAAAGTGCGTGTGTGAATAGTGTCAAATTTACAAATGTTTCAACTATTTTGAAACGGGGAGTATTAATATTTTTCAGAAGTCCAAACAAATTTGACACTTAATTAACTCCAAACGGACACTTGTAAAGGGTCGCATATCCCACAATAATTTCAAGTGAGTATTTTTAAAATTGAAGTGTTCTTTTAATTATTATTATTATAAGTTGGCCATCAGGAGGGAGAATGCGCATTTTTATTAACATGACTGGTCTTTCAATTCTTTAAAATCATTGTTAAACAATAATCCACATTTTTTAAGATTGACAGTATATTATGAGAATTTATTCAAAAAACAAATAAAAAATAAAAAAAAAAATAGAAAGAAAATGAAATAGAGTATAACAAGAATATTATCATGAGAGGATGACCTGACTCCCAACCTTTAGGTTAGGGATTCGCTTCCCCATTCCCAACTTCCTATTCCTTCCTTTTATCCTTTAGTAGATTACTTTCTCCGTCTCATTATGTTTATTATGTTTGATAATGTGCTAGTACTATTTATACACAGACATTCACTTAAAGTTTTATCATAGTTATATAAGTTAAAATATGTCAATAAATCTTGTTAGATTTATCTCGTTTTGTAGTTTTTAAATATCAAACTTTTAATATTTTTAGTTATACTGAACTTAAATAATTAATCGTTTAAATTATGTATTAAACTGCATCAAAATGGATCCGTAAGAAACATAAGCTATCGTCACCATTTTACCAAGTGTTAAGAAAAAAAAAAATCTTATGCGATGGTGTAGATATATAATACTACTATAAAACATCTACTCTGAGACCACCCATGTCGCGATGTGGGCATCGGGTCGGGTTTGTCGGTTTGGGTAATTCGGGTTCGGGTTAGTCGGATTTCGGGTATGAAATTAAAATACCCGACCAAAACCCGACATTGGTGGGTGATCGGGTACCCAATTATCCCACTTCTTCTTTTTTTTTAAAAAAAAAGAAATCTAGACAAAGCTAATCAATAACAAAGAAATCTAGAATTAAATATTTAATTCATCCATAACAAATATAAATGTGATAAACTACACATTAAAAAAATTACGAACACGTATAAAGAGGTTTTTAGCAAATACTACTAAATCTAGACAAATAGAGTAATTAATAAATTCTTTTATTTGAGAAAGACATAATGAAAAGTGAAGAATTTAAATAAATATTTGAAGAAATACTGAAGAATTCTAATATTTATAAACTAATCTATCTATCTATCTATACTATAATAAATGCTGGAAGCCTGGAACCATATTTTTATTGTGCTGACTATATTGTCATTTTAAATTATAATTAATCTCTTTAAAAATTATATATTGTGGGTTCAAACAGTAATTTTACCTCAAAGATATACATATTTATCATAAAGATATACATCAAAGGTCTAAAAAGTAAAAACACTTCATCTTAAAATTCAATGACCGTTGGATTGCAATCTATTGATCTCTATCTAAATCCCGCAATCATATTTTATTGTGCTGCCTATATTAACCTTTTAATTTATAATTAATATCTTTATAGGAATTATATGTATGAGTTCAAACAGTAATTTTATTTTAAAGATATACATATCTACCATAAAATACATAGCAAAGTAAAATCATATACTATTTTCACTAAACATATTAGGAGTACTAAAATTTAATTTTTTATTGAAAGAATATATTCTTTTTTTCGGGGGTAATTGAAAAAATATTTTAAAAATTGCATAATATAGGAAAAAAAGTACTCAATCAGTAAGAAAATTTCAATATACTATTTTATGTATATAAAAATTAATATCACGATAATTTATCTTTTATATATTTTTTTGCTTTAATCTTTTATATATTTTTAGTAGTCATTAATCTATATATATTATTAATATTGATATCATATCATATTATATTTCAATATTTATATTATTGTATACAATCAGCATAATTTTTGCGGGTGATTAAGAGTGAGTTACAAAGGCGAAAGTTTTAATGTATTTAATCATTTTAATTATACAAATAATATTTATAATTAGGATGGGTAGTAATCTTAATGAATTAATTTTTCTATTGACATTTTCTTTGCATAAAAATTTGAATTTGTGCTTCGATATGTATTATGAAAAAAATTTGAAAATTTGTTTCTTTTGTTATTTTGGAAAAGAAAATGATAATAGAAATTATATTTTATAATTTTCTTTACCTAAATATACAAAAATAATATCATCTATTAATTTAAATTAATTGAATTAACATTAGTTTGCACTCCTTGTTTCAGAAATTTAAAAGTGTTCCACAATAATTGTCATTTTAGGTTGTTATAGGTAGTTATGCTATGTTTTTATTATATTGTCTTTCACTGTACATAATGCGATTTGTTGACATTTATTAAGAATGAGTTTAACTGAAGGGTAAAAATATAAATTTATAAGTTAATTAATATAAATCTTGGTTATTGAAATTGAACTGAAAGAAACAACTATTTAGGAATGGAGTATTTAAAAAAATTAACAGCCTTACACTAAACCCGTGTGCGGAGCGCAGGAGAAAAATCTAGTTAATTACTACCTCCGTTTTTTAGAAAGTGAAACATTGCACTACTTTCTACTATTCATTGTTCGACTTTGATTCCAATTTTTATCATAGTTATACAAGGAAAAATATAGTCAAGTGAGATCTTGTTGGATTCGTCTTTTCTTGTAGTTTTAGAATATCCACTTTTTATAATTTTTTACTTATATACAATTTGAGTGATTGATCGTTAAAAATGTGCATTGAACTGCGTGCAATGGAGGAATGTTGTACTTTCTTGAGAACGGAGGAAGTATAAAACTTGATTGTATATGTATCTATTTGTATATGATAATTGTGATAGTTTGGACTAAATGATAATGGCTTGGGGAATTATTAGGTTTTTTTAAAAAAACCGGGTTATTCGGGTCCAAACTTATGACCCGATACCCGACCCGAACTTTGGGTTCGAGTACCGTATCCGAACCCGACCTTTCCCACTAAAAGAACCCGACCCCGAATACTTTTTTTTTTTTTTTTTTTTTTTTTTTTTTTTTGTGGGTTCATGGTGGGTACCGACTAACCGAACCCGATCCTTGGTGGGTACCGTATGGGAAAAAGAAAGGGTGAACTAAGCTAGCTTAGAAAGAACTTATCCTTGGCATGGGCTTTCTTACTTCTTACAGTAGCATATAAGCATGCACACCTACATACATGGTACATATAAAATGGTGGGCCCCATCAGGTGATGGGCAAGTGGCAAGTGGGAATAGTAATCCCATCAAGGATATAAATCTTGAATCTGCTTCGGCCACGTGTCCAACGTCACTCATGCTAATCTATTAATTCAAATTCAACCCAAAGCACCACCAGAGAGGACCATACCACTATACTTATTTTAAAATTTGTAATAATAGTAGTATAATACTACTGCTATATAATCTCTCTCCCTTTTTTTTTTTTTAATGTAATACCTTTTTTATGTTTTAAAATAAATGTTATATTATTTATCAAAAGAATAAATATTATAGTACTATATTTAAAATATTTGTAAAGGTATAATCTTTCTTTAAAATATTTTTTTTTCTTACATTAAATATCATGACATTTTCTAAATGAATTCAACAAAATTTCATTTAATTATATTTATATATATAACTATAATAAAAATTAAAACTAAAATAGTACATTAAGCTGTAGAAAAAAACAAATGAGGGAGTAGAATATTATTGATAGATAGCACAGGCCACAGGGGTATAGGGGTACAATCAATGAATCAAATGCTTAGCTGCGATTGGGTGAAGGCCCCAAAAATATCTAGAGATCCTCTGGTGCACCATCGTACAAGATATTTATGACCAACTCACCTGCCCGCTGCCCGCCTCTTTACTCTTCTTCTACTGACCAAACTGCCCCCAACCTCGCTGTTCGCTTCTTATTTTCTCAACAAACATTTTTTTTTTTTTTTTTTCTGCTACATTCTCAACAAACATTTTGGGATGTGGATTTAGCCCAAGTGGTTAAGTCCCTAGGCTTCCAACGGAAGGTTGGAGGTTCGATCCCCACCGGCCCCCTATCCCTCCCTTTTATTCCCCTTTGTAATTGTGTGGCATGGGCTCCCACCACCCCTTTCCAGGCATCCAAAAAAAAAAAAAAACAAACATTTTGGCTGGGATGAGGACTTAGCCCAAGTGGTTAAGTCCCCTCACTTCCAACGGAATGTTGGAGGTTCGATTCCCACCGGCCCCCTATCCCTCCCCTTTATTCCCCTTTGTAATTGTGTGGCATGGGCTCCCATCACCCCTTCACAGGCCTTCAATGGCTCATCAAAAAAAAAACAAACATTTTTGCTTCAATAATTGTGATTTTTTAATTTATAGTATTTTCTTAACATAAGAAATTTTGAAAGTAAGATTTCGTATAGATTATGAGTTACATTGTACTATACGCCCTCCGTTCTTTTTTCTCATTGCTCAAGTAATTTTGATTCAACTTTAATTATAGAAGTATAATATAAAACATAGTTAAGTGAGATTTTTGTTCTGCACGCAGCTTTTGAGAGCTTTTGAGAGTTTTTGGTACCTTTAGCTTTTATTTTAAAATAAAAGTCCCGTTCTGCATACTAGTTTTTAGGAGTTTATGGGGGCTTTTGGAAGCTTCTTTTTAGAAGCTATCTGTAGTAGCTTTAAAAAATAAGCTCCTAGCTTATTGTTGAACAATTAAAATTTTATTCCAATAACCAACTCACTATCCAATAGTCTACATAAATATTTGTCCTTTTATGTCATTTCATACATTTTTTGACAGCTACAACTAGTTGTACAAAACACTTAAATAAAATTGACAGCTACAGCCCCCTACAGCTCCAGCTCGCAGCTATCGCTTTGCATGCAGAACATAATCTTTGTTGAATTTTTCTAATCGCATAGTTTTATAATATAAATTTTATAATTTTTCATTGTATATAATTTGAGTTATTAATGATAAAAAATATGTATTTGATTGCGTATAAGATATAAATGGAGATGTTATAAAAGAACGGAGGGAGGAGCTTAATTTATTTATTGCCTTTATTAACAAAAGAATTAAACAATCATACTGCGAACACGGTGGAAAATTCTAGTTAATATAAAACTTATGAATTTATTTATTTTTTTGCTGAACAACCTATACAGGCTAGGAAATGAGTGGTGTCCTAACCATACAAATTAGGGAGGGATAGGAGGCCGATGGAGAATCGAACCTCCAACATTCTGTTGGAAGCCGATGGACTTAACCACTTGGGTTAAATCTCCGTACACTTCAATACATTGTTTAGTGATTATTATTTTAAAACATGGGCAAATAAAAATTATATAGAATTTTAAAATTACCCTACTTGGCTATTATATACTCCATCAATCCCAACTAAGATGTCGTATTTGACTCCTGCACACAATCAAATATATTTTTTAATCGTTAATATCTCAATATATATACAAGCAAAAATCATGTAAAATATATATTCGAAACTGTACAATCAAAACAAATTTAACAAGACCAAACTCGATAATTTTTTTAATTATATACTTGCAATAATATTAGACCAAAGTTAAACAATAAACAGTTCAAAAAATCAAACAAGACATCTAAGATGTGATGGAGGGAGTATTTTATTATATATACATACAATAAAAATAAATTAAAATTAAATAAATGGTATTAGAAAAATAAAAATAACGTTATGAGTAAAGGAAATAATACAAATAGTAAAAATAATTCATTAATAATAAAAAAATCCAAACTACTAATAATTCGAATACTTAAACTAATGTACACATCCCTAAATTCAACAAATAGTAACAAATAATTCAATAATAATAAAAAAATCCGTTAATAATTAATTATAAACAAAACACACTACTTTTTTGAATTACTACCAACTCAAACAAGAAGTATACCCCATATGAATTATGATGACGTGGGAAAGAATATTAATTTAAATTAAAAAGTTTAAATTTCGGGGAGGGGCATCATGGGGTTTCCCAAATGACTTTAAGTATTTATTCAATAAATAAAAAGTGAAAATAGAAATGGGAAGCATTTGATGATGACGGCATGTGCGTACATGCATCATACATACATACATACATAGATGCATACATGGGGAGATGCTTACATGGCTAAGGGAGGCCTGAGGAAAATATCATTGCCACGTATGCACGTTAGACGTTCCAGTTAAAGATCTCCTTTCCTCTCTTCTTCTTCTTCTCTCTCCTCACTTCCCCCTTTCTCTCTCCAATCTCTCTCCACCCAAAATCTTACCCCCAACCCGATTTTTTCTCTTTACTGCTCCAATTACTCCTTTTACCTTAGGGTTTTCCGACGACTTTAACTCCGGTACCGTCTCTCTCGCTTGCTCAACCTGTTTCTGTGTCTGATTTGTTTCTCTTTGGAGTTGCTGTGGCTTTTGTGGTTTTATGATTTGTGAGTTTTGTTTGATTTGAGGTTTTTGTGTTTGAAATGGAGTAAGTTGTGGTGGCTTTTGAGTGATTCTTTTTGTTGATGGTTTGGGGAAATGTTGAAATTGTGTTCTCTGGTAGAAGATTTGTGTTGGTTGTTTCATTTGAAGATAGGTTGAGTAAAAGTTAGCGCCTTCTTAAGGCGATTCAGAGTTTGTCCAGTAAAATGGGAAATACAGCCACGGGGTGTGTTGTGTGTTTTGCGTGGTTGACTGGTTTTTGTGGATGAGAATAACTGTTGTTCTGGATTTAATCTGTATGTGGTGCCCTGGAATTTCTTTTACTTGTTAAAGATTTGGTTTTTCTTTTTAAATGATTATATAACTTTTAGATCTTATTGGTGGACTACAGTTGTTGATAATGGGTTAGATATTTTTTGCTGTTTTCAATCTCCATGTAAATGAATTTGATGGGCTAGAACATGATGGGTTTTCATGTTCTTGCGTTGAGATGAAAGGATATGATTGTAAATACGATCTCACGGGAAATTTGCAAATAATATTTCTCTTTTCTTGACGTTTTATTCATGCTATTTTCATTTTCCTTGTGCTGCCTGAAATCCATTCATATGAAGTGATTTCTGATTCTTTAGTCATAAATTGACATGTTTGATTTTTTCATTATAGATCATACACGGAAGTTTGCATTGTTTTGCTTATTCATTATCTGACTTGAATATCTGTTTTTTTTATTTCATTTGTTTATTGGTTTGTCTAGATGTTCAGTGTTTGCTGACTAGTGAGTTTTATTGTTTGGTAATTTGTGGTTTTGCAGGGCGCAAGAAAAATCTATACTCTGAGATTATTTTGTGTCAAAACCTGGAAAGTATACATGCTATAGCTATCTTTTAATATTTGACTAGAAGCTTCGAGCCTGCGTCAACTGTTCAATATCTGAACGGTTCTTTTATTTATATTTGGGTTCCAAAAAATGCTGAATTATAGTCTATTGATCCTGGATTGGTGAAATTGATAGCTTTGCTGACAGTGCCCATATTGTTTGAATATAAAGTTTATGGCAGCTTCAAATGAAAAGTGGATCGATAGTTTGCAGTTTTCCTCATTGTTTTGGCCTCCCCCACAAGACACAGAGCAAAGGAAGGTGTGGTTTTGGACTTCCTTTTTTTTTTTGAATGATTTATTTTCCTACAATTGTTATCAATGATAAGTGTGTGTGGTTTTAAAGCCTGTGTGTGGTTTTAAAGCCAATGGATTCTTACTTCTTTCTGTGATTGGGTATGCATAGTCGATTTATATGTTATTGTTCTCATACTTTTCCAAGCTACGATACTCTGTAGCTTAGTTAATTTTAAAGCTCCCCACTTCCAGTTTTAACTTCCTTAACTTTGAATTGTAGGCTCAAATTACTGCTTATGTTGAGTACTTCGGTCAATTCACCTCAGAACAATTTCCTGATGACATAGCAGAGGTATTATCTTATTTTTCTTTCTATGATTCTGACTACCTTATTTTACAAGAATCAAGCAAGTGTCGAATTCTTTGATTTTGTACTTTGACAATATGCCTTTGTTGAACCATCAATACCTGATAAGAAAATTTGGCTTTGCAGCTGATCCGAAGCCGTTACCCATCCAAGGAGAAAAGGCTTTTTGATGACGTTCTCGGTATTTATCATTCCATACTGGATTCTTTCACAATCTTTCCATACTTAGGTGTCGATATGATTTGGTTCTTGCTACATTTTCAGCAACGTTTGTTCTTCACCATCCAGAGCATGGTCATGATGTTATTCTCCCAATTATTTCATGTATTATCGATAGCACACTCGAATATGACAGGAATGATCCCCCCTTTGCTTCCTTCATTTCTCTGGTTTGCCCCAACAGTGAGGTAGCAAGACACTATACCAATTTTTTCTATTTATGTTATTCAGTGAAGTAAAATGTTTAGGTTATTCATGTGTTTATTTAAAATAATTCATGTGTTTGATAGAAACACTCGAGCTCAACAATTTGATGGTGCTAATTTTCTGCAAAATTACAGAATGAGTATTCTGAGCAGTGGGCCCTGGCATGTGGGGAAATATTAAGGATTTTGACTCATTACAACAGACCTATCTACAAGAAGGAACACCAGGAAATTGAATCAGATAGAAACAGCAGCGGAAACCACACTTCCACTTGTAAATCAACTGATGGAGAACCTTCAGTACCTCCTCCTCAACCAGAGAGGAAACCATTTAGGCCATTGTCTCCATGGATAACTGATATATTGCTGGCAGCACCTCTTGGAATTAGAAGTGATTATTTTCGGTGGTGAGTGAGACATAAATTTTATGTAAAGTTTTATGACACACGCCAAATATAAAGCTTTAATTTCTTCTTTTCTTTATTTTTTTTTTCAAATATATATATGTGTCGTGCTACAACCTTTTTGAACTTCACATAATTAGTGCACTTTCATTATAAATTATTTGTAGGTGTGGAGGTGTTATGGGAAAATATGCAGCTGGAGAACTGAAGCCACCTTCAACAGGTCAGTTGAGCTTTGTATTATGAAATGATTCCCAAAATTTTATTTGCTATATCACTGAAGCTATCCTGTTTTGGGATTTCATATCTATAGAACCATGGCGCTTCTGCACAACACAGTAAATAAAATTCTGAACTTTTATATTCTCGTGGTTGAAGAGTTCACTGATAGGTTTATTACTAATGATGATGGGAATCTATTGTTGAGAATGTCTCCTGAAGACGGTAAACTATGAGACTTTTAATCATGTAAAGCTAGAACTTCTGGTTTGTGCAACCAATTCAAAGGCACGTTACTTTGTGGATTGATAAAATTTTATGCAATCAATTGTAAGATTATTATGGTATACATTTATGTGCAAGGAAGCATATATAATCATTCTCTGCTATCTTAATGAACACTATGACTATATGCAATTATGCATACTCTTTCTGTGTGAAGAATGAAAATTATTATTTAAAGACATAATAATTATTATTGAATTTTTATAAGAAAGATCAAGCAAAATAATAATCCCATAAAATATTTGGAAAAATAGTATGCTAAGAAAAGCATCATGTATCCACTTAATTCATTATTGAATTTTTTTAAGTTGAGTTTTACTCATTTGATATATAGAAATTTAAGGATAATTTGGTAGTAATTCTATTAATCTAAGGATCACATTCTTAATATATAACCAGTATTATAGGTAGACTTTGTGTGTGTCCACAATAATATTATAAATTATTTTAACTTATTTTTATAAGGAATATCCACAATTAATTATTATTGGGGGATATTTGATATATTTTCATCGTTTTCACTTACGAGTACTCTGATGTAGGCTCTAATGGGAGTTCTGGGTGTTGAACCATATTAAAAGTGTGGGAATCTTCTTGACATAAAATTTGGGATTTGACTATTTGGTGGATTTCCAATTATGAAACTCGTGACTACCCTGTGTTCTTTTTTCTTCCTGGGCATTCACATTAGTGCTAATGGGAACGGATTTAACTCCTCATGAGTTCTCTTGAAATCCATGAAATAGTTGTTGAGGGATCCATAAAAAGTGATGTACCTAATCTATGTGTTAGATCCTCTAGAATATAAAATCTATATAATTCTCTAATTCCTTAAAATTTGGAACAATTAATTAAACTTTTTGAGAAGTAATTAATTGCATCAATTGCCTTTTTCTTTGACGAATTTCATGCATTGTTCATTGCACCGTGAGGTGTATCTTTGACTACATGTTGATCTTTATTCATACTTCTCAAGTACAGTTTGATGGTTTTACTCTCCAGTTAGTTGAGATGATTCAGTATCTTCTCAAGAATACAGCCATGATAATAACAGGCTTCTCCATGATAGTTACCAATGATCAATTCCTATTATGAATGAACCAAATCAAAATTGAAACCAAAAAGAAACCTAGAGAACACAAAAAATTACCCTAGTCAAATTAGACCATCAAAACCAACCTGGACATATGGCTTTCTCTTGCAGGTCGGTCTATCATATAAAATAATTCTGTGGCTCTTCTGGGTTTCTGTCTTTGGTGGGACTAATTAGAATGGACAAAATGACAATATTAATTTTCAGTAACTTTGTAGCAGTGGAATTATGAGATTCTGAATTGATAATCTTCTGACGAGGATGGTATTTTCTCAGCTTCTTCTCGTGGATCGGGAAAGCACCCCCAACTTATACCATCAACTCCAAGATGGGCTGTTGCTAATGGGGCTGGAGTTATACTTAGTGTATGTGACGAGGAAGTAGCCCGTTATGAAACTGCTACCTTAACAGCAGCTGCTGTCCCTGCACTTCTGCTTCCTCCACCAACAACACCTATGGATGAGCATCTGGTGGCGGGTCTGCCAGCACTCGAGCCTTATGCACGCCTGTTTCATAGGTTTGTTCTTGACAATATTAACAAGTCTGTGATGGATTATATCATTTTCTTAGTTATCACTTTATGGAATAGGTACTATGCAATTGCAAGTCCAAGTGCCACCCAAAGGCTGCTTCTTGGACTACTAGAGGCTCCGCCATCCTGGGCTCCAGATGCACTTGATGCTGCTGTGCAACTAGTGGAACTTCTCCGAGCAGCCGAAGACTATGCCACTGGCATGAGGGTATATTCACTGTTCTTTATTTCCCTAATTATGATAGCGAGATGAAAGGCATATGGATAAGATATCAAATTATACTATGATCGTTTAAGGAATAAAAGTTAAATTTTATGTTTATTTTTGGCATGTGAAAACAATTTTGTTGTTTTGTTAGAGGATTAACTATATGCAACTTCTGAAGTTGGTTTTATTGTTGAAGCTTCCAAGAAATTGGATGCATTTGCATTTCTTGCGGGCAATTGGGATTGCAATGTCCATGCGAGCTGGAATTGCTGCTGATTCTGCTGCTGCTTTACTTTTTCGGATACTTTCTCAACCAGCTTTGCTTTTTCCTCCACTGAGACAAGTTGATGGTATTGAAGTTCAGCATGAACCTTTAGGTGGTTATATCTCATCTGAACATAAGCAGGTATATCATTTACCACAATCTCTTAATGTTTGACTTCTATTTATATTTGCTTGTTGTTTATTCATGTGCTTTTATCTAATATAGCAAATTATTTTCAGCAAAGAGAATTGCCCGCCGCCGAAGCTACAGTGGAAGCTACCGCCCAAGGGATTGCTTCGATGCTTTGTGCCCATGGTCCAGAAGTTGAATGGAGAATATGTACGATATGGGAAGCTGCTTATGGCTTGATTCCTTTGAGTTCATCTGCTGTTGATCTTCCTGAGATCATAGTTGCAACTCCTTTGCAGCCTCCCGTGTTGTCATGGAACTTATACATTCCTCTTCTTAAAGTACTTGAGTATCTTCCTCGTGGAAGTCCATCTGAAACCTGTCTAATGAAGATATTTGTTGCTACTGTTGAAGCAATACTGCAGAGGACATTTCCACCAGATTCTTCTAGAGAACAAATTAGGAAAACCAGATATGTTTTCGGGTCTGCATCAAAGAATCTTGCTGTTGCTGAATTGCGCACGATGGTCCATTCACTGTTCTTAGACTCATGCGCTTCAGTAGAACTTTCCTCTCGCCTTCTATTTGTTGTTTTAACTGTCTGCGTTAGCCATGAAGCACAGCCTAATGGCAGCAAGCGGCCTAAGGGTGAAATTTCTTTTTCTGAAGAATCGGGTGAGGATACAAAGAGATGCAATCAGAAAAATAGAGAGTTGGAAAATAAACAGCGTAAGAAACAGGGCCCTGTAGCTGCATTTGATTCGTATGTTATAGCTGCTGTTTGTGCTTTATCCTGGGAACTTCAGCTGTTCCCCTTGATCTCGAAAGGGTGTGATCAGTTGGATGCAAGAAATATGTGTGACTTAGCTAAGCCTGCAAAAGTAAATGGCATGTCCAGTGATTTGCGTAATGGAGTTGATTCGGCTGTTCATCACACTCGTCGGATGTTAGCAATTCTAGAGGCACTTTTTTCTTTAAAACCATCTTCCATTGGCACTTCTTGGAGCTACAGTTCAAATGAAATAGTGGCTGCTGCTATGGTTGCTGCTCATGTTTCTGATTTGTTCAGACGTTCAAAGGCTTGCATGCGTGCTCTTTCCGTCTTGATGAGATGCAAATGGGACAATGAAATTCACTCTAGAGCATCATCCCTTTTCAATCTAATTGATATCCACAGCAAAGTTGTTGCATCCATAGTTAACAAAGCTGAACCTTTGGAGGCACACTTACTGCATGCACCAGTACTGAAAGAAATTGCATCATGTTTTCATGGAAAAAAACTGCACACATGCTCCAGTTGTCTCCACTTAGAATCTGGTCAGCCATCTTCATTACCTTGTGAAAACTTGCCTCCTGAAGCTTTGGTCAATTATGATGAGAACAAAACATGCGAGGTTGGAAGATGTACGATGGGCAAAGGCATTGCTAGTTTTCCTATAGATGCTTCTGATTTAGCGAACTTTTTGACAATGGATAGGCATATAGGCTTCAACTGCAGTGCTCAAGTTCTTCTCAGATCAGTCCTTGCAGAAAAGCAGGAATTATGTTTCTCTGTTGTTTCTTTGCTGTGGCACAAACTGATTGTGTCACCTGAAGTACAACCAAGTGCTGAAAGCACATCTGCACAGCAAGGATGGAGGCAGGTAATGAGATGTTTCTTGTGAATGTTTTTTATGTTTTTGTAACAATATCAATGATTAAATCATATACTTCATTACTTCTATGATGGCGGAGAGAATAGGGATATCAATAACAGAAGGAATCAATTGACAATATGGGGACATAAACTTCAATTGCCTAGATCTAGTTTATTTATTATTTATTAATATAGAGGATCATATATGGATTCAGCTTTTTATTTGGTTATATTTTTCTTGTTAGGTGGCCTGGTAATTTCATCATATTCTTAAATGCAAATTGTAGTGTGTGACTGCAATTATTTAAGAACAGAAGTTTGTGTTTATAAGTGGAACATAAATGGTCACCTATCTATTGAAAGGTATAATAGCTTCGGACTATACTAGTGACTAGGAACATAATGCAAAATATCCTTCTTGGGTCCTGTGGTCAAGAAAATTTGGCTCTCTCTCTCTCTCTCTACACAGACTTGGAAACCCATTCCTATCTTTGATATGCTTTTGGATAGGTTGGTTGGAGGTTGGCATTTTGCCTATTTCAGTAATATGATGTTCATTATTCTGCATACATTGGTTCATTGTTTAAACGATAGGGCGTTCTTTATTAATGAGGGCAGGCTATTGGTAAGAACACTAATCAATTCTGCAATTTAAACAACACATTTACTAATAGTGAATGATTAATAATATATTTTTGACGTTAAGCAGCATTATTATTGATGATGGAAGAAATTGGTTCAAATAGTTTTTCTGAGTACATTTACACAACTACTCAAGTATGTATGGCTGCGTCTTTGGCTGTGGATCTCTCGAAAAGGAGTTAAGCAATTCAGCTGTTCTAGTTTTAAGAAAAATGGCTTTAAACTTTTTCTTGAAATCAGATGTACAGGGTATTGTATGAGAGCCTGGGTATTCATTTTACTAATTACAATGCTTGTATGATTTATATCCATATGATTCTTTGTTACCTTTTAATGTTATTATTGAAGTTTTGATAATCGAATTCTTTAATTCTATTGAAAATAATAATAATTTGTTATTTATTTATTTATTTATTTTTAATTTTAATTTTTTATTTTTTTTCTTCCTTGAATAATACAGGTTGTTGCCGCACTCTGCAATGTAGTATCAGCTGCACCAGCAAAAGCTGCAACAGCTGTGGTTCTTCAGGTCCAGATTTTGTTTTACTTGAATTTACACATTGAAAATCTTTTACTAGAAGATGAAAACCATACTTTTCTCCTTATGCGCATGGAGTGTGGCCATACAATCTAGTTTCGCCTTTGTCATGATCTTATTGAACAAGTTGTTATTTGCAATTCTATGAGAATGATATCTGGAATATTGTTGCCTTGTTTTGAATTTACACTATTTGTTTAGTCACTTTTCTGTATGTGCTTATTTGTCAGGCGGAGAGGGAATTGAAACCATGGATTGCGAAGGATGATGATCTTGGGCAAAAGATGTGGAGGATAAACCAACGGATCGTCAAAGTGATAGTTGAGTTAATGAGAAATCATGAGGCTCCAGAGTCATTGGTAATTCTGGCTAGCGCATCAGATGTCCTCCTTCGTGCCACAGATGGAATGCTCGTTGATGGGGAAGCATGCACTTTACCACAGTTGGAGGTAATACACTGCTTTTATGTTCATGAATCAACTTTCCTACCATTTCCTTGCCATGAAATCTCTTTTGTCATCTTATACATATTCTGAAACATATATATATATACTCCCTCCGTTTTTTTTTGTTTGCTACGGACCCACGCAGCACGCAGTCCAATGTATATTTTAAATCAGTAATAACTCAAGTTCGGTACAAGTAAATATTCTAAAAGTTTGATATTTAAAAACTACAAGACGAGACGAATCTAACAAGATCTCAATTGACTATATTTTAACTTGAATAACTATGATAAAACTTCAAGTCAAAGTGATTGTGTGAATAGTGCCAAATTGTCCAACGTAGCTATCATTTAAAAACGGAGGAAGTATATTTTAATGTTAAGAATCTAGAGAGTTTTTCGTTTTTTACCCTAAAAAGTCTCATGTAAGAGTATCCAATGACTTTCATGATCGGTGATTCCCTAAAAGTTGAGGGCATTGATTTCATAATTCAGCATTTTGCGAGTCCTTGTAATTTTAATTATCTTTACTTTCCTTTCTAATCATTGGACAGTTGCTGGAAGTAACAGCCAGATCCGTTAAGCCAGTGCTTGAATGGGGAGAATCTGGCTTGGGTGTTGCAGATGGCCTTTCAAACTTGTTGAAGGTATGGAGGCAGCACTCAAAACACACACGCACACACACACGCATGTTAAATAGTGTATTTGGTGGGAACTGAAGCCTGTTTCCACCGATGGTTTTGAACATCATTAATAGCAACACACTTTCTTCCTTATTCTGCTTTTTGTGAAAGTAAAGATTACCATTAACGCATCCTATCACGGTTTTACCACGTGCAGTGTCGCCTTCCTGCCACAGTTCGATGTGTCTCTCATCCAAGTGCTCATGTCCGTGCACTCAGTACATCAGTTCTTCGCGCCATTCTACATGCTGGTCCAATCAAATCCAAGGGTAAACAAGTGAATATTAATGGCATCCACGAGTCTCGGTACAATTACATGAATGCAGGCATCACCAATTGGCAAGACGATATTGAAAAGTGTTTGACCTGGGAAGCACACAGCCGACTTGCAACAGGCCTTCCCATTCAGTTTGTTGATGCTGCTGCAAAGGAATTAGGATGCTCTATAACCATATGAAATTAGCTTGACAACATGCATTGCATGTATTTCCTTTTGACTGCTGGATCGGCACAACCACATGAAAGGGTTGCAAATTGGTGTCAACGACACACTCAAGACGATTAAACACTTTCGGGCAGTACAGTGGAATACCACCTGGACATCTCAGATACACCAACATGCACCATTCAGGCTTTGTACAGCCAGAACCCACTGTTGATCGCGGCAAGGTATTACTGCTTGTTTCTAAGATAAAACAATTGACTTATTGACGTGAATAGATATTGGATTATTGAGCTGTGTTCCTCAGCATCAGGTAGATGTTACCTTCAGTGTCTGTATAATATAATAATAATAATAATTATTATTATTATTATTACGTGTGTTTGTACCCTTATTACCTTCTTGACTTATTCGATCTGTCCAAAGAGTTGCCGAAGACTGTTTCTTGTTCAAAATTGTCAAATAGGATTTGAATCAGATTCCTTCCAAAGAGCCCCAAATTGAGTTGGGTTTGCCTAGTTATTCAGAGTTTGATTAATTCTACATTTGATGATATGTGCACTTATTTTGTATGATTAAAAAAATTATTAATACTGTAACTGTATTCGGGAGACATGCCATGAATTCATACCACCTTCGTATATCCAAAAAATTGAAACATTGCAGTGCATATTATTTTTTTCATGTATAATATTACTAATATTTAATATACTCCAGTGCATAATATGTTAAAACATATTTTATCATTTGGAGGGTGGGGGTTACTCGTGGCAGTAGAGGAGCCTGTGTATTTTCTAGACCCACATCAAATTAAATAGTTCCTGAATTATTACCTTTCATATCTAAAAGAATTTGGCCAAATGGCCTACCATGTGGATTTGATGCCACATAAGCCAATTAAACTCCCTTCCCAGTTCACACATGACATGGGCCAAACAAGGGAAACAGCAGTAGAAAAATGAAATAATACTGCAAATGTTGATCATGAAACAGCCAAGCATCAATTTCTGAACTAGTTTATGATCAAAGTTAACTATCCAATCATAAGAGAAATTTTAATCTTTGCATTTATAATTTATATATATATATATATCCATCATTCATACTGAAGAGTTACAAAATTTGATGCACAAACTAAATACTGAGTCTTTGATTTGGGGAATTGCAGTGTGTGTATTTTGTAGTAGTTTCCCAGTATCAGCTATCTATCCATCCATTCATCCATCCTATGTTAATACTTGTAACTGTGTAACTTTGTAAATCCTCGCTCACAGTCACACCTTGTCATCAGCATCAGAAGATTCTGATGATCCTCCACTTTTGGAGATCGAAGGTCTTCGCTCTTTCCCCCCAGGTTTTGTTGACGCATTGCTGTACCATACCATTCCAACAATGGCAATAACCATGCCGATAACTACATGTAAATTCAGGCCCTCTTTTCCAAAAAATAAAAACCCAAGTATCAGCACAAGGATAGTCTTCATATGACCCAGCACCTGGAATGAAACTGCTGTGAATCTGCCAATGCAGATGAATTGACTGAGATTTGTCCCCACAGCAATGCTACATGACATCATTAAGAACAGCTGTAGAACCAAAGAACATTATTTTAGTTCTGTGTGTCTCAGAGTTTTGTACACATTGACAAGCACAAAAATGTGAAGACATGTTCGGTTATCCTAAATTTTTTTCACATCTATAATAGCTACTCCTTTTCTGTACTACAAGATAGACAAAGAAAGTTTAAGAAATTATCATACAGAACCTTTGAATGGGTTTATTTGAGAAAAACAAATGAGAAAAGAGTACAGACGAGCCTATTGCAGAAGTATACTAGTATTTGTGAGTTGATTTTATCAATATGATTTGAGTCAGTTCACAGTCTTGCGCCCTCGAGACACTTATTAATCCACCACATTATAACGAGGGAAAAAAAGACAGTCTCTTCCCAAAACACAGGCATGCCCCCTGCTTAAACTGAGAACCTTTCACTGGTGGCAATTCAATTTTTTACATACCGAACAACTTAATGAAGTGATAGGATAATTTATATGTTTGAGGGCGTAGTCTGACAGTCACTGTAATGCCCCAAAAAAATAACGGTCATGATTTGGAAACCAACGGTAAATACATTTTGGAGGCAAAATATTTACTTGAGAATTAAACAAGAGGAGTTAGGATTCAATAAGAGAAGGAAATAGCTATTTTTTTCAACAATTGGATATTTGCCTAAGTTATAGGATTGCTCTAATTTTGGTAAGTTGTATCTGTTCTCTTTAGGGCTGACTTAGGGTTTTTGGGGTAGATTTCTAGGCTGATTTGGGGCAGGTTGGGCGCCACTTTTGACACCAAAAAGAGGCTGCAGAAATCAGCCAAAACTTGATGGCTAAGGATGATGTTTAAGGGAAGTTCTAGAAGCTTCCACCCTAAGCCAGGAGGAGGCAAGAAAATCAGCAAAATCCTTCATTTTTGGAAGGTTAATGGCTGTCATGGAGGGGCAGCTGATTTAAGGGAATCAACCAATTGATTTCCTTTTCCTAAAACCATGCCTTAACCCACATATATAAACCCCCCACCCTTTCTTTAATCCCAAGTTTGTGTCGAAATACTTTTAAACCCTTTAATCACGTCATGTGTTTTTGGGCTAGGCCTAACGACCCAACTAATAATTCGACATTAAGGGCCTAGCCCAAAAAACACATGATTAAGGGTTTAAAAGCTTTTTGACACAAACGTGACATTAAAATCCCCAAAGCATTTAACAACCAAATATAAACACATGATCAAGGCATTCAAAAGCATTTCATGCATAAAACTATGAATGAATTCAAGAACTTGCATAATCACATAATGTTCGGGTAAGACTAGCTTACTCTCAAGAAGAACACTTAATGATTTCTTCAAAAATCCACCAAAGAACTCCTATAGCTTGCTTCAACCCCTTGGAACACTCAAACTCTCAAGAACACTAGAGAGAAACTAGTAGAGAACTTAAGATATAAGAGAGAAGAGGATTTTGGTGTGGAGAATGAAGGAATAGGAACGGGTACTTATAGGTGGGTTGGGGATGGTGTTTTGGAAAGGTGAATAAAGGTGAGCGTCATGGCTGATTTCCTACCCCTCCTGACAGCCCCTCCCCTTCCACTTTTAAGGGATTTGGTGTGATCTACATGATCTCCTCCTTGCTAGTAAAGAAGCACTTGCCGATGTTACAATGCTTAGTCCCAAAGTTTTGGCTTCTTTTCTAGCACAAAAGCTGCTGGATAAACAGCCCCAGAAATAATCCAATTCAGTCCTAATTTCCTTACCATAAATAGAGGGATCACTTAATTAAGACAACTCTACCAATTGTTGAAAAAAAGCTCCAGATCAATGACCGTCATTTTTTTGGGGTATTACAGTCATCGTGATTGAGACATGATATATACATAGAATGTATGTAATACAAATAATGCTACAGATCAATGCACACTACTATGCTGTTGTCATACCAAGACTAGCTACCATTAGTCATAATTAAACAACATTGGAGAACATAGCTCACAGGACTTACAATAGATGGCGTATGAAACTCGAAGGCATCAATTCTCTTGTTTGTCAACCAATAGTCAAGAAATGGGCCTAATAGCAACAGCAATGCAGCCTGGGTGGGAGCTGTGTGCCCCAGAAGATTGAAGGAATTGAGGGAATATTTTCTTTGAAGAAAATGAACATACTGCAAACACAGATCCCCAATTACGAAATCTCTACGCAAAAAGTGTCACATACACGCACAGAAATTGAAATTGTAGAATGATGTCATGGGAGGTACTTTATGGTAGAAAAGAGTATACAGCACAGACAAAATTAAATTCGGAATCACTTAAAATATATATTATCATGTTGATACTACAATCTTACAAAATCTTTTATGACAGTATGCTAAAATATCAAGGAGAACTTACATACTGCTGCAGTGCTGTACTCCAGACTGCAATAAATGCTGCAATGAAACCCTTGGTGTTAACACTCACATCAGTGACTGTGCAGACAGCAACACCAAGGAGAACAACTAAGATGCTAAGCTTAGTGTCTCTTGAATATTGGATCTTGTCAAACACAACTTCCAATAAGCATGATACAGGAATCATAGTCAGTTTTGCAATCTGAAAGTTTTTAAAGGTACAATACCACAATTAATAATGTAGCGAAAAAGAAATTCCTCAATATTATACTTTGTTTTCTTATTCAAAGGAAAATGAAGTGATAGATACCTGGTAAAATCCAACTGAATTCCACATTAAGCTTACATTCATTCCAACTATAGAAAAGTTGGCAAATAAGACAAACTTTAAAAGTTCTGGAACTGGTAGGTGAGACGAATGGATGTAACCCAGCCACCTTAGAATAACCGTCATCAATGTTGTTGTAGCAAAATGCAACCCCGTTAACGTAGTAGCTGCACAGGTTGTACAAAATTAAAAATACAAGAAGCTTGAATCAGAATGCCAAGGCCCTGAATAATTAGAAAGAGCACGGTATAAAGCCTACATAAAGAGAAAACACAAAGGATATTTCATAAATGTCAGATTTGTCACTTGTTTCATTCCCCAAGAATAAAGATCATTGCAAAATTCTAATCACAGGAGTTTAGAAAGTGTTCATCAAAACTATTCTCTTCTTTTCTTTCTTTCTTTTTCTAAAGAAAACACTTTGGAGGTCAACAAATTTACACAAAACATTTATACAGTGGATGCAGAAAAATGCAATTCCTACAAAAATCATACAATCAATGCGTGGATTCTGAAGAAATGAGGAAATTAAATTTACCAAAGCTGAAGCCGTATGTAGCCATTAATGCCTTATTGACAATAATGATCCCAACTGAAGTGACTACATTGAACAACCATGCAGCTGCATCGACTGCAGCCTTCGTTTCAGCTTTGCTCGCTGGTGGCATTTTGCCTCTTTCCTTATTCTTGTTATCACTGTCCTAGGGGCAAAAATCACCCTGATAGGACCAGGACCATAACAATAAAATAAAATTACCACATTCACTGCAAGTTTCTCACTCCAAGTTTTCTGCACAGGGGCCATATACTGATTCGATTAGAGCCAAATAATATATACTATTAACATCAAGTGAACTAACCAAAAAAGACAAGAAAGCATTTCATAATGTTAAGAAAAGAAAAATTCTCTACTAAAGCAGGAGAGATCTAATATTATAGGCACACAGTAGAAAAACCATCTACTTTGAGTCTTTGACATTAGCAGCAAAGAAAATTAGGGGAGAACCACAATATAGTTTATCATTACATCCATTTGAGCGGAGACAAACCTAAACCTTCATTTCTCTTACGAAATTACCCAAATTAAATTACCAAATTCATTACCATCTAACCTTCAAGAATCTATACTGTGTATATATTCCTCCTACACAAATCAAGAAATAGTAATAAAACTTCTTTTCAATGTTCATCCCAAGAAACACGTACCTAACAAAACAGAATTACCAATCAAACATCCAATCTTTCCAAATCAATACATACACAAATTCAAGAAAAAGCATTAAAGCCCTTTCAATCAATTCAAGATGCCGAGAATTCTCATACCTAAAAGGGAAAACCAGACCAGTCATCCACAACCCACAATAATTATCGGATCTAAAATGTCAAGACACCTAATTTCACAAGACCGCAAATTTTAGCAAACCCACATCAGCTCTCAGACTGAGTCATCCAAATTCATTGAAGGCGTAGTGGAAAGAAGAAGAAGAAAAGAGCTGCATTAACAAGAGTAGACACAAGAAACGTACCGGTTCTGACTTGTGAAGGTTATAACTGAAGAAAAGGGGGGTTTAGGCGTGAATTTCAATTTTGATCCAGATCCTGACAACCCGTCTCTTTTGTCAATAATGGGTGAATGAACGTGTCTGATGATGCAATTAAGAAGCAGTCCTTTATGTACGAACCAAAAAACGATAGCAAATTCAGGTGGGAGTGAGGATCGCAATTTGGAGAAGACGACATGGCAATTTGGCAATTCACCCAATGCGTCAGAAATCCAAATAGCCGATGCCCAATCCCCGATTTTTAAATAGGGTTTAAATCAATTTAATATTTTTTGAAGTGTTCCTAAGTACTTAGAGTAGGGTTGTACACGAATCAAATATTTTTTGTTCGATTCCTCATTCGTTTCGAAATTATTCAAAATTTTTATACTTCATTTGATTAATATTTGATTCGATTCGATATTCGATTTTATTAAATTATATATAAATATATAAATTAATTTTACTAAATAATTTAAAATTTTAATTTTAATCATTATATTTTTAAATTAATATAAATATATTGATAAACGAGTATGAAGTTCAATAATTAAAATTAATTTTATTAAGTATTAAATTACCTTTATAGAATAATTCAATCCGATTCGATAATATTCGAAAAGCTTATCAAATCAAAGCGAATACCGTAGTATTCGATTCGATTCGGTTCGTTTACAACCATACTTAGTAGTATTATTTAACTTTTACATAGACCATTGTAACCCAATAAAAACTTTTTTCTTTTTTGGTAACCAAAAAAAAAAAACAACTTTTACATATAGCATAGTTTTTTTTAACAATATTATTGCTAAAAAGTACAGTAGTTTTTAAATTTTATTTTAAAGTCAAAATTTTGGGCTATATATATATATATATACTAGCTTAATAGCTGTGCGATGCACAACACACTGAAGCTTACAACTGCCCATGGAGAAAAAAGAAAAAATTGTAGGTAAGTGTATTTATTATGTTTACAGAGAAGTACGTAGGGCTGAGAAAGCCAAATTCAGACAATATAAAATTTGCGAAGAGCTGAAATTTTCTAACACTCGAAAGTGGGGATATGCAAGCTTACATCAAATTAGTTCAAAATTCACCACAAACTTCATCAATCCTAAGACAACAGATCACATATATTGTAATTTCTATTTTGAAACAACGATCTAAAAGAATAAAATAAAAAATTAGATAGTTAACATGGGTAATTTACACAAAGAAAAAAGAAATGAACTATTTGGGCAATAATTTTCACTCCCATACTAATTTGCAGGAATGCTTGACAAATGTGTTACCATTATGGCACCTAATCTCTGAAGTAATAAAAATGAGGTTCCAGGAAATGCAATCTATATATGAGATTTAGATCAATGCTACATCATTAGTACAACAATGATAGTGGGCATATTGCTCGAAATTCAAACAAGTATGCCAAGCTGAAACCAAATTGTTGATGTTCAATTAGTCAGTGTGAAATGATATGATGTAAGATGCACCCATACGTTGAGTTATCATTGATACATAGTGCAATATGGAAAGGAAATAAATAAATAACCAAACATGACTTGTTCAAGGTGATTCGATTTCGAAAATGATATTTATTAGCTACACGGTTTGCAAATAACCCACTAATGGCTAACACTGAATAGTGGTGTAGTCAGTGTAAATTTGTGCGTGCGGAGGAGAGTTATAATAATTGGTCTTGCCATCATTGTCTATTTTTCGGTGCTGCTTTCCATCATTGTCTATTTTCCTTTTCCGAAAAATTGTCATGCTAATAACAGAATAATGTGTCTCTGCTTCAGGAAATGTCCAAAAATGTTATCATTTTGATTGTGTCGGAAAGGATGATTCATCTTCCCAAAATGTAGACTACTGGGCCTGTTGTAAATCAGTGTATGGTGACTTATCACAGCCCAGTAGTCTGCAGTTTGGGAAAATGAATCATCCTTTCCGACACAATCAGAATAATAACAATTTGGACATTTCCTGAACCAGAGACACATTATTGGCATGAGAATTTTCCGGAAAAGAAAAAGATAAGGAAAATAGACAATGATGGCAAGACCAATTCATATAAATCTCCTCGGCACCCACAAACTTAAATTCGTAACACCACTAATCTGTTTTAGCAATCCAATGTCAAGCTTTTTACCTTCTTTGCAAACTGTGTAGCCAATAAATATCATTTTCGAAATCGAATGACCCTGAACAAGTAAACTGTGTTGCACATCACCATCACAGTTTTTACCAACCCACACAGATCAAGGGTGCTGGTGACATGACGCTCGTATTCACCGAAATTCTGAATTGTCCTCAGTGTGTTTTCTGAAGAGAGTTGCTTCCCAAAAGATGGATTGGCCCATTCGACCATAGGATTTGGAAATCTATTTGAAGATCCAAACTTGTTTTTTAATCATCTCTGCCTTTGTATAAAAAGCAGGCCAACCTTCGGTGAGTTTGAGCGATGGGCTTGCTTCAAGGCGGGAATCAATGGTGTATGTCAGTATGATTTGGTTGGGCGGTTCGTTTTGATTTAATTTTAGGTAGATGTGATGGTGGTTATTTAGAGAGTGGGCACGCCAAAAATCCAGTGGGATGGTCTGCAAGAGGTTTGTTGTACAATTGGTAAATAAACAGAAAAATAGATAAAAATGATGAGGAGGAGTAGTGTAGGATTACCAGACAGTTTCTGTGTGCAGGTTTGATTTTCACAAAAAAGAAGTCGGTGTCTTGGGGTTCTGTGTCAGTTGAAGATATTGATATGTATGTTGGGGCTCCTTCATTGTCTGTATCGTCGGTATTGTCAGCATGATCAGGAATGGCTAGCTCAGATCTAGACAAAGAGAAAGAGGTAAATGTGAAATAAACAAGAATGTTGTGTATCAAAGGGAAGAAATATGTTAATGAAAATGGTTAAACCACCCCAGAGTCAACAGAAAATAAAATATTGCGTAACAAGGGGTTGCATATAGGGATGAAAACAAGAGTTTTTAAAAAAGTAAATATATTTTTTTCTCTATAAATGATTAAAGCCAAGAAGATGTATATATAGGAATAAATTTACCGCTTGGAATGGGGGCCGAGGGTTTTTTGGATGATTCGCCTTGTGCAAAGTTTTTATGTATGAATGTTGCGGTGTATCTGCTGGGATGTGTCATTTTCAGCAGGATTTCAAAAAGTTCATTAATTCCGTGTACCATTTTCTGTTGCAGGAAACAGGTAAAGTTGAACCCAAGAGAGTTGAAAAGATGCTGCTGTTGATCCAGCTTGAAGAATACCGGAAGGAGCCGGGACCCATCACTCTGGGTCCCATCTCCACGGACTGAAGCCGGAAACAGAAAGGCCTCCAGATGCAAAAACAGATCAAATTAGCATGAAGAGGTCAGAAAGAAGGGCCCCACAATCGCCGTAGCCGGAATCTGGCCAGAAGTTCACCGGAAAGGTCGCCGGTCAACGGAGGTCAACGCCGGAACAGTGGCCGTGGACCCCAGCCTGAACAGTTCCGGAATTCCTTCAAGTTCGAGGATTACGACGCTACACTCAAGTTACGACGCTAGCCGGATCACGTCGTACCCCCTACGACGCCAGCCATAGTTACGACGCCAGGCGAGGACAGCGTCGCACTCCGAGTCCCACGTCGTCTCCTAGGAGCCGCCAGCAGCTACGACACCAGACTTAATTTACGACGCGTGACGAGGATTGCGTCGTAACCCCAGGCCCGCGTCGTCCTCTCACATCCATTCGAAGATCAGTCCAGCTACGACGCCAGGCCATTACGACGCGGAACAAGTCTCACGTTGTAATATAGGATAGCGTCGTAAATGTCTATTTTTGTGTAATTTCATTTCCAGTTTGTTGAATACTCCTTAGGGTTGTTTAATTCATGTTTTCCAGTTGTTGAATCGGTTTCCCTATATATATTGGGAACCCTAAACTTTGTTACTCACTTGATCATTTTGAATATACTTCCTTCATTTTATCAAGTCATATTTTCTCCTTGAGAGCATCATTTGCTCTCAACAATCTTGTAAGTCCTTCCCTTGTGGAACCTTACACCTTTGAAGAATCAAACTGACTTCAATGGACATACGATCGATGCACTCGAAGAAGGCTTCCTGGGTTGGTTGAGTCCAATCCTTCAAGCAAGTTTGGGTCCCCTTCGATTGAGGTTTAGGTATCCTTTAATTTTGTGTTTGTTCTCCCTTTTCCTTCATCTTCATCCTCTCGGCCTCACCATCACTTTCATTCCAAAATCCATATTTTGCAATATTGTTCAAGAATTGATCATTGGGCTACGGCATAATTAAAAATTTTGGTATCAGAGCCATTCTTGGCTTATTGCAATTGGATTTAGAATATTCTCCATATTTAATTTTGATTTTTCCACCATTAATATAAAAACACTAAAAATATCTTGTTCTCGGTTTTTGTCTCGGTTACTTGTGTTCTTGATTTTTCCCATCTTGTTTTGGTAAAATCTGTCTCGGGTATTGATAATCGCCAAAATTGAACATTATTTTCAATCTATTTTCGTGTCTAAACATAGACATTAGATCGCATTCCGGTCTTATTTAAATAAGAAAGTAGTTGAATTTGACAGATATTTGCAAGTTTGTATAAATAATAAACTGGTATTGAAAAATACAAAAATATTGCTATTTTATTAAATTTGTGTTAAAAAATCCAAAAATAAGATTAAAATATTAAAAATCCCACACTTGATTAATTATGGTTCGGTGGTATCTGTTCGGTGGAACACGGGTCCATTAAACGGAACACAAGCCAAATAATCAATTGGAACAAATATCTATATTTATTTATTCATATATAGTATTTATTATGTCTTATATATATATAAAAAAAAAAGGAGAAACAAGCAACTAAAAAGATGAAGAAATGTAAAGAAGTGTAACTTGAATTACTGTGGGGCCCGCCCCCAAATTGAGTCTTGTTCCCAATTTGCAAAATGATGTTCACCGATCTTCTCCAATTTTTTGTAACAGCAGCCGGTCATCTTCTCCGGACGGAACCGCTGCTATCACAGCTGCTGTTTTTCCCCTTCAACCTCATCTAAACAAACAGCAGCAGCAGAAGCCCATCTTTCCTGTCGCTGTCCACTCTACTTCACCACGGTCACCCCTCCATTCATCTCCGGCCAAAATTCCTCCATCGCCGGCAAGGTTGAGAAAACCCTCAAATTATCCATCTCATCTCCCACAGGTCCTCTTCTTGCTCCGGAACCCAGTCACCATCTTCTCCAAAGCCCCGACAGTGCTCCCATCGTTCATTTCATTATTCCGGTCACCCCGAAAGCCGTAACGCGGCCGGAGAACAAAACCCCGATTCGCCGCCATAAGTTCGACCTCCGGCCAGCGTTCTCTCCACCACTGCCATCATCGATTCCAACGTCTTCAGTCACCATCTCCGAGCTGTCCATCGACCTCCCGTCATCTCCTCCATAGCTCCGGCCACCATCTTCAATACCTTGAAATCTCCAGCGCAGTTCAGATAGAGAGCAGCAGCATCATCTCCTTCCTCCATCAGCATCAACGACGCCAACCGTGTCATCCTTACAATGCCAAGCCTTGCGTTGTTGTTCCGCGTCATTGGTTTTGTTTGACGTCAAATGCTCCGCGTCAAGGGCCCTTCGGCGTCGTCGTCGTCGTCAGTTGTTTCGCGTCGCCATCCGGAGAGCTTGGCGTCGTCAATTTCTTCTTCCGCGTCATCTGTAGAGGAGTTCGGCGTCATCCATTTTTTCTTTTTCTCCTTGGCGTCAGTGGAAATCAGTTCCGCGTCGTGGGTGTTTTTGCTTCACGTCAAGCAAAATGCTTCTGCGTCATCTGTGTGTGCACAGCTTCCAAATGCCCAATTTCAAAAGATTTCCCCATGTGCAATAATAAATGGGAGGTCCAAGGAGCAAAAGTCCCATAGTGCAAATAATTTTTGTATTTTCCCCGAACTTTGAAGACCCGTCCCTTGTTGCGGAATATGTGAATGTTAATGGGCTTAGGATTTTCTCTCATAGCTATAAATAGGTGCTCTCCTCTCTTCAACAGTAGCCCACAGTGTAAAAATTCTGATATTGTTCTTGAAGACAAGTGTGGTCTCAGTTTAGTTTTTAGGATAGTTAGTTTATTTATTTTATTATTTTTTTTATGTAACGTAGACTTAAATTCTAGTGTAGTTTAGTTCTTAGATGTTTTTATTTTGTTCATAGCTTTCAGCAGTCTTTTTCTCTTATTTTTCTTTATACTGCGGTTTGCATTTTTTGTGTTTAGAACACTTAATCAATGGGTGTTTTTGGACATAGTTTGGTTTGTGGTATTGATGCAAGAAATATGACTCATAGAAATATGTTATGGAATTTATTCCATGGGTAGTTTATTGTTTGGCTTTATCTCATTTTTTTTGGTCACTTGATCATTTTTTATCTTTCTTATTTTAGTTAGGTCATTTTTCTTTTTATTATCTTTAACCCACCATTATGTTGCATCATTTTCGTCCTAATCCCACGGATTAAGACGCAATACCCTAGATTGCAACATAAGGCGTTATGCTGCCAAAATTTTCATTCTCCATTTTCACACTTAATTAATTGAACCTCTATATCAATATTCTAAGGTTGAAGTCCAATGATCTTAACCAAAGATTAAATTGGTATAGAAATTTTTCTTCAATTCCATTAAAAGATTTTTCTACAAAATTAGAATAAAATTAAACTCATGTGTTTTAAATATAATCCGGATTATAATTAATTATGGAATGAAAGATTGTTTAAGACATAAAGGGTAATTATGGATTTAATTCCATAACCTTGGATGAGAAACCAATGTCTCTCATACAAGATTATTTTTCTTTTAATCCCAAAAATATTTTCTTTTATTTATTTTGTCTTTACCTGTGTTGTGTGAAACGAGTAGTGAAAAGTATCATAGAATAATGTTGGCGAACGGTTCCTTTATCGGGAAATGAAGTAGCCCGTAGTCTGTGTATTAATCACTATTTGTTATTTTGCATGATTTGGATAGTGACTGACGAGGTCAGACGAACGGTCCTCTTACTAGGAAATGAAGTAGCCACTCAGTCAGTATCTGTCCAAATACAGTTTTATTTTCCTTATTTTAATTTCAAACCTGAATCTGGAGCTGTAGTAATGTTAGATGATATATGCCAATGTTATCTAATAATTATTGCAATGATAGAACATGTGAGTTTTTATCCAGTTCACAGATAGTGGAGTCTAAGATGACGACGGCAATGGTCATTTAAGGTATTCCACTGTCTAAAAATCATTCCACCCAAATGAGAGGGAAATTGGACAGCAGATGTTTGCAATCCACCCAATCGTTTTGCCATCTTTTTAGCCAAAATAAAATATTCTTTTGAACTCTCCTCTCATCTCCGACTATTTCATCTCTGTGTTTTACATTCTGTCTAAACCCACCTTATATTTTGGGTTAATTTTATTTTACACCTCCTTATAAATTATGCATGATAATATTATGTAAATATTGTGGTCATAATTATTTTGGGATCCTTCCCTTGGACATAGGAGTCTTGATTTAAATCAGATGTTTCACTATAAATTTCCAACAAAAATTCCTTTAAAAAATCCGGATCTAAGTAAGAGATAAATTCCACATTTATGACTAATTCACATTCGACTGGGGGTTGATTTTTGGGAAATTAGAAGCAGAGTCAGTGATTAGGTCTCACCTAGACTGAAAGGATCTGTGTTTTAATTGAGAGTCTAGTACCTGTTTAGGGAATGATTTTCAAACATCAATTATTTTCCAAAATTGCTGTATGTTGGAAATCTTATATTAAATATTGCACTGAATTAGAGTCCACTTGGATTCAGATAAGGTGCGATAGATAATACTAGAAGACATGTGGGCTTTGGTTATTTTCTAAGATAGGGTTGAGTACTCTTTCAACTGCTATCCTCTTCTGCCAGAGTCTATTTTTGAGTCTTGAGTGAGTGCATTCGGAACAAACTAATTTATTAGTTTGTTTCATTAGTTTGTATCTCATAACCACCCGGGAGTAGGTAAACACTGCGAGCGGTTTACTGATGTCGGAGAATTCTTGATCTGCATCCCGTCATTAAGACTGGGGGCTCTCATTTACTACCAGTATGATGCTTTTAAAACCTCTGAGTGATAGGATTTTAAATGCTTTCTTTACCGCTTTCTTTTAAATGCTTTTATAGAGGTCACTCGGATGTATTGAGAGAACTTCTAACTGCTACTAGGAATGGGAGTTATGGAATAGTTCAGGGCTTGATCTAAATCTTTGGGTGTGACCGGGGGAATGATGGGAGTACTTGTCACTTCAACTAATGATTTGTCAGGTGTTGCTTGTCCACCACAGATAAATAATATACCTCAGTAATGCATTGCAAGGGTAGTTATGCGTCTGTGGTATCTTAGAATTTGTTTTCTTAAGAGCATGTAAACTCTTACTGTAAGTACCTGTCTGTTAAAGGGAACATGGTATAGAGAGCATGAGAACTAGCTAATTGAAAGGATTATCCCAAACAAAGATCTGTGTAACAAAATGGAAGTTTAATTGTGTTTCATCCGAATCTTGTCCAATTTTTATTATTTTCTTCCTGTCCCTTCTGTCTCATTTTAAATCTGCTTTTCTAGATTAATGATAGATAGCTTAGTATAAATTTTATTGCTTTCTTAGAATAATTTTAATTGCTTTCTTAGAATAAATTTATCTGCTTTCTAGAATAATTTTATCGGCTTTTAAGGATAATTTTAATTGCTTTCACAGCTTAGTTTAAATTCTGTCAAGTAGTTGATAATTAAAACACAAACTTGAATCGAGTAACCGAGTGGAAAATCTTATAAAACGACGTGGGCCCTGCTTCTATCGCACATCCTCCAGTGAACGATCCGATACTTACTATAAATACTGCAATTTTTGACTCCGTGCGCTTTCGGGGCACAGTTTCTTAACACGAGTAAATAAAAACGTGACAACCTATAAATATATCCCTAATCCCAACTCCGCCTTCATAAATCGGTTTCATTAAATAAAATTGAACCGGGATTAATTATTATTTCCGGTTTATTATTCCTTTTTCTATTTTTAGAAAATACTCGTGTGGAAAATTTATCAAAAGTTTCAGGTGTCCCTTTATTGTCTAAATCCGTGAGCTTATATGCCTTTTGATTGGTGTTTACCTTATTAAATAGGTGTTTAAGGGTTTTGGACGAGTGTAGGGTTTATTCGGGATTGGGTTTGAGTGAGTTGGGTTGGGAAAATATTGTTGCAAGTGTTCTTGGTGTAATTTGAATATTGTAAGAACATGTATGAACACCAAGTGTGTTCTTGAGGATCCTGTTTTGATCCAAAAGGGTTGTAATAGTTTGAAAATTAGGGTTTGTAAGAGGGGACCATTGGTCGTGCATGGTACAAGGCATCTTTTGGGGAATTAATTACTACCGAGTACGTGGGAGACAAGAAAAAGTAGCCGGAACAGTGGTGACATCATCGGAGGGAAGAAAAGACAAGAAATCACCGCTTACGACGCTACACTCCCACTACGACACGATCCTCTCAACTACGACGCTAGCCACTGCTTAGCGTCGTAACTCATAAGGAAAAAAAGAAGCCAAGGCAGGCCTTACGACTTTATCCCATTACGACGCCAAACACATCTACAACGCTAGCCAAGCTTAGCGTCGTAACTTCAGAAAGAAAGGAAGAACAAGTCTGGTCCACTTACGACGCGAGACCCTACGACGCTAAGACGTTCCCCGTCGTAAGCCAGACTCACGTCGTAACATTCAAGAAGCAAGTCAAGGCAGACGACGCCAAGGTCTACGACGCCAAGCTCACTCTACGACGCGATCGTCTAGCGTCGTAACCACCCTCTAGCGTCGTACTCGCCTCCAGAATTTGAATTTTGAATTTCCCACCATCACGTGTCAAGCAAACAAGAAGCAACATTAATCACGTGTGTTGATTGGGAATTCATTATTTTGTGTGTTTGAGGATTACAATAAAGTAAATATCGGAATGGCACAACTGAAACCTAGCCCGAGAAATCACTTGAGTACTCGTACAATAAAGTGAATATCGAGACTGGCAGTTTATGAAACCTAGCCCGAGAAGTTGCTTGAGTGATCAGGGTTTATTCCAAGAGTGATTTTTCTTGTGAGCTTTATTTTTACCACTTCCATATCGGGTCCATATACACTGTTCATTACCTGCAAAATACTTGTTTAAAATTGTGAACATAAATCAGAATTGACTTAAGCTCACATTCCTGTGCGTTTATTTGATTGAGTCGAACAGTCCATTCTGAATCTTGGACTGTGCATCACATATCATATCTGTCCTTGTGCATCTGATTATTTCACTGGAGCATGTTAATTCCGATAGGGTGTTTGGAACCAAGGAAGCTGTGTGTGAGAGATACACTTTGGGAGTTCACTCTACATATTTTCTATCTATATTTTTCTAACTTTCTTATATCTATAATAATTTTTATCTGTGAGATGGCAGGACGCACCGAACCGACCATTTCTGATTTGATGGAGATGATGCAAACTCTGCATGAAACTAGTGCCAAAAAGACTGACATCGACATTTAACTCAATCTTTGAATATTAACTCTACTGAAACTTTTGACAAATTTCATTAACACGAGTATTCTTCTAAAATATATCGAATTTGAATTTATTAAATGAAAGGAGTTATGATTTATGGAATGGGTTTAAGGATATATTAAGGTTGTTACTCTTTATTACTCATGTGAGGGGCTTTAATTTCAAATGGCAATGTGGTCCTCTCTGCCATGAAACTTTTGACAAGTCTCATGGTACAACCGGGATAGATTGACCTTCAGCCTGTCACACTGAGGGTCCCCGGCATATGTGCCATGATACTTCTCATGATTTCATGTCATGAGATTACCTACCATGAAACTTTCGGCAGATTCCCACTACATGAGTATTTTCTGAAAAATCACAATTTTTATTTACTCGTGCTAAGAAACTGTGCCCCCGAAAGCGCACGGAGTCAAAAATTGCAGTAATTTATAGTAAGTACCGGATCGTTCACTGGAGGATGTGCGATGGAAGCAGGGCCCACGCCGTTTACTAAGATTTTCCACTCGGTTACTCGATTCGAGTTTGTGTTATGACTAACAACTACTTGACATAATTTAAACTGAGTTAAGAAAGCAATTAAAATAAAGCAGATAAAATTATTCTAGAAAGCGAATTAAATTTAGTCTAAGAAAGCAATAAAATTATTCTAAGAAAGCGGTAAAAATTATCCTAAGAAAGCAGATTTAAAATGAGACAGAAGGGACAGGAAGAAAATAATAAAGATTGGACAATATTCAGATGAAACACAATTAAACTTCCATTTTGTTACACAGATCTTTGTTTGGGATAATTCATCAGTTAGCTAACTCTCATGCTTCCTATACTATGTTCCCTTTAACAGACAGGTACTTACAGTAAGGATTTACATGCCTTAAGACAACAAAATCTAAGATGCCACAGATATACAACTGCCCCTGCGCAGAGGTATGTTATTTATCTGTGGTGGACAAGCAACACCCGACAAATCATTTATTGAGATGCCAAGTACTGCTATCATTCCCCCATGTCACACCCAAAGATTCTAATCAAGCCCTGAACTATCCCTTAACTCTCTGTCCTAGTAGCAGTTACACAACTCTCAATACAACCGAGTGACCTCTAACGAAAGCATTTAAAAGAAAGCGGTAAAGAAAGCATTTAAAATCCTATCACTCGGAGGTTTTTGAAAGTCTGACCCTGGTAGTAAAAGAAAGCCCCCAGTCAGAATGACCGGGTGTGGATCAAGAATTCCCTATTCTCGGTGAACCGCTCGCATTGTTCACTTCTCGTCGGGTGGTTGTGAGATACAAACTAATGAAGCGAACTAATAAATTAGTTCGTTCCGGATGCACTCACTCAGGACTCAAAAATAGGCTTTGGCAGAAGAAGATAACAGTTGAAAGAATACTCAACCCTACCTTAGAAAATAACCAAGGCCCGAATGTTGTTCCTCTAGTATTATCTGTCACACCTTATCGGAATCCAAGTGGAATCTGACCCAGTGCAATATTTAATACACGATTTCCAACAAACAGCAATTTTGGAAAATAATAAATCTGAAAATCATTCCCTATCAGGTACTAGACTCTCAATTAAAACACAGATCCTTTCAGTCTAGGTGAGACCTAATCGCTGACTCTGCTTCTAATTTCCCAAAATCAACCCCCAGTCGGATGTGAATTAGTCATAACTGTCGAATTTATCCCTTACTCAGATCCGGATTTTATAAAGGAATTTTTGTTGGAAATTTATTATGAGACATCTGATTAAAATCAAGACTTCTATGTCCAAGGGAAGGATCCCAAAATAATATCGACCACAATATCTACATAATAATATCATGCATAAATTTATAGAGAAGTGTAAAATTAAATAACCCAAAATATAAGGTGGGTTTAGACAGAAGTTGATACACAGAGATGAAATAGCCGGAGATGAGAAGAATTTATTGTGGCTAAAAAGGTGGCAAAATAATTAGGGTTAATTGGATTGCAGTTATCTGTGGTCCAATTCCCTAATCATTAAGGTGAGATGATTTTAGACAGCAGAATAATCTTAAATGACAGTGGTCGCTATCATTCAGACCCTTACTATCTGTGAATCGGAGAAAAACCTACATGTTCCTTTGCTGTCTTAATTACTAGACAACATTGACCTATGTCGTCTAGTGTTGGCACAGTTCGAGATTCGGGTTTGAAATTAAGATAAAGAGAATAAAACTGTATCCGGATAGGAGTCAGCTGAGCAGCTATTGTAATCCCGGATGGATGAACCGCCAAGGCTTCCACCGGCCACTATCCAGACCATGCAAAATAACATTTAATAACTAATATACAGACCACGAGCTAGTTATCCGTGTGGGAATACCCGCCAACATTAATCTGATATATTCCTTATTAGCTGTTTCACACAACACGGAAAAGACAAAATAAGTAAAAGAAAATATTTTTGGGTCATCTTGCATGAGAGACATTGGTTTCTCATGCAAGGTATGGAAATGATTCCATAATTACTCTTCATGTCTAAATAATCACTCATTCCACTATTAATTAATTAATTACAGTCCGGATTATATACTTAGATCATTAGAGTTTAATTATTTGTAGAAGAATCTTTTAATGGGGAATTGAACAAAGTTCTTTATATCAAATTAATCATGGGTTGAGATCATTGGATTTCAACCTCAAAATATTAATATAAAGGTTCAATTAATTAATGGAGTGAGGTGAAGAATAAAAATTTGGCAAAAGTGCCACTTTGTCGCGATGCAGAGTTCGTGTCGCGGAGCGTGGCTCCGCGACAAAGGTTTCGCGACAAAGGGGTGGGAAATAAGAGAAATGGATATTTTGAAAATTAGGGTTTGCTTTGTCGCTTAAGCAAAAATTTTGTCGCGGAACATGGTTCCGCGACAAAGAGGCATAGCGACAAAGAGGGTTGAAAATTGGTAAGGACATAATTCCTGGTCGCGGAACAAGGATTTTGTCGCGGTACGTGGTTCCGCGACAAAGGTTCCGCGCCAGAGTCCTCCCAAAATAAAATTACAAGTATTTGGGTCCTTGGTCGCTAATCGAGGGTTTTGTCGCGGAACGTGGTTCCGCGACAAGACGTTCCGCGACAAGATTGCTTCGCGACCAAGGGTTTCAAAATTAATGGCAAGGCATAATTTTCTGTCTCGGAATAAGATTTTGTCGCGGAACGTGGTTCCGCGACAAGGGTGCTCCGCGACAAAAGCCATGCAGACAAAATGCAAGAATTTGGTCCTCTGTCGCTAAACAGGGGTTTTGTCGCGGAACGTGGTTCCGCGACAAGAGTGTATGGCGACAAAGGGTTTTAAAATATTTTATAAAAATTTTGGCAGCATAACCCCTTATATTGCATTACATGGGTGTGCGTTGTGATCCGTGGGATCACAACGGGAAAATTACATTGCAACCCGTGGGGTTACAATGTGGTGCAATACAATATAGGAGATGCAATTTTTATAAATATACATAAACACTTTAATATATACCCCTTTTAGATCTAATGCACAAGAAAGAGAAAATATAAAGCAACAAAAGCACCTAACACTAAAAAGAACAAAAACAGTAAAGCAAGAACAAGAAAAAAGACTTAAACTAGGCATAAAACAAAAATACAAACACACTATGCTAACACTAAAATAAAAATAAAATAAAATAAACTAAAACCTACATTAAATCTATCAAGGGTAAATATCAAATGTTTATGCATTTTATTAAATAAGGAAAGCAATAAAACCTAACTACAATACCAAAACATGGTTCAAAATACACCCATTAGTTAAGTGTTTGAAACCCACAAACTACAAAATATAAAACTGGAAAAACAAGAAATGAACACTAGCTACACTATTTATTACAAAGCATAAATTAAACTAAGCTAAGATCTACATCTACATTGCATAAAAATAAACTAAACTACCTATCTAACATATTTTTGGAGAGCACAGTGGTGCCTCCAAAAACAGTGAAAATAAACTATAGTGTAGCTAGGTTACTGTTCAAGTGGGTGGGAGGATATATTTATAGAGGTGGAAAATTAGCCCTAGGCCCATTAGGCCCATCTGGTCGCTAAACAACTGCTTTGTCGCGGAACAAATTGCATAGGGACAAAACAATTTTTAGCTCCAAGATGGCGCCCAGGAGGGGGCGGGACTGGAGGTCTGGAGAGGAAAGGACGAAAATATTTGTGCTTGAGGGACTCCAAGTCCTGGGAGCTCCCAATTAATTGCACATGTGAGGAATTCAAACACTTGAGGTCACGTGACCTGTCCCTGTCGCGGGTGTGCTTCTTTTCCCTGGTCGCGGAAGGCTGTCTTGGGCGCGATCCACTTTGTCGCGGAACATGGTTCCGCGACAAAATTTTGTGCCTTGATTCTCCTCTCACAGTCTCGGAACAATATTTGGGCGCGGAGCATTTGGGCGCGGAACACTCTACCGCGACAAAGTGTCTATCGCGACCAACTGTTTAATTTCCTCTCTCTCTTATTCTTTTTCTCTCTTTCCTCATTATTTCTCCATTTTCTAATTTTTGCTCTCAGACTTCTTCTTCTTCTTGCTCTCTCCATTCTCGTTCCAGCTTCATCTTCTTTCTTCTTCTTCCTCGTTTCTTTTCTTCTTTCCAGTTTCTTCTTCTTCAATTTTTCATTTTCTTTCTCTTCTCCAACCCATCTCCATTTTCTTCTCTTTCATTTTTGGGCCTTGAGGATGGATTTCACCGGAGACGGCCGCTGGCCATGGCGAGCTTGGAGGCAGCGGCGGCAGCGGGCGTCGACAGTGGCGGTGTTGATGGCTTGAGGCGGTGGCCGGAGGGATGGGATGAATGGATGAAACTGTAGTGGTGGTGGTGAACCCGGCGGCGGCAGGGTGGCGGCGGCGCTGGTTTCTGGGGGCTGTGGTGGCTGCCGGTTGCCTGGCCGGAAAAGTCGCCGGCGGTGGTGGCGGCGCCGGAGGTGGCTTAGGGTTTGGGTTAGGTTTGGGCTAGGGTTTGGTGTAATGGGCTTGGATGGAGTTGGGCCATGGGTGTTGTATTGGGCTTTGGGGAAATTTTGTGGTATTGGGCCTGCTGCAATCTTGGACTTAATAAAATCTTTGGGCCAAATTTAAATCAAATCCTGCAATTAGTTGAAATTAAAAGTGATTAGTGGACCCATTTAACTCTAATTAAAACAGAAAATGGAAATAGAGATAAACATAAGAATTAAATAAATATATACATCGAAATGTAATAATATAAATATAATATTTATTCCACTTGATTATTTGGTTTGTGTTCTATTTAATGAATCCGAGTTTCACCGAATAGACAACAACGAACCAAAATTAATCAAGTGTATGATTTTTAATATTTTTATCATGTTTTTGGGTTTTTTAACATAAAATTAATGAAAATAACCATATTTTTGTATTTTTCAATACCAGCTTATTATTTATACAAACTTGCATAAATCTGTTAAATTCGACTGCTTTCTTATTTAATTAAGACCGGAATGCGATCAAATGTCCGTATTAGACACAGAAATAGATTGAAAATAATGGTCAATTTTGGCCATTATCAACATCCTCACATTTAATACTGATCGTCCCCGAGCAGTCAGAGTCAATGTTCCTAAGAACACGGACTCTACATATTCAATCTATTTTCGTGGCTTCAAAAACATCATTCTTTTTGGATTGGGATAAGACAACCGAAAACTACAAGTATTAAATTCTCTTGATTGCAGTGTTTAATGAAATGATACTTCTCACTTAATCAGGCCTACAAATCAATCATTATTGATAATTATTCATGAATATCATGTTTAGAAAAGTTCATTGATTTAATTATAGAATTAAAGCATGACATGAACATAATTAAAAGCAGAGCCTCACATATAGTAGAAACGGAAATTTCACTCACTCTAAAAAAAAGGGGTTTTATCAATGAGCACTCATAATCAAATTTAATTAAATTATCCCATATGCTTGCGATTGGACCAACTCGCCACCGGCTCATTTCTTTAAATCGAGATCATGAGGTCTTATTTAAGGGTTATAACGGGGCGTACGGTTGTAACATTTGGTAAGAAAGGGAAATTATTGGGTTAAAAAGTGATAAGAATTAATATTATCATAACATGGCATTATTTTTATTTAAAATTTATGATCATCAATATTTTCCTCTTTCTTTTGTTTTTCTCTTTATATTGCATGACATTAGACTATGTCTAATTTTGCTTTGTCATTTGCAATTTATTTGTGTTGAATTGAACTCAACAATTTTTCTTTTTCTTTTTTTTTTCTTTTTTTTTTTTTTTTGAATCGGTTTATTGAATACCGATTTGATGACTTGATGATCATAAATTTAATGCCTTGATAAAATTCATTCTTACACACTTGGGTTTAAATTTTCTTGGTCTTTTTAGAAGGCTTGGAATAATATAGAGGGTTTCAAAGAAAAATTAGGCTTAAAGGCTCAAGTTGGTTTATCCTAAAGGGAAAATATTTTTGGGTTTGGAATTCAAACGAAGGCCAAAAATTTGGGTTTTTCTAAGTGCCTCGATCATATGCTCGATTTTTTTGAATATGGCATGGTCTTGAATCGGTCCCAATCGCAAGTTCTAGTTTCCTTTAATTAAAATGATTTTCACACATCAAAGAAAAGAATGAGTAAAAATGACTCATGGCTCAAATCTCACATCGAATGGTTAATTCATGTCATACAATATTCTTAGATTTAATCTTTGAAAATTTCTTACACTCTATTCAATTAAATTCTCAACATGAGGACTCATTACCCAACAAGATGATTATATCATTAAATTTTTATAGCTCAAAACCTCAAAAATTCATATCATGCATGTCTTCAATTATATTATCCCAATTTAAAAGTTTGAAAATTTAATTATGAACCAAAATCTCATATGCGAACTTAAACAGAGTTATGCATGCCTTGCATTGGGTATATATATAAAATACTAAAATAAACAAAATAGAAATAACATACTTTTTTTTTTTTTTTTTTAAAAGTGAAGAATCAACATCCTCACATTTTGAGCCTTGCTCGAAATGTGAGTTAGTCAATTCCTACTTAAACAAATAATCAAAATCAAATTAAAATAAAAGAGGAGGGAGGGAGGGAGAAAATATTAACATAAAAGATAGAAAAATAATAATTCCGATAGCCTTTTTCGTCAAACCAATGAAGTGTTCGGCGACTTTGGCTATATGTAATCGTTTGGTTCGTCGAACAAGGTGATTGTTCGATGCCCAATACTTTAGAAAAATTCTGATTTTCATCAAAATTGTTCAATCACATTTTAAAATTTAATCTACCATATTTACTTACATAAATTAGGTCGGATTAATTCTGTTCTTATAAAAGTTATTCCGGATTTTAAATTGCTTTAAATTCCAAGAATACTTTCAATTAATCACAGAATCGATCCAACCGGGAACCTGTTTTGGAGCTTTAATTTTCTTTTTGGTGATTCCACAAATTCCTGCAGAGCAAACACATAAGAAGTTATCGAGTTTTCTCAAAAATATCAACATCCTCACATTTAGAGTCTTAGTACTCTAAATGTGAGTTAATTGATTAATACCCGAATTATTTAATAATATTCACCAGAGATATAAATATAAATATATGTATACATATAATTTTGACTTGCAGAAATTTAGGTTGGATTAATTCTGTGCTTGCGAAAATTATTCCGGGTTTTAAATTTCTTTGAATTCCGGATATAATCTTCGGTCAATTACAGAACTAATCCAACCGGGAACCTCTTTAGATGCTCAGTCGGGACAGGGGCGACGGAAAGTGAGATGATGGCCGTGGCTTGTCCGATGGTGGTGAGCAATTGGTAGTCCGAAGATCTGCTGCTCCATTTGTTGTTTCACCAGTGATGAGGGTTTCCTCAGCGCAGTGGTGGTGTTGAGGTGGATGAGCGATGGAGCAGCGGTTGAGCTTCGTGGTCCGGATGTGGTGGAGATGACAAACACGTGAGTCTCACGTGTTGTGCAATTTATAATTGCGAATTAGTGTAGCTCCACTGCTACACTTCTCCATTTTTCTTTGATTTTTCGTTTAATTAACCTCGATTTTACAATGGGCGAAGTGTAAAATTAAGCGAAAGATCAAAGTAGTGTAGCCCCAATGCTACACTTCCACATTTAACTCCGTACACCATTTTGGTGGTTCCATGATTCCTGCAAGCAAAAATACCCAATTGGTTAGGTTTTCCCCTCAAATCTACATCCTCACATTTAGAGTCTTAGTACTCTAAATGTTTAATTGATTTGAGGGTACTTCTCTGTTCTGAAATATATACACTAAACTAACACTAAACTAACTATGAGTAATCAGGAGTGTAATTCTCTTAATAAACGACGCTGCATCCTCCCCGGCAACGGCGCCATGAAACTTTTGACAAATTTCATTAACACGAGTATTCTTCTAAAATATATCGAATTTGAATTTATTAAATGAAAGGAGTTATGATTTATGGAATGGGTTTAAGGATATATTAAGGTTGTTACTCTTTATTACTCATGTGAGGGGCTTTAATTTCAAATGGCAATGTGGTCCTCTCTGCCATGAAACTTTTGACAAGTCTCATGGTACAACCGGGATAGATTGACCTTCAGCCTGTCACACTGAGGGTCCCCGGCATATGTGCCATGATACTTCTCATGATTTCATGTCATGAGATTACATACCATGAAACTTTCGGCAGATTCCCACTACATGAGTATTTTCTGAAAAATCACAATTTTTATTTACTCGTGCTAAGAAACTGTGCCCCCGAAAGCGCACGGAGTCAAAAATTGCAGTAATTTATAGTAAGTACCGGATCGTTCACTGGAGGATGTGCGATGGAAGCAGGGCCCACGCCGTTTACTAAGATTTTCCACTCGGTTACTCGATTCGAGTTTGTGTTATGACTAACAACTACTTGACATAATTTAAACTGAGTTAAGAAAGCAATTAAAATAAAGCAGATAAAATTATTCTAGAAAGCGAATTAAATTTAGTCTAAGAAAGCAATAAAATTATTCTAAGAAAGCGGTAAAAATTATCCTAAGAAAGCAGATTTAAAATGAGACAGAAGGGACAGGAAGAAAATAATAAAGATTGGACAATATTCAGATGAAACACAATTAAACTTCCATTTTGTTACACAGATCTTTGTTTGGGATAATTCATCAGTTAGCTAACTCTCATGCTTCCTATACTATGTTCCCTTTAACAGACAGGTACTTACAGTAAGGATTTACATGCCTTAAGACAACAAAATCTAAGATGCCACAGATATACAACTGCCCCTGCGCAGAGGTATGTTATTTATCTGTGGTGGACAAGCAACACCCGACAAATCATTTATTGAGATGCCAAGTACTGCTATCATTCCCCCATGTCACACCCAAAGATTCTAATCAAGCCCTGAACTATCCCTTAACTCTCTGTCCTAGTAGCAGTTACACAACTCTCAATACAACCGAGTGACCTCTAACGAAAGCATTTAAAAGAAAGCGGTAAAGAAAGCATTTAAAATCCTATCACTCGGAGGTTTTTGAAAGTCTGACCCTGGTAGTAAAAGAAAGCCCCCAGTCAGAATGACCGGGTGTGGATCAAGAATTCCCTATTCTCGGTGAACCGCTCGCATTGTTCACTTCTCGTCGGGTGGTTGTGAGATACAAACTAATGAAGCAAACTAATAAATTAGTTCGTTCCGGATGCACTCACTCAGGACTCAAAAATAGGCTTTGGCAGAAGAAGATAACAGTTGAAAGAATACTCAACCCTACCTTAGAAAATAACCAAGGCCCGAATGTTGTTCCTCTAGTATTATCTGTCACACCTTATCGGAATCCAAGTGGAATCTGACCCAGTGCAATATTTAATACACGATTTCCAACAAACAGCAATTTTGGAAAATAATAAATCTGAAAATCATTCCCTATCAGGTACTAGACTCTCAATTAAAACACAGATCCTTTCAGTCTAGGTGAGACCTAATCGCTGACTCTGCTTCTAATTTCCCAAAATCAACCCCCAGTCGGATGTGAATTAGTCATAACTGTCGAATTTATCCCTTACTCAGATCCGGATTTTATAAAGGAATTTTTGTTGGAAATTTATTATGAGACATCTGATTAAAATCAAGACTTCTATGTCCAAGGGAAGGATCCCAAAATAATATCGACCACAATATCTACATAATAATATCATGCATAAATTTATAGAGAAGTGTAAAATTAAATAACCCAAAATATAAGGTGGGTTTAGACAGAAGTTGATATACAGAGATGAAATAGCCGGAGATGAGAAGAATTTATTGTGGCTAAAAAGGTGGCAAAATAATTAGGGTTAATTGGATTGCAGTTATCTGTGGTCCAATTCCCTAATCATTAAGGTGAGATGATTTTAGACAGCAGAATAATCTTAAATGACAGTGGTCGCTATCATTCAGACCCTTACTATCTGTGAATCGGAGAAAAACCTACATGTTCCTTTGCTGTCTTAATTACTAGACAACATTGACCTATGTCGTCTAGTGTTGGCACAGTTCGAGATTCGGGTTTGAAATTAAGATAAAGAGAATAAAACTGTATCCGGATAGGAGTCAGCTGAGCAGCTATTGTAATCCCGGATGGATGAACCGCCAAGGCTTCCACCGGCCACTATCCAGACCATGCAAAATAACATTTAATAACTAATATACAGACCACGAGCTAGTTATCCGTGTGGGAATACCCGCCAACATTAATCTGATATATTCCTTATTAGCTGTTTCACACAACACGGAAAAGACAAAATAAGTAAAAGAAAATATTTTTGGGTCATCTTGCATGAGAGACATTGGTTTCTCATGCAAGGTATGGAAATGATTCCATAATTACTCTTCATGTCTAAATAATCACTCATTCCATAATTAATTAATTAATTACAGTCCGGATTATATACTTAGATCATTAGAGTTTAATTATTTGTAGAAGAATCTTTTAATGGGGAATTGAACAAAGTTCTTTATATCAAATTAATCATGGGTTGATATCATTGGATTTCAACCTCAAAATATTAATATAAAGGTTCAATTAATTAATGGAGTGAGGTGAAGAATAAAAATTTGGCAAAAGTGCCACTTTGTCGCGATGCAGAGTTCGTGTCGCGGAGCGTGGCTCCGCGACAAAGGTTTCGCGACAAAGGGGTGGGAAATAAGAGAAATGGATATTTTGAAAATTAGGGTTTGCTTTGTCGCTTAAGCAAAAATTTTGTCGCGGAACATGGTTCCGCGACAAAGAGGCATAGCGACAAAGAGGGTTGAAAATTGGTAAGGACATAATTCCTGGTCGCGGAACAAGGATTTTGTCGCGGTACGTGGTTCCGCGACAAAGGTTCCGCGCCAGAGTCCTCCCAAAATAAAATTACAAGTATTTGGGTCCTTGGTCGCTAATCGAGGGTTTTGTCGCGGAACGTGGTTCCGCGACAAGACGTTCCGCGACAAGATTGCTTCGCGACCAAGGGTTTCAAAATTAATGGCAAGGCATAATTTTCTGTCTCGGAATAAGATTTTGTCGCGGAACGTGGTTCCGCGACAAGGGTGCTCCGCGACAAAAGCCATGCAGACAAAATGCAAGAATTTGGTCCTCTGTCGCTAAACAGGGGTTTTGTCGCGGAACGTGGTTCCGCGACAAGAGTGTATGGCGACAAAGGGTTTTAAAATATTTTATAAAAATTTTGGCAGCATAACCCCTTATATTGCATTACATGGGTGTGCGTTGTGATCCGTGGGATCACAACGGGAAAATTACATTGCAACCCGTGGGGTTACAATGTGGTGCAATACAATATAGGAGATGCAATTTTTATAAATATACATAAACACTTTAATATATACCCCTTTTAGATCTAATGCACAAGAAAGAGAAAATATAAAGCAACAAAAGCACCTAACACTAAAAAGAACAAAAACAGTAAAGCAAGAACAAGAAAAAAGACTTAAACTAGGCATAAAACAAAAATACAAACACACTATGCTAACACTAAAATAAAAATAAAATAAAATAAACTAAAACCTACATTAAATCTATCAAGGGTAAATATCAAATGTTTATGCATTTTATTAAATAAGGAAAGCAATAAAACCTAACTACAATACCAAAACATGGTTCAAAATACACCCATTAGTTAAGTGTTTGAAACCCACAAACTACAAAATATAAAACTGGAAAAACAAGAAATGAACACTAGCTACACTATTTATTACAAAGCATAAATTAAACTAAGCTAAGATCTACATCTACATTGCATAAAAATAAACTAAACTACCTATCTAACATATTTTTGGAGAGCACAGTGGTGCCTCCAAAAACAGTGAAAATAAACTATAGTGTAGCTAGGTTACTGTTCAAGTGGGTGGGAGGATATATTTATAGAGGTGGAAAATTAGCCCTAGGCCCATTAGGCCCATCTGGTCGCTAAACAACTGCTTTGTCGCGGAACAAATTGCATAGGGACAAAACAATTTTTAGCTCCAAGATGGCGCCCAGGAGGGGGCGGGACTGGAGGTCTGGAGAGGAAAGGACGAAAATATTTGTGCTTGAGGGACTCCAAGTCCTGGGAGCTCCCAATTAATTGCACATGTGAGGAATTCAAACACTTGAGGTCACGTGACCTGTCCCTGTCGCGGGTGTGCTTCTTTTCCCTGGTCGCGGAAGGCTGTCTTGGGCGCGATCCACTTTGTCGCGGAACATGGTTCCGCGACAAAATTTTGTGCCTTGATTCTCCTCTCACAGTCTCGGAACAATATTTGGGCGCGGAGCATTTGGGCGCGGAACACTCTACCGCGACCAACTGTTTAATTTCCTCTCTCTCTTATTCTTTTTCTCTCTTTCCTCATTATTTCTCCATTTTCTAATTTTTGCTCTCAGACTTCTTCTTCTTCTTGCTCTCTCCATTCTCGTTCCAGCTTCATCTTCTTTCTTCTTCTTCCTCGTTTCTTTTCTTCTTTCCAGTTTCTTCTTCTTCAATTTTTCATTTTCTTTCTCTTCTCCAACCCATCTCCATTTTCTTCTCTTTCATTTTTGGGCCTTGAGGATGGATTTCACCGGAGACGGCCGCTGGCCATGGCGAGCTTGGAGGCAGCGGCGGCAGCGGGCGTCGACAGTGGCGGTGTTGATGGCTTGAGGCGGTGGCCGGAGGGATGGGATGAATGGATGAAACTGTAGTGGTGGTGGTGAACCCGGCGGCGGCAGGGTGGCGGCGGCGCTGGTTTCTGGGGGCTGTGGTGGCTGCCGGTTGCCTGGCCGGAAAAGTCGCCGGCGGTGGTGGCGGCGCCGGAGGTGGCTTAGGGTTTGGGTTAGGTTTGGGCTAGGGTTTGGTGTAATGGGCTTGGATGGAGTTGGGCCATGGGTGTTGTATTGGGCTTTGGGGAAATTTTGTGGTATTGGGCCTGCTGCAATCTTGGACTTAATAAAATCTTTGGGCCAAATTTAAATCAAATCCTGCAATTAGTTGAAATTAAAAGTGATTAGTGGACCCATTTAACTCTAATTAAAACAGAAAATGGAAATAGAGATAAACATAAGAATTAAATAAATATATACATCGAAATGTAATAATATAAATATAATATTTATTCCACTTGATTATTTGGTTTGTGTTCTATTTAATGAATCCGAGTTTCACCGAATAGACAACAACGAACCAAAATTAATCAAGTGTATGATTTTTAATATTTTTATCATGTTTTTGGGTTTTTTAACATAAAATTAATGAAAATAACCATATTTTTGTATTTTTCAATACCAACTTATTATTTATACAAACTTGCATAAATCTGTTAAATTCGACTGCTTTCTTATTTAATTAAGACCGGAATGCGATCAAATGTCCGTATTAGACACGGAAATAGATTGAAAATAATGGTCAATTTTGGCCATTATCATCTACCAATATTGAAGTTGTGAGTAAACGTGTCAAAGAAGTCAATACCCGTGTTGATGATATTGCAGGTCGGGTACAATTCCAGAACGAGGCAATTCAGTGGATGGTTATGAACCGAGTGAGAGGAGACTGGAGGAAGCATTCTTTCCCACTCCCTTACCGCAGAATACAACATCCCAAAATGCCACACCTCAGAATATCCCACCTCCAATACCAATAGCAGCACCAACTGTTCCAAGAGTGGCACCAGAAGGGACCAGCGGGGTTTCACAAGCTGATATGACTACATCAGAGGAAGCCATAGCCGAACACGAGCTGCAATTTGGGGAATTTGACAGGAGTCTAGGTCTCAGGTCCAGTGCTCGACACCGATTGCACCCACCTTTACGAACAACTCCTGCCGGACAACTAGAATTCCAAATGAACGATCCATTGGCTCTGCCACCTCCTGTCGCAGGACCTGCACCAGCAGTCATCCCACCACCAGCTAGACAAAGGCTCGACTTTGATCCGCCAGCCTATGATGACGAACCTCAGGCTGACGACAACATAAAATGCATTAAGTTCACTATCCCCGCTTTCAAAGGGACAAGTGATCCTAATGAATTTCTTGATTGGAAGCAGTCCATGGAGATGATTTACAACTGCCACAACTACTCCGGCTTCAAGAAGGTTCAGTTGGCTGTGACAGAGTTAAGGGACTATGCACAACTATGGTGGCAGGAATTTTGTGCTGATCTTCACACTGCAGGGAGACCTCAGATCACCGATTGGGAATATTTGTTAAATATTATGCAACACCGTTTTGTACCTCATACTTATAAACCTGATATGTACATGGAATTAGTGAGCCTCCAATAGGGATCCAAAGCAGTTGAAGAGTACTATCGTGAGATGGAAATGCTCATGATGAGGGCTCAGATTAATGAGTAACCATTAATCACGGTTACCAGATTCGCCAAACATCTAAGGCCCGAAATCCATGAGAAAATGGAAATGAGGGGGTATATCAACCTCGGATCTGGTCAGGAAGGCTGCTAGGTATAAGGCACAGTTGAAGAGGAAATCCCATCGACCAACTCCATCTCATGCCGGACATTACAACTACAATCCCAACAAGCCTTGGTTGATCCGACCACCACCCAATTATCGGCAGCCACAACCGCAGCCGCAACAGCAACAGGCTCGGGATCGACAGCGAGGATTTGATTTGGGACAGGCTTTCAAAGCATACAATCAAGAAGAAAGAAACAGAGCCCCAGCTCCAGCTCAAGGTAGAGAACAGAAACCACCCGCCAGAGATGCACGAGACATTATATGTTTCAAGTGCGAGAAAAAGAGTCACTATGCGACAACATGTAACAATCCGCCAAAGAGAGTGGCTGTCCTCAATACTGGTGAGGACCAAAGACCAGTTGTCGAGATTGAACCGGATGTATTCAAGATCTACGATTCGGAAGATGAAAATGAATTTGAGGATCCTGAATTACAAGAATTTCATCAAGGTGAACCGGTCAATCCTGAAGTCGTGCTCGAAGATGAGGACGACGTGAATATTTTGGTTGCTATGAGAACCTTGAGTGCTGACAGAGAATCAGAATCTGCAGAGAACGAGCAAAGGGAGAATCTTTTTACATGCCGTTTTACTATTTTAGGCAATAATGCCACTGTCATAGTCGATAATGGTAGCTGCACTAATGTAGTGAGTCTTTACACTGTTCGCAGGTTACAACTACCAACCGAAGAGCACTCCAAGCCCTACCAGCTTATATGGATGAACCAAAGCGGCCGGACCAAGGTCACATAGCAAGCGTGGGTCCCAATTACCTAGGGATCCTACACCGAGAAGATCTTATGTGACGTTGTGCCAATGGATGCTTGTCACGTTTTATTGGGTGGCCGTGGTTATTCGATAAGGATGCCACGTAACGGGGAAAAGCAAATGTACTGTACTTTATTTGTTCAAGCATGAACAACGTGATTATTTGTTCAAGCCATTATCTGTTAAAGCTGTTCGGCTTGATCAAGAGAAGCTACGGGAAAACATCGCCCAAGAGGAGGCTAGTTTCAAAGCAAAGGCCAGGGGAAAAACCAAGGTTGGAGAATCCTCAAGCGGTCCGACTCCCGCAAGTTGAAGTCTGATATTGACAAGATCTGAGTTCAAGCAAGCTGCACTCGAACCTGAATCCACAGATCACTGTTTCCTTGCTTATATTAAACCTGATGATTCCATTTCTAGAACTATCACTGCTGCACCTGAATTGCCTTTGGATTTCTCTGAAATGCTTGACAGGAACAAAGATATTTTTTTCGGAGGAAGTCCCAGCTGAACTCCCACCATTAAGAGGCATTGAGCACTGAATTGATTTCATTCCCGGAGCCTCTATCCTGAACAAGCCTGCTTATCGCATAAACCCGGAGGAAACAAAGGAAGTTCAATGACAAGTCCAAGAATTACTTGACAAGGGATGGGTCCGTGAAAGTCTATCGCCTTGTGCTGTCCCAGTCTTACTCGTGCCAAAGAAGAATGGCGAGTGGAGGATGTGTGTTGATTGTCGTGCAGTCAACGCTATCACCATCAAGTACCGTTATCCGATTCCCCGACTAGACGACATGTTAGATGAACTGGGAGGAGCCAGCGTGTTCACAAAGATCGATCATAGGAGCGGATATCATCAGATTCGCATGCAACCAGGCGACGAATGGAAGACTGCCTTCAAGACCAAATTCGGTCTATATGAATGGCTTGTCATGCCATTCGGGCTGACCAATGCACCTTCTACTTTCATGCGCTTGATGAATGAAACTCTTAGGACATTTATTGGGAAATTTGTTGTAGTGTATTTCGATGACATCCTAATTTATTGCTGCACTAATTCGATCATATTTCTCATGTTCAACAGGTGCTGAATAAGCTCCGATCAGTGCAACTGTATGCCAACTACGAGAAGTGTACCTTCTGTGTGCCAGAGGTCACTTTTCTGGGATTTGTAGTTGGAAAGGACGGTCTTAAAGTGGACGAATCGAAGATCCGTTCGATATCAGATTGGAAACCACCCACCTCTGTGCATGAAGTTTGTAGTTTCTTAGGGTTGAGTGGGTTGTTCAGACGATTTGTGCCATAGTTTAGTGTGATAGCGGCCTCGATCACTTCATTGCTAAAGAAGGAGAATCAGTTTAAGTGGGGGCCGAGTCAACAAAAAGCTTTTGATGATCTGAAAGAAAAACTGACCCATGCGCCTGTTCTCGCATTGCCAAATTTCGACTTGCCATTTGAAGTAGAAAGCGATGCGTCAGGTACTGGAATGGGAGCAGTTCTGCTACAAGAAGGACGTCCAATAACCTATTACAGTGAGAAGTTCAGCGGAGCACAGTTGAACTACTCAACGTACGGCAAGGAATTATATGCTATTGTTCGAGCCTTGAAGACATGGCAGCACTACCTTCGCGGTAGAGAGTTCATAATCAATACCGATCACGAGACATTGAAGCATATCAGACACCAAGGCCAGCTCAGCAAGAGGCATGCTCCTTGGAGCACTTTTATCGAGGCCTTTCCGTATGTGACTCGGTATGAGAAAGGTAAAGACAACGTTGTAGCGGATGCACTCTCAAGAAGATCTGCACTGGCAACATTTGCTGCAACTAAGGTAATTGGATTTGAACATGTAAAGAGTCAGTATGCTACTGACGAGGACTTTAAGGATATTTTTGAAAGGACTGTGAAGAATGGGTTCAAAGAATTTTCCCAAACAGATGGATTTCTATATTTTGAGAACAGGTTGTGCATTCCGAAGGGATCTATTCACGAATTGCTGATTCAAGAGGCTCATGGAAGCGGCCTCATGGGACACTTCGGGAAGGATGCAACAATGGGAATTCTTGTAGAACGGTTCTACTAGCCTGGCATGAAGAAGCAAGTAGTTGATTACATAGCCAAGTGTTTGGTCTGTCTGAGGGCTAAATCCACTGTCAAACTACATGGTTTGTATCAAGCAATACCAGTGCCAGAAGGACCCTGGCTCGATATATCAATGGACTTTGTACTGGGTTTTCCTCGGACTGCGAGAGCAACGGATTTGATTTTTGTGGTCGTCGATCGATTTTCGAAGATGGCCCACTTTATACCCTGTGCGAAGACCAACGATGTCAGCCATATTGCGAAGTTATTCTTTCGGGAAGTGGTACGTCTACACGGAGTACCAAAATCAATCGTCTTTGATCGAGATGCCAAATTTGTCAGCTATTTCTGGAAGGGATTTTGGCGTGAAATGGGCACGCAACTTTTGTTCTCCACTTCGTATCATCCTCAGACGGATGGTCAGACTGAAGCAGTGAATCGCGTGTTGGGTAACCTCTTGCGTATCATTACTTCTACTAATTCGAAAAGCTAGGATGAATGCTTGCCTCATATTGGATTTGCTTACAATAGACACATTCATCGTGCCACACATATATCACCCTTCGAAATTGTTTGTGGCTTTATTCCGCTAACCCCTCTCGATTTTCTGCCACTACCTCGTAGTGAGCACATGAACTTAAATGGCAGGGATAGATCCAAAGCAATCAGAGACCTCCATCAGGATGTACGTGAAAGTCTTCACAAGGCGTCTGAAAATTATGCCCGACAGGCCAACAAGGGCCGCAAGAAGTTGTTTCTGAAACCCGGAGACTGGGTTTGGGTTCACATGCGCAAAGAACGATTTCCAGCACAACGTCACGGAAAGCTCGCACCTCGCGGAACAGGGTCATTTCGAGTCCTTGAGAAAATTAATGATAATGCTTATAAGATATAAATGCCTGATCACTATAATATTCAGCCAACTTTTAATGTTGCAGATCTATCTTTATTCGAGCGCGGCGAGGAGCTTGAATCTGATCGGTTGATGGATCAACCTCCCCAAGGGGTTGGGAATGGCGTGGTCGACGGATCGAATGGACTGATATTTCCTATCATTCCGGATGGGCGGGTAAGTCAACACCGGATCAAAAAGTTCATTAATTCCGTGTACCATTTTCTGTTGCAGGAAACAGGTAAAGTTGAACCCAAGAGAGCTGAAAAGATGCTGCTGTTGATCCAGCTTGAAGAATACCGGAAGGAGTCGGGACCCATCACTCTGGGTCCCATCTCCTCGGACTGAAGCTGGAAACAGAAAGACCTCCAGATGCAAAAACAGATCAAATTAGCATGAAGAGGTCAGAAAGGAGGGCCCCACAACCGCCGCCGCCGCCGCCGGAGCTCCGGCGATGTTGCCAGAATCTGGCCAGAAGTTCGCCGAAAAGGTCACCGGTCAACGGAGGTCAACGCCGGAACAGTGGCCGTGGACCCCAGCCTAAACAGTTCTGGAATTCCTTCAAGTTCGAGGATTACGACGCTACACTCAAGTTACGACGCTAGCCGGATCACGTCGTACCCCCTACGACGCCAGCCATTGTTATGCCAGGCAAGGACAGCGTCGTACTCTGAGTCCCACGTCATCTCCTAGGAGCCGCTAGCAGCTACGACGCCAGACTTAATTTATGACGCGTGACGAGTATCGCGTCGTAACCCTAGGTCCGCGTCGTCCTCTCACATCCATTCGAAGATCAGTCCAGCTACGACGCCAGGCCATTACGACGCGGAACAAGTCTCACATCGTAATATAGGATAGCGTCGTAAATGTCTACCAAGAATAGTATTTAGAAATGCAACAACAGTGAGACAAAAAAATAGTGTAAAGGTTGTATAGTATTGGTAAATGAGATGTGAACAAAAATTTGATGAAGCGATTACACAGGTAGCAGCGTCCCAAAGCAAGGAACCGTTCAATTTTCTGAAGTCCAGGCAGTTGAACGACGTATTGAGAAAAAGAAATATTTGCTTGAGACAAGGGGTGGTTAATTAGAACAATGCTACGTTGCAAAGCATTTACATAGACAAGTATTACATCGAACGTGTGGAGTGCAAATATACTACAACGGTTCATACCAATTTAGTGTTCAATGACTCAAGTTGCATTGTGCTGCTAATCATAATTAAGTTTATGACCTTATATAAGACGAGGGTTTGCAATATACAGGGAAGCGGGGTTCAAATCTACAGGGTACTTTAAAAAGCAGAGAGAGTCTAGAAGGTTAGAAACCATATAGTTGATGTAGTTTGAATGAGCGTGTGGATTGTTTTCACAGCAATCCGTCAAAATTGATCTAGACAATTTGACAAACACATGGAATGCATCTACTCAGAAGGTAAAGTAAAGGCTGGGACAGAAATGGGTGGCCAAGGTATAGGATTAAGATAACATGGCAGTGCATCTGATTGTGTACGGCAAATATCGAAACGATTTCAGGGGAAAAACGAAAGAAATTACCAGCTGTAAGCGGTGGCAATGGGAGGGAGGGATGATGGGCAGTGCGCGAATGGGGGGCTCGTCCAGGAGAGCGATCGCGACCGGGCGCCCTGGGCAGGAAGCAGTTGGTGCGTGAGTTGGGGGAATCAAAGCTTGAAGCTGCCAATTAGGTATTCCAGGAACGGTATGGAGAACAACGCCGGATGGTATAGGAGAGGGAATTGGGAAGGAAGCTGAGAGTGACGGGATTGTTGCAGGGGTGCAGTGCGTGCGAAAGGTGATGGAGGGAATCTGGCTTCACACGGAGTGTACAAACGTGTTGGGAAAAGATATGTGGCTATTTCTGGATTTGACTGGATTCGGGCTAGATGTTTTTTTAACTGATTATGTTTTGTTTGTATATCTACAAGAAGAAGGTAAATTAATATTGTGGATTCTTTTTATAGGGCCTACCATTGACAATAGAAATTTTTGGCCTGCTAGCTTTGTTTGGTTTGTACTTCACTTAGGCCCTGTTCTCTAGGCCTTAATTTTTCTGGTCTGATCTGAATTTGTAAAATCTGATCTGGTCTGATCTGAATTTATCTGATCTGATCTGAATGTTTCTGGTCTGGTCTGATTCCATCTGGTCTGATCTGAATTGATCTGATCTGGTCTGATCTGTTCTGATCTTATTTTATTTATATTTGGATTCTAATTATTTTTTTCGATAAGCTATTTTGATTCTAATTAAATTATGGTAATAATAATAATATATAATAATAAAAATTAATAATTACTATTTAATATTTATTATATATAATAATAATAATAATTAATTAATAGTTTTTATTATTATGTTTAGTTATTTTTGAAAATATTTTTGAAAGAATTTTCTAATATATTTAAAAAATATTTAATGAAAGTATTTAAAACTATATTTTGAAAGTATTTATAATATAAAACATATTAAAAACGTGACTAGTATATTTAAATAATATTTTGAAGAGCAAAAAAACATTTTGAAAAATACTTTTAAAATTAGTATTAAATAAGTACAATATAAATAATATTTGCATACATTCCTATATGTTTTTGCCTTTTTTTTTAAAAAAATATTATATGTAATTATGTAATTGTATTATAATGATCTGATCTGGTCTGATCTGATCTGGTCTGAATGTTTCTGGTCTGATCTGATATGATCTGATTTGATCTGGTCTGATCTGAATGTTTCTTATCTGATCTGGTCTGATCTGATTTTGTGAAAAAATAAGTAATAATGTCTGAAAATAAGTTGTAGAGAACGGGGCCTTAATAGTTTTTTACATACTACTTCCTCTATTTTTTAAAGATTGCTACGGACCCACCTAACACGCAGTCCAATGCACATTTTAAACTATTAATAACTCAAATTTTTTATAAGTAAAAATTCTAAAAGATTGATATTTAAAAACTACAAGACGAGACAAATCTAACAAAATCTCACTTGGCTATATTTTAACTAATATAACCATGATAAAACTTTAAGTGAAAGTATATGAGTGAATAGTAGCAATTTTTGAAACGTAGCTAACAAATAAATGGAGGAAGTAATTTTTAACGCAATTTCTATGTTTAGAAGTATTTATTTTAAAGCATTGATAATTCAAATTCAGTACTTTCTATGTTTTTTAAGATTTCTATGGACCAACACAAAATGCAGTTTAAGGTATATTTTAAATTATTAATAACAAAAAATTCAGTACAAGCAAAAAACTTTAAAAGTTTGATATTTAAAAAATACAAGACAAGTCAAATTTGACAAGATCTCACCTAGCTATATTTTACTCCCTCCGTTCATTTTTAGTTGTCTTTTTAGAAAAAAAAAGCATTCCATTTTTTTGTTTTTCTTTTTTGTTTTAAAAAATATTTTACAAATTTTCAAGGTAATGTCATTAATTTTATCAGACAAATTGATTTCAATTCCATCTATATTTCTCCCTCTCAAAATCATATGAAATGGAATTCATGTGTTTGAAATAAGTTGTGCCAAAAGGGTATAAAAATGACTTAGTTTATTTAGATCTGCAATAATCATCTTGCACAATTTTGTATGAATTATTTTCAACATGGACAATTAATATAGTGTACAAATAGTTATAACCTGCGGTTTGTATCTAGGCTGAGGTTTTCCTTTTTTTTTTTTTTTTTTTTTGGTGATTCGGGTCGGACAAATTGGATTAATAGGATTGATTATAGGAAGTTGTGTAAATGTGCACATAACAAAATGGATGTGAACTGTAGTACATGGTGTTACATGGTGTGCAATTACATTTGTCAATGTTATAGTATAGAAAATAATATGGTTGGAGTATAGATGCAAACTGTTAAAGTGGTACAATGTTATAGTACCCGTGGAAACACAAAAGAGTAAGGAGGCAGCAGAAAAAGGTGACAAAGCACATTTAAAAAACACCAACAAGGAGGAGGATAAGCACACACTATATTTATAATCATAGGGATGGATTACAATAAATCCACAGCGATAGTACATACAAAAGGGATTCTAAGTAATCCATAGGGAACAACCAGAACTTGGATAGCAAGCAGAATAAAACATAGGCCAACAAAAGTAGATGGATAAGGGAGCCCAACTGATAGGGAGGCCAACTGATTTTCCAGGCAAAAGGCAGAAGGGACAGAGCTAGCAAAAGAAGCCATATTTATGATACATTATAATATAGGTTGATTGCAGCATACTATCATATAGTTGAGTTGGCTAATGATAGGAGTACCTAAGGGGCTTTAGGCTTTCCAGGAGAGGGCTTTTTTCAGCTGGGAACGGGTGGCATGAGGTTTGCCGACAACAGGAGTTGTCGCCGGCGCCTTGCGCTTTGGTGCATTTAGGATTGCAGATAGGGGTGGGGAAGATGGGTGGGCAGACGGGGTTGTTGAATCCACAGTGAGTATCGATGAGCCAGTTTCAATGGTGAGAGCAGATGCTTGAGGTGTGCCAACTCCCAAAAAAGTTATTGAGGTAGAGTGTTGGGATGACAAGGCTCTATCTTCTAAATGTGTTGTGGCGTCGGTGGGTGTTGGTTGGAGGAGGATTGACATTGAAGTCTAACCTTCTCTTTGGGGCAATGGTTTGTGCAGGTTCTGTAACAGTGGGAGAGAGAATTTCATCTAAGGCTTTTTTGGTGGATGGAGTGAAAAATTGATTATCTTTCTTAGAATGAGTGTTTAACATCGGGGATAAGGTGGAAGGGCACGAAAGGGCAGTAGCAGGTGGAGAAGATGTGCCTGGGAAATAGAAGTCTTAGAGGTCCTGCTCTGTGTACGCCACAACCACTGTGTACTTTGGCTGAAGTTGGCTCCTTTGGGAAAAGGTGTAGTAGCGAATGTAGCAAAGGAGCTCCTTGTTCTCAATTTCTGAAGCTATGTCTCCAAAGACTTCCAAATTCTGGTAAAAAGAAAAACCAGTGTATTGATGCTTAGTGCAGCCTACGTATATAAAAGAACGAGGAGTACAGGCAGTGCACATGATTGGTAATAATATATGAGGAAAATAGAAACATGACATACATTTTCAGAGGCTGTTTGCAAGTGTTCAGCCTTATGCCCAATAATGGCTTCTGCGAAAGCTCTTGACACATTGACAACCATTGATGCAGTTGTATCAGCAATGATGAGGTTGAGACGTGCCCTATTAATAACAAGACAGAGGGCTTTTAGCACAAGTGGAAAAAAGGAGTATATGAAGAGATGAAAGCAAGCATATAGGTAATCTTGAAAGGACGCCTGCTTTTTCGTGACAGTTAGGACATCAAACAACCCAGGTAATGTCAACATCCAATGCTTTGTGGCAGTTGATGCAAGCAATGTACCAAAACTGTTGGGTGTAGTTAGGCAATTGGATTGTACCACGGACCCAAGCAGCGTGCTGCACGAAAAAAGTGTCAATAATATTTGAAGTTGGATTAAATAACATGAGTAAGACTGTAGTATAGAACATAGTGCAAAAAAAGAAGACGTCACATTAAGCTAGCTGGAGATACAAGTTGGGAATTGTTTTCAGCTTATTTTAACAAACAACTATTGAGAACTTGAGTTGGTCTCAGTGTAAGTAAGGCCGGACAAATTTTGTGCAGAATAATAAAAACCAGGTGCCCAGCTTTCTTTGTTCAAGGAAGGGGGAAATGAGCAGGGAGTTTTGAAAGCAAACAAAAGGTTGGAAGTTATTATGTCTAAAGCTATGCTTAAAATGGGAACCTATGGAACTATTTGAGGAGTAACCAAGTATGGTGAACTTTGATTGCACTGCGGAAAGGGCCTTGTTATTTACCTGAAGGAGAATGTCTAGAGCAGCTGAGACAGTCATGAAAAATTCAGTTGATGGTGGTGGAAGCAGGGATTTTTCATTCTTGTGTTTGCAACCAGTAATGAGTTTCTTCATATCAGATGAGTGCTTCGTGTACCTAGGAAGGATAGTGAAATGTATTGTGTATGAGAAAGCAAACTCTCTTAGTAGCAGTTGATGAGCTTAGATGCAGGGAGAATGTACCAATGTTTCAGGACGATGCCTTCAATAACTGGTGGGTTAATGAGGATACAAGTATGAAACCGAGTAGTCAAGGAAAGTGCTGCGAAAAATCATGGAAACAATGGGTATTACTGAGCAAGCAATAATAAAAGGGGAAAAATTATTATCAATGATAAGCAAGTGCAGGGAAAAAGCTTACTGTTAAATGTGGTTACTTTCATATTCATGAATATTACATTTGGAGCAGATGCAACTTGGGCAGCTAGCACATCACCGTATTTCTGATTGAATTCGTTAGGCAAGGAGATGATGTAAGAAGAGTTCCTTCAAAGATAAAAGTTAAGAGAAATTTGAATAAGCAGAATACTCTCCAGCGGGTATGAAAAGAAAGGTAAATTTGTGAAAAGCACATGTCTGTAATAACCACAAAATCTCGAGCAGTTTGATTCCCATTATGGATGCGCGGGGGTAGAGCCTGAACAATGACTGCATTAACGCCTGCAAGTATGGGGGGAAAAAGGAGTTAACTGAATGAAGAATATTGAAACTTTTGACAAATTTCATTAACACGAGTATTTTATAAAATATAGCGGGTTTGGATTTATTAAACGAAAAGAGTTATGAATCGTGGGATGGGTTTAGGGATATATTAAGATGATCACTTTTTATTACTCAGGTGGGATGCTTTAATTTCAAATGGCGCTGCAGTCCTCTCATGTCATGAAACTTTTGACAAATCTCATGGTACAACCGGGATAGATTGACCTTCAGCCTGTCACACTGAGGGTCCCCGGCATATGTGCCATGATACTTCTCATGATTTCATGTCATGAAATTACCTACCATGAAACTTTCGGCAGATTCCCACTACATAAGTATTTTCCGAAAAATCATGTTTTTATTTACTCGTGTTAAGAAACTGTGCCCCCGAAAGCGCACGGAGTCAAAAATTGCAGTAATTTATAGTAAGTACCGGATCGTTCACTGGAGGATGTGCGATAGAAGCAGGGCCCACGCCATTTACTAAGATTTTCCACTCGGTTACTCAATTCAAGTTTGTGATTGATTATCAACTACTTGACAGAATTTAAATTAAGCTATGAAAGCAATTAAAATAAAGCAGATAAAATTATTCTAGAAAGCGAATTAAATTTAATCTAAGAAAGCAATAGAATTATTCTAAGAAAGCGATTAAGATTATCTAAGAAAGCAGATTTAAAATGAGACAGAAGGGACAGGGAGAAAAGAATAAAGATTGGACAAGATTCAGATGAAACACAGTTAAACTTCCATTTTGTTACACAGATCTTAGCTTGGGATAATCCGTTCAGTTAGCTAATTCTCATGCTCTCTGTACCATGTTCCCTTTCACAGACAGGTACTTACAGTAAGAGTTTACATGCATCTAAGACAACAAAATCTAAGATGCCACAGATATACAACTGCCCCCCGCGCAGAGGTATGTTATTTATCTGTGGTGGACAAGCAACACCCGACAAATCATTTATTGAGATGCCAAGTACTGCTATCATTCCCCCATGTCACACCCAAAGATTCTAATCAAGCCCTGAACTATCCCTTAACTCTCTGTCCTAGTAGCAGTTACACAACTCTCAATACAACCGAGTGACCTCTAACAAAAGCAGTTAAAAGAAAGCGATAAAGAAAGCATTTAAAATCCTATCACTCGGAGGTTTTTGAAAGTTTGACCCTGGTAGTAAAAGAAAGCCCCCAGTCAGAATGACCGGATGTGGATCAAGAATTCCCTATTCTCGGTGAACCGCTCGCAGTGTTCACTTCTTGTCGGGTGGTTATGAGATACAAACTAATGAAACGAACTAATAAATTAGTTCGTTCCGGATGCACTCACTCAAGACTCAAAAATAGGCTTTGGCAGAAGAAGATAGCAGTTGAAAGAATACTCAACCCTACCTTAGAAAATAACCAAGGCCCGAATGTTGTTCCTCTAGTGTTATCTATCACACCTTGTCGGAATCCAAGTGGAATCTGACCCAATGCAATATTTAATACAAGATTTCCAACAAACAGCAATTTTGGAAAATAATAAATCCGAAAATCATTCCCTATCAGGTACTAGACTCTCAATAAGAACACAGACCCTTTCAGTCTAGGTGAGACCTAATCGCTGACTCTGCTTCTAATTTCCCAAAATCAACCCCCCAGTCGGATGTGAATTAATCATAACTGTCGAATTTATCCCTTACTCAGATCCGGATTTATAAATGAATTTTTGTCGGAAATTTATTATGAAACATCTGATTTAAATCAAGATTTCTGTGTCCAAGGGAAGGATCCCAAAATAATATTGACCACAATATCTACATAATAATATCATGCATAAATTTATAGAGAAGTGTAAAATTAAATAACCCAAAATATAAGGCGGGTTTAGACAGAAGTTGATACACAGAGATGAAATAGCCGGAGATGAGAAGAATTTTGGCTAAAGAGAGTGCCAGAAACAACTGGGGTGATCTGGACTGCAAACATCTGCTATCCAGTTCCCAATTATTCCAGATGGAAAGATTTTAGATAGCAGATTAATCTTAACAACAGTGATCGCTATCATCAAGACCCCTACTATCTGTGAAACGAGAGAAAAACCTACATGTTTTCTTGCTGTAATACTATTCAAGTAATGTTGATCGACATCATTTGATACTATTACAGCTCAAAATTCAGGTTTGAAATTAAGATAAAGAAAAAGAAACTGTATCCGGATAGGAGTCAGCTGAGCAGCTATTATAATCCCGGATGGACGAACCGCCAAGGCTTCCACCGGCAACTATCCAGACCATGCAAAATAACATTTAATAATTAATATACAGACCACGAGCTAGTTATCCGTGTGGGAATACCCGCCAACATTAATCTGATATATTCCTTATTAGCTGTTTCACACATCACGGAAAAGACAAAATAAATAAAAGAAAAATATTTTTGGGTCATCTTGCATGAGAGACATTGGTTTCTCATGCAAGGTATGGAAACGATTCCATAATCACTCTTTATGGTCCAAATAATCACTCATTCCATAATTAATTAATTAATTAATTACAGTCCGGGTTATATACTTAGATCATTAGAGTTTAATTTATTTGTAGAAGAATCTTTTAATAGGGAATTGAACAAAGTTCTTTATATCAAATTAATCATGGGTTGAGATCATTGGGTTTCAACCTCAAAATATTAATATAAAGGTTCAATTAATTAATGGAATGAGATGAAGAATGAGAATTTGGCAAAAGGTGCCACCTTGTCGCGATACAGGGTTCGTGTCGCGGAGCATGGCTCCGCGACAAAGATTTCGCGACAAAGGGGTGGGAAATAAGAGAAATGGAATTTTGAAAGTTTAGGGTTTGTTTTGTCGCTAAGTAAAGAAAATTTTGTCGCGGAACGTGGTTCCGCGACAAGGGCATAGCGACAAAAAGGCAGAAAGTTGGACAAGGCATAATTCTTGTCGCGGAACAAGGGGTTTGGCGCGGAACGTGGTTCCGCGACAAGGTTGCTTCGCGACAAAGCCCTTCCAGTATAAAATCACAAGTATTTGGGTCCTTGGTCGCTAATCAAGATTTTGTCGCGGAACGTGGTTCCGCGCCAAGGGTTGTTTCGCGACCAAGGGTTTTAAAATAATGGTCAACAAATGTTCTTTGGCACCTTTGTCGCCAAAGCATCATTTTGTCGCGGAACGTGGTTCCGCGACAAGGGTTGTTCCGCGACAAAGGTGTGTCCAGTACATATGTCAGAAAAGTAAGTGGAACAGTGGCATGCATTATGTGTGATCTCACCCATTTCAGATTCAAAAGCTAAACTAAGCTCAAAATAACAAAACAGAATTTGAATCTAGCTAGAACATGCTTGCACAAAATAGAAATAAAGCAAACTTAAAACTTAAGAAACCCTAATCTAAGCTTGATCATCCATAAACATGCAACATTATCCCAAGAAGAAGTCACCAAGCAGCGACATTAAAGTGCAAAAACAAGGGTCAAATGACCCAAGGAAAATGAAAACAGTAAAGATCCATGGGGTGTGAGACCCATTTCATGATTTTGGGACACAAATGGAGAATGTTTTCCCATTTTATTAAATGGTGTTGTTCATACTCATGGTTTGAGTATCACAAACCCTTAAACAAAAGTTTTGAACGAAAACAAGGTATGAAACTGGCTATCTAATCAAAGTGCATTAAACTATATCTAACTAGTGCAAGAATTAAATAATACAAAAGAAAACCTAACTAAGCTACCCTAAACTACACTAAACTACTGAACTTCCCAACTTGTCTTCAAGAAGTTGTAGTTTTTCTGAAATTCTTCCAACCTTTAGCTTAAAGGAAACACCTCATATTTATAGAGGGGAAACCCTAAGCTCATGGGCCTTGGTTTGAGCCCATTGTGTCTTAAGACATCACACACATCACAGCTTTGTCTCGGAGCACCAAGTTTGGTCGCGGAGCACACTGCATGTGGCAAAGCTTCTCGACTGGGTCTTGTGTCTCTAAAAATGTATCTTGGTCGCGGAATGGACCTTTGTCGCGGAACAGCACATCGCGACAAAGGTATCGCGCCAAGGGACTTGGCTGGTCTCTTCTTTGTCTGGGCCACTTGGTCGCGGAGTGTTCCTTTGTCGCGGAATCATGCATCGCGCCAAGGGGCTTCCGCGACAACAGTCTTCCTGGGCCTGCTGGATTGGGCCAGATGGGCCGAAAATATTCTTTTTGTGGGCTTTTCTATCTTTTTCCCATCTTTTTGTTTCCTTTTCTTTTTCTCATGTTTTTGGATATTTCTAACATAAATATGTAATAAAATTACATATTTATGTCTTTTTCACACCAGCTTATTATTTTTACAATTATGCATAAATCAGTCCAATTCGACTGCTTTCTCACTTGATGTGAGACCGGAATGCGATCAAATGCCCGTTTAAGACACGGAAATGGATTGAAAATAATGGTCATTTATGGCCATTATCAACATCCTCACATTTAATACTGATCGTCCCCGAGCAGTCAGAGTCAATGTTCCTAGGAACACGGACTCTACATATTCAATTCATTTTCGTGGCTTCATAAATCACATTCTTTTTGGATTGGGATAAGACAATCAGAAACTACAAGTGTTAAATTCCCTTGATTGCAGTGTTTAACGAAATGATACTTGCTCACTATATCGGGCCTACAAATCAAACAGTATTATCAATCCTTCATGAATATCATGTTTTGAAAGATGCAAAGATTAAAAGTTATAATTAAGGTATGACATGAACATATGTAATGAGAAAAGGCCTTACTTATAAGAGAATCGTAAAATTCACTCACTCTCAATTGGGGTTTAATCATGCACGCTCAAAATCATATTTAATTAAATTATCCCATAAGCTTGCAATCAGACCAACTCGCCACCGGCTCATTTCTTCAAATCAAGATCACGAGGTCTTATTTGAGGGTTATAACGGGGCATACGGTTGTAACATTAGGTAGGAAAGGGAAATTATTGGCTAAGAAGTGGCAAGAATTTAATTCCATCATAACTTGGCATTTTTATTTTATGACCATCAATTTATTTCTTTCTTTTGCTTTTCTCTTTTCATTTTGCATGACATTAGACTATGTCTAATTGCTTGTCATTCGCAATTTATTGATGTTTTTTTTTTTTTTTTTTTTTTTTTTTTTTTTTGAATCGGTTTATGGAACACCGATTTGATGATTTGATGATCATAAATTTAATGCCTTGATAGAATTCATTCTTACACACTTGGGTTTGATTTTCTTGGTCTTTTTTAGAAGGCTAGGAATAATATAGTGGATTTCAAAGAAAAATTAGGCTTATAGGCTCAAGGTGGTTAATCCTAAAGGGAAAATATTTTTGGGTTTGGATTTCAAACGAAGGCCAAAAATTTGGGTTTTCTAGGTGCCTCGATCATATTCTCGATTTCGGGAATATGGCATGGTCTTGAATCGGTCCCAATTGCAAGTTCTAGTTTCCTTTAATCAAAATGATTCACACATCAAAGAAAATGAATGAGTAAAGATGACTCATGGCTCAAATCTCACAAGGAATGGTTCATTCATGTCATGCAATATTCTCAAATTTAATCAAAGCTTAACTCTAACAATTTATTCAATCGAGATCTCTAACATGCAGATTTATTACCCAATAAGCTGATCGCATCATTAAATTTTTATAGCTCAAAACCTCAGGATTTCATATCATGCATGTTCTCAATTATATTATCCCAATTTAAAAGTTTGAAAATTTAATCCTAAGCCTAAATTCAACATGTGAATTTAGAGCAATTTTATGCATATTTTTGCTGGTTATTTAATTGAAAGCAGTAAAGAGGCACTGCTGACATACTGAGTATGTCAACAGCATATTTTTGGCCTGGCAGTCACTTATTCATCTTGGACTGTCAGACATCTTTTCAGAAATAAAGGAACCAAACAAAAACAAAGATTGTTGTTGGGGCTGCAAAATCCCAATCTGAAAGCAGTAATTATATCAATTACAAGAGATTTCATTTGCAATCAAATCTATCTTGCATGGGTGAATTGAAATTCTCTTATATGATATTTACAATTAAGCTCAGAAATGAAGGAGTCAGGGATCGCCATCTTTCTTCTCGTCTGATTTCCTGGAGGAGCCAGCTTCGTCAGGGATCTTCTTGAGTAAGGTTTGCAGGAGCTGATTTTGACTAAGGATCAGTGATTCCACCATTTTTCGATTCTTCTCTTCTTTTTCCAGCATCATCATTCTGAATTCCTCGTCTCTCCTTTCCTTTTCCAACTTCTCTCTTCGTTTCTCTTCCTTTTCTCTCCTACGCTCTTCGCGTTCCTCTTCTCTCTCCCTCCTTCGCTCTTCACGCTCCTCTTCTGCCCTTTTCTGCTGTCCCTCTTGGCTTGCCAAAATTACATCAGTCATGGACTTCATTCCCTCGAGCATAGACTGACTCATTCTGCTCACCATCTCAATCGTTTGGGAATCAGCAGGGAACTGAGATACATTCTGGCTTTGAGGAGGCATCTGAGGTGGAGGTTGAGTTGGAGGTGGGATTGGAGTCTCAGTCCGTTCTTGGTCTGCGGGAGGCTCCTCTCGAACATTCGAAGGTCCTGCATCAGCACAGGTGTTTTGTGTTCCCTTCTTTGTCTTTGACTGCCTCTTTCGCTTCCTTGATGCCTGCTCACCCGATATGAAGGAGGATTGAGCGTCTGAATCTCCTCTGACGGACAGTTGGGGAAGGGAATATTTGATGCTCTCACATAAAGGAAGTCTTGGCACACTGATAGGTGGGTTCACCTTCACCACTGTGTCGCCCTCAAACGCGCTCAAATCAACTCCCTGAGCTATGCAGATTCTCCTAATCAGATTCGGATAACACAGCACCTGTCTATCCTTTATGCGGGTTATCATCACCTCGAATACATGCCTCCCTACATTAAGTTTTGCTCCGCTCCACATTCTTGCAAATCCCATTAACACATTTCCAGATGTGGTGTGCGGATGCGAGTTGGGCCGGATCTTGGACATGTAGAACTCGTAGGTTGGCATGAATTGTATCCGCAGCCATTTTGCATTGAATGTGTGTCCAGGGGCGGTCACGCTTGTCATGCTGTTAGCCAATGTTGCATACTTCGCATATTCAGTCGTTTTGGCTCTTTTTGTCATGATCTCACCAGGGGGGAATTCGCTTTGAATCTCTGGGGTCCCGAAGAACTGGTTCAGCCAATCAGGTGCAATGTTGATCACTTGTCCCCGGATCCATGTTGTTCTGGCAGCTTCATCGATGTTGCAGAAGAATTCCTTTGTTAATTCCACGAAGCCATCTTCGTCATGATGCAGCATGAAGTTACCCCACTCTTGATTTCTGTAGAAAGTTTCAACAGTGGGGTGTGACAACGCATCAGGTCTGAACCCTTTGTCTGGCACTATCATCTTCTGCAACTTCTTATACTTCTCTGCATTCTCTTTGCTGCCATTGAACTTGATCTGGATCTGTTCTTCGCTTAGCTTTTTCTTCCCATATTCTTTTGAGACGCCCATTCTTTGCCTTACAGTGTTTTCAGACCAAAACTCGACTGGTCGAATGGATCCGACGGACTCGTCGTCACTCGAGTGCCAGTCTGTTTGCTCGTCTCCCTCCTGTGGCTGGTCATTCCTTGGTTCAGCCTCATCTCCCCTCTGACTCGGCTCTCGCTCTCCATGGGCTGCTTCATCTCCGACTGCCTCCTCAACCTGTTTAATTACATGTTTCATCGTATTGAGTTCACAGTTTACAGGTGAAGAAGATGCAGTTACATGAAAATTACGGTCATCAACATCAGTTGATACCTCCTCCTCCTCCCTAACTCTTGCAGCTCGTCCAACTGGACGTTGGAAAATAGGCGCCATTTGATTCATGAATTCTTGTTCCTCCTGCCGAGCTTTTTCTTCCGAATCATTCCCATCTGCAGCTTCAGTCAGAATTCCTTGAACCTTTTCTTTAAGTGCAGAGGTCATGAGAGGGTCGTCTGGCTGCTTTTCCAAGGTTTTGGCCAGTGCTACCGGATCTATGGAGTCTTGTGGCCCTTCTGACTGTTCAGGTTGGTGCGACGGGCCTCCTTGCGTGATGAATTCTTCAATTCTGGCTGTGCCCACGAGAGGATCGATCACTTGACCTACTTTTGTCTGATATTTGATCTGATGTGGCTTTTCTCCAGCATCGATTCTTGTTTCGATCTGTTCATTAAGCCTCTTCCTTATATCCCCTCGGATGGTCTCAGCATCATGTGCAGTGGGGCCAGTCCATGCAGGAGGTTGTTCTTCTTTGATTTTCAAACCACGCCCTTGCACTTCTCCAGTGATCTTCAGCTCAAAGTCCTCCTCATTACCCCGCTCAACCTCTCCAGGTTTCCTGCCCTGCATCTTCCTGGCAGTTTCTTCATCCTTTGTCTGCTGGATATTCTTTCGGATCTGCTCTTCCTCTGCAGCTTTCTTTTCCATTTCCAGGCGTTCTTCCTCAGTCAATTTTTCTATTCCCGAACCACCTGTTACTTGATCCAGCAAACCAGCTGATGCAAGCTCTTCATTGTACATCTTCATGGCTAGCTCAGCATCGGATATCACCTGGTGCTTCTTTTTCGGGGGGTGGCGGCGGCATTGGCTTTTTACCTTTGTCCTTAGGATCCGTGGGCTCTGCCACTTTCCTAACAGTTGGTTCCGGTTCCTTGATCTCCACTTTCTTTTCCGGAGCCCTTGCTGGCTTATCCTTATCAGCGGACTTTATCAACCTTCTCCTCGTTCCCGGTTGACCTTCAGATGTAACGACGGCAGTGGAGGTTTTCTCGGGCTGTATGGGTGCCTTAGTGGTGGCAGGTGCTACAGCAGATGTTGTCGTTTCAGTCTGAGCTGGCTGCACCACTGGCTCGGATGTAGCAACTTTTTGTACTTCGGTCTGCCCTCTAGGCGGTAATGCTGAAGCTTGTACTGCTGGCTGGGTAGGCTGTGGGTTGGCCTCAGGGGGAGTGGAGAAGTATGCATCAATTTCAGCGTCAGGATCCTCTTCCCTGTTCGGTTCACCCTCGTAGCCTAGTTGCTTCTCGGCGCGCTGCAAATAGTCCTCAATGAAACTCCTTTGGGTGATTCTCCTCAGTTGGTCTTCCCAGTCCTTCTTGATCTTGGAGCAGAACTTACTCCGAACATTGTTGTTATAGTGCAAGACCTTCTTTCCATTAGCAGTACTGTTGCAGTATTCCAGTGCAAACTTGTCCATCTCCATGATCAATTCCCAGTAGGAGTCTCTGTATTGATCTATCATGCCTCCTACCAGATCCTTTTGAATCCCTTCCAGGTAGGACATGTCTTCTGCCGAATCGTACGTGAGGTACATCCCAGCCTCAGCTTTTGATAGCAAATTGAACTGCCTTTCATTTTTCCTTTTGGGTTTCCAGCCACCTTTGCGTATATCCACTTGTAGCTGATCCCTTAGTACTGCTATGTGCTGGGGAAATTCATCATCTTTGTTTGTCCCGTACTGTCCATACTTTCTGTGTGTGAAGATGGTTTCAAGTACCTCATCTGCAGGTAGTACTACTCCTTCTTCCAGAAAGGACCCAGTGATACTTGGGTTGCCTTTTCCCCAGACAGTAGTCAGGTCGTCCCATTGTTCGCGTGCATCCTTGATCATCTTCCTCATCGTGTTCAACAGTGAGGTGTTACGGCTTTGCTCAAACTTCTCAGCATTTTTGAGGCGTTTGTACAGGTTGAAGGTCAGCTCTCGATGCCTGGCCCGAGCTAGATCTGTAATCCACCTCTGCTCCACTGGTCCTTTTGCTTCGAACAGATACGGGTTCCACTTAAATGGAAATGCTTCATACATCATGATGGCCCCACTGTTGATGACCCTACTTAGGTCCATGTATTTGTGTTCGAAGGCCATCCGAACTTGAGGATCTACGATCTGGTTAGGGATGATGATGTCGAAGTCAGCTATATTTGGATCTTTTGTTCCCTTTTCCACATGCCGGTTCCACACAGCCCTGTGCTCTCTGAACCTCAATTGGATGCGCTCATGATGGACTTCAGGAGTTGTCTTTTCGTCTTGGGGGGCATACCCCATCATCCTTATCCAAAACTTCTTCAGGAAGTGGTAGTAGTCCCTTTCTATCGATGCAGCGACTATTGACCTTTCCTGTGGAGGGATATGCACATCCCATCCCGGAGACAGTTTCAACTTTTCGTCTGTAGTGTGGTCCAGAGGCACCTTATAAACTGATTTGATGGCCTCTCTTGTGTCCTTAATCTCTGTTCGATCAATTGAGGCCTGGTTGCCAGCATCCTCATATGTGCAGTCAGGCAATCCGATGCCTGAGTGCACTACCAATGCGTTCCTGAAAAAGGTCAAAGTGCTTAGATGCATCCAACAATTTTTTATGAGTTTCCAAAGACTACTCAGGTGTGAAAACCAACATCCTCACATTTTGAGCTTTGCTAAGCTCGAAATGTGATTTAAGTGATTTAATCTGAGTTTATTAAAAGATCCAATTGTAAGGTATTATCCTTTAGGACCTAGAAGGAGATAACTTAATTGGACTATTGAGTCCAATCAAAAGGGAGGAATAAAAATAAAAATAAAAATAAAAGTGAAGTGGTCATTGGACCAAAAATTCCTTTTTTAGTGGGCCATTGGGCCCAAAAGTTTGTTTTTCCAATTTTATTAAACAAGCTCGAGGCACTTGTTGAAAATGGAATGAGATGATGATGATGGAACGGATGGCTCGAAAATGGAATGTGCAGTGGAGGCGTGGCGGGATGGATTCGCTATTTCCGGAGTGTTTGGACTGTCATTGGACAGTTAAAACATTCAAGAAAATGCAAACACTATTTTTAATTTTTAAAAGGTTGACTTGTTTTTATTTAATAAAAAGTGGGATGTGTGGGGTCCCATTTTTGGATTTTTGTAAAAAGGTAGCAGTTGGGGTGGCAAAATACTGCTACTTAACTCACACTCTTTAGTTCCATTGGGAACAAAAACACATTGTCAACCAAAATTCCTAGTACTATTTTTTTGTCTTTTAGTGAAAAAGTGAAATCTGATGGAAAGGGGATTGGTGGTGGCGCAGGCTGCCCAAAACCAAACAAACATACACTTTACACAGATTGCCACATACTCTCAAATACTTGCCAAAACAGGTTTGCATTTAATGTGGAGTAAAGAGGACAGTGGCATGCAAGCAACATGAGCAAAGTGAAACACTGACACAGGATCATGCCTTCACTCGAGCCAAAACATGGGATTAAAAGCATTTTCATCCCTCACATATTCAAAAATCACAAAATCGTTCATGCTCTATAATCAAGAACATCAACAGCATATTGATACCCATGCAGTGTTCCCATGTTCATTAACTCTCACTTTTTCAAGATTATTCAACAATCCAGGAGGGATCAAGATCAAACAGACAAAACATTAGCAAAATAGACTAGAACAAACAAAAGCAACAGAATCTCAAAACTCAAAACCCACAACCATGGCGGAATCTACCACTGCCAAACCCTAGCCTTCATGGAATCAAGATTTCTAAAACCCCTAACACTTCTATCTGTGCCCCTATATCAACCAATCAAAGTACCAAACCCCAACACCACATTCGGCCATTAACGAAAAAAAACAGGGAATCAAAATCCATACATGCCCAATACACCGAACCACTAAAATTGAAAATCAACTAAGTGAAAACAACCATGAGGACGCCCATTAGCACATTATCGAGAGTAATAATGCAAGAATCCCCAAAATCGCAAAAACAGGGCAGTGGTTCGCGTACGAAAAGTGTGGGGAATGCTTACCAAGGCTCGGTTTGCTTCGGAGAAGACGAAGATGAAGGTTCTGATGGCTCCATAAGGGTTGCGAAAATTTGGGCAGAGTTTCCCTTGGGTTTGGCGTTCGAAAGGTGCGAAGAACACAGTGGTGTACTTCGGGAGAGGTTTCGAGTGTGCGAGAGTGTTTTCGAAAATTTCTAAGTCCGAAGGCGTGGGGAAGAAGAGGGAGGCGGAGAGGTTTAAATAGTAATGGGCCGGTCGCGGAACCCTAGCCCATGGTCGCGGAACAGGATTACGCGACCAGGCTCAGCGACATTAGAGGTGTCGCGGAGTGTGGGACTTTGTCGCGGAGTCATGCACCGCGACAAAGTGTACCGCGACAAAATGGCGAGAAAGAATGGAGTGGTATGTCCGTGTCGCGGAATAGGAACTCTGTCGCGGAGTCATGCTCCGCGACAAAATGTTCCGCGACAAGGACAAGCAGAGTTTAGGGATGAGTATAACTTTGTCGCGGAATTTGCACATGGGCACGATGCTGGGCATCGCGACAAAATGATCACTCCGCGACAAAGACAAACAATGGTTCAGAGATGAGTGAGATTTTGTCGCGGAATTGCACCATTTGGTCGCGAAACATTGTTCCGCGACAAAATGGTCACTCCGCGACAAAGACAAACAAGGGTTGCCGATAAGGGGTGTTTTGTCGCGGAGTTGCACTTGGTCGCGGAACGTTGTTCCGCGACAAAATGGTCAGTCCGCGACAAACTTTTTGAATTTTCAAATTTTCAACGGATTGGGCCCGAGTGTGATATTGGGCCTGCGTCCATTTTATTTGAGTTGGACCTGAATGAATTCAGTCCAAGTAAATTCAAATCATTGGGCCGTTATTTAAAACAATCTACTTGCATAAAATTAGGTTGGGTCAGTTCCATTTATCTGCAAGATTTATTCCGGATCTTAAATTTCTTTAAATTCCGAAAATAATTTCTCAGATTTGTGGAATTTTCCCAACCAAGAACCTGGTTTTCCTTGCTTTTCTGCTCCTTCTTTTTGGCTGGTTCCGAATTTCCTGCAAGACAGATAAATACCCATTAGGTTAGGTTTTCTCCTCAGTTCAACATCCTCACATTTAGAGTCTTGGTACTCTAAATGTTCAATTAATCTTGAGGGTACTTTTTCTGTTCTGGATTAAATATATTACATTAAACTAGACTAATCTAAGCTAATCTAGGAGTAATCAGGAGTGTAATCCTCTTAATAAATGACGCTGCATCCTCCCCCGGCAACGGCGCCATGAAACTTTTGACAAATTTCATTAACACGAGTATTTTATAAAATATAGCGGGTTTGGATTTATTAAACGAAAAGAGTTATGAATCGTGGGATGGGTTTAGGGATATATTAAGATGATCACTTTTTATTACTCAGGTGGGATGCTTTAATTTCAAATGGCGCTGCAGTCCTCTCATGTCATGAAACTTTTGACAAATCTCATGGTACAACCGGGATAGATTGACCTTCAGCCTGTCACACTGAGGGTCCCCGGCATATGTGCCATGATACTTCTCATGATTTCATGTCATGAAATTACCTACCATGAAACTTTCGGCAGATTCCCACTACATAAGTATTTTCCGAAAAATCATGTTTTTATTTACTCGTGTTAAGAAACTGTGCCCCCGAAAGCGCACGGAGTCAAAAATTGCAGTAATTTATAGTAAGTACCGGATCGTTCACTGGAGGATGTGCGATAGAAGCAGGGCCCACGCCATTTACTAAGATTTTCCACTCGGTTACTCAATTCAAGTTTGTGATTGATTATCAACTACTTGACAGAATTTAAATTAAGCTATGAAAGCAATTAAAATAAAGCAGATAAAATTATTCTAGAAAGCGAATTAAATTTAATCTAAGAAAGCAATAGAATTATTCTAAGAAAGCGATTAAGATTATCTAAGAAAGCAGATTTAAAATGAGACAGAAGGGACAGGGAGAAAAGAATAAAGATTGGACAAGATTCAGATGAAACACAGTTAAACTTCCATTTTGTTACACAGATCTTAGCTTGGGATAATCCGTTCAGTTAGCTAATTCTCATGCTCTCTGTACCATGTTCCCTTTCACAGACAGGTACTTACAGTAAGAGTTTACATGCATCTAAGACAACAAAATCTAAGATGCCACAGATATACAACTGCCCCCGCGCAGAGGTATGTTATTTATCTGTGGTGGACAAGCAACACCCGACAAATCATTTATTGAGATGCCAAGTACTGCTATCATTCCCCCATGTCACACCCAAAGATTCTAATCAAGCCCTGAACTATCCCTTAACTCTCTGTCCTAGTAGCAGTTACACAACTCTCAATACAACCGAGTGACCTCTAACAAAAGCAGTTAAAAGAAAGCGATAAAGAAAGCATTTAAAATCCTATCACTCGGAGGTTTTTGAAAGTTTGACCCTGGTAGTAAAAGAAAGCCCCCAGTCAGAATGACCGGATGTGGATCAAGAATTCCCTATTCTCGGTGAACCGCTCGCAGTGTTCACTTCTTGTCGGGTGGTTATGAGATACAAACTAATGAAACGAACTAATAAATTAGTTCGTTCCGGATGCACTCACTCAAGACTCAAAAATAGGCTTTGGCAGAAGAAGATAGCAGTTGAAAGAATACTCAACCCTACCTTAGAAAATAATCAAGGCCCGAATGTTGTTCCTCTAGTGTTATCTATCACACCTTGTCGGAATCCAAGTGGAATCTGACCCAATGCAATATTTAATACAAGATTTCCAACAAACAGCAATTTTGGAAAATAATAAATCCGAAAATCATTCCCTATCAGGTACTAGACTCTCAATAAGAACACAGACCCTTTCAGTCTAGGTGAGACCTAATCGCTGACTCTGCTTCTAATTTCCCAAAATCAACCCCCCAGTCGGATGTGAATTAATCATAACTGTCGAATTTATCCCTTACTCAGATCCGGATTTATAAATGAATTTTTGTCGGAAATTTATTATGAAACATCTGATTTAAATCAAGATTTCTGTGTCCAAGGGAAGGATCCCAAAATAATATTGACCACAATATCTACATAATAATATCATGCATAAATTTATAGAGAAGTGTAAAATTAAATAACCCAAAATATAAGGCGGGTTTAGACAGAAGTTGATACACAGAGATGAAATAGCCGGAGATGAGAAGAATTTTGGCTAAAGAGAGTGCCAGAAACAACTGGGGTGATCTGGACTGCAAACATCTGCTATCCAGTTCCCAATTATTCCAGATGGAAAGATTTTAGATAGCAGATTAATCTTAACAACAGTGATCGCTATCATCAAGACCCCTACTATCTGTGAAACGAGAGAAAAACCTACATGTTTTCTTGCTGTAATACTATTCAAGTAATGTTGATCGACATCATTTGATACTATTACAGCTCAAAATTCAGGTTTGAAATTAAGATAAAGAAAAAGAAACTGTATCCGGATAGGAGTCAGCTGAGCAGCTATTATAATCCCGGATGGACGAACCGCCAAGGCTTCCACCGGCCACTATCCAGACCATGCAAAATAACATTTAATAATTAATATACAGACCACGAGCTAGTTATCCGTGTGGGAATACCCGCCAACATTAATCTGATATATTCCTTATTAGCTGTTTCACACATCACGGAAAAGACAAAATAAATAAAAGAAAAATATTTTTGGGTCATCTTGCATGAGAGACATTGGTTTCTCATGCAAGGTATGGAAACGATTCCATAATCACTCTTTATGGTCCAAATAATCACTCATTCCATAATTAATTAATTAATTAATTACAGTCCGGGTTATATACTTAGATCATTAGAGTTTAATTTATTTGTAGAAGAATCTTTTAATAGGGAATTGAACAAAGTTCTTTATATCAAATTAATCATGGGTTGAGATCATTGGGTTTCAACCTCAAAATATTAATATAAAGGTTCAATTAATTAATGGAATGAGATGAAGAATGAGAATTTGGCAAAAGGTGCCACCTTGTCGCGATACAGGGTTCGTGTCGCGGAGCATGGCTCCGCGACAAAGATTTCGCGACAAAGGGGTGGGAAATAAGAGAAATGGAATTTTGAAAGTTTAGGGTTTGTTTTGTCGCTAAGTAAAGAAAATTTTGTCGCGGAACGTGGTTCCGCGACAAGGGCATAGCGACAAAAAGGCAGAAAGTTGGACAAGGCATAATTCTTGTCGCGGAACAAGGGGTTTGGCGCGGAACGTGGTTCCGCGACAAGGTTGCTTCGCGACAAAGCCCTTCCAGTATAAAATCACAAGTATTTGGGTCCTTGGTCGCTAATCAAGATTTTGTCGCGGAACGTGGTTCCGCGCCAAGGGTTGTTTCGCGACCAAGGGTTTTAAAATAATGGTCAACAAATGTTCTTTGGCACCTTTGTCGCCAAAGCATCATTTTGTCGCGGAACGTGGTTCCGCGACAAGGGTTGTTCCGCGACAAAGGTGTGTCCAGTACATATGTCAGAAAAGTAAGTGGAACAGTGGCATGCATTATGTGTGATCTCACCCATTTCAGATTCAAAAGCTAAACTAAGCTCAAAATAACAAAACAGAATTTGAATCTAGCTAGAACATGCTTGCACAAAATAGAAATAAAGCAAACTTAAAACTTAAGAAACCCTAATCTAAGCTTGATCATCCATAAACATGCAACATTATCCCAAGAAGAAGTCACCAAGCAGCGACATTAAAGTGCAAAAACAAGGGTCAAATGACCCAAGGAAAATGAAAACAGTAAAGATCCATGGGGTGTGAGACCCATTTCATGATTTTGGGACACAAATGGAGAATGTTTTCCCATTTTATTAAATGGTGTTGTTCATACTCATGGTCTGAGTATCACAAACCCTTAAACAAAAGTTTTGAACGAAAACAAGGTATGAAACTGGCTATCTAATCAAAGTGCATTAAACTATATCTAACTAGTGCAAGAATTAAATAATACAAAAGAAAACCTAACTAAGCTACCCTAAACTACACTAAACTACTGAACTTCCCAACTTGTCTTCAAGAAGTTGTAGTTTTTCTGAAATTCTTCCAACCTTTAGCTTAAAGGAAACACCTCATATTTATAGAGGGGAAACCCTAAGCTCATGGGCCTTGGTTTGAGCCCATTGTGTCTTAAGACATCACACACATCACAGCTTTGTCTCGGAGCACCAAGTTTGGTCGCGGAGCACACTGCATGTGGCAAAGCTTCTCGACTGGGTCTTGTGTCTCTAAAAATGTATCTTGGTCGCGGAATGGACCTTTGTCGCGGAACAGCACATCGCGACAAAGGTATCGCGCCAAGGGGCTTGGCTGGTCTCTTCTTTGTCTGGGCCACTTGGTCGCGGAGTGTTCCTTTGTCGTGGAATCATGCATCGCGCCAAGGGGCTTCCGCGACAACAGTCTTCCTGGGCCTGCTGGATTGGGCCAGATGGGCCGAAAATATTCTTTTTGTGGGCTTTTCTATCTTTTTCCCATCTTTTTGTTTCCTTTTCTTTTTCTCATGTTTTTGGATTTTTCTAACATAAATATGTAATAAAATTACATATTTATATCTTTTTCACACCAGCTTATTATTTTTACAATTATGCATAAATCAGTCCAATTCGACTGCTTTCTCACTTGATGTGAGACCGGAATGCGATCAAATGCCCGTTTAAGACACGGAAATGGATTGAAAATAATGGTCATTTATGGCCATTATCAAATATGAATTAAAAAATGGACACAAGAAGCAAATAATATGTAAGGACAAACTGATAGTTTGATCCGAGTCTGCAAGTAAATGGAATTCATGGGAATTTGTATATGGAACTGAGAAGCGCATCCGGGGCGGGATGGTTTCCTCATGTGGTTCAACAATTGTTCTGATCCGTACGATCCATGAGTATCCATATGGCCCAGCCTGATATTTGGGGTTTGATGGCTGGATGCCAAAGCCAGACATGAAGTATCGTGCAGTTTGATGTCAGACCCAAATATGACTGCATGTGCTAGAGTACCCTGGGGGGGGGGGGGGGGTATATATAGAACGAACGTTACATAGGAAATAAATACGGAAACGTACAACAACGGTTAATTGTTTCTTTCCAAGTGCAGACACCAAGGGTAATTAAATGAGTAATTCATGGCTACGGGTGTAATACCCGAGAAATCGAGAAATCGACATCAAGTATTAAAATCCGAAGTTTAAGAAATTGATTTATTTATCGAAATCGAATTAATTCCGAGAGAGCGGAATTAAATATTTCGGACATTCGCGACTCGGGATAGATGTATCGAATTATCCCAACAATCTTGGATAATTCATATTATGATTTTTAAAAGATTAAAATCATAATATTAAAAAAAAAAAACGCGAGCAGGTGGCCGCGCGGTGGCCGCGCGGAGCGCGCCACCAGCGCGCCACTCTGCTGCTATGACAAAGTCATAACGTTTCATGCGTTTCTTGCCATGATGTTGATGATGGGCGATTCCAAACGACTCTAATTTGAATGTCTGACGTTGGAGGACGTGTGGAGGGGATTTTGGATAGATTTTTGGGTGTGTTAACCCTCCACAAACCTTGATTAAGGTGATTTACAAGCTTGATGAGGCATTAGTTGGACCATGGTTGAGCAAGGTGAAGTAGTGGGGTGTATGGGAGCTTTAACTTCGGGAGTTATCAGTCATCAAGCACTCACCACTCACCACTCACCTAGGGTCTTAATGCCATCATTGGATGCCAATCATTTCTGATTCCCACTTCTATTTAACCTCACAAACCCTCTCCATTTCATTTGTTTGAAAAATCTGAGATCATTGGAGTGTTTGTGAGAGTTGAGAGTTGTTCATAGTGATTGCAGAGGTTTCTTTCGAAGTTGGCACCTCCACTCTATAATTACTTGGGTAAGTGAGGATTTCATTCATTTTCCTTAGTTCTAAACTCGGAATACAGGCCTCTAAGATAAGAATTTCTTCAACCGTTCGAATATAGGATCCATCTTAGGAGGAGGGGACTGTTGAGGCCGATCCGGACAATCTAGGGAGTTCTACCAAGAGAAATTTCGACCCTAAACTCATTCCAAGTAAGTTAGTATTGTGCACGTCGATTTCTAGAGGTTTTGGTTGAGTACAACTCGAGATATAGGTTCATCTTTTCATTTGACAAAATCTGTCAAATAGGGTTTTCCTATGACCAATTTTATTGTTCTGAGTAATCGACCATGATCCGTACATTTTTAGAAGAACCTTCCAAAATGAAACTTGTTCCTAATGTCCTAAAGATGCTCTCTGTAAATTTTTAAAATTTTGGACATGTTTTGGTCATCCAAATTCGATCTGGTATTTTCTGCATATATGTTGACAGATTTGGTGTATGTATGTAGTCAGTTTTGTTGTTCGATTCACTCTCGCCTATGATCGTTTTTAATGTTTGATGTCTTCATGAAATTTGTTCTAATATGTGTCTAGATCATCCCTGTAAAATTTCATGATTTTTGGAGTACGTATGAAATTGTTATGAATTTTTGAACTCACTGTGGTCGGATTTACTGAAGCATGAGAAATTATAAATCAGTAGCTTTCTGTAATCGGTTAAAATGACCTATTTAGAGTCCGAATTTTGAGATGGCTATTTCTATGAAAAATGCTTATTTTGATGATTCCTAGCCACTGTAATGTTTCCAGAATTTTTAAAAATTGTTTACTGCATTTTTAAAGGAGATTTCAGAAACTGCTACAATGTCATTTTTGGTCGGTAAATGCTATTTTGAATATTCGATGAGCTAAGAGTCGATTGCTACTCGGTTTTGGATATATATGAAATCTGGATATGTGGTGAATATTATGGAATGATAAAAATATGAATTTTAAACTTTGGGAGTTTTGATCGAGTGGGATGCCATGTGTTAGAGGGTAAGTGCACTTGGCGTGAGCTCGTTGGGCCGCCCCCTCTTTTGTAGCCAAAACGGCATATGTGAAATTGTGGTTTCGTGATTGTAAGAGTCTATACTCCTACATGTATCCGTATGGGTTATCTAGGGCTCCGGAGTGGTCTGTATAGGGTCACTGCTTTCACATCCCTCGTGGGTACGAGTCCCAGAGGTGGGTTGATTCGAAAGGGCTTAGGCCTAGAATCGTATTAATGGAGGCCTTGTGGGTGTAAGTTCCCAAGGTCATATTGGGTGTCCTCGATCATAACGAACATTGGTAAAATATTCGTGGAATATGTGTAAGAGATTTTAAATTAATTTATTTACTCGTCTTTTTAAATAAGTATATTATTTTGTATACTCTCCTAAAAATTTTTAAAATTCGTTGTGCTATATATTAACTTACGCAGTACCTTTGTACTGATAAATTGTTGTTTTATTTTCTTTTCAGATTTCGCAGAGTAAGCATCGCATGGAGGGATGGGATTTCCATTTTTTAAAAAAAGAAGACTTGTCGCATTTAATTATTTTTAACTTATGCATTGGACTTGGACTTTGGTTTTGGCCGCATGTTTGACCCTGTTTATTTTTGCTTCCGCACTGCTTATTATTATTACGTGTGCTATACTCTGATTAAACTTCGGGCTTATTTGAATGGTTTTTAAATATTTTAAGTTAATGATGCAACTTAAGCCTTAGCATCCTTTTAAATAAGCTCGATTTGATCGGGTCTTGTTTGGAAGGGTGTGGCGGTAGCGTCCCGGCCTGGGTGACCAAATCCGGGGTGTTACAAAGTGGTATCCGAGCCCGAATTATTTATTTTTAAAAGCTATTATTTTTCGGCCCAATATAGAGGCCCAAGATATTAAATATTATTTTTAAGCTTTTTAAATACTATTTCCATGGAAAGGAAATTTATTTTAAAACCCATGGAAAAATATATCTCAAAAATTCGACAAGTCTCAAATATTATTATTATTTTTTTTGGGGGGTGCATATGCATTAACATATGTGCTTGAAATGAGCAAGATATTGATATGTTAAAATTTATTTTTAGATGGCAGACCCAAAGCTTTTTAACATGATGACCGATATGCTATGTTCGATGACTAGTATCATGCATGAGTTAAGACATAGCCGTGATGAGGTTAGTGCATATAAGGACCATGTAAAAGGTATCGAGAAAGAGTTGGAGAATTTGAGGAATGCTCGACAGCAGGATTTGGGCCGCATTGCTGCTCTTGAAACTCTGTTTCATGAAGAGCAACACAACAACCACATGCTTAGGGGACGTGTGTTCACCTTGGAGCATGAGATTGTTGACCTTCAAAACCGACTCAATGCACCAGAACCTGAGGAAGAAGAGGAAGAAGAGGAGGACCCGGATATGTATATTGATATTGAGGGCGTGGAGGAGGAGGAACCAGAGGCAGAGGTAGTGGACCCTCCGATACCTCTTGACTCCGATGGCGAGTATGAGCATGACAGGGCACTCCTCGGCTATTCTCCCGATTATCTACTAGATTGATCGCATCATATCGTTGGATTAAATATTGCTTTCCGTATTTCATATTATCTTGATTTGCCTTCCTTTGTAGCTGCTTTATAATTTTTTCCTAAAAGATATAGTGAAGCATTTTCCCTTTCCTTTGTTGCGTCGTCTCTTTTAGAATTCTGCGTACTTGAGATGTTAGAACTTACTAACTTGACTACTAACTTACCGTAGAAGTTGATTCTTACCCTTGCGTGCTTATCTAACAGAATGCCGCCAAGGGGAAGACCGCGAAGGGAAAACCTTGCTGCTAACAATGCCATCCCTAATGTACCCGCCGAAGGTGGGGCACCACTGAACCCGGACGGAGCAAATGGGCCAGTGGGTGCAAACCCACCCAACGTTGGAGGTCAGGCGGGCGCCGTACCCAATGTTGTAGACGCACGGCTGAGGACAGTAGAGCAAGTCCTCATAGCGCTGGGCAACGCCGAAGTTAATAGGGCCCAAGCGGCGGTACCTCCGCCGGCAGCCCGTATTAACTATCTGGCAATGGTAAACCCCTACCAACCGCCCCATTACGAGGGACAGGAGGATCCCGCAAAGCTAGAAGACTGGATCAGGACATTTGAAAAGCTTTTGAACGCCGTCAGATGTCCCGAGAATGAGAAAGTGAGAGTAGCGACGTACTACTTAAGTGGGGAGGCGGATGAATGGTGGCAGAACCACCAAGGAGGGCTAGCTGATGGCGAGCAAGTTTATTTTTGGGAGGAATTCAAGGAGATGATGAGAGAGAGATTTTACCCCCTTAGCACGAAGACTGCTAAATACGAAGAGTTTATCAACCTTCGTCAGGGTACTCAGACGGTACAGGAGTACTACGCGAGATTCAAGGAACTCGTCCGTTTCGCTCCAAGACTGGTACCGACTGATGCTGATAAAGCCCAGAAATTTGAGATGGGGCTAAACCTCAGCATCAGAGAGATTCTAGTTGGCGGACAGCACACAACTCTGCAGGCTGTTTACGATCGTGCAGTGGCAATCGCACGGGTACAACAGCTGAAGCGCAAGGACCATGGGGAGTCGAGCAAGGGCCTAAACAACTTTGATAAGAAGAACCGGAACAATAACACTGGAAATCACTTCAGGAGGGGAAATGACCAAGGGAGAAATGACGGTCAGAAGAGGCCAGATAACAGAGAATTCAATCGAGGAGGCCAAGGAAACCGGAGGCCGGATAACCAGGGCGCCTTCATACCCAGATGCCAGAAGTGCGACATTCCGCACTTGGTGCGCGAATTCCCAAGACCAGGGCATTGTTACCGGTGTGGCCGAGAAGGCCATATGAAAAAGGAGTGCTGGACGAGGGAGGATCGTATCGAGAAGAGGTCGGATCTGCTGAACCGTCCTCAAGGGAACAGGCCAGCTGGCGCGAACCAGCAAACCAATCAAGGTCAGAGGGTTCCACAGGCACAGAGGCCACCTCTAAATCACAACCAACAGGGAAATCAGGGGGGAGCAATGGGACGCTTGAACGTGATCAACCAAGCGGATTTGGCCGCTCAGGGAGAAGTGATCACTGGTACGTTTACTGCTTTAAGCATACCCGTTAAAGTTTTGTTCGATTCAGGCGCGAGCTGTTCTGTAATATCTACAAGGATTATATCTGCCTTAGATCTACCAGCGCCTACGAACATTAACTTAGGAATTCAATTACCATCGGGCAAGGTGATATCGTGTTTGAAACAATACGATGGAACCCCGATAGTAATCAAGAACCTAGAATTCTTCGCGAATCTAGTTGAGTTTGATCTTGGGGATTTCGACGTCATCTTAGGCATATATTTTCTGACTCAATACAAAGCTGTTATTGGGTGCCAGAAGCAGAAGATTTCCTTAGCCAAGAGTCGAGGGAGGAAGGTTGTGTACTACATGCAGCCTCGAAAGAAAAACGCTAAGGTAGTGAATGCCTTGAGGTTCTACAATCTCATACGGAAAGGCTATCACTTATATGCATGCTATGCGCATAACCTCAACGATGAGGGAAACAAGATAGACGAGATCCCAGTCATAAATGAATATCCTGACGTGTTCCCAGAAGATATTCCAGGGATGCCACCTGAGCGAGAAGTTGAGTTCACGATTGATCTGGTACCTAGAACCGAACCGGTATCCAAGGCACCTTATCGCATGGCACCAGCAGAAATGAAAGAGCTGAAGGAACAACTAGAAGAGTTGTTATCAAAAGGTTATATTCGACCGAGTACGTCACCTTGGGGAGCGCCAGTAATATTCGTTAAGAAGAAGGACGGTGGACTTCGGTTATGCATAGACTACAGAGGTCTTAATCAAGTAACGATTAAGAACAAATACCCGCTACCCAGGATCGAAGACCTTTTCGATCAACTGAGAGGAGCTTCGGTATTTTCCAAGATCGACCTGAGATCGGGATACCACCAACTGCGTATAGCCGAGAAAGACATACCGAAGACAGCGTTTCGTACGAGATATGGGCACTACGAATTCACCGTAATGTCCTTTGGTCTCACAAACGCTCCCGCAGTATTCACGAACCTCATGAATAGTGTTTTCCGAGAGTTGCTGGATTCTTGTGTCGTCGTATTCATCGATGACATTCTAGTTTACTCAAGGGACGATGAGGAGCATACGAAACATTTGCATCAAGTACTCGGAACTCTGAGGAGAAATCAGCTGTACGCAAAACTGTCGAAATGCGAATTTTGGATGAAGGAAGTCGCATTCTTGGGGCACATAGTATCGGCTAAGGGAGTGTCGGTTGACCCGGCAAAAATATCGGCAGTGATTGATTGGCCGACACCGACAAGTCAGACAGAAGTAAGAAGCTTTCTTGGACTAGCCGGATACTACAGAAGATTCGTGAAAGATTTCTCCAAGATTGCAAGGCCAATGACCCAACTGCTGAAGAAGGGGTTAAAGTTCGAATGGACTACAGAGTGTGAAAAGTCTTTCCAAGAACTACAGAAAAGACTTACAACAGCGCCAGTCCTGATACTTCCATCAGAAACGGAAGATTTTGAAGTGTACAGTGACGCTTCAAAAGAAGGACTCGGGTGTGTACTTATGCAAAACCAGAGGGTTATTTCCTACGCATCGCGACAACTCAAGCCGCATGAGGAGAATTATCCGACGCACGATCTAGAATTAGCCGCGGTGGTGTTCGCTCTCAAGATTTGGCGACACTACTTATACGGACGAACGTGTCGGATGTTCACGGACCACAAGAGCCTCAAGTACATATTTACTCAAAAGGAGTTAAATATGAGGCAACGGAGATGGCTTGAGTTAATCAAGGACTACGACTTGGATATAGCCTATCATGAAGGAAAAGCAAACGTCGTGGCAGACGCATTGAGCCGAAAGGCGAAGCACACGACAAACGCTCTTATTTTGCCATCAGGACTATATATGGACTTAGCGAGGTTAGATACTGAACTAGTCCATTATGGGACTGTGGTAGAAAGGGTGAATGCCGTGACGATTGAATCTACCATATTTGACGAGATTCTGACAGCTCAGCCGGACGATGAGAATCTCAAGAGGATCAAGGAGAAGATGGTTGAGGGAAAAGCGGTAGGATTCACATTCCACGATGACGGGAGTATTCGCTTTAAAGGGAGGTGGTGCGTTCCTCACAAGTGTGAGGAATTGAAGCAAAAATTGATGGAAGAAGGCCACAGTACGCCTTATTCAGTACACCCTGGTGGTGATAAGCTGTACAAAGATTTGAAGAAAATCTATTGGTGGCCGAGAATGAAGAGAGATGTTGCGGATTTTGTGGCTAAATGCATAACTTGCCAAAATGTAAAGGCAGTACGGCAAAAGCCATTGGGATTGGTGAAACCGTTGGAGATCCCAAGTTGGAAATGGGATAGCATCTCCATGGACTTTGTCTCGGGCTTACCAAGATCTCCTCGAGGGATGAACAAAATTTGGGTAATAGTTGATCGGCTAACAAAGACTGCCATCTTTATACCAATGAAAGATAATTGGTCGATGGATCAACTAGCCAAGGCGTATATCGATAATGTGGTTCGAAGACACGGAGTGCCACACGATATTATTTCTGATCGAGACAGTAGATTTGTCTCAAATTTTTGGACAAAATTACAAGAAGCCTTGGGAACCCAAATCAAGATGAGCACAGCCTTTCATCCGATGACCGACGGTCAGACTGAGCGGACAATTCAAACGCTTGAGGATATGCTTAGAGCGTGTGTACTTGAATTCAAGGGAAGTTGGGAGAACCACTTACCGCTAATTGAATTCTCGTATAACAACAGTTACCATGCTAGCATTGGCATGGCACCGTTCGAAGCTCTCTATGGACGCAAGTGTCGCAGTCCGCTATGCTGGACAGAGGATGAAAATTCTGTAGTTGTTGGACCTCAACTCATTGAAGATATGAGTAAAAAGATCCAGATTGTCCAACAAAAGATGAAGGGCGCACAAGATCGCCAAAAGAGCTATGCCGATACGAGGCGACAAGAGTTGGAATTCCAAGTGGGAGACAAAGTTATGCTAAAGGTGTCACCCATGAAGGGGGTGATGCGATTTGGCAAACGAGGGAAGCTGAGTCCTCGTTACATTGGTCCATATGAGATTTTAGACCGTGTAGGTACCTTGGCCTACCGATTGGCTCTTCCACCGGAATTATCACGGGTGCACAACGTGTTTCATGTTTCTCAGCTGAAGAAATATGTGCACGATCCAACTCACGTTTTGCAAACTGATGTGATTGAGCTGGACGATGATCTGACGTATGAGGAGTATCCGATCGAGATACTGGACGTCAAAGAAAGGGTCACAAGAAACAAGACCGTGAGAATGGTAAAGGTACTATGGTCTAATCATGGTACAGAAGAAGCGACTTGGGAGTTGGAATCGGATATGAAGCAGAAGTATCCCAACCTTTTTCAACGCGACTCGTGAGCAATTATGGGGACATAACTGTAGTTCTAAGGGGGGGGGGGGGGGGAGGATGTGATACCCCGCAGAGAGTCGTCGCACGCCGAGGTAAGAATTTAATTTCCAAACCTCAAATATTTTATGTGTGCGAATTATTACATGCGTTACTATTAGTCCGAGTGCGACCCAACTTCGAGGACGAAGTTGATTTCTAAGGAGGGTAGACTGTAATACCCGAGAAATCGAGAAATCGACATCAAGTATTAAAATCCGAAGTTTAAGAAATTGATTTATTTATCGAAATCGAATTAATTCCGAGAGAGCGGAATTAAATATTTCGGACATTCGCGACTCGGGATAGATGTATCGAATTATCCCAACAATCTCGGATAATTCATATTATGATTTTTAAAAGATTAAAATCATAATATTAAAAAAAAAAAAGAAAAACGCGAGCAGGTGGCCGCGCGGTGGCCGCGCGGTGGCCGCGCCACCAGCGCGCCACTCTGCTGTTATGACAAAGTCATAACGTTTCATGCGTTTCTTGCCATGATGTTGATGATGGACGATTCCAAACGACTCTAATTTGAATGTCTGGCGTTGGAGGACGTGTGGAGGGGATTTTGGATAGATTTTTGGGTGTGTTAACCCTCCACAAACCTTGATTAAGGTGATTTACAAGCTTGATGAGGCATTAGTTGGACCATGGTTGAGCAAGGTGGAGTAGTGGGGGTATGGGAGCTTTAACTTCGGGAGTTATCAGTCATCAAACACTCACCACTCACCTAGGGTCTTAATGTCATCATTGGATGCCAATCATTTCAGATTCCCACTTCTATTTAACCTCACAACCCCTCTCTATTTCATTTGTTTGAAAAATCTGAGATCATTGGAGTGTTTGTGAGAGTTGAGAGTTGTTCATAGTGATTGCAGAGGTTTCTTTCGAAGTTGGCACCTCCACTCTATAATTACTTGGGTAAGTGAGGATTTCATTCATTTTCCTTAGTTCTAAACTCGGAATACAGGCCTCTAAGATAAGAATTTCTTCAACCGTTCGAATATAGGATCCATCTTAGGAGGAGGGGACTGTTGAGGCCGATCCGGACGATCTAGGGAGTTCTACCAAGAGAAATTTCGACCCTAAACTCATTCCAAGTAAGTTAGTATTGTGCACGTCGATTTCTAGAGGTTTTGGTTGAGTACAACTCGAGATATAGGTTCATCTTTTCATTTGACAAAATCTGTCAAATAGGGTTTCCCTATGACCAATTTTATTGTTCTGAGTAATCGACCATGATCCGTACATTTTTAGAAGAACCTTCCAAAATGAAACTTGTTCCTAATGTCCTAAAGATGCGCTCTGTAAATTTTTATAATTTTTGGACATGTTTTGGTCATCCAAATTCGATCTGGTATTTTCTGCATATATGTTGACAGATTTGGTGTATGTATGTAGTCAGTTTTGTTGTTCGATTCACTCTCGCCTATGATCGTTTTTAATGTTTGATGTCTTCATGAAATTTGTTCTAATATGTGTCTAGATCATCCCTGTAAAATTTCATTATTTTTGGAGTACGTATGAAATTGTTATGAATTTTTGAACTCACTGTGGTCGGATTTACTGAAGCATGAGAAATTATAAATCAGTAGCTTTCTGTAATCGGTTAAAATGACCTATTTAGAGTCCGAATTTTGAGATGGCTATTTCTATGAAAAATGCTTATTTTGATGATTCCTAGCCACTGTAATTTTTCCAGAATTTTTAAAAATTGTTTACTGCATTTTTAAAGGCGATTTCAGAAACTGCTACAATGTCATTTTTGGTCGGTAAATGCTATTTTGAATATTCGATGAGCTAAGAGTCGATTGCTACTCGGTTTTGGATATATATGAAATCTGGATATGTGGTGAATATTATGGAATGATAAAAATGTGAATTTTAAACTTTGGGAGTTTTGATCGAGTGGGATGCCATGTGTTAGAGGGTAAGTGCACTTGGCGTGAGCTCGTTGGGCCGCCCCCTCTTTTGTAGCCAAAACGGCATATGTGAAATTGTGGTTTCGTGATTGTAAGAGTCTATACTCCTAGATGTATCCGTATGGGTTATCTAGGGCTCCGGAGTGGTCTGTATAGGGCCACTGCTTTCACATCCCTCGTGGGTACGAGTCCCAGAGGTGGGTTGATTCGAAAGGGCTTAGGCCTAGAATCATATTAATGGAGGCCTTGTGGGTGTAAGTTCCCAAGGTCATATTGGGTGTCCTCGATCATAACGAACATTGGTAAAATATTCGTGGAATATGTGTAAGAGATTTTAAATTAATTTATTTACTCGTCTTTTTAAATAAGTATATTATTTTGTATACTCTCCTAAAAACTTTTAAAATTCGTTGTGCTATATATTAACTTACGCAGTACCTTTGTACTGATAAATTGTTTTTTAATTTTCTTTTCAGATTTCGCAGAGTAAGCATCGCATGGAGGGATGGGATTTCCATTTTTAAAAAAAAGAAGACTTGTCGCATTTAATTATTTTTAACTTATGCATTGGACTTGGACTTTGGTTTTGGCCGCATGTTTGGCCCTGTTTATTTTTGCTTCCGCACTGCTTATTATTATTACGTGTGCTATACTCTGATTAAACTTCGGGCTTATTTGAATGGTTTTTAAATATTTTAAGTTAATGATGCAACTTAAGCCTTAGCATCCTTTTAAATAAGCTCGATTTGATCGGGTCTTGTTTGGAAGGGTGTGGCGGTAGCGTCCCGGCCTGGGTACCAAATCCGGGGTGTTACAACGGGGTGGCATAGCCGTGATTGGCATATCTTTCATAAAGGGCAGGTGGTACCAGGGTTTAGGGCATAAACCCAACAGTTACCAGGAAGCTACCTGAGGGAATAATATAATAAGCGTATAGGTTCACAAAGATGCAAGTGGGCGTAGCACAGTGGAGGACATTTTTACCAAGTAAATAAGAGTTATTTATAGGGAAAAGGAGGTTTTGAACATGAAGAAGAAATCCAACAGGAAGGATGGTATGCTTCAGAACAGATGGTGATCAAATGCACACAGAATACTACATAAATAATTGTTGTATTTGGTTCTGGGATAGACGCAGCAGGAAACCAAGTGTTAACAGAGAAAGAGAAGCAGGGAAGCGGTTTCCATTAACCAAACAATGTGTAATGGAAAATGGTAAATGTTAAATGTTGACGGAGGAAGAAGGCAGGCAACTTACAGCGAAATCCGTTAGCAACAGGTGTTGGTAGGTAGTTCGGTCGGATTGGTTGCTCGACTGCAGCATGCGCTCTTTGCCAACAGCTTGGACAAGAACCCAAAAAGAACGGAAGGTCATATTGACTTCCTCAATTGGAAGAGTGCGCCGCTCCATCGGTTGTGGTTGTTGGGGAGGGTGGCGTTGATTTCTTACCATCGAAGGAGAAGGGCGGAGGGGAAACTAATTCATACAGCATATAAGAAATGTAGTGGGAGAAAAGTAGTGAGAGTGAAAGAGGTTAAGCAATTATAAAAAAAACTTGCTTCATAGGGATGGCATAAAGTGACTGATGGGTGACACAGACTAAAAAAAATCCTGATACAATGCTATGATTACTCCCTGCTACGAAGCTTATTTCTGATTTCGTATGGAAAAGTGTTCCACAATAGTTGTTATTTTGGGTTTTTCTATAAAAGTTTTCCAATACTATCCCTTTATTCTCCCAATGATATTCACCCTCTCTCAATTTTGAGTACATTTCTTGGTAAGTAAGAGGTAGTAATGAAATATTGTGTTGTAATAATTATGTTTCTTTCAAGTAAGACACGGTTTCTCTGGCTTATCACCCCCTACCACAGACTTACCGTTTTCTTCCCAGCTCAACGGGCTTCGGCACCTTCGTCCATACAACGCCTCGAATGGTGCCATGCCAATGCTAGCATGGTAGCTATTATTATAAGAAAATTCGATTAAGGGTAAATGTGATTCCCAATTCCCCTTAAATTCCAACACGCATGCTCTCAGCATGTCTTCTAGTGTTTGGATTGTTCTCTCGGTTTGACCATCCGTCATCGGGTGGAATGCGGTGCTCATTTTGATTTGAGTACCGAGAGCTTTTTGTAACTCCGTCCAAAAGTGAGAGACAAATCTACTGTCTCTGTCGGAAATGATGTCATGTGGTACTCCATGTCGTCGTACCACATTATCGACGTAGGCTCGGGCCAATTGGTCTATAGTCCACGTGTCCTTCATTGGGATAAATAAGGCCGTCTTCGTTAGCGTATCCACAATCACCCAAATCTTGTTCATGCCTTTAGGTGATCGGGGTAATCCCGAGACAAAATCCATTGAGATGCTGTCCCACTTCCAACTTGGAATCTCTAGTGGTTGCATCAACCCTAAGGGTTTATATCGCACTGCCTTAACCTTTTGGCAAGTGAGACATTTCGCCACGAAGTCTACCACTTCCTTCTTCATTCCCGGCCACCAATAGATCTTCTTTAGATCTTTGTAAAGCTTGTCACCTCCGGGATGCACTGAATATGGCGTGTTGTGACCTTCATCCATCAACCTTCGCTTCAACTCGGCACATTTATGGGGCACGCACCATCTCCCTTTGAAGCGAATGCTTCCATCCTCGTGGACAGCAAATCCTATTGCCTTTCCCTCGGCAATATACCCCTTTATCTTTTCTAATTTCGCGTCGCCCAGTTGGGCGAGCCTAATCTCGTCCAATATTGGAGTTCCTATGACCATTGCGTTGATCGTTTCACTCACTGTGCCAGGATGCACAAGTTCCACGTCTAATCTCGCTAAATCCATGTACAATGCTGGCGGAATTACCAACGAGTTTGTCACGTGTTGGGTTTTCCGGCTTAGGGCATCGGCTACCACATTCGCCTTTCCCTCATGGTAGGATATCTCCAAATCGTAGTCTTTGATAAGTTCCAACCACCTTCGCTGTCTCAAATTCAACTCCTTCTGAGTGAATATATATTTCAAGCTCTCGGGTCGGTGAACATTCGACACTTCCGCCCATAAAGATAATGTCTGCATATCTTTAGAGCGAAAACGGCCGCTGCCAACTTCAGGTCGTGTGTCGGATAATTTTCCTCGTGAGGTTTTAGCTGGCGTGATGCATATGCTACGACTCTCGAGTCTTGCATCAAGACACAACCTAAACCTTCCTTCGAAGCATCGCTATAAACTTCAAAGTTACCATTCTCTGATGGTAGTGTCAATACGGGTGTGGTTGTAAGTCGTTTCTTCAGCTCTTGAAACGCTGTCTCACAAGCCTCTGCCCACACGTATTTTACTCCCTTCTTCAGTAGCTGGGTCAAAGGTCGTGCGATTTTTGAAAAATCCTTCACAAACCGTCTATAATACCCGGCTAATCCAAGGAAACTCTTTATCTCAGTTGGGCTCTTTGGGGTTGCCCATTCAGTTACGGCAGAAACTTTTGCCGGATCCACTGAAACTCCATCAGCGGATACTATGTGTCCTAGAAATGCTACCTCCTTCAACCAAAAGTCGCATTTGGACAATTTGCCGTATAGCTGATTCTTTCGCAAGGTCCCTAACACTTGGTGCAAGTGCTGGGCGTGCTCCATCTCGCTTTTCGAGTAGATCAAGATATCATCCATGAACACCACTACACATTGATCTAGCAGCTCTCGATATACATTGTTCATGAGGTTCATGAACATTGCCGGAGCATTTGTTAACCCAAAGGATAACACTGTGAACTCGTAGTGGCCATATCGAGTTCGAAACGCCGTCTTCGGGATGTCTTTCTCGGCGATTCTCAACTGGTGATACCCAGATCGCAAGTCGATCTTCGAGAATACTGAAGCTCCCTTCAGTTGATCAAATAGATCATCAATTCTCGGCAAAGGGTACTTATTCTTGATGGTCACTTGGTTTAGCCCTCGATAGTCTATGCAAAGACGTAATCCTCCGTCTTTCTTCTTAACAAATAAAACCGGTGCTCCCCAGGGGGAGGTACTCGGCCTTATGTACCCTTTTCCTAACAGCTCCTCGAGTTGGTCCTTTAACTCCTTCATTTCCAATGGTGCCATCCGGTACGGAGCTTTTGAGACAGGCTCTGTTCCCGGAATGAGATCTATAGTGAACTCAAGATCTCTCTCGGGTGGCATTCCCGGGATGTCTTTAGGAAACACATCCGGGTATTCTCTCACCACTGGTATGCTGTCAACCTTGTTCTCTTCCGCCTCAAGGTTGTGCACGTAGCACGCATATAGCTCATACCCCTTACGCATCAAGTTACTCAGTTTGAGTGCACTAACGATTTTGTTACTCTTCTTAGGGGGGCTGAGAGTAAAAGATAACTCTCTTTCCCCTACTTTTGACAAGGTGATCTTTTGCTTTTGGCATTCGATCACCGCCTTATACTGGGATAACCAATCCATCACTATTATAATGTCAAAGTCTCTTAAGTTAAATTCTACTAAGTTCGCGAAGAATTCTACGTTCTTTATCACTGTAGGAATTCCGTTATATCGTTTAGAGCAAGATACTCCTTCTCCAGAAGGCAATTGAATTCCTAAGCTAATTCTCTCGCACTTAGGTAGATCTAACTCATGCACTATTCTTGATGCTATGATTGAGCAACTAGCTCCAGAATCAAATAGAACTCTAAGGGGTGTATTCAAAGCATGGAATGTACCTGCCATCACTTCTTCTTGTGCAGGCACGTCCGCTTGATTAACCACGTTGAGCCTCCCCATAGGGCGTCCTGGGTTGCCCTGCTGATTCACATTCGACTGCTGATTTTGCTGTTGGTTTTGATTCTGCGGTGGCGGAGGTCGTTGGTTCTGGTTCTGATTTGGCGGCCTAAATTGGTTCTGAGGGGGTCTATACCCCTGGTTATTTCCGTTCCGCCCGTTTTGGTTCTGAGGCTGTTCCGGACCCATGACCAAATCTTCCCTCCTTGTTATATTCTCGATCCTCGTCCGGCAATCCCGACGAATGTGACCCATTCGACCACATCGGAAGCAGGCGCCCTGTTGAGGGCATCCCCTCGCCAGATGGGGTCGTCCACATCTCGGGCAGGGTGGTACTAGACCTCCCTGATCAGTCCTCCTTTCGTTGTACTTGGTCGTGGAACGGTGTTCCGCGCCAAAGTGGTCATTCCGCGACAAACTTTTTGAATTTTCCAATTTTCAACGGATTGGGCCCGAGTGTGATATTGGGCCTGCGTCCATTTTATTTGAGTTGGATCTGAATGAATTCAGTCCAAGTAAATTCAAATCATTGGGCCATTATTTTAGAATAATCTACTTGCATAAAATTAGGTTGGGTCCGTTCCATTTATCTGCAAGATTTATTCCGGATCTTAAATTTCTTTAAATTCCGAAAATAATTTCTCAGATTCCTGGAATTTTCCCAACCAAGAACCTGATTTTTTTTGCTTTTTCTGCTCCTTCTTTTTGGTTGGTTCCGAATTTCCTGCAAGACAGATAAATACCCACTAGGTTAGGTTTTCTCCTCAGTTCAACATCCTCACATTTAGAGTCTTGGTACTCTAAATGTTCAATTAATCTTGAGGGTACTTTTTCTGTTCTGGATTAAATATATTACATTAAACTAGACTGTTCTAAGCTAATTTAGGAGTAATCAGGAGTGTAATCCTCTTAATAAATGACGCTGCATCCTCCCCGGCAACGGCGCCATGAAACTTTTGACAAGTTTCGTTAACTCGAGCTTTTGCTAAAATTATACCAGGTTAGATTTATTAAATGAAAAGAGTTATGATTCACGGGAAAGGGTTTAGGGATATATCAAGATTATTATTCTTTTTATTACTCAAGTATGGTGCTTTGGTGTCAAATGGCGCTGTGGTCCTCTCTGTCATGAAATGCTGACAAATCTCATGGCATAGCCGGGATAGGTTGATCTTCAGCCTGTCACACTGAGGATCCCCGGCAATTATGCCATGATACTTCTCATCAATTCTTGCCATAAGATTTCCTGCCATGAAACTTTTGACTAATTCCCACTACATGAGTATTTTCTGAAAATTCGTGATCCTGGTTTAGGTTTTATATAATGAAACCAATTTATGATGGCGGTGTTGTGATTAGGGATCTATTTATACGTAGTCATGTTTTTATTGCTCGTAGTTAAGAAACTGTGCTCCCGAAAGCGCACGGTGTCAAAAAATGCAGTAATTTATAGTAAGACCGGATCGTTCACTGGAGGATGTGCGATAGAAGCAGGTCCCACGTCATTTACTAAGATTTTCCACTCGGTTACTCGAATCAAGTGTGTGATTTGACTAACAACTACTTGACAGAATTTGAATTATATTATGAAAGCAATTAAAAATAAAGCAGATAAAATTAATCTACAAAGTGAATTAAATTTGATCTAAGAAAGCAATAAAAGTAATCTAAGAAAGCGATTGAGATTATCTAAGAAAGCAGATTTAAATTATGACAGAAGGGACAGGAAGAAAAGAATAAAGATTGGACAAGATTCAGATGAAACATAGTTAAACTTCCATTTTGTTAAACAGATCTTAGCTTGGGATAATCCGTTCAGTTAGCTAATTCTCATGCTCTCTATACCATGTTCCCTTTAACAGACAGGTACTTACAGTAAGAGTGTACATGTTCTTAAGAAAATAAATTCTAAGATACCACAGACGCATAACCACCCTTGCAATGCATTGCTAAGGTATGTTAATTATCTGTGGTGGACAAGCAACACCTGACAAATCATTTATTGAAGTGTCAAGTACCGTTATCATTCCCCCATGTCACGCCCAAAGATTCTAATTAAGCCCTGAACTATCCCTTAACTCTCAGTCCTAGTAGCAGTTACACAACTCTCAATACAACCGAATGACCTCTAAAGAAAGCAGTTAAAAGAAAACAGTAAAGAAAGCATTTAAAATCCTATCACTCGGAGGTTTCTGAAAGTTTGACCCTGGTAGTAAAAGAAAGCCCCCAGTCAGAATGACTGGATGTGGATCAAGAATTCCCTATTCTCGGTGAACCGCTCGCAGTGTTCACTTCTCGTCGGGTGTGAGATACAAACTAATGAAACGAACTATTAAAATTAGTTCGTTCCGGATGCACTCACTCAGGACTCAAAAATAGGCTTTGGCAGAAGAGGATAGCAGTTGAAAGAATACTCAACCCTATCTTAGAAAATAACCAAGGCCCGAATGTTGTTCCTCTAATATTATCTATCACACCTTATCGGAATCCAAGTGGAATCTGACCCAGTGCAATATTTAATACAAGATTTCCAACAAACAGCAATTTTGGAAAATAATAAATCTGAAAATCATTCCCTATCAGGTACTAGACTCTCAATAAGAACACAGACACTTTCAGTCTAGGTGAGACCTAATCGCTGACTCTGCTTCTAATTTCCCAAAATCAACCCCCAGTCGGATTATGAATTAGTCATAACTGTCGAATTTATCCCTTACTCAGATCCGGATTTTATAAAGGAATTTTTGTTGGAAATTTATTATGAAACATCTGATTTAAATCAAGACTTCTATGTCCAAGGGAAGGATCCCAAAATAATATCGACCACAATATCTACATAATAGTATCATGCATAAATTTATAGACAAGTGTAAAATAAAATAACCCAAAATATAAGGTGGGTTTAGACAGAATGTGAAACACAGAGATGAAATAGCCGGAGATGAGAAGAATTTATTTGGCTAAAAAGATGACAAAAATAATCAGGATGATCCGGACTGCAAACATCTGCTATCCAGGTCCTGATCATTTCAGGTGGGATGACTTTTAGACAGTGGAATGCCTCAAATGACAGTTGCCGCCGTCATCTCAGATTCCATTGTCTGTGAATTTGGATAAAAACCCACATGTTCTATTACTGCAAGAATGATTAGATGACATTGGCATATATCATCTAATATTACTACAGCTTCAGATTCAGGTTCGAAATTAAAGTAAAGAAAATAAAACTGTATCCGGATAGGAGTCAGCTGAGCAGCTATTATAATCCCGGATGGACGAACCGCCAAGGCGTCCACCGACCACTATCCGGACCATGCAAAATAACATCTAATAATTAATATACAGATCACGAGCTAGTTATCCGTGTGGGAATACCCGCCAACATTAATCTGATATATTCCTTATTAGTTGCTTCACACAACACGGGAAAAGACAAAATAAATAAAAGAAAAATATTTTTGGGTCATCTTGCATGAGAGATATTGGTTTCTCATGCAAGAGTATGGAATTAAATCCACAATTACTCTTCGTCTAAATAATCGCTCATTCCATAATTAATTAATTAATTACAGTCCAGATTATATACTTAGATCATTAGAGTTTAATCATTTGTAGAAGAATCTTTTAATGGGAAATTGAACAAAGTTCTTTATATCAATTTAATCATGAGTTGAGATCATTGGATTTCAACCTCAAAATATTAATATAAAGGTTCAATTAATTAATGGGGTGAGATGAAGAATGAAAGCTTGGCAAAAGGCGCCACCTTGTCGCGATACAGGGTTCGTGTCGCGGAGCATGGCTCCGCGACAAAGATTTCGCGACAAAGGGGTGGGAAATAAGAGAAATGGAATTTTGAACGTTTAGGGTTTGCTTTGTCGCTAAGTAAAGAAAATTTTGTCGCGGAACGTGGTTCCGCGACAAGGGCATAGCGACAAAAAGGTTGAAAATTGGACGAGGCATAATTCTTGTCGCGGAACAAGAGGTTTTGGCGCGGAACGTGGTTCCGCGACAAGGTTGCTTCGCGACAAAGCCCTTCCAGAATAAAATCACAAGTATTTGGGTCCTTGGTCGCTAATCAAGATTTTGTCGCGGAACGTGGTTCCGCGCCAAGGGGTGTTTCGCGACCAAGGGTTTTAAAATAATGGTCAACAAATGTTCTTTGGCACCTTTGTCGCCAAAGCATCATTTTGTCGCGGAACGTGGTTCCGCGACAAGGGTTGTTCCGCGACAAAAGTGTGTCCAGTACACATGTCAGAAAAGTAAAGTGGAACAGTGGCATGCATTATGTGTGATCTCACCCATTTCAGATTCAAAAGCTAAACTAAGCTCAAAATAACGAAACATAATTTGAATCTAGCTAGAACATGCTTGCACAAAATAGAAATAAAGCAAACTTAAAACTTAAGAAACCCTAATCTAAGCTTGATCATCCATAAGCATGCAACATTATCCCAAGAAAAAGTCACCAAGCAGTGACATTAAAGTGCAAAAACAAGGGTCAAATGACCCAAGGAAAATGAAAACAATAAGATCCATGGGGTGTGAGACCCATTTCATGATTTTGGGACACAAATGGAGAATGTTTTCCCATTTTATTAAACGGTGTTGTTCATACTCATGGTTTGAGCACCACAAACCCCTTAAAACAAAAGTTTAAAACAAAAACAAGGTATAAAACTGGCTATCTAATCAAAGTGCAGTAAACTATTTCTAAATAGTGCATGAATTAAATAATACAAAAGAAAACCTAACTAAACTACCCTAAACTAAACTAAACTACTGAACTCCCCAACTTGTCTTCAAGAAGGTGTAGTTTTTCTAAAATTCTTCCAACCTTTAGCTCAAAGGAAACACCTCATATTTATAGAGGGGAAACCCTAAGCTCATGGGCCTTGATTTGAGCCCATTGTGTCTCAAGACATCACACACATCACAGCCTTGTCTCGGAGCACCAAGTTTGGTCGCGGAACACACTGCATGTGGCAAAGCTTCTCGACTGGGTCTTGTGTCTCTAAAAATGTATCTTGGTCGCGGAATGGACCTTTGTCGCGGAACAGCACATCGCGACAAAGGTATCGCGCCAAGGGGCTTTGGCTGGTCTCTTCTTCATCTGGGCCACTTGGTCGCGGAGTGTTCCTTTGTCGCGGAACCATGCATCGCGCCAAGGGGCTTCCGCGACAAAAGTCTTCCTGGGCCTGCTGGATTGGGCCAGATGGGCCGAAAATATTCTTTTTGTGGGCTTTTCTCTCTTTTTCCCATCTTTTTCATTCCTTTTCTTTTTCTCATGTTTTTGGATTTTTCTAACATAAATATGTAATAAAATTACATATTTATGCCTTTTTCACACCAGCTTATTATTTTTACAATTATGCATAAATTAGTCCAATTCGACTGCTTTCTTACTTAATGTAAGACCGGAATGCGATCAAATGCCCGTCTAAGACACGGAAATGGATTGAAAATAATGGTCATTTCTGGCCATTATCAACATCCTCACATTTAATACTGATCGTCCCCGAGCCTTCAATGGAATCTATGGAATCTATGGAATCTTGCGGTCCTTCTGACTGTTCAGGTTGGTGCGACGGGCCTCCTTGAGTGATAAATTCTTCAATTCTGGCCGTGCCCACGAGAGGATCGATCACTTGACCTACTTTTGTCTGATATTTGATTTGATGTGGCTTCTCTCCAGCATCGATTCTTGTTTCGATCTGTTCGTTAAGCCTCTTCCTTATATCCCCTCGGATGGTCTCAGCATCATGTGCAGTGGGGCCAGTCCATGCAGGAGGTTGTTCTTCTTTGATTTTCAAACCACGCCCTTGCACTTCTCCAGTGATCTTCAGTTCGAAGTCCTCTCCATCACCCCGCTCAACCTCTGCAGATTTTCTGCTTTCCAGCTCAGCCTGCATCTTTCTGGCAGTTTCTTCATCCCTGGTCTGCTGGATATTCTTTCTGATCTGCTCTTCCTCTGCAGCTTTCTTTTCCATTTCCAGGCGTTCTTCCTCAGTCAATTTCTCTATTCCCGAACCACCTGTTACTTGATCCAGCAAACCAGCTAATGCAAGCTCTTCATTGTGCATCTTCATGGCTAGCTCAGCATCGGATATCACTTGGTGCTTCTTTTTCGGGGGTGGCGGCGGCATCGGCTTTTTACCTCTGTCCTTAGGATCCGTGGGCTCTACCACTTTCCTGACAGTTGGTTCCGGTTCCTTGATCTCCACTTTCTTTTCCGGGGCTCTTGCTGGCTTATCCTTGTCAGCGGACTTTATCAACCTTCTCCTCGTTCCCGGTTGAGGTGCTGGCTGATGACCTTCAGATGTAACAACAGCAGTGGAGGTTTTCTCGGGCTGTATGGGTGCCTTAGTGGTGGCAGGTGCTACAGCAGATGTTGTCATTTCAGTCTGAGCTGTCTGTACTGGAGTCCGGACTGCTTCTTGCTGCACCGCTAGCTCGGATGTAGCAACTTCTTGCACGTCAGTCTGCCCTCTAGGCGGCAAAGCTGAAGCTTGTACTGCTGGCTGGGTAGGCTGTGGGTTGGCCTCAGGAGGGGTGGAGAAGTATGCATCAATCTCAGCATCAGGGTCCTCTGGATTTTCCTGGGCTTCTTGAGTTCCAAACAGTTTGTGTGCAAATCTCAGATAATCATGCACGAATGTCTGACTTGTTACCCGGACCAGTTTAAATTCCCAAGCCTCCTTAATCCGCGTGCAAAACAGGCGCCTGACTTTGTGGTCATAGTGCATGACCTTTGTCTTGTTTCCTTCCTTCCCATACCTCAAAGCTTCTCTATCCATCTCCATGAGGAGTTCAAGATATGAGGTCCTATATTGCTCCATCATGGTGTTGATCATATCTCTTTCTAACTCTTCTGTCACATAGGTCATCATCTGTGCTTTGTCAAACGTCAGATATTCCTTTGCTTCAGCCTCGGTCATTAATCTGAGCTGCACCTTCTTTTTGGTCAGTACTGACCAATTGTGGTGCTGTACCTCATAAAGGGCTTTTTCCCTTAGTTCTCTGATGTGCTCGGGAAATCCAGGGTCCACTTGAGTTCCTTTTTCCGCTGGTCTTGTCTGGCCAAACCGCTTGTTTATGAAAATTGTCTCAAAATTATCCTCATCTGGCAAGATCAATCCTTCATCCAATCTTTCTTGTGTTATGAAACCCTTGCCCTGCCCCCACAGACGTGTCATTTCGTGCCATTCTTTTCGAGCTGCATTGATTGCTTCTCTAAACTGGTTTATCATGGTGGAGTTCCTTTCTGTGTTGAACTCCTCAATTCTCCTCAGCTTGTGGCGCAGGTTGTAACTCATCTCCCGATGCCTTAGCTTAGCCTGCCTGGCCACCCATTGCTGCTCTTCTCTTCCCATGTTATCAAATAACCTCGGGCTCCACATGCAAGGGAAAGCTTCATGCATTGAAATGGCTCCCTTTGACAGTATCAGGCTTACCGGTAAAGGTCTTTCCACGAACTGCAATCGCACTTGTGGGTCTATGGGCTGGTCGGGAATGAGTATATCATAGTTTGAGATATCGATTCCCACTGTTCCATCTTCTAGATGACGTTGCCAGACAGCTGTATGTATTTGGAACTTTAGCGTGATTCTTTCCAAATGCACTTCGGGTGTCATTATGGAATCATGCGGAGCATGGTCTGTCATTAGTTCCCAAAACTTCAGCATGTGATGGGAGAAATCCCTTTCTATGTTTGTCAGAGCGGTTGATCTATCTTCAGGGGGGATTCTTACGTCCCATCCGGGCCTCAATGACAGCTCAGCTTCAGTACCCTGGTCCAGTGGAACACTGTACACGCTTATCAAAGCTTCCCTGAGCTTCTTAATCTGAGTCCTGTTTGCAGATGCCTCTATTGCTGCCTGATGCAGAGTGCAATCGGGCAATCCAATAGCTGACTTAATCACTAGTTTATTCCTGAAAAATATAGGAAGTATTAATTCCAAAAAAAAAATTTAAATATTTTTGAGTTTCAAGCCAAAAATCAACATCCTCACATTTTGAGCTTTGCTCGGAATGTTATTTATCTGATTAGTACCCAAAACATTATCATAAGGCATATGCCATTAATTAATCTTAAAAAAAAAGGTCTAAGTCATTGGACTTAGAGAATTTTTTTTTTTTTTTTTTTAGGAGGCTATTGAGCCCAAAAAGGTTGCTTTTCCAATTTTATTAAACAAGCTCGAGGCACTTGTTGAAAATGGAATGAGATGAAGATGATGGAATGGATAGCTCGAAAATGGAATGTGCAATGGAGGCATGGCGGGATGGATTCGCTATTTCCGGATTGTTTGGACTGTCATTGGACAGTTAAAACATTCAAGAAAAATGCAAACACTATTTTTAATTTTGAAAAGGTTGACTTGATTTGATTTTATTTAATAAAAGGTGGGATGTGTGTGGTCCCATTTTGGATTTTTGTAAAAAGTTAGCAGTTGAGGTGGCAAAATACTGCTACTTAACTCACACTCTGTAGTTCCATTGGGAACAAAAACACATTGTCAACCAAAATTCCTAGTACTACTTTTTTGTCTTTTAGTGAAAAGGGGGTTTTGGCAAAAGTGGTGGTGGTGCACAGATACTGCCATAACAATACAAACACTCACTTTTCAGAAATGCAGCCACATACACACAGTGTACCAAAACAGGAAAGGACATTAAATGTCCATATTGGCATGCAAAAAACACACACCCAACAACACAAGATCTTCCTTCTCTTCTCAAGAACAATAGATCAAACATACCAACATGCTTCAAAATCACAAATCACAGGAGCAGACTTACTTGAACATGCTATCACACGTTTATGCTCATAGCTAGGAATCAGAATCATACAGTCAATAACACCAAATCACCCTTAAAACGACCAAGTGTTCATTGACATATCAACATGGCTCAGATTACTACGACTTCTCCATAATCTTCAAACATAGCAACTATCACATTCAATAATAGAAACAGGCTAGCACAAATTGAAAGCAACCCCTAAGAACCCTAACAGCTTCAAAGAAAAAGAATTTTCAAAAATGGTAGATAACAGTCCTAAACACACCCCTAATCCTGCGCTGTGTTCTCTAAATAACCCAAGTTTAGAAATTGAATGCCCATACAGATTTGACCACTCCCTAACCCTACATACATATATCCAACCTTTTCCCCATCCTCGGCCACTAACAATAAACACAGGGAATCTCAGTCCATACATGCCCGAACCATAAAATCCCTAAAATCGAACTGAACTAAGTGACAGAAACCACAAGGAAACCTACTTACACAATATCGAGAATCATAGCACGAAGATCCCCAAAATCGCGAAAACAGGGGCAATGGTTGCGCGAGAAACGGACAAGATAACACTTACCAGGGCTCGGTCTTCTCCGGGGATGAAGACGAGGGTTCCATGGCGACAACCGGATAGAGTTTCCCTTGAGTTTGGTAGGAAATGGTTGCGAAGGAACACGGTGGTGTTCGTTCGGAAATGGCAGTTTGAGAGAGATTTTCGAAAATTTTCTAAGTGTTTGAGAGCGTAGGGAAGAAGAGGGAGGCGGAGAGGTTTAAATAGTAATGGGCCGGTCGCGGAACCCTAGCCCATGGTCGCGGAACAGGATTACGCGACCAGGTTTAGCGACATTAGAGGTGTCGCGGAGTGTGGGACTTTGTCGCGGAGTCATGTTCCGCGACAAAGTGTACCGCGACAAAATGGCGAGGAAGAATGGAGTGGTGTACCTGTGTCGCGGAATAGGGACTCTGTCGCGGAGTCATGCTCCGCGACAAAATGTTCCGCGACAAGGACAAGCAGAGTTTAGGGATGAGTATAACTTTGTCGCGGAGTTTGCACATGGGCGCGATGCTGGGCATCGCGACAGAATGATCACTCCGCGACAAAGACAAACAAGGGTTGATGATATGGAGAACCTTGTCGCGGAGTTGCACTTGGTCGTGGAACGGTGTTCCGCGCCAAAGTGGTCATTCCGCGACAAACTTTTTGAATTTTCCAATTTTCAACGGATTGGGCCCGAGCGTGATATTGGGCCTGCGTCCATTTTATTTGAGTTGGACCTGAATGAATTCAGTCCAAGTAAATTCAAATCATTGGGCCATTATTTTAGAATAATCTACTTGCATAAAATTAGGTTGGGTCCGTTCCATTTATCTGCAAGATTTATTCCGGATCTTAAATTTCTTTAAATTCCGAAAATAATTTCTCAGATTCGTGGAATTTTCCCAACCAAGAACCTGATTTTTCTTGCTTTTTCTGCTCCTTCTTTTTGGTTGGTTCCGAATTTCCTGCAAGACAGATAAATACCCACTAGGTTAGGTTTTCTCCTCAGTTCAACATCCTCACATTTAGAGTCTTGGTACTCTAAATGTTCAATTAATTTTGAGGGTACTTTTTCTGTTCTGGATTAAATATATTACATTAAACTAGACTGTTCTAAGCTAATTTAGGAGTAATCAGGAGTGTAATCCTCTTAATAAATGACGCTGCATCCTCCCCGGCAACGGCGCCATGAAACTTTTGACAAGTTTCGTTAACTCGAGCTTTTGCTAAAATTATACCAGGTTAGATTTATTAAATGAAAAGAGTTATGATTCACGGGAAAGGGTTTAGGGATATATCAAGATTATTATTCTTTTTATTACTCAAGTATGGTGCTTTGGTGTCAAATGGCGCTGTGGTCCTCTCTGTCATGAAATGCTGACAAATCTCATGGCATAGCCGGGATAGGTTGATCTTCAGCCTGTCACACTGAGGATCCCCGACAATTATGCCATGATACTTCTCATCAATTCTTGCCATAAGATTTCCTGCCATGAAACTTTTGACTAATTCCCACTACATGAGTATTTTCTGAAAATTCGTGATCCTGGTTTAGGTTTTATTTAATGAAACCAATTTATGATGGCGGTGTTGTGATTAGGGATCTATTTATACGTAGTCATGTTTTTATTGCTCGTAGTTAAGAAACTGTGCTCCCGAAAGCGCACGGTGTCAAAAATTGCAGTAATTTATAGTAAGACCGGATCGTTCACTGGAGGATGTGCGATAGAAGCAGGTCCCACGTCATTTACTAAGATTTTCCACTCGGTTACTCGAATCAAGTGTGTGATTTGACTAACAACTACTTGACAGAATTTGAATTATATTATGAAAGCAATTAAAAATAAAGCAGATAAAATTAATCTACAAAGTGAATTAAATTTGATCTAAGAAAGCAATAAAAGTAATCTAAGAAAGCGATTGAGATTATCTAAGAAAGCAGATTTAAATTATGACAGAAGGGACAGGAAGAAAAGAATAAAGATTGGACAAGATTCAGATGAAACATAGTTAAACTTCCATTTTGTTAAACAGATCTTAGCTTGGGATAATCCGTTCAGTTAGCTAATTCTCATGCTCTCTATACCATGTTCCCTTTAACAGACAGGTACTTACAGTAAGAGTGTACATGTTCTTAAGAAAATAAATTCTAAGATACCACAGACGCATAACCACCCTTGCAATGCATTGCTAAGGTATGTTAATTATCTGTGGTGGACAAGCAACACCTGACAAATCATTTATTGAAGTGTCAAGTACCGTTATCATTCCCCCATGTCACGCCCAAAGATTCTAATTAAGCCCTGAACTATCCCTTAACTCTCAGTCCTAGTAGCAGTTACACAACTCTCAATACAACCGAATGACCTCTAAAGAAAGCAGTTAAAAGAAAGCAGTAAAGAAAGCATTTAAAATCCTATCACTCGGAGGTTTCTGAAAGTTTGACCCTGGTAGTAAAAGAAAGCCCCCAGTCAGAATGACTGGATGTGGATCAAGAATTCCCTATTCTCGGTGAACCGCTCGCAGTGTTCACTTCTCGTCGGGTGGTTATGAGATACAAACTAATGAAACGAACTAATAAAATTAGTTCGTTCCGGATGCACTCACTCAGGACTCAAAAATAGGCTTTGGCAGAAGAGGATAGCAGTTGAAAGAATACTCAACCCTATCTTAGAAAATAACCAAGGCCCGAATGTTGTTCCTCTAATATTATCTATCACACCTTATCGGAATCCAAGTGGAATATGACCCAGTGCAATATTTAATACAAGATTTCCAACAAACAGCAATTTTGGAAAATAATAAATCTGAAAATCATTCCCTATCAGGTACTAGACTCTCAATAAGAACACAGACCCTTTCAGTCTAGGTGAGACCTAATCGCTGACTCTGCTTCTAATTTCCCAAAATCAACCCCCAGTCGGATTATGAATTAGTCATAACTGTCGAATTTATCCCTTACTCAGATCCGGATTTTATAAAGGAATTTTTGTTGGAAATTTATTATGAAACATCTGATTTAAATCAAGACTTCTATGTCCAAGGGAAGGATCCCAAAATAATATCGACCACAATATCTACATAATAGTATCATGCATAAATTTATAGACAAGTGTAAAATAAAATAACCCAAAATATAAGGTGGGTTTAGACAGAATGTGAAACACAGAGATGAAATAGCCGGAGATGAGAAGAATTTATTTGGCTAAAAAGATGACAAAAATAATCAGGATGATCCGGACTGCAAACATCTGCTATCCAGGTCCTGATCATTTCAGGTGGGATGACTTTTAGACAGTGGAATGCCTCAAATGACAGTTGCCGCCGTCATCTCAGATTCCATTGTCTGTGAATTTGGATAAAAACCCACATGTTCTATTACTGCAATAATGATTAGATGACATTGGCATATATCATCTAATATTACTACAGCTTCAGATTCAGGTTCGAAATTAAAGTAAAGAAAATAAAACTGTATCCGGATAGGAGTCAGCTGAGCAGCTATTATAATCCCGGATGGACGAACCGCCAAGGCGTCCACCGACCACTATCCGGACCATGCAAAATAACATCTAATAATTAATATACAGATCACGAGCTAGTTATCCGTGTGGGAATACCCGCCAACATTAATCTGATATATTCCTTATTAGTTGCTTCACACAACACGGGAAAAGACAAAATAAATAAAAGAAAAATATTTTTGGGTCATCTTGCATGAGAGATATTGGTTTCTCATGCAAGAGTATGGAATTAAATCCACAATTACTCTTCATGTCTAAATAATCGCTCATTCCATAATTAATTAATTAATTACAGTCCAGATTATATACTTAGATCATTAGAGTTTAATCATTTGTAGAAGAATCTTTTAATGGGAAATTGAACAAAGTTCTTTATATCAATTTAATCATGGGTTGAGATCATTGGATTTCAACCTCAAAATATTAATATAAAGGTTCAATTAATTAATGGGGTGAGATGAAGAATGAAAGCTTGGCAAAAGGCGCCACCTTGTCGCGATACAGGGTTCGTGTCGCGGAGCATGGCTCCGCGACAAAGATTTCGCGACAAAGGGGTGGGAAATAAGAGAAATGGAATTTTGAACGTTTAGGGTTTGCTTTGTCGCTAAGTAAAGAAAATTTTGTCGCGGAACGTGGTTCCGCGACAAGGGCATAGCGACAAAAAGGTTGAAAATTGGACAAGGCATAATTCTTGTCGCGGAACAAGAGGTTTTGGCGCGGAACGTGGTTCCGCGACAAGGTTGCTTCGCGACAAAGCCCTTCCAGAATAAAATCACAAGTATTTGGGTCCTTGGTCGCTAATCAAGATTTTGTCGCGGAACGTGGTTCCGCGCCAAGGGGTGTTTCGCGACCAAGGGTTTTAAAATAATGGTCAACAAATGTTCTTTGGCACCTTTGTCGCCAAAGCATCATTTTGTCGCGGAACGTGGTTCCGCGACAAGGGTTGTTCCGCGACAAAAGTGTGTCCAGTACACATGTCAGAAAAGTAAAGTGGAACAGTGGCATGCATTATGTGTGATCTCACCCATTTCAGATTCAAAAGCTAAACTAAGCTCAAAATAACGAAACATAATTTGAATCTAGCTAGAACATGCTTGCACAAAATAGAAATAAAGCAAACTTAAAACTTAAGAAACCCTAATCTAAGCTTGATCATCCATAAGCATGCAACATTATCCCAAGAAAAAGTCACCAAGCAGTGACATTAAAGTGCAAAAACAAGGGTCAAATGACCCAAGGAAAATGAAAACAGTAAGATCCATGGGGTGTGAGACCCATTTCATGATTTTGGGACACAAATGGAGAATGTTTTCCCATTTTATTAAACGGTGTTGTTCATACTCATGGTTTGAGCACCACAAACCCCTTAAAACAAAAGTTTAAAACAAAAACAAGGTATAAAACTGGCTATCTAATCAAAGTGCAGTAAACTATTTCTAAATAGTGCATGAATTAAATAATACAAAAGAAAACCTAACTAAACTACCCTAAACTAAACTAAACTACTGAACTCCCCAACTTGTCTTCAAGAAGGTGTAGTTTTTCTAAAATTCTTCCAACCTTTAGCTCAAAGGAAACACCTCATATTTATAGAGGGGAAACCCTAAGCTCATGGGCCTTGATTTGAGCCCATTGTGTCTCAAGACATCACACACATCACAGCCTTGTCTCGGAGCACCAAGTTTGGTCGCGGAACACACTGCATGTGGCAAAGCTTCTCGACTGGGTCTTGTGTCTCTAAAAATGTATCTTGGTCGCGGAATGGACCTTTGTCGCGGAACAACACATCGCGACAAAGGTATCGCGCCAAGGGGCTTTGGCTGGTCTCTTCTTCATCTGGGCCACTTGGTCGCGGAGTGTTCCTTTGTCGCGGAACCATGCATCGCGCCAAGGGGCTTCCGCGACAAAAGTCTTCCTGGGCCTGCTGGATTGGGCCAGATGGGCCGAAAATATTCTTTTTGTGGGCTTTTCTCTCTTTTTCCCATCTTTTTCATTCCTTTTCTTTTTCTCATGTTTTTGGATTTTTCTAACATAAATATGTAATAAAATTACATATTTATGCCTTTTTCACACCAGCTTATTATTTTTACAATTATGCATAAATTAGTCCAATTCGACTGCTTTCTTACTTAATGTAAGACCGGAATGCGATCAAATGCCCGTCTAAGACACGGAAATGGATTGAAAATAATGGTCATTTCTGGCCATTATCATATTCCTTCAGTATCAGGTTTTGCGTAGTAAGGGTTTGGACCTGGCGTTCGAGTTGGTTTATGCGGTGGTGATCCGCCTCTCTCAAGTTGCCCATATGGTGCAGATTTGCCTCCAATTGAGCCATATGATGTTTCATTTGTTCTATGGTTTGTTGGGAGTCAAAGTGAGCGTTCATCATTTTGATCATCAAGTTCATCATATCTTGACTAGCCATCTAGTGCAAGCAAAAGATCTAGGTTAGAATGTATCACGCTTCTAGGTTCTCTAAGTTCAGGCAATGCAGTATGCACATGCAAATAATGATTTCCCCCCAAAAATAATTCATGCACTATATATATATATTTTTTTTTCCATGAGGTTTAAAATAAAAATTCATTTCCATGTAAATAATGCTTTAAAATTTAAAATAATGTTTAAAATCCTTGGACCTCTATATTGGGTCAAAATAATTATAATTTGGGCTAAAAATAATTTTGGGCTAGGAAAGTTTAAAATAATAATTTTGGGCTTCTATAATAACAATATAGACACTAATGGTTTAAAAATAATAATCTAGTAGTTTAAAAATAATAATAATAATAATAGGTTTAAAAATACTAAAATAAGCCGGGATCTGATACCAACTTGTAACACCCCGATTTTTGGTCACCCAGGTCGGGATGTCACCGCCACACCTCCCTAGTAAGACACGGTTTCTCCGGCTTACTAAAGAGATGCAAGACTGGGTATTTCAGTATTTAAAATATTTAAAACATTTGCAAACAGCCCATACAATATAAATTCGAAAATAATCATAATGCAGCGGAAATAATATTTAAGTATAATATTGCAGCGGAAATATAAATAGGACCGACATGGTCAAAACACGGGTTAAACAAGCCCGTTTATTCTATAGTCTAATGCAAGAATTTAAAATATAAAGTTTCTCAAAAATATAATTCCCCCCATGCATGAACGTGCTCATGTTCATTCCACATACTCTGTAAGGAAAAGGAAAAATAAACGGTTTGGTTAGCACAACTTGCTGAGTAAGTTAACACATGCATGATCGTAGGGTTTAAAAGCCATTAATTTAATATTTACATAAAAACATGATAATAATATATCATAAGAAACTCAATTTAATTTAACTAACCATCCAATTTGCAATAATTTAATTCATGGCCCTATTTAGCAACACATTTCACATCATTTAAAATAAAGACCATAACTAATTTAAATAAAGCATTTAAATAATTAAATTGGACAACGATAAATAATTTAATCTAATTTAATTTAATTTCCCCATTACATCCCAGATTTAGTAATTTCAAGTATTTCACGATTGCATCGCAATCTCGACAAGTTTAGCCGGTAGCCCGGCGGCCGCAACCGTATCCGCCATACCCAGTACCACTCCGGAGCCTCGGGAAATCCATGTGGACATTCTCGAGAGTGTAGGCCATATATCTCATGCTGTTTTGGCCATATCATATCTCAATTTTCGCGCGGGGTCACCATCGTCCATAAAGGCACGAAGTGAAGCAGTTAGGGGGCACCCTGCAGAGCACTCACCCCTAATTTTAATTTATCAAGTTTGTAAGGGGATTTATTTCAAAAGTTCTGATTTCACTTAATTTATTTAAAAAGATTTCGACTCGTTCCAATCTTAAAGGCTAATTCCATCGTTTCAACAAGATTTCAAGATTTATCTCCGGTAAACCGCTGTTTACTCTAAAATTAAGTTAAAATCAGATTCAAGTCCAAAAATTTTGAAACTTTACCACTGACTCGGAAACACCGAGATGAACAACTTTTCTGTTTTAACTTTTTCGATCCGAGTTACAGAAATAGGTCAAAAACATCAATTTTCATCATATCATTAATTTGTCCGAATTCCATGTACAGCAGTTCCAAAATTTCGAGATCTACCATAGCAAACTAACTCCAAATTTAATGCAATTTCACAGAGACCTTCTTAAGAGAATTATCTACAACTTTCATGTTCGGCTAAAGATATAAATCGGCCTAGAACCCTAGTAAAAAATGCCTACAAGTTCAGACCTAAGTTCTGTCAAGAAATTCAAGATTCAAATTTAAACAGTCCGGGTCCGGGTTGATTTCAGATAACAAATCATCACGAAAAATTTTGAAAATTTTACAGAAGATAGATCTAAGCCTTAGGAACGTTTATTATGTTTTAAGTTTTTTCGTTTGAAGACTTTTAAGGGTTTGGAAAAATTGTACAAAGTCGCTGCGCCGGTAAAAATCTCACGTTGACAGATTTTCGAAATTCTTGATCAGCTTTTAGATTTAAGTGTTTTAATTACTCCCAAAACCATGTAAGTGTCAACTTACAGATTTCCAGTCATCCGGGAACGTCGATTTCGGAGGCGTGGCTTCCAGTCCACCGTTTATCTCCTCGGTTCGTCGGGTTCTTCGTTCTAGATCCGATTCGGGGTGTAGAGAGGAAAGAAACTAAGTTAGAATCCGTTTTCAGATTGGGAACGTAAAAGATTGAATGGACTAGAACTTACCACGACGTTGGCTTCCCAAATTTCGTCCGTGACAGTCTCTTGCTCGGTTTTGGTGCCTCCGACGACTTCCGGATCTAGGGTTTGGAGTATAGAAAGTATGGAAAGTTTGAAAAGGGATTCGGGATCGAGTAGGAGGGTTATTTATAGATACAAGGGACCTAGGGGACGTCCCAAGTCGGCTTTGGTGAGTCTTGAGCCGAAAGGAATGCAACCGAAGCCGAAAAATCCGGATTCGGGCGAGTGAATCTCGCAACCGGCGAATCTGTCCGTTGGCGCGGTCGTGGCGCGCCGTTTGGCCTTTCACCGCATGGCCACTGCGCGGCCCACGCCTGGATTCGGTCCGGGCGGGTCGTGCGATCCGTCGTGCTTTTCCTCCTCTCTTTCGGGCTTCTATCCCTCTATGCTCCCGGATTCCGATTTCCGAGCCATCTTCGGGTTCCTGTTCCATATCGTCATTTCCCTCGGTTCTAAATTTATGTTTGGACTCGAGTTTTCGAGTCCATTGGTGTCGGGTACACGTGTAACAATTTATTTATCTTTATTTAATTCCTTTTATTTGATTAAATTCCTTTAATTCCTTTTTAAGTTAAATTTCATTTCTCATTTCTTTACCTTTATTTATTTATTTATTTATTGTATTTATTTATTTATTGTATTTATTTTATGTTGGAAAATTCTCGGGTATTACAGTGTAATACTCCCTCCGTATTAAAAAAATTAATATTCGCTATTTTTACGCAATCCAATACGCATTTTTAAAAAGTAATATGTCAAATTTTATAAAATAAAAAATTATAGAACTTTAATATTATAAAACTACGTGATTAGACGAATTTAACAAGATCTTACTTGACTATGTTTTATATTATGTAACTGTATGAAAAAGTCAAATCAAAGTTACTTAATAAATAGTGTTTACTATGCAATTGTTAACAAAATAAAATACGGAGATAAAGAATTTTTTAGGCCATTAATAGACAGGTAATTCACTTTTGGGCCACTAAAGATTGAATTATGAAATTAGGCCACCAATAGGCATTCGGGCCGGTTTTATAGGCCAAATTGACCTAGTCAATGCCACAATGGGCCGCGTGTGCTTCACGCGCTACCACTCTTCACACGATGGCCTAAAAACGGAAATTGTCTCCTGTTAGTGGCCTATTTTAGTTTATTTATTTATTTATTTTTTTACTTTTTTAAAATTAAAATAAATATTACTCTATCGAACAATTATCCAACCATGATCTCGAGACCAACTACTAAAATAAAGCTGCTCATTTTGGCATACAATATGTGCATTTCCATCGGAGACCCAAATTTCTTCTGATCTTCAATTTTATTTCACTTTCCTGGGTGGGTAGAGAACACCTATTTATCTGTTTCCATTTATTTTTTTATTAAATTTTTACTACTTATTTTATTATATTTCATTTAATATAAATATGATAAATGGTGGGTAGAGAACCCTTTTTTTGCCGAACAACCTATAAAGGGTGGTGGGAGCCCATGCCAGAAAAAATGAAGGGATAAGGGCAGGGTGGGGAATCGAACCCCCAACCTTTGAGAGTCGAGGAACTTGACCACCAGGGTAAGTTTCCATCCCCTTTAATATAAATGAATTCATTCAAATTAATTTATTTTTTAGATTTAATTTATTTAATTTTATTTTATGTTATACTATAATTTAATTCTTGAAGTTATTATTATTATTAATACAAATAATTTTATTTATTATTTTGTCTTTTTTTTACATTTTCAATATATATTTATTTTATTTTTATTTTAATGAATATTTATTTCGTGTTGGGGTATTTTGAGCACAGTATTTTATGTGGTCATAGACAGTATTTAATATAGGATATATTAGTATTTGATGCGGTAAATTTGGTGATTAATATTTATTATTACTATAATGGAAACGAGACAAAAACGTTGGAACAGAGAAAAATGGAAAATGAGGCAAAAATAATGGAACGAATGGAGTAGTATTTATTTAAATTACAAAAAAGTAAAACAGGCCACCAAAAGGAGACAATTTCCACATTTGAGCCATCGCGTGGCGAGTGGGTTACACGCGGCCCGTTTTAGTGTGGTATTGGTCAAATTGGCCCTAAATTAGGCCCGAATGCCTATTGGTGACCTAATTTCATAATTCAATCTTTAGTGGCCCAAAAGTGAATTACCTGCCTATTGATGGCCTAAAAAATTATTTATCTCTAAAATACGAAGGCAATATTTGTTAGAAAGACAATTAAAAAAGAACGGAGCAGTGTTGGCAAGGGTACAGTGAAATGTTGTTCCTAATCACATGGTGGGCATAATATTAGACTAAAATTAAATACTTCATCCGTTTTTCTTTTATAAGTAATGGGGATGTTTGAAAGTTAGCGAATCCACTAGCAGATAACAGATTCGGAGAGAGAATTGTGAGAGAATATACTGATTGAATCCGCTATATGCTCCTAAATATGCCGGATTCCAAACAAGCCCAATACATTAGAGATCTTGTCATTGGTTGTTGACTAACTTTGATTCGAGTTTTCAATACAATTATATATGATAAAACATAATCAAATGGGGACTTGGGAAATCTGGGTAACTGCATAGACATTGATGACAAAAAATATATTGGATTGCGTGGAAAGTGGGTGTGGAGCATTTTAAAGAAAAACGGAAGTAAGCAGTAAACAGTATGGAAAGCAATAATTATATTAAGCACAACTACTTTCAAAATTGTAAGAGTTAATTAAATTACCACACCCAAATGAAAAGCGGTCAAATTTCCGCATAACGTAAAGAGTGCAATTGTTAGGGGTGACACCGGGACAAATAATTTCCATCCGAGCCAATGCCGTAGTCGTTAATATTCAAATCAAAATTTGAATTTTTATAGTCTGTGTCACAAATGGGTGAAAACCCATAACAACCATACAAAAGAAAATCCAAAAGGAGATTTCATTAATGATCTTCAATTTGGACAAAAGAGTGAAAAAAGCATCAACCACAAAAGCACTACAAGGAATGTAATCAATTCAGTTTAATATTTTACAACTGCCCAAAAGTGCAAAAAGTGCATTTATTGTAATTGAAAGAGGGGAGGTAGATGCGCGGATCTGAAGCGTGGGAGACAAGAGCGATGCCCACGTTGTAAAGGGTCCAAGCTGGGTTTAATAGTTTGATTTGATGAGGTTAGCTTGGAAGAGGAATCACTACGTTGGGGCCCGTACGTGTTGGAAACTGAACTTCCAACCTTCCTTCAGCAACATCTTACAATGGTCAAAGAAATGTGGCCAGCCCGTACATAGCTTCAAGGAGTCGCTACAGCCTGGGCGTGACTCGTGTGTATATTTGAGCTGTATTGCGTAGGATGTGGCAACAATCCCAAACCTCATGTACACTCTCTCCTTTGAATCCAAACGGTGGTGCTGCCAGAAGGCAACAGGAATAGCCTGTGGTTAATAGTGCACATTATTGATGTTTATGGAGAAAAGCTGGGGTATAAGTCTATTATTTATTTGAGAGTAGGCTGACCAAATTATTCTTGTGAGCGGGTTTGATCTCGACTTCAAAGAAATCAGGCTCGTTGTCTTGTGAATCATTGGAGCTTATGGAGATGATGCTGCCTGAGTCGCTGTCGGAGTCCCTAACAATGCTATTTGAGGTATCTAGGAGAAAAGGCATGGGATAGTATATAAGTGTATGTAATGGAATAGAGACATGTGGGTGAGATTTGATTACCTGAAGAGACTGAATGTGCAGTACAGGGAAGGTGGGAGAAAGAGCACGACATGTGTTTTTTTTTTTTTTTTTTTTTTTTTTTTTTTTTTTGTAGACAAACGAATGCAATTCATCTCAAAAAAATGAGGAAAGGGCTAATGCTCCGCAAAGTTAAAAATGATATTTTGACAAACTAAATTTAGTAATTACGGACCTAAAAAGAGCTGGTTGGAAGGTAAGAGATGGAACCTCTGGCACGCTACAGAAAGACACATAGAATGACTGTTTGGTGCACAATATATAATCTAGAATCAGAAAGTGTGCAAGCATGGGCCGAATTCAATTACAAAGAACAACGAAGAAAAGACTGTATTGCTTTCAAACCACGAAAGCTGAAATTATATATCTTTTTTTTATTCTTTTTTTGCTCTATCGTAAATTAAATAAAATATCATAGAAGGATGAATATAAACAGGCTATAGCAATCCAATGGAACAATGAAATGGCTAACCTGAGATGCCACTGGGTATAAGGAATCAGAGTGCTGAGTTTTGTTCTTTGCGAAGCGCTACAAAAACATAAGCTGCAACCTGTATTATATCACAATTGGACTGGATTATTGCAATAACTAATGGAGAATAAAAGGATTTGATACCCATATTGGAAAAATAAGAAATTCAGTATATAGGATTCACGAGAATCTATGATGAAATACAGACTCATAATGCAGAGTTGCAAACAAAGATGTATAAAGCAGCACAACCAAAATATGGTTAATATAACACCCTCATTTTCCTATCTTAAAAATCACAGCGGAAGTTACCAATAGGAAAGCGGGGTTGTTACCGCCACATTTCCAATTAAGCTCGCCTTGACCTTGCCTCGGCTAACTTAATTAAAAGTGCTAAGGCTATTTAAAATAGTTACACACATTATTTAACTTGTTAACTAAATTTCAAAATATATTTAATTTAGCAAAATATCAGAGTTTAAAATTACAATAACTGCGACCAACTATTAAAACGACAACTACAAGTAAAATATCATTTAAAATAACCACTATAAAACGATACCGACTCCCCTGCCCGTGCCTGTGATGCTAGTGAGCTTCACAAATATCAAATCCTGAAAAAGTGAGTAAGTAACATTTATCAGCGCACCGGCTGAGTAAATAAATTTTTATCCCTTGGACAAAAATAAATAATTAACTACGACTCAACAGTAAATGGCATGTCAAAACAGTTGCAATAATTCAATCCACATGTAGCTCAACTATGATGCCTACACCCGGGGTATCTCATAGGACCTAGCATGCCCTCATAATGACCGAAGTCAAAATATGAGTACACAAGGATGGCCCTACCTTGCGATCTAGAAAAATGACTGTGAGACCCTTGGTCAAACACAATCCTGTTCATGGGAATCCCTTGGATAACCCACGAAATATCTCACGAAGATATCCACCTCTGGGGTATATCTCGCATAATAACAATTCAATAATTCACATGCCACACACTGAAATTTCACTTTTCACATGCATGGCCTAGCCCCAAAATTAATTTAAACACATAATTGGGCAATACCTCTGCATAAATAAATTGCATGAATAAACCCTAACATTATTAAAACACGAAGGTATTTAGACATGCAAAAATTTAATCCTACGACAAAAGCCCGTAGAATAAAAATTTACTTACAATTTCTTCCGTAGTTAGCAATTAAATCTACAGCCCCTCCTCTCTGTCTAACTGCTACCCTCTCTCGCTCTCTTAACACTCTTTGTATGGAAATTGTTGCTGCTTTGCTTGTGGCGTTTCGGAAGCCAGTATTTATAGTAGTTGGGGGTACTTACATGAGATTTTATATTTTTAATAGCCATGCTGACTCTTTCTAGCTACGACATAGCCCATCCTTGTTGTTATTCTCATAATTTCCCACGAAATTGCATGGATTGTCATGTAAATGCACGTATTGCTTATGTCCAGCTTCGCATAGCTTTTAATTACACGTATATACATCTTCTTCACACGTATTACACTAGCCTTCTTCGTATTAACTGGTAGCATTTTTAATAAATGTGATAATTCAATTTGCTTAACTTTGTATATAAATCCTTCTATGATGTTGTTTTATTATTATTATTTTCGTTTGATTGAAGGTTTTTTTATGACTCTCATTAAGCAATGTAATGATACAAACATGACAGTATAATGACTTTAATCATTAGATGTTAAATTCAAATCCTTATATAGAATTAAGAGACTATTGTGTCAATTAGACTCACAAAATGATGGAATTAATTAAACCTATTTACCATTTCATGTACCTAGTTACTAATATTATTCTTATTTTAAGATTTTGAATAGTACGAATGCAAATTAGTATCATTTGCTAATAATAATTGTTTCCACTTGCTAATGTTTACTTAAAAAATTATTATATTTTTAAATCATTATAAAGGAATTTTCTATAATCAATATATAAAATTTCCCACTAATACTTCGAATCACTTCCTATAATCAACTTCTATTGTATTAATTAATCTATTGCAAATCTTATATCTTCATTGTAAATTGAAAAATCATAACTATACATTATGAGTGTAATATTACTACCAGTAGACTATAAGGAATATAATAATTAAGTATAAAACTTATTTGAAAATAATACTTGATCACTACTATTGTCAAATATTCATCTCAATTTATTAGAATATTTTCCCTTGGAAATTATCTTCTTAAATTATTTTTCATTAGAAAATAATTCATTTCTTTCAACCCAATCTCTATCTTGGAAAATATTAATTTATTTTCCAATTCAATTTATTTTCTTTAAGAAATAATACTAAATTATTTCTTTAGAAAATATTATCAATATAGCTAAATTCTAGGGTATTACAGTTAACATATCCATGATAACGAGTATGCTAAACAATATGTGCCTAATTCCAATATGTTTAACTTTTGTCTACTTGGAATATCTGTTTTATCTTTTCTATGGGACATTTAAATAAAAAACTATGGTCAGTGACGTGCAGTCCGTTGGTACGTAGTGAGCGCGATAAATTTGTCAATAACATCCTAGTAGTAATTTGGAATTTATGTGTAAGCGAGATAAAGATAGCAAGGGTTGTTGCATTATTATACAAGGGAACTCCTAGCTTCCACGATTTCTAAGCCATGTCAATTAATATTCCTTCTTAACCAACTCACCTAATAATTCAAAAGAACTACCTGCTTCACAAGAGAAATATAATCAGACTACAAGAAATAAGATAAAATAGTTGTGAGTTGAGGATGAGGCTTCAATCTCATACCCAAATTCAAGAAGTTAATGGGTTAATTATATGTTGATGGAAATTTTCGTCATACATTTCTATGCGACAAAATTGGTGCAAAGTGAATCGAGAACAAGCCCAGACATTATTAGACAGGCACAAGAATTTTCCTATTGCAATTGTATAACAAGAAGCCACTGAATAAGGTTAAATACCAAAACTCGAAACATGCAAGCAAATTCATGCAACCACAGCCAAGATGTGGGCCATATTTAAGCAATGAAGCAAAAATAGACAAGCCATTTTGGCAAACACATGGTAGGCACGAACTGAGAAGGTAAACTATAGGTCGGGGGGAAATGGAATGCCCTGAATGCAATCGTTCCAATCATCATAGCATCAAGAAGAAAGATCTAGGAATAAGGTCCTATGGCAATTCATCTGTATACATATAATAAAGGTGCGCAAAAGCAAAAGGATGCTGGGATCTCGCCACATCTTAAGCCCAACTGAGGGCTGAAACAATTCTAATACCCAAAAGGAGGGCGTGAAGAAAGTAGTACCTTAAAAAACGGCAGACAATGGGAAGACAGCAGCGGTGGCGCATGGATTTTGGGGGTTCGTCCAGAGTGTTGGCAGTGGGTAGACGTGGGCGGAGTGGGCAAGCGCTGTGTGAGTTGTTGTAAGTAAAGATTAAAGTTGGATTGGGAGAGAGGGATGGAGACAAAGCTGATGTTCGCCGGGGGGGGGGGGGGGCATGCAGGGGCTGTCAACGCTGATGAATAGGGTTGCCTCGGGGAAAATGGACGTGACCTTGCCCTGGAGGCTGGAGCGAACAGACGCGATGGCAAAGTAAGAGTGTCCATTTGTGGATTTGATTAGATACGGAATGGATTTATTTACTTGGGTTTCTTTATCTGTGTGTGGAGAAGATTCATGGGGATTTTTCTTTATGTGGCTTCTTTTTCATTGGGCCCAGCAATCACAAGAAATTTGTTTGATCTGGTATCTTTGTTACCTTTGTACTGCCTGGGTTGCCAAATAAGTGTTACGGCTTTATTTTTTGATGTTCATTGCAATACATTGACTTCTATAAATCTTGTTGAATTCGGCTCGTCTTGTAGTTTTTTAAATATAAAATTTTCCGTATTTGTACTTGTATCTAGTTTTAGTTACTAATAGTTTAAAATGTAAATTAGCAAACGTGCAGCGGACGAACGTAACATTTAAAAAGAAACTAAGGTAGTATGTAAGAGTTTTTCACGTACTGATAATGCTAATACACATTTTTTTACAGTTAATAGCTTAAATTATGTTCGAAAAAAAAACCTCAACAACATGAAGAAACACATTTTTTATGAGGGGAATGAAACAAGAGCCCACAGAACTATATTTGGTAATGAGACGGTGGAAATCCAATGCAGTATAGATACTGTCTCCGTATTTGTGAAATTGCAACATTGAAAATATGTGGACAATTAAGACTACAGGAGAGGTGAATTTTCTGCTACAGTTATGAAAGAAAAAATATAGTCAAGTAAAATCTTATTAGATTTGAATAAATGTGCAGTTCAAAAAAATCCAAACTTTAGATTTTTTACTTGTACAGAATTTAAGTTATTAATGATAGAAAATACATATTGCCATACTGGCCAAAGCCGAGATGGTGCATTTCTAAAACGATTAGGCATGGATGGATAAGATCTTTGGTGCAGGTTGTCAAGGGTGAGTGGTACAATGGGATCTCTTGTCTGTTTGTTTCATTGGGGTTATGTTTTGTAATATATATGTATAGATATGTGGCTTTGTTTTTCCCCAAAAGTTTGTTCTACTGAAGAAACATTCTTTGTATTCTGCGAACTATCTCTACTTGGCAATGGAGTTCATAGTTCATTTGAAGGATGACTTTGAAACACTATTAGTAAGTGGTCTAGTGTGTATATTTTTTTCAAACACTATTATGTGGTAGGAATGTTGTAGTTTTTTTACAATCATTTTGTTTAACTATCTGTTTAGGTGTTTCCACAAAGTACTGTTGATTTTATGGACTTGCAATGGTTCATAAGACAATTGAATTAAGGTCACTTACGGGAGAGGGATGTTTTGGTTCATTTGCCGCAGGGGCAGTTGTGTATTGTAGAAAGTGAAGCATGGGAGATTTTTTGTACAATGCATAATTTACAAATCGGGGACAAATTATTTTTCAAGTGTGTTGGTGATATGAAGTTTGAAGTGAAAGTATTTCAAGTGGATGGCGTGCTAAAAGATTATACAGAAATGCAAGTAGATGTTAATGATGAATAAGTTTGCTTTTTTTATAGATTGAAGGTTCTGTACAAGTTTAGAAATGAGTCTTGAGTATATGGTTTGTATTGCAGGCTATGAAGATGCGGGTTTTTTTTTTTACGTTGTGGAGGAAGTGGTGTGTTGTCTGAAGTTCAATTGATTCATTGTTGTGAGGTAGGGCGTGGTAGAGTGCCTACATTAAAAATGACAAGAGGGATTGGACATTTCTTCGAAAGAAATAATATAATTATTGGGGATGTGTGTAAGTTTACAGTAGTGTCGACTTCATATGGAGATAGAAGGAACGAGGTGGTTATTCAAGTGGATGCAGTGAATCATATGGTGTAATTTTCAGCTTTAATTGTGCATGTTAAATGTTGTATTATGTATTCTAATGTTAATGGTTTTTAAATATTTGGTCTATTAAATATGTATCGTTGAAGTTATTGTCCATTGGAGGATGAAAATATGGTAATTATTTTTTAAGTAATGCTAGGGATGATGATAGATCATAGAGGTTTATTTATTGATGTGGATTGGAATTTTTAGTTATAACTTATTTTCTACTGATAATACTATTACTTAATTGAATAACAGGTTAGTCTATTTTATTTATTCCTTTGGTATATATATAAATATCGGCTTCATGTAATTTTTAATTTGTCATATTTGGTTTTGACTATTAGCTACACATACAAATATCTACGTATACATATAAATCTTTTTTTTTATGTTTTTTGTAGAACAAATATATAAATCGTTATTTATTTATACGTGTGCGAAAACTACAGTTAAAAAGGAGACTTGAATCGCCAATTTGTTTTACATATAAGTTTAAAACCACAGTTAAAAAGGCTCCAATTTCTGGTGCTGTAAGGCTGAAAGCAAATTGCGGAGATGCAAAGAAAAATGAAATTGTCAGCAATGACCTGCAGCTGCTCTGCTTGTGCGTTTTCCATTATTTTGGAATGCAGCTTGGTAAAGAGGCTGTGTCGATCTGAATGCCCATGTGCAAATGCCTTTACTGGGGTTTGAAAGGAAATGCAAACAACATCATAGCAAAAAGAAGAAACGATGGACATCAAGGTCACAAAATAGTAAAGCACAGAGAAGAATTTATCCAACTGGCATTCTTGTACAAGTACTGTAACCCTAAAAATAAATTACCAAGATGAAGAGGAAGATGGAATTGTCAACAATGACTATGACTGCCGCTCGTTCTGTCTGTGCGTTTGGCATTCTTTTGGAATGCGGCTCGATGGATAAGTTCTGTCGATCTGAATGCTCATGCGCAAATGCTCTTACTATGCTTTGCAAGGAATTGCAAGCAACAGTATAGCAAAAGAAACAAAAGATGCACATCAATGTTACAAAACAGTGAAACAAAGAGAAGGATTTATCCCACATTTATTATGCGCTGACCTGTGAGCCTGGGAAGTTTTTTGGCAAAATGAGGTAAACAATTCCAAAGGCATTTGAAGATGAGGTATGTCATCAGGTGATTTTTTAGTACACTAAGAAAGACTCTTGAAACCCAGTTGAATCTTTTGTATGTGTACTAAGAAATATAACTTTCCCAACCATGAGCTTTGGCATGAACGTTCGATTGAATTTGTTTGCAAATAGATTATTCAGGATATACCTAACCAGAAGCAACAAGCATATATTACAATTACAAGACACGTAGGTGCAACAACGAGAAAGGAGATTAGTTACCTTAACCCAAGCCTTCCGAGGACCCAAGCACCAGAGTGTACAACTGACATCAATGTGAACAAATCCAAACTAGAAACAGCCTGCAGACGGACGAAAGCAGGGCTTATAACAAAGAGCACTTTAGAGGAAGGGGAAAAAAAGGGAAAAGAAAAGAAAAGAAAGAAGCAAACAAAACAAGAAAAAAAAACAAAAAACAAAATGGAAAACAGAGAGTAAAAAAGAAGCAGAAATAGGATTCACATGGAACGAATCTAACCTGAAGCCTAACACGAGCGGAGGAGGAGATCTCTTGAAGAACATTTACTAAAAGAGACCAATAAACTATTTACAAATAAACAAATGATCAAATGAGCTATTTACAAATGCAACAACTAATTGAACGAACTTATAACCATAACGACAAACCCAAGACAAATGAAGAAATCATTCTCAACCCAAAGTCACAACTGTATACATTCCATAACTGAAAATACATCTTTTAAGAACATTGTGTTACCAAAGACATCTCCAGACACACAATATTCTACAATGCAATAAATAAATGTTCCACAATGCCAACCAAAAAAATACGTGCATAAATTATTCAAAAATCAACAATAAATTAAACAATTAAAATCTGAATTCCCTAATAACCAACAAACAACAACAATTACGAAAGGAACATTGATAGTTATATTATTTCAACAGAGAGAAGGTTTTAAAATGAATCAAACTCTGACCTGGTTTTAATTTTTTTGATGTTGTTCCAATATAGAAAAACCCTTTCTGTTCATAACCTGGTGCCAATCGCAGGAACCTGCTCTGTGCCAAACGTCCTATAAAGTTGACACAACGGCAACCAGCAACAATTCAACCAACCTGAAAAGCAGAGACTTTAAATGCTAGACGACATAGGTGACAACAGCTGCTGGTGGAAGCAGGTAATCCAGGAGCTAATCAGTTGTCGGTTAACCAACCTACAATAAAAGTATTTAAAAAAATGCAAGCAATCAATTATTGCAGGAAAATATAGTCGTGGTAGCAGATAAATGCTCATTTTACAAGCTAAATAAGCGGTATCACTGAAACAACAGCTTGCCTCGCCTTCTGACTGAACTCTACACTTGGATCCAGAATATACTGATAAATAAGCTGTAATAAGAAGTAAGATAACTTTGGACCCCCTGAAGTGACAAGGATCACCATGGGAATACAGAAAACCCATGGGGATACCCTAAAGCCATAACCAATCAGTAAAACAGGGGCAACAGAAGGCAGCACAAATTTGAGAAAAGGAAACAACCAGTACGAGTATTAGAGGCCAACTGCAAAGGCAATTCAAATGGATTAGAATACATTCTAAAAGTCAAGCTGCATAAAAAAAAGGGTATAAGAAAGAATAAATGTATTTAATTGAGGACCTGCTGGGGAAGACAGAGCATACTAATTATGGAAGCACGTGCCAATGAAGATGAGCAGACAACAGGGCAACATATGAAAGAAGACAAAGGGCAATCTGATCTACATTTCCCACTCTAGCATTGTAACTTAGATCTGCATTAACGATAGGCAAAGTATGAAGCCTGAAAGATTCTGATACACAATAAAACATGCATACAAGAGAACCTTGTGAAGGAAAACAGAAACAAGCAAAACCAATCCATAGCAAAATTTCTTGGACAATAATAGAAGTGCACAAAAGTAGAAGTAAATGATTCCAAATAAATAACATAAATAACATAATCCTGTAAGGGAACAGTATATAAAAACAAAAGGGGGAAAACCTTTCCAACAAGACTGATACATAATGAAAAGGCACCAACTGTACAGAGGGGCGTTTACAATGCATTAGGAAAACGACAATATCATAGAGATAGGCACTGTTCACGGAAGTTTGCATCTCTACAGGCAAGACCTAAATATTTAAAGACAAATTCGAATGAGTAATAAATGTAGGAGCAAATTATCCAGCAACATCCTGGCAAATGAGGCATATTAATAAAAATTACCCAGGCACCGGTAGAGGAGAGGAAGGCTGAACGATTTGTTTGTATACAATGTTCTTTGTCCCGGTTGGACATACACCTTAAGTTGAAGAGGGACGAATAAGAATTTTAAGTGAGAAGCCGACCTGACCCGGGATAAAGCAACATATAGTTGGCCATATGAAAACACAGGTTCTTTCAAGTAAATCCCAACACGATCAAGCGTTTGACCCTGGGATTTGTTAAAATTCATTGTAAAGCATAAACAGATAGGGAATTGGACACGCTTGAAAGATACTAGGAATTGGAGGTCTGCTGGTCCTTTTAAAGGTATTCTGTGCAAAAAGACATCTTTGCCACTATGTTTACCAAAGCAAATAGTTGCATGGATAACATTTGAGCAAAGATTTTTGACCATTAATCGTGTCCCATTACAGAGTCCTGCAGTTGAGTCTAAATTTCTCGACAAGAAGATCGGGGCACCACCTTTCAAGGCCAATCGATGAGGGAGGAGACTCCCAGGGGACAATAAATAAATAACATGTCTTCATAAAGGGATTGATCAGCGGGATTGATTGTTTCGTCTCGGCTATAATATTCAGTCAGTTCTCATGGGAATCGATCAGTGAGCAAAGAATTCAACTCATCAACATAACAATTCTTTGTACTTAAAAGCATTCGATTTTCAGGCGTGCTGCTTGTGCCCTGCATACTTACAAAACATGGATACACAAAGTCAGTCAATTTTTCCACGGAAACATGGTCATTCTCATACATGAAGCAAAGCTCGGGTGGGATGGAAATAGTACAATGCATATCTGTTGGTTCAGTTCCATTACCAACGCGCAATAAGTACGAAGTGAAAGCATGATCAAAGCGAGCATGCATATTTTCAGTTTAATGGATGATTTGAAAGGAAGGCCAAAGTGTGGAGTGAACTATACAAGCCGAAATGATTTCAACTTCACTACCATTCTTAACAATAGGCAAAGTCTGCCTGAAATCACCCCCCAGCACAACCACTTTCCCACCGAACAAAGATTCTGAACTCAAGAGATCTCGCAGAAGATCATTCAATGCCTCAATTGCAAATTTATTTGACATCGTAACTTCATCCTATAAAATTAGTTTGCTCTCCTGGATCAATTTAGCCAAAGCACTTTGTTTGTTGATCCGGCAATGTGTACCAGCTGAAGTGTCAACTGGAATTTTGAAGCGAGAATGAGCTGTTCCACCACCGGGGAGCAACGAAGCTGCTATACCAGAGATAGCATTAGTAAGGGCAACAAATCCTCTCGAACGGACGTCTGCAAGCAAAGCTCTATACAGGAATGATTTCCTTGTACCACCTGGACCGTCAACAAAAAAGGTAGTGCTTTGGCCAGAATAAATAACAGCAATGATTTTTTCAAAAGCAACTCGTTGCCCTTCATTCAATAATTGAATAGCTTGTAAATCATTTGGGAACAACAATACTCCTCTCAGTTGTCACTTCTTTTGTATAATGCTCAGAAAGAATGTTTGGCATATGGTGGTCAATTAAATTATATGATTCTAGTCGCTTGCCCATTGACAAGAGGAACGAGCCAATTAGGCCAAGGACTTTTCTCCAGCAAATATATGGTGAAATCTGTGCATAGGCGAAGTCCTCGGAAAGAGAGTGTTCAAAGGCATAATTCCCTGAGGATTCTGAGGCTCACAATACACAGCAAAGTTGCAAACAGGCGGCGGAGTTCATAAGGCATACTAAATGCAGCTGCCTCATGAAGGCATAATTCTCGACTATTATCATTTTGGAACAGGCCACGGAGAGAACAAGCCTCTTTGAATGATTTGGCAGTTTTGCCCTGGTACATTAGTAAATCCTGAAAAGAAGTTGGACAACGTACCTTTGTCAACAGCAACCGCAAATTGTAACGCTCTCCTTCAGTAGGATGAGCAAGATTAACACGACCAATTTATCCCTGGTGGTTTTTGCGCTGCTGTCAAAATTTATTTGTTGAGTTCCAGACAAAATGAGTATGAAAATCAGGGTATGTCAACTTGAGGTGCTGTGCTTCAGCATTTGTCCTGTTCATGAAAAAAATTCAGTCAACATTATTTTCCGATTGAATGAATTGCGCAGAACGTTAGCTAATTTCTTGCGTGCATTGAAATGGACACACTGGAAATTTTCTAAATGTAACTTGAAACTTTTGACAATTTCGTCAACACGAGTTTTTCCAAATATCACAAGTTAAATTTATTAAATGAAAAGAGTTATGATTAGTAGGAAGGGGTTTAAGGATATATTCCACTTTTTATTACTCGTATGGGAGGCCTTGATTTCAATTGGCGTTGTGGAACTCCCCGGCATGAAACTTTTGACAATTCCATGCTATGAAGATCCTTGCCATGAAACTTTTGACAAGTTCCTACTACATGAGCATTTTCTGAAAAATCATAATCCTGGTTTTCAATTTTATTTAATGAAAATTGATTTATGAGGGCGGACTTGGGATTAGGGATATATTTATAGGTTGTCACGTTTTTATTACTCGTGTTAAGAAATTGTGCCCCCGAAAGCGCACGGTGTCGAAAATTGCAGTAATTTATAGTAAGTACCGGATCGTTCACTGGAGGATGTGCGATGGAAGCAGGGCCCACTGATGAGTGATTTTCACTACTCATATTTTACCACAAGCGGATGGTTGTCATCAAGTAATAAAAACCGGTGAATACCGGGTCGAACCCAAGGGAATTCAGAATATTATTTCATTCTGGAGAAAACTTAGTTATTTTAAGTTCATTAATAATATATATTATATTTTGAAAAGAGTTTGTTTAATTCTAATGGTGACTAAATTAAAATGATAGCATTAAATTTAAAAATAAAGCAAGTTAAAAATTTAAAATAATAAAAATAAAGATAAGATATATGCTTGTAATGATTTAGAATATGTCATCTTTATATAAAAGCGAAATTGCATAATGATTTAGCATTTCCCAATGTCTAAAAAGATCAATTTCAGCAGAATTAATAATTTTATAAAGATTAAAAATATAACAATTTCCTAATTTTCATAATTTGTAAAAACAGACTTCATGGAAGCAAATTAAATTATCTAACATTCTGCAATCATCAGTCTAGGCATAAATTTGAGTCTTTCCCAAGCATACAAATTTTCCTATTGTGATTAAACGACACATTTCATTTCCCAAATCAGCATGTCCATGCCAAAATCTATTTTAATATGATTTATTCCCAAGACCGGTACTAAAATCTAATTTCCACTTTTTATCTCCCGATTTAGCAAAGCAGAAATCATACAGATTAGATTCTAACATTTAAATTATGCAGAATAGTGTAAATAATCTAACAATTATGGTAAAATATTGATAAAACATGGTAATATGGATTTTAATACTAAATTTAGAATGTGAACAGATTAATATTATGCCAGATTAAACTTAAACAGATTAATACAGATTGATCGCTCATATCAGATTAGCAGATTTCAGAATTTTTGCCAAAACATAATCATCGATCAATTGCAGGCATCCAACTACATAATCGTAATTCAAATTCTAACAGTTCTTGCATATTAATCCAGATTAAACATATAAACATCGACATTATTTATTAAATTACTTCTATAAAACATAGATTCGTACTTCAAAGTAATTCCGAACTCCCGTTCTAGAACACTTCTAACACGAACAACATAGAAATCCATTTACAAACATGAAAATAGTAGGAAATTATGTTTAAAAGCAAATCCTAAACATTACAAAGCGAGAAAAGGAAAACAACACCTAGAATGCGAAGAACACAGTCAAAGAAGACGCTCTGATCACTTCCTCCGGCACGGTTCGGTGTTATCGCCTTCTTCTTGAAAGTTGCAGAGCGTTTACAGAGAGTTTCTGATGATAAAATGAGTCTGGATTGCGAAAATGAGGAAGAAACGGGCTTTAAAATCGTGTTCGGGAGGTTAGAAAACTGCCCAACTGCGACGGTGGCGCATAAAATGGCGCTCGGAAGAGGTTTTCGGCGCCACCAAAGAGAGCTGGCGCATCCTGACATTTTCCAAATTTTCTCTGCGGCGCAAAAAGTGGCGCTCCAAGGTGGTTTTAGGCGCCACCAAGGAGGTGCGGCGCATTCTGACAATTTCCCAATTTTTAATTTAACAGCGGCGCATTTTGTGGCGCTCCAGAGCAGATTTCGGCGCTACCAAGCTTATGCGGCGCATCCTGAAGCTTTTTTCCATCCGAAATTTTCCTAAGTGTCGATGTGGCGCATAATGTGGTGCTCGAGCATGATTTTATGCGCCTCCATGCCTATGTGGCGCATTCTGGAGCTTTTCCAGTGTTGAAAATTCCGAATTTTACATCATTTGACCTCCGAACATCTTCTTTCTTCATTTTAATGCCTGAAACATCATTGCAATGTATTAGAATTGCCAAAGTCTTATTAAAAAGCATAAAAACATGGTAAATTTAACCTAAATAAGCCAAATCTAACCATGATCACTTGAAAAATAAAAACACATGAAATACACCTAAAAGTGCAATAAATTAAGGTAAAATGCACTTATTTTGAACATATTGTGGTACAATTCAAGCTTGTATAAGTGTGGTTTCACAGGGTGCATCAACATCCTCACACTTAAATATTGCTCGTCCCTTGAGCAATGAAGTCAATTAACACATCAACATGCCAATCAAGATAATAAAGATGAAGTCATTACAGTTATGCCAAATCATAGATTTCAACAACGCAATGAGCTAAAGAGATTCAAAAGTTTAATGTGCTAGAACAAGGTAAATTGTCATGCATCAGCTGTCAAAACCAGATATCCAAAGCACTTACAGTACAAAAGGCGGATCAATCACACATAGCAACTCGAAATGGGAGAGTGAATAATGTAAATATGCTTTTCTTTTCCCGTCTTCAAATATGCTCAATTAATGACTCGGTTTCACAATTATTCTAGACACTTTGGCTGAGTTGTAGACGGTTGAATTCCAAAAGCTACGCATGTCTAAGAATACGTGCCAGTCTTATAGCCAAGAGTTTATAAATTTCTGTTTAATACCCTTTTATTCAACATTTTCTCTTTTTTTTTTTGATCTTGCATTTTCTATATTTTTTCTTTTCTTTTCTTTTTGCAAGATTTAATTGCTGATTTTTATTTTTATATAGGGGTTTTACTCTGACTTTATGTATAATTAAGCATTTAGGAAGACTTGAAACGAGCATATTCATATATAAATAATGATAACTCTCCACATGACAAGTAAACCCGTCTAATTAATCAAAAAGCTTTCTGCAAAGTAAATAGAATTGTCACCAAAGTTCGAACAATTAGCATGACAATTTAACAAATTCTAGGACTTTAAACTAAGAATCATGATGCTCATTAAGTTGTAAAATTGGATCTAAGCAAAACAGTTAGACTTATTCAGATTTCTCTTAAGATTGGCTGTGATGTGGTAATTCAAATAATAGCACACTGTGAAAACACAATTTAATCTAACATATTCAATATATCCAACCTAAAGCATTTACCATATTTATTCTAAAGCATAGGGAAATATTAAAAACATAACTAAGCTCTTACAAATTTATTCCATTCAAATCAGTGAACATAAAACATGAAAAGATCACACCTGGAATGTTTAGGACTCTGAATTTCACTTCATCATCACGGCTGTCATCTTGCTCCTTTGTTGGCATATCCTGCTTCTAATATGTATATATAGCAATTACTCAAGAAAATATGATTGTTAGTGCATATGGGAATTCCAAAGTAATCAGAATCATAAAACACCATCCATAACTCAAGTTATAACATTTAACAGCAATTTCCAACACTTTAAATAGTATGGACAGAGTTGATAGATAATAAATTTCAGAATTCACCAAAAGCAAAACATCATAAGTTTTAGAGCAGAATTTACAGCAAAATGCCAACAACTATAGCAAAATATACCCTCATTCTTTATGATAACTCAACCCTGTATGATGTATTAAATAAATGATTTATACATTGAATAAACTAAATGGACATGTTGATGAAGAATTTCGAGAATGTGATCATAATAGAAACTCCTCCATCCTCACACTTAAACTGAACTACCAGTTTAGTTTAAGTGCATAATGAAAAATTTAAAATGTGGGATTAAAACTTTTTAATTTCAAAAATAAGAATATAGCATGCATTTAAAAAGTTAGACTGAATTAGATCATACTTTTTTAAATAGATAAAAATTTTCAGCTTTTTTAATATGATTTATACATCATAATTTATTGATTTTAATGTCTGCATTGTGTAAAATCATAAAGATTCGACACTTCAACAACATTAATCCCGCTTCTTTCATCAATTATTATGGTTATTTACTTTCCTATTATCAAATCAACAGCTCACAACATTCCAGTTTAACATGATTCAAGTAAGAGCTATTTTATTAGAATTAAAAACATGCATAAACATAACCTAAACATAAATATAAACTAACCACATGCTTACCATATTCACTATAAATAAAACACCTAAGTAGTGCATAGCAGAGCAAACCAATATTCGTAGCAAAAACATCCAACCAAGTAACAAAGGTATTTCTTATACATTATTTGTGGAACCTGGTTACACAAAAATGTTGGGTTAGTGTTAAATATATGCATTCCTCCCCATCCTCACACTTAAGTTTAAACCAAAAGTTTAACTTAAGTGCAATATATAAAGCAAACATATATCGACCTAGAATGTGGGATCTAAACAACTAAATGACCAATATATTTTATTTTAAAAGCTATAAGTTCTAAGTCTCTTACAAATTTAAGAAAATCACTTTTTAGAACTTAAAACTTATTATTAAAAAGAACACATTTTTAAGTTATAAAAACTCCTTTTTTGTTAAAAATTTCAGATTTAATGCTTAAAGTTCACCAAATTAGCAAACTAGTTCTTATTAATGATTCGAAATAATGATCAAAGAACTTTTAGTTTATTTATTTTTTTTTAAAAAAAATAACATAAGTTTGCCTTTTTAGTTAAAAATTCATAGGATGAGTTTTTTATAATAAAAATGTTTCTTTTTCATAAATTAGAGAAAAAAATGAAGTTTCAAGCTTTAATGTTACCAAAATTTATTAATGTAGATTAAAACAACATGGTTAACAAAATTCATATATCAACTTAAAAGATTAAACATGTTATTTTAACACATTTTTATAAAAAAAATTTCAAATTTCAGATACTGTAATACCATTTTCCAAAGAGCTGTAATCTGAAATTTTACAAACACTCTATAAATTTTAGCATAGGGCTTGAAAATATGTTCTAACACTCATACTGTTCATTTTAACCAAACATTCATGCACTTAAACCAAGTTTTAATCCCACATTCTAATAAACCCAAAATCAATGCAACAACACAAATACCAACAATAATGCATTCTCAATCACAAAATTGAATGAATTATTGACTATGATAGATATTCTTACCATAAGTGAAGCTTTGGAAGCACTTGGAAGAAGAATCCTCAAATTTGAGAAATTAGGGTTCTTGAGCCTCAATTTCAGCTTCTACTTTCACCACATAACATGCACTACTTAATTATTAAATTAGAAATATGGTGATTAACAAAATTAAAAACCTAAACAAATAAGCATAACGTGACATAAAATGAAAATAAAAACATGCATAAACCATAAATATGATAATAAAGACAAACAAAAACAAATTATTATTATTTTTATTTTTATTTATTTATTTATTTTATTTTTTTTCGGAACTGTGGTGGAAAGGAAATTGAGGATGATGACTGCAGTTGTGAGATTGAATAGAGAGAGGAATGTGAAAGAGAGAACATGAGGGAGATTACTATTTTATTTTATTTTATTTATTATTATTATTATTATTATTATTATTATTATTATTATTTTTCTTTTTAAGGTTTAAATTAAATGTAGGTTTTAACCCAATTAGAGGATCAAAGATTAATTTTAAGCGAATTGAGGATGAATTGGAATGGATTTTAAGCATAAAAATTTGTAAAAATCCGAGTTTGGCAAAAACCCAGTGGTTCCCATTTTATGCTACATATGGTAATCAAACAAGTGTTTACGCATTATTGGTGAAAATGACGCCCACAATGCCTTGCTTGTGTTACTTTTGGTGCTTAACTGAGTTTTCGAAAACAATTTATGAAGAGTGGCATTTAAAATTCAGTTTGGTGCAAATGTTGTAGCAAAAACAGGACATGATTTGCTTAATCAAAACATAATATTCCATCCATATTCCTATTCATCTATTAAACAAAATTACCCTAATTAGTTCTAATCATCTCCTATAAATATTTATGAAATTATGTTCATGACCCCTCTCATCAATTTATTTCAGCCTTTTCTCCTATTTTATTTAAATCACCACAAAAATTCTTTCAATTATTGATCACTTCCTTTCTTATCTCGTCTCAGTTCAATTGCATAAGAATCACTTCAAATTACATATAATGAAAATCATGCAAGAACCAATTTCTTTCTTTTTTTTTTTTTACAAGAACCATTTTTTATTGTAAAATAAAGCATATAAACTAAAATAAAAGAAAATCAAACATATTAAGCAAAAGATTTAAAAAACTATTACTAAGCATGCAACGACAGTATATGAATTCCATTTCCTAATTAGCTTTCAAAAACAAATGCACCATTTTATAAATTAAAGCTCTAAATGGTGGGTGCACTTCCATGATCCTGTCTCATGAGTTATAAGGTCAAATTGCACATCTTTATACAACAATTTAAATAAAGGTAATGCAATCATAGGAGAATTATTGATAAACATTGTATAATATCAGCATTCCCTTAAAAAAAACTCATTAAAGTTGTATTGTTGTCAAGAAGTGGAATTTAATCTCAAACTTTAGCTCTAGCATCCGTTCTCAACACTTGATGTAATGCAATTAATTAAAAGTAATCTAATTTATTATTAAAAAATACGTACCTCAAGTGTGTTGATAATACCTTTAAATAACGTGTAGGTGGTTTTTCAATCGAGGGTATCCATTTGAAATCCTCAATTATATATGTTGTATACAACTCGCCCGCCATCCTCACACTTGTTCTCTTGCAAATCTTCCTCTTTTTTAGATGAGAAACCCAATATTCTTTCAAATTTAAGGATCACACACTGATTTAGCTCGATGCCCTTGCACGACATAGAATAGCAAAAAGTTATAACAATATTTAAAAAGTATAAATAACATAAATATATTTAAATGAACTTAAAATAACATAATTTTCACAATAATTCCCCGGCAACGGCGCCAAAAACTTGATGAGTGATTTTCACTACTCATATTTTACCACAAGCGGATGGTTGTCATCAAGTAATAAAAACCGGTGAATACCGGGTCGAACCCAAGGTAATTCAGAATATTATTTCATTCTGGAGAAAACTTAGTTATTTTAAGTTCATTAATAATATATATTATATTTTGAAAAGAGTTTGTTTAATTCTAATGGTGATTAAATTAAAATGATAGCATTAAATTTAAAAATAAAGCAAGTAAAAAATTTAAAATAATAAAAATAAAGATAAGATATATGCTTGTAATGATTTAGAATATGTCATCTTTATATAAAAGCGAAATTGCATAATGATTTAGCATTTTCCAATGTCTAAAAAGATCAATTTCAGCAGAATTAATAATTTTATAAAGATTAAAAATATAACAATTTCCTAATTTTCATAATTTGTAAAAACAGACTTCATGGAAGCAAATTAAATTATCTAACATTCTGCAATCATCAGTCTAGGCATAAATTTGAGTCTTTCCCAAGCATACAAATTTTCCTATTGTGATTAAACGACACATTTCATTTCCCAAATCAGCGTGTCCATGCCAAAATCTATTTTAATATGATTTATTCCCAAGACCGGTACTAAAATCTAATTTCCACTTTTTATCTCCCGATTTAGCAAAGCAGAAATCATACAGATTAGATTCTAACATTTAAATTATGCAGAATAGTGTAAATAATCTAACAATTATGGTAAAATATTGATAAAACATGGTAATATGGATTTTAATACTAAATTTAGAATGTGAACAGATTAATATTATGCCAGATTAAACTTAAACAGATTAATACAGATTGATCGCTCATATCAGATTAGCAGATTTCAGAATTTTTGCCAAAACATAATCATCGATCAATTGCAGGCATCCAACTACATAATCCTAATTCAAATTCTAACAGTTCTTGCATATTAATCCAGATTAAACATATAAACATCGACATTATTTATTAAATTACTTCCATAAAACATAGATTCGTACTTCAAAGTAATTCCGAACTCCCGTTCTAGAACACTTCTAACACGAACAACATAGAAATCCATTTACAAACATGAAAACAGTAGGAAATTATGTTTAAAAGCAAATCCTAAACATTACAAAGCGAGAAAAAGGAAAACAACACCTAGAATGCGAAGAACACAGTCAGAGAAGACGCTCTGATCACTTCCTCCGGCACGGTTCGGTGTTATCGCCTTCTTCTCGAAAGTTGCAGAGCGTTTACAGAGAGTTTCTGATGATAAAATGAGTCTGGATTGCGAAAATGAGGAAGAAACGGGCTTTAAAACCGTGTTCGGGAGGTTAGAAAACTGCCCAACTGCGACGGTGGCGCATAAAATGGCGCTCGGAAGAGGTTTTCGGCGCCACCAAAGAGAGCTGGCGCATCCTGACATTTTCCAAATTTTCTCTGCGGCGCAAAAAGTGGCGCTCCAAGGTGGTTTTAGGCGCCACCAAGGAGGTGCGGCGCATTCTGACAATTTCCCAATTTTTAATTTAACAGCGGCGCATTTTGTGGCGCTCCAGAGCACATTTCGGCGCTACCAAGCTTATGCGGCGCATCCTGAAGCTTTTTTCCATCCGAAATTTTCCTAAGTGTCGATGTGGCGCATAATGTGGTGCTCGAGCATGATTTTATGCGCCGCCATGCCTATGTGGCGCATTCTGGAGCTTTTCCAGTGTTGAAAATTCCGAATTTTACATCCTTTGACCTCCGAACATCTTCTTTCTTCATTTTAATGCCTGAAACATCATTGCAATGTATTAGAATTGCCAAAGTCTTATTAAAAAGCATAAAAACATGGTAAATTTAACCTAAATAAGCCAAATCTAACCATGATCACTTGAAAAATAAAAACACATGAAATACACCTAAAAGTGCAATAAATTAAGGTAAAATGCACTTATTTTGAACATATTGTGGTACAATTCAAGCTTGTATAAGTGTGGTTTCACAGGGTGCATCACCCACGTCGTTTACTAAGATTTTCCACTCGGTTACTCGATTCAAGTTTTCAATGGTTTCTAACAACTACTCGACGGAAATTAATTCTAAACTATGAAAGCCATAAAATAAAGCAGATAAAGTTATTCTAGAAAGCGAGTTAAATTTAATCTAAGAAAGCAATAAAATTATTCTAAGAAAGCGGTAACAATTATACTAAGCTATCTATCACTAATCTAGAAAAGCAGATTTAAAGTTGAGACAGATGGGACAGGAAGAAAATAATAATAATAATTGGACAAGATTCAGATGAAACACAATTAAACTTCCATTTTGTTACACAGATCTTTGTTTGGGATAATCCTTCAGTTAGCTAACTCTCATGTTCTCTGTACCATGTTCCCTTTAACAGACAGGTACTTACAGTAAGAGTTTACATGCTCTTAAGAGATCAAAGTCTAAGATACCACAAACTCTTAACTCCCCTCGCAATGCCTTGCGAGGGTATGGTAGTTATTTATGGTGGACAAGCAACACCTGACAAATCATTTATTGAGATACCAAGTACTGCTATCATTCCCCCATGTCACGCCCAAAGATTCTAACCAAGCATGAACTATCCCTTAACTATCAGTCCTAGTAGCAGCTACACAACTCTCAATACAACCGAGTGACCTCTAATGAAAGCGTTTAAAAGAAAGCGATAAAGAAAGCTTTTAAAATCCTATCACTCGGAGGTTTTGAAGGTCTGACCCTGGTAGTAAAAGACAGCCTCCAGTTATGGTAACCGGATGTGGATCAAGAATTCTCGGCTCTCGGTGAACCGCTCGAGTGTCCACTTCTTTCCGAGTGGTTATGAGATACAAACTAATGAAACGAACTAATAAATTAGTTAGTTCCGGATGCACTCACTCAGGACTCAAAAATAGGCTTTGGCAGAGGAGGATAGCAGTTGAAAGAATACTCAACCCTATCTTAGAAAATAACCAAGGCCCATATGTTGTTCCTCTAGCATTATTCATTACACCTTATCCGAGTCCAAGTGGTCTCTGATTCAGTGTCATGTTTAATACAAGATTTCCAACACACAGCAATTTTGGAAAATAAGTGATGTTTGAAAATCATTCTCTAAACAGGTACTAGACTCTCAATTAAAACACAGATCCTTTCAGTCTAGGTGAGACCTAATCGCTGACTCTGCTTCTAATTTCCCAAAATCAACCCCCAGTCGGATATGAATTAGTCATAACTGTGGAGTTTATCCCTTACTCAGATCCGGATTTTATAAATGAATTTTTGTTGGAAATTTATTATGAATCACCTGATTAAAATCAAGACTTCTATGTCCAAGGGAAGGATCCCAGAATAGTTAGACCACAATGTTTACATAATATTATCATGCATAATTTTATAAGGGAGTGTAAAATTAAATTAACCCAAAATATAAGGCGGGTTTAGACAGAATGTGAAACACAGAGATGAAATAGCCGGAGATAAGAAGAATTTTGGCTAAAGAGATGACAAAATAATTAGGGTAATTGGATTGCAGTTATCTGTGGTCCAGTTCCCTAATCATTAAGGTGAGATGATCTTAGACAGCAGAAGACCTTAAACGACAGTGATCGCTGTCATCAAGACTTCTATTATCTGTGAAATGAGAGAAAAACCTACATATTTTCTCACTGTAGTACTATTCAGATAGTGTTGATCGACACTACTGGATAATATTACAGCTCAAAATTCAGGTTTGAAAATAAGATAAAGAAAAGAAAACTGTATCCGGATAGGAATCGGTTGAGCAGCTATTATAATCCCGGATGGACGAACCGCCAAGGCTTCCACCGACCACTATCCGGACCATGCAAAATAACAAGTAGTAATTAATATTCAGACTACGAGCTAGTTTATCCGTGTGGGAATACCCACCAACATTAGTCTGATATATTCCTTACTAGCTGTTTCACACAACACGGAAAAGACAAATAAAAGAGAATATTTTTGGGTCATCTTGTATGAGAGACATTGGTTTCTCATGCAAGGGTATGGAATTAAATCCATAATTACTCTTTATGGTCTAAATAATCTCTCATTCCATAATTAATTAATTACAGTCCAGATTATATACTTAGATCATTAGAGTTAAATCATGTGTGGAATAATCTTTTAATGAGGAATTGAACAAAATTCTTTATATCAAATTAATCATGGGTTGAGATCATTAGATTTCAACCTCAAAATGTTAATACAAAGGTTCAATTAATTAATGGGGGGAGATGGAGAATGAAAATTTGGCAAGAAGGTGCCATGCATGTCATGAGATAGAGTTTGTGTCGTGAACCGTGGGTCCACGACAGGGGGATCATGACAAAGAGGTGGGAAATAGGAGAAATTGGATATTTTGAAAATTAGGGTTTGTTGTGTCGCTAGACAAAAATCCGTGTCGCTAGGGTGACCTCGCGACACAAGGTTAGAAAATTCAACAAGGGCATAATTTCTGGTCGCGGAACAAGGGGTGTGTCGCGGACCATGGGTCCGCGACAAGGGTTTCGCGACAGAGCCCTTCCAGAATAAAATTGCAAGCATTTGAGTCCTCGGTCGCTAATCAAGGGTTGTGTCGCGAACCGTGGGTTCACGACAGGATTGCCTCGCGACCGAGGGTTTTAAAAGTTATCAAACAAGTGTTCTTTGGCACTCATGTCACTAAACTGCCCTCCTGTCGCTAGACGTGGTCTCGCGACAGGAAGTGGCTAGCGACATGAGTGTGTTCAGGACACATGTCAGAAAAGTACAGTGGAACAGTGGCATGTATTACGCGTGATCTCACCCGGTTCAGATTTAAAAGCTATTCTAAGCAAAAAACAACCAAACATCATTTAAAATGAGCAAGAACATGCTTGAACAAAAATAAACCTATCTAGAACAATATTTAAAATAAAGCAACATCCTAATCTAGGGTTTGATCACACACATACATAACATCATCCATAAAAGTAACAACAGTAAGCATAATAAGGGGAAATGGGGGTCAAATGACCCCAAAATGAAAAATGAAAGCATTAAATCCATGGGGTATGAGACCCATTTCATGATTTGGGACACATTTAGTGAATATTTTCCCATATTATTAAATGAGTATGTTAATACCCATGATTTGGGTATTACAAAACCCTAAAAACAAAGTTTAGAATGAAAAACATGGTAAAAACTGGCTACCTATCTACTGAAACAGTAAAACACAAAACAAAATACTAAACTAAGCTAAACTATGGACATAATTAAATAATATAAAAAAAATAAAAACTAAACTACACTACCTAAGAACTGAGCTCCCAACTTGTCTCCAAGAGTAATTTTCTGATTCCAAAAAAACTGCTTTCTCAAGGGAATCACCTCATATTTATAGAAGTGAAACCCTAGGCCCATGGGCCTTGGTCTGGAGCCCATTATGTCGCAAGACATCACACACATCACAACTCCTGGCGCGGAACCACGCGCTGTGGCGCGGAATGAGATTGCATGTCTCAAAGCTTCACGACTAGGTCTTGGTCTTCAATTTATGTATCTGTGTCGCTATCCATGCATGTGTCGCTAGGCAATGGATCGCGACCGGGGTTCCGCGACTGGGACTGGGGACATGGCTTCTTCTTCATGCTGAATGTTGTGTTGCCAAACTTTCCTGTGTCGCGAGGCCATGGACCGCGACACAGGAGCTTCCGCGACCGGGTGTTCCTGGACACCCTGAATTGGGCCGGATGGGCCGAAATTATTCTTTTTGTGGGCTTTTCTTTCTTTTCCCATATTTTTCATTCCTTTTTCTTTTCTTTTCTTTTTCTCATGTTTTTGGATTTTTCTAACATAAATGTGCAATAAAATTACATATTTATGCATTTCTCATACCAGCTCAATATTTTTACAATTATGCATAAATCAGTCCAATTCAACTGCTTTCTTATTTAATATAAGACCGGAATGCGATCAAATGCCCGTTTTAGACACGGAAATGGATTGAAAATAATGGTCATTTCTGGCCATTATCAACATCCTCACATTTAATACTGATCGTCCCGGAGCAGTCAGAGTCAATGTTCTAGGGAACACGGACTCTGCATATTCAATTCATTTTCGTGGCTTCATAAATCACATTCTTTTTGGATTGGGATAAGACAATCAAAAACTACAAGTGTTAAATTCCCTTGATTGCAGTGTTTGATAAAATGATACTTGCTCACTACATCAGGCCTACAAATCAAACATTATCATCAATCCTTCATGAATATCATGTTCAAAAAATGCAAAGATTAAGAATCAGAATTAAGGCATCACATGAACATGTGCATTAAAACAGAGCCTCGCATGTAAGAGAATCGGAAAATTCACTCACTCTCAACTTGGGCTAATTCATGAACGCTCGAAATCGAATTTGATTAAGTTATCCCATATGCTTGCAATTGGACCAACTCGCCACCGGCTCATTTCCTCAAATCGAGATCATGAGGTCTTATTCAAGGTTATAACGGGGCATACGGTTGTAACATTTGTTAAGGAAGGGAATTTATTGGGCTAAGAAGTGGCAAGAATTTGTTCTATCATAACTTGGCATTTTTAAAGATTCATGATCATTGATATTTTTCCTTCTTTCTTTTGTTTTTCTATTGCATGACATTAGACTAAGTCTAAGTCTAATTTGCTTTGTCATTTGCAATTCATTCATATATATATATATATATATATATATATTTTTGAATCGGTTTATAGCTTACCGATTGGCACATTTTTGATGATCATAAATCTAGTGCCTTTGATAGAATTTATTCATGCACACTTGGGTTTGATTTTCTTGGTCTTTTTGTAAGGAAAGGAATAATATAGAGGGCTTCAAAGAAAAATTAGGCTTAAAGGCTCAAATTGGTTAATCCTAAAGGGAAAATATTTTTGGGTTTGGATTTCAAACGAAGGCCAAAATTTTGGGCTTTCTAAGTGCCTCGATCATATGCTCGATTTCGGAAATATGGCATGATCTTGAATCGGTCCCAATTGCAAGTTCTAGTTTCGTTTAATCAAATGATTCACACATCAAAGAAAATGAATGAGTAAAAGTGACTCATGGCTCAAACCTCACAGGTTGGATTGATTCATGTCATACAATATTCTGAAATTTAATCAAAGCTTAATCCCAACACTTTATTCAATCAAAATTTCTAACATGCAGATTTATTACCCAACAAGATGATCGCATCATTAAATTTTTATAGCTCAAAACCTTAGGAATTCATTTCATGCATATCTTCAATTATATTATCCCAATTTTTAAAAGTTTGAAAATTTAATCACAAGCCTAAATTCAACATGTGAATTTAGAGCAGGTTTATGCACATTCTTGCTGGTTATTTAATTTAAAGCAGTAAAGAGGCACTGCTGACATACGGAGTATGTCAACAACATATTTTTGGCCTGACAGTCACTTATTCATCTCGGACTGTACAGACATCTTTTCAAGAATAAAATTGTTTGGACCTCAAAACGAAGTTCCATTTTGGAAAGCAATAAATACATCGATTACAAGAGATTTCCATGCAATCAGATTGAACTTGCACACATGATATGAAATTCTCTTATATGATGTTTACATGTAAGCTCAAACTGATATGACAATTATAGACTCAATCTTTCTACTCTCCTGGCTGATTTGATGGTCCCGCACCGTCCATCGGAGGTGGAGGTGGCTTCGGAAGTTGTTGGATGAGTGCTTGCACCACCATTTCCATCATCTTGCGTTGCCTTTCTTCACTTTCTAGTCTTTCCCTGTGCATACGTTCTTCTCTTTCCAATAACAGCTTCTTGAACTCCTCATCTCGCCTTCTCTGTTCAGCTCTCTCTTCGGCCCTTTCTCTTCTTTCGTCCTCCTTTCCCAAAATCATCGAGTCTGCCAGCGTGTTTATACTATCTGTAACCGTTTTGCTCATGCTGCTTACAATCTCCATCGCATAAGAATCAGCTGGATTCTGTGAAACATGCTGGCTTGCAGGTGGGATTTGAGAATGAGGCTGAGATGGGGGTGGAATCGGAAGTTGCTCTTGCGATGTCTGATTCTCCTCTAGCACAGTTGTCGAAGGTCCCGCATCAATACGGGCTTTCTTTGTTCCCTTCTTTGCCCTCGACGGTCTGCTTCTCTTTCTTGGTGCTTGGGCACCGGATATGAAGGAGGATTGGGCATCAGAATTGCCTTCACAGGGCAGTTGAGGAAAGGAGTATCTAATTCGTTCCTCCATAGGCAGTCTTGGCACGCTGATAGGGGGATTTACCTTCACTATTTCGTCCCCTGCAAATGCACTTAAGTCGACGCCCTGAGCAACGCAAATTCTTCTAATTAGGTTCGGATAGCACAAGGCCTGCTTGTCTTCTATCCGTGCCGTCATGACATCGAACACATGCCTACCTACGTTCAGCTTTGCTCCGCTCCACATTCTTGCAAATCCCATCAGAACACTCCCAGATGTGGTGTGCGGGTGCGAATTGGGTCGAATCTTTGACATGTAGAACTCGTAAGTTGGCATGAAGTGCATTCGCAGCAAGTTTGTATCAAATGTGTGTCCCGGGGCGGTTATTCTTGTCATGCTGTTCGCCAAGGCTGCATACTTTGCATACTCACTTGTCCTCCCTCTTTTTACCATGATCTCTCCAGCGGGGAACTCACTTCTGATATCCGGGGTTCCAAGAAACTGATTCAACCACTCAGGTGAGATGTCTATCACGTGACCCCGGACCCAGGTTGTTCTGTTGACGGCGTTGATGTTGCAGAAGAATTCTGTAACAACCCGAATATTTTGTATCCCCAAATCAATAAATAAACAAATTCAAATTTGTTTTGAACTACGTCATGGCTTGATCCCTTCACAGGGTACGTAGGCAACTCGGAAATTTCAATTCTGGGTTCAGTCAAACGATAATCAAACAACAAACAATCAACAATCGAACAATAATTCAATAACACAATATCGCAAAATAATAAAATAAACAAAAGGACCCTAACTCTTAGCGCGAGAAAAACCGAAACACAACTTCGAGGACGAAGTTGATTCTTAAGGGGGGTAGACTGTAATACCCCAGATTTTTATCAACGTCCAAAGGAATAAAATTTATTCCGATCAATGTCGAAATATCTCCGAGAAGAAGAAAATAATTTATCACAATAAATTATTGCTCGGAAATGAAACGCCGATAGATTCAAAATTCAAAATGGAATAAAAGAGGGAAAGGAAGCCCGAAGACATTCCATGAATTGAGTCAAAATAATTGGAATTAAATTCAAAAAGGAAAATAATTCTAATTCCAAGAACCCGTGAAGTCGGAGGAAATTTAATTACACAAGTTATTGCACGGGAGTCAAAAGACGACGAATTGGAAGCCGACGAACCCGAGACCGACGGACTTAAGATTTCAAACATGAAATTCATTTGATTCGAGATAAATTTAAGATAAGAATTTATGATCCGAGAATGACCCGAAAAATCGAGCCCGAAAACGTAGGAGGACAGAAGTTCGAAAGAGAGGAGAAAAGGCCCGACGGGATCGCACGGCCCAGTCCGGACGCACGGCCCAGACCAAGCCGCGCGCCCTCCGGGCGGGTTTTGGCTAGAAACCGCGCCAACCCCGCGCCACCAACACAGCAGCTGCGGCATGACGCGTTTTGGCGATTTTCTTACCATATTTTCGTGTCCCGACTTTGGAAACTCAATCCCGGTTGATGGAAGGTGTATATGGTCGGTTTTGGAGGTCATATGGCTGATCATTTTCGAAACTCTAACCCTAGCAACCCCAAAAATACTCTTCAACTCTCTATGTTCTTCCAACACCCGAAAACCACCAACTTCGAACTTTCCGATCACTTTCCGGCGACGAAAACCGACGGAGGAGGCGTAGAACACAAGGTCTCTAGTACTCCAGATTGTGGTAAGTCATCCATAGGCTTTCGTTTAAGTTTTCGAGTCCGAAAATCCGATCTAACCCTAGATTTTACTTTCGATTTCGTTTCGGGGCCAACGGAGAGGAGACGGAGTAATTGGGACATGTTCGTAGAAAGCATAAGCGCCCCCATCGACCCAGCGACGTCCTAGACTTCATCCCCACTGTAAGTTAATACTTACTTGGTTTTGGGTGACTTAAAATGTAACCAAACATATGGATTTAATAACTCTAAAACCTGTCAACACGAAAAACCCTCGGCACAACAATTTTGTGCGAATTTTTCGAACCCTTAAAACTGCTCAAACGGGAAAACTTAAAACATGAAAAACGTTCCTAAGACATAGATCTAGCTCGTGTAAAATTTTTATAATTTTTCATTGTGTTTTGATATCCGAAAATGGCCGAGAACCAACCTGCCTTGAGATTCGAACTTGAAACTGTGATAGATTTGAAATCGGACCAAAACCCCTATTTCGAGAGTTCAAACCGAAAAACTCAAAACTAGACTTTTAATCCCAACACATTAATCTAGGTTGTGTAAAAATTTCAGACATTTTCGTCGATGTTTGCTATTTCAAATTGCATCGAACATGAACTGTTTTGACAAAACATTTTCGAAATCTGCCTGTGAATATGTCCGAACTTGTTGAACCTGTTTCTATATTTTCTAGTCCGATTTGATCTTTACAAAATAAATGAAAGTTGTAGATAATCATGTCTAGTATGTGCATATAAAATTTCAGAATTTTTGGAGTCCATTTGATATGTTAAAATGTCGAATCTTTGAACTGTGCCAAACCTGAATCCGGACAGAACACTGCTTGCGAAACAAACTCGATTTTTGACATGTTTCCTCAAATTATTTCGAAAAAGTTAAAACACGAAAGTTGTTCGTTAGGGTGTTTTAGATATACTGTGAAAATATCAGAATTTTTGGACTTGAAATGAATTTTTGAATTAAAAAGGCGTAAACTGTGACGCCAAGTTATTTTTAAATCGAAGAGATTTTGAAATATCGAAACAAACGGCCGAAGGCTTGAAATACGATACATCTATACTTTTGAAAAATCCCGTTATACTAAATCAAAATGTTATTGAGATACTTTGGTGGAGGGCGAGAGCCCTGCAGGGTGCCCCTCTAGCCTTCTTGGCGTGCCTATAATGGACGTTAGATACTTGCATGAAAAACTTGTGAAATTTTGCAAAACTTGTCCTTACCTTGCGGGTTCGATTCCCCAAGGGCGATTGTATGTTTTCCTGCGGGTTCGATTCCCCAGGATGTGTGTTGATTCCTATGGGTTCAATTCCCTAGGATGTATTTGAGTTCTTGCGGGTTCGATTCCCCAAGGGCGATTGTATGTTTTCATGCGGGTTCGATTCCCCAGGATGTGTGTTGATTCCTATGGGTTCAATTCCCTAGGATGTATTTGAGTTCTTGCGGGTTCGATTCCCCAAGGGCGATTGTCTGCTTTCCTGCGGGTTCGATTCCCCAGGATGTGTGTTGATTCCTATGGGTTCAATTCCCTAGGATGTATTTGAGTTCTTGCGGGTTCGATTCCCCAAGGGCGACTGTATGTTTTCCTGCGGGTTCGATTCCCCAGGATGTGTGTTGATTCCTATGGGTTCAATTCCCTAGGATGTACTTGAGTTCTTGCGGGTTTGATTCCCCAAGGGCGATCATTTGTTTTCCTGCGGGTTCGATTCCCCAGGACGTGTGTTAATTCCTACGGGTTCAATTCCCTAGGAAGCGTTTAAATTCTTGCGGGTTTGTTTTCCCAAGATCAAATCATATAAAATCATATTGAACAAAAGTGAAAGAATGAAAATCCTGAAATACCTAATCGTGAAGTAACGGAAAAATTTTAAGACGTGAATGTTTTCCTTATTTAAGTTATTCCTTTAAATTATGCCTTGCAATTATTTTACCATGTAATTTGAATTATGATCACGTGAAATCCTTGGGTTAAATTATGCCATTTATTTATTAGAGGATGATTAACTCAATTTGTGAATTACCTACAAGCATGTTTTTATTAAATTTAAATAAAGGCTTTGAAACCCCTTGATCATATTAGGTGTTAACTTACTCAGCACGTTTTTGCTGGCCAAACCACATTTTTCCTTTTTCTTTCAGAGTATGAGGATTATGCATCATCATATGCATACATGGGAACATTCGGGAAAAACTCTGTTTTTAAATTCCTACATTTAATTACAACTTGCATGAACGGGCCTGTTTAACCCGTGTTTTGGCCATGTCGGCCCTATACTTAAGTTCCGTTGCATTATACATATGTAAATATTACTTTCCGCTGCAACTTTGATATTATGATTTTCAAATTATATTGTAATGGGCTGTTTGAATATTTTAAATTCTGAAAAACCATAGCCTTGCATCTCTTTAGCAAGCTCGGAGAAACCGTGTCTTGCTAGGGAGGTGTGGCGGTGACATCCCGGCCTGGATTATCAAATCCGGGGTGTTACAAAGTGGTATCAGAGCCCGGATTGTTTTTGAAATTAGTATTATTATTTTTATACTATTATTATTTTAAACTAGTATTATATTTAAAAATTCATTATTATTTTTAAGCTAACATTTTTGAGCCCAAATTTTTCTAAGCCCTAACTTTTAGCCCAATATTTAATTACTATGTTGGCCCAATTATTTTGGCTCAATAACCTTGTTTTTACTTAAAGCCCAAATAATTTATTTCTTTCGGCCCAATATAGTGGCCCAAACCTTTTATCCTTATTTTAATCTATCCATGGAATAAATTTATTTTTAAAACCCATGGATAAATAAATGCATGCATTAAATTTTTATTGGGGGAATTACATATGCATATGCATACGTAAATATTTGTGCTAACCTTTTTATGTGAATCGTTTGTGATACATAACCTTCTCACTCTAATGTTCGACTTGACCTTGAGTCTTCACTTAGAAGCGCTAACTTGAGACTAAACTTTGACTTAGTCCTAGATCTTGATCACTTAGAAACTCATCTTCGCGCGCTTAATAACAGAAAATGGCACCTAAAAGAAAACTGAGGAAGGTAAGCCCAAACGACACTGACGCTGACCTCCCAAACGCACCTAACAACAATGAGGTTCCTCCGAACGTAGGAAATCGAGCGCCTTCTATACCCAACAACATGGAAGAACGTCTAAGGACTATGGAGGAGGTCCTTGTGGCATTAGGAAATGCTGAGGTGCATAGAGCACAAGCAGCAGTACCCCCACCAGTAGCCCAAGTCAACTGCTTGGCATTGGTAAACCCCTACAACCCGCCACACTATGATGGGCAAGAGGATCCCGCCAAACTAGAGGGGTGGATCCGTACCTTTGATAAGCTTTTGGATGCTATTAAATGCCCTGACGAGGAGAAGATATACGTGGCGACCTACTACTTAGGAGGTGAAGCCGATGAGTGGTGGCAAAACCTTCAAGCGAATTCAGAGGAAGACGAAGAAGCCTACACTTGGGAAGGACTTAAGGAAGCCTTGAGAGAAAGATTCTACCCACTGAGCACCAAGACTGCGAAATACGAGGAATTCATCAACCTGAAGCAAGGTGCACAAACAGTGCAAGAGTACTACACCAAATTCAAGGAGCTAGTACGATTTGCTACAAGGATAGTACCAACCTATTCTGACAAGGCTCAGAAATTCGAGATGGGTCTGAACCTCAGTATCCGGGAGATACTTGCAGTAGGACAATTCACAAACCTACAGACGATATATGATCGCGCTGTAGCAATTGCTCGAATTCAGCAACTGAAGCGTAGAGGAAATGGGGAGTCGAGCAAGGACACGCAAGAATTTGAGACAAAGAATCGAAACAATAACAATGACAATTTTAAGAAGAACAATGGTCAAGCCGGGTTCAATGAGCCAAAGGAGAATAAGAATAAAGGTTTCAATAATGGGAGAAATGGCATACGTCGTACAACCGTACCACGTTGCCCGCAGTGCCACCAAGCCCATCTGGTGCGCAAATGCCCAAGACGCGGGACTTGTTATAGATGTGGTGGAGAAGACCACATGATTAGAGAATGCAATGTTCGTGCGGAGATGATTGAGAAAAGGCTAGATTTGGCAAACCCTCAACAAGGAGATCAAGGAAGAACTGTAGGATGATGGAATGTTGTAGACCAAGCGGACTTGCTAGCTCAGTGAGAAATGATTGTATACGACGTTACCCAACCCTGAGTCAAACCGATCCAACAACAGTTATGGGGACATAACTGTAATCTTAAGGGGGGGAGGATGTAACAACCCGAATATTTTGTATCCCCAAATCAATAAATAAACAAATTCAAATTTGTTTTGAACTACGTCATGGCTTGATCCCTTCACAGGGTACGTAGGCAACTCGGAAATTTCAATTCTGGGTTCAGTCAAACGATAATCAAACAACAAACAATCAACAATCGAACAATAATTCAATAACACAATATCGCAAAATAATAAAATAAACAAAAGGACCCTAACTCTTAGCGCGAGAAAAACCGAAACACAACTTCGAGGACGAAGTTGATTCTTAAGGGGGGTAGACTGTAATACCCCAGATTTTTATCAACGTCCAAAGGAATAAAATTTATTCCGATCAATGTCGAAATATCTCCGAGAAGAAGAAAATAATTTATCACAATAAATTATTGCTCGGAAATGAAACGCCGATAGATTCAAAATTCAAAATGGAATAAAAGAGGGAAAGGAAGCCCGAAGACATTCCATGAATTGAGTCAAAATAATTGGAATTAAATTCAAGAAGGAAAATAATTCTAATTCCAAGAACCCGTGAAGTCGGAGGAAATTTAATTACACAAGTTATTGCACGGGAGTCAAAAGACGACGAATTGGAAGCCGACGAACCCGAGACCGACGGACTTAAGATTTCAAACATGAAATTCATTTGATTCGAGATAAATTTAAGATAAGAATTTATGATCCGAGAATGACCCGAAAAATCGAGCCCGAAAACGTAGGAGGACAGAAGTCCGAAAGAGAGGAGAAAAGGCCCGACGGGATCGCACGGCCCAGTCCGGACGCACGGCCCAGACCAAGCCGCGCGCCCTCCGGGCGGGTTTTGGCTAGAAACCGCGCCAACCCCGCGCCACCAACACAGCAGCTGCGGCATGACGCGTTTTGGCGATTTTCTTACCATATTTTCGTGTCCCGACTTTGGAAACTCAATCCCGGTTGATGGAAGGTGTATATGGTCGGTTTTGGAGGTCATATGGCTGATCATTTTCGAAACTCTAACCCTAGCAACCCCAAAAACACTCTCCAACTCTCTATGTTCTTCCAACACCCGAAAACCACCAACTTCGAACTTTCCAATCACTTTCCGGCGACGAAAACCGACGGAGGAGGCGTAGAACACAAGGTCTCTAGTACTCCAGATTGTGGTAAGTCATCCATAGGCTTTCGTTTAAGTTTTCGAGTCCGAAAATCCGATCTAACCCTAGATTTTACTTTCGATTTCGTTTCGGGGCCAACGGAGAGGAGACGGAGTAATTGGGACATGTTCGTAGAAAGCGTAAGCGCCCCCATCGACCCAGCGACGTCCTAGACTTCATCCCCACTGTAAGTTAATACTTACTTGGTTTTGGGTGACTTAAAATGCAACCAAACATATGGATTTAATAACTCTAAAACCTGTCAACACGAAAAACCCTCGGCGCAACAATTTTGTGCGAATTTTTTGAACACTTAATACTGCTCAAACGGGAAAACTTAAAACATGAAAAACGTTCCTAAGACATAGATCTAGTTCGTGTAAAATTTTCATAATTTTTCATTGTGTTTTGATATCCGAAAATGGCCGAGAACCAACCTGCCTTGAGATTCGAACTTGAAACTGTGATAGATTTGAAATCGGACCAAAACCCCTATTTCGAGAGTTCAAACCGAAAAACTCAAAACTAGACTTTTAATCCCAACACATTAATCTAGGTTGTGTAAAAATTTCAGACATTTTCGTCGATGTTTGCTATTTCAAATTGCATCGAACATGAACTGTTTTGACAAAACATTTTCGAAATCTGCCTGTGAATATGTCCGAAATTGTTGAACCTGTTTCTATATTTTCTAGTTCGATTTGATCTTTGCAATATAAATGAAAGTTGTAGATAATCATGTCTAGTATGTGCATATAAAATTTCAGAATTTTTGGAGTCCATTTGATATGTTAAAATGTCGAATCTTTGAACTGTGCCAAACCTGAATCCGGACAGAACACTGCTTGCGAAACAAACTCGATTTTTGACATGTTTCCTCAACTTATTTCGAAAAAGTTAAAACATGAAAGTTGTTCGTTAGGGTGTTTTTGATATACTGTGAAAATATCAGAATTTTTGGACTTGAAATGAATTTTTGAATTAAAAAGGCGTAAACTGTGACGCCAAGTTATTTTTAAATCGAAGAGATTTTGAAATATCGAAACAAACGGCCGTAGGCTTGAAATACGATACATCTATACTTTTGAAAAATCCCGTTATACTAAATCAAAATGTTATTGAGATACTTTGGTGGAGGGCGAGTGCCCTGCAGGGTGCCCCTCTAGCCTTCTTGGCGTGCCTATAATGGACGTTAGATACTTGCATGAAAAACTTGTGAAATTTTGCAAAACTTGTCCTTACCTTGCGGGTTCGATTCCCCAAGGGCGATTGTATGTTTTCCTGCGGGTTCGATTCCCCAGGATGTGTGTTGATTCCTATGGGTTCAATTCCCTAGGATGTATTTGAGTTCTTGCGGGTTCGATTCCCCAAGGGCGATTGTATGCTTTCCTGCGGGTTCGATTCCCCAGGATGTGTGTTGATTCCTATGGGTTCAATTCCCTAGGATGTATTTGAGTTCTTGCGGGTTCGATTCCCCAAGGGCGACTGTATGTTTTCCTGCGGGTTCGATTCCCCAGGATGTGTGTTGATTCCTATGGGTTCAATTCCCTAGGATGTACTTGAGTTCTTGCGGGTTTGATTCCCCAAGGGCGATCGTTTGTTTTCCTGTGGGTTCGATTCCCCAGGACGTGTGTTAATTCCTACGGGTTCAATTCCCTAGGAAGCGTTTAAATTCTTGCGGGTTTGTTTTCCCAAGATCAAATCATATAAAATCATATTGAACAAAAGTGAAAGAATGAAAATCCTGAAATACCTAATCGTGAAGTAACGGAAAAATTTTAAGACGTGAATGTTTTCCTTATTTAAGTTATTCCTTTAAATTATGCCTTGCAATTATTTTACCATGTAATTTGAATTATGATCACGTGAAATCCTTGGGTTAAAGTATGCCATTTATGTATTAGAGGATGATTAACTCAATTTGTGAATTACCTACAAGCATGTTTTTATTAAATTTAAATAAAGGCTTTGAAACCCCTTGATCATATTAGGTGTTAACTTACTCAGCACGTTTTTGCTGACCAAACCACATTTTTCCTTTTTCTTTCAGAGTATGAGGATTATGCATCATCATATGTATACATGGGAACATTCGGGAAAAACTCTGTTTTTAAATTCCTACATTTAATTACAACTTGCATGAACGGGCCTGTTTAACCCGTGTTTTGGCCATGTCGGCCCTATACTTAAGTTCCGCTGCATTATACATATGTAAATATTACTTTCCGCTGCAACTTTGATATTATGATTTTCAAATTATATTGTAATGGGCTGTTTGAATATTTTAAATTCTGAAAAACCATAGCCTTGCATCTCTTTAGCAAGCTCGGAGAAACCGTGTCTTGCTAGGGAGGTGTGGCGGTGACATCCCGGCCTGGGTTATCAAATCCGGGGTGTTACAAATTCCCTTGTCAACTCAACGAGGCCATCTTCTTCATGATGTAGCATAAAGTTTCCGCACTCTTGATTTCTGTAAAAAGTCTCGACAGTGGGGTGGAACAAAGCATCCTGCCTGAACCCCTTATCAGGCACTATCATTTTCTGCAGCTTTGCATGCTGTCCTGCCCTTTCCTTGTTGCCATTGAATTTGATTTGCACTTCTTCTTCACTTAGCTTCTTTTTCTCATACTGTTTCGATCCCATTCTGCTCCTCACAGTGTGTTCTTGCCAAAACTCAACTGGCCGGATAGACCCGACTGATTCATCTTCGCTTGTGTGCCAGTCTGTTTGGTCGTCTCCTTCTTGCGGTTGTTCATCCATTGGTTCAGCTTCATGTGCCCTTTGACTTGGCTCTCCTTCTTCATGTGCTGTTTCATCTCTAAGTTCCTCCTCATCCTCCCTAATTCTTGCAGCTCGTCCTACGGGACGTTGGAAAATAGGTGCCATCTGGTCCATGAATTCTTGCTCCTCTTGCCGAGCTTCTTCTTCTGAATTATTTCCATCTGCAGCTTCAGTCAAAATTCCCTGAACATTTTCCTTAAGTGCAGAGGCCATGGGATGGTCGCCTGGCTGCTTATCCAATGTTTTGGCCAGTGCTGCTGGATCAATGGAATCCTGTGGCCCTTCCGACTGTTCAGCTAGGTGCGATGAGCCTTTTTGAGTGATGACTGCCTCAATTCTGGCCGTGCCTACAAGAGGATCAATGATCTGACACACTTCCGTCTGATACCTGATCTGATCCCGCCCCTCTCCTGCATCGATTCTTGCTTCAATTTGATCATTCAGCCTTTCTTGAATATCTTTCCAGATGGTCTCAGCATCATGTGCAGTGGGGCCAGTCCATGCAGGAGGTTGTTCTTCTTTAATTTTCAGTCCACGCCCCTGCACTTCTCCAGTGATCATCAAATCTTCATCACCTTCTTGTTCAGCTTCCCCAGTTTTTCTAGACTTCCTAGCTTCCAAATCAGCTTGAAGCTTTTCAGCAATTTCTCGGTCATGTGCTTCTTTCTTCTTCCGTTCTTCCTCAGCTTTCTTTTCTTTTTCAGCTCGTTTTTCCGCAAGTATCTTGTCCACTCCCGAACCTCCTGTTTCATTTCCTTGTTCAACCAGACCGGCTAAGGCATTCTCTTCTTCCTGCAATTTTCTAGCCAGTGTAGCATCTTGAGCAATTAGTTCTTTCTGTTTAGGAGGTGGTGGTGGCATTTTCGCTTTGCCTCTATCTTTGGGATCTGCAGGTGCTGCCACTTTCCTAGCATTCGGCTCGGGTTCTTGGATCACCACTTTCTTTTCTGGAGCCCTTGCCGGTTTCTCTTTCTCAGCCGATTTTACTAACCTCCTTCTCGTTTGAGCTTGAGGCACGGGCTGACTTTCAGATGCAACAGCAGCAGTAGATGTTTGCTCGGGCTGGGTGGGTGGCTTAGTGGTGGCAGATGCTTGTTCTCTTGGTGATAAAGCTGATGCTTGCACTGTTGACTGGGTAGGCCGCGGGTTGGCATCAGGAGGAGTAGAGAAGTAGGCATCGATCTCAGCGTCTGGATCTTCCTGGTTTTCCTGTTGGGCCTCCTGTGTTTCTTCCTGAGCTTCTTGTGTCCCAAACACCCTGTGTGCATTTCTCAGATAATCTTGCACGAATACTGGATGTGTGATCCGCACCAACTTGAATTCCCATGCCTTCTTGATCCGTGTGCAAAATAGGCTTCTGATTTTGTGGTTATAGTGCATGACCTTTGCCCTATTCCCAGTATTTCCATAATTCAGGGCTTCTGTGTCCAAGTCCATGAGGAGTTCGAGAAACGAGGTTCTATACTGCTCCATCATAGTGCTCACCATATCTCTCTCTAATTCTTCCTTCAGGAAGGTCATGTCCTGCGCCATATCATACTTCAAGTATTCCCCTGCCTCAGCCTCAGTCATCAATCTGAGTTGCACCTTTCTATTTGTTAGTACCGACCAATTTTTATGCTGTACCTCATAAAGAGCTTTCTCCCTTAATTCTCTGATGTGCTCGGGAAATCCAGGATCCACCTCATTTCCTTTCTCGGTTGTTCTCGTCTGGCCGAATCGCTTGTTTATGAATATTGTCTCAAGATTGTCCTCATCTGGCAGAGTCAGTCCTTTATCTAGTCTCTCTTGCGTTATGAACCCTTTGCCTTTCCCCCACAAGTATGTCAAATCATGCCATTCTTTCCGAGCCGCATTGATTTCTTCTCTGAATCTGTTCAGCATAGTGGAGTTTCTCTCTGCGTTAAACTCCTCAATTTTTCTCAACTTATGGAGCAGGTTGTAACTCAGTTCCCTATGCCTCTGTTTGGCTTGCTTGGTCACCCATCTCTGCTCCTCCCTGCCCATGTTGTCAAATAAGTGCGGATTCCACATACAGGGGAAGGCTTCGTGCATCGAGATAGCTCCCTTTCCCAGTATTTGGCTCACCTTTAAAGGCTTCTCCACAAACTGCAGTCGTACTTGTGGGTCTATGGGCTGATCGGGGATGAGTATGTCATAGTTTGAGATTGGAATTCCCACTGTTCCATCTTCTAAATGACGTTGCCAGACAACTATGTGTATTTGGAACTTCAGTGTAATCCTTTCCAGATGAACTGCGGGAGTCATTATGGAGTCATTTGGGGCATGATCTGTCATTAACTCCCAAAACTTCAGAATGTGATAGGAGAAGTCCCTTTCAATGTTCGTCAGTGCGGTTGATCTTTCTGCAGGAGGGATATTCACATCCCATCCGGGCCTTAGTGTCAATTCAGCTTCGGTGTTCTGGTCCAATGGGACCTTGTACACGCTTATCAGAGCATCCCTAAGCTTCTTGATCTGGGTTCTGTTCGCAGAGGCTTCTATTGCTGCCTGATGTAGAGTGCAATCAGGCAGTCCAAGAGCTGACTTAATCACCTTTTCGTTCCTGAAAAATATAGGAAGTATTAACTCCAATCAAGTTTTTATGTGTTTGAAAATTTGAGTTTCAAGTTAGAAATCAACATCCTCACATTTTGAGCTTTGCTCGAAATGTGATTTATTTGATTAGTACTTAAAACTTTATTGCAAGACATATGATATTAATTACTTGAAAATCTAAGTCATTGGACTTGGAGAGTTTTAGTGGGCTATTGGGCCCAAAAGATTCGATTTCTCAATTTTATTAAACAAGCTCGAGGTGCTTGTTGAAATGGAATGAGATGAATAAGACGGGATGATTGCTCGAATTTGGAATATGCAGTGGAGACGTGGCGGAATGGATTTGCTAATCCCGGATTGCTTGAACTGTCTTTGGACAGTTAAAACATTCAAGAAATTTGCAAACACTATTTTTAATTTTTAAATGATTGACTTGTTTTATTTAATGAAAAGTGGGAAGTGTGTGGTCCCATTTTGGATTTTTGCAAAGAAGATAGCAGTTTGAGGTGGCAAAAATTACTGCTACTCAACTCACACTTTTAGTTCCATTGGGAACCAAAAACACCAAGTTAAACTTTATTCTACCAACATATTTTATCTTTTTGTGAAAAAGTGTAACCAGGAAAAGGTGTTTTGGTGTGCTCTCACTGCTAGAACAAACCATACATCCACTTTCTCAGAATTGCAGCATACATACACAGATATACCAAAACAGGAGGACAACATTAAATGACCATGTGGCATGCAATATTCATGAACACAGATGCAGCAACCATTTTACTACCAAACCATGCCTCCTACTTATCAAAACATAAGATTAAACCTGCTAGCATGCTACCTGACTCAGCTTAGACTCAGAAATAGACACAGTTCATGCTCCTCAATCGCAGAAATGCCAAGGATTACCAATAACACAGTGATACATCAATCAAACATATCCCAATGTTCATCAGCTAAATAGAGTTCCAAAAATGTCACAATTCGGAACTTGAGAATGAAGCATTCATAAGAACCAAATAGTCAATCCTTAGAACCCTAAAAGCTTAAAAACTCATCAATGGTGATTTTAACCTAACTGCCTTCATGCTTTCTAACAACCTTGGGTTCAAAAATTTCAAAGCCCAATCAGTAACCGAACTCCCTTGCGCATTCATAAAACACAACAACACTCCCCTTTTCACCAAATCACGCTCGGCCAACACCCACATCAATGGCATGTCTCAAATACAGTCTACCCATAACAAAAAAAACCTACAACCGAACTCTATTAAGCAAAAATGAACACCACAACTCCTATTTACAAGTTAATGAAACAGAACAGCCAAAAATCGCGAACAGGGGGCTATGGGTATGTGCGAATCGACGGAGAAATGCTTACCAGGGCTCGGTATGCTTTGGAGATGATGAAGATGATGGTTCCATTGTGTTTCTCGCGAAAATCGGGCAGAGTTCCCCTTAGGAAATGGCTGGGTTGTGCGAAGAACACGGTGGTGTTCGTTCGGGAAGAAAGGCTTCGAGAGGGAGAGGTTTCAAAAATTTTCTAAGTGCCGAGAATGAGGGCGCGTAAGGAAGAAGAAGGGAGGGGGGGGGTTTAATTATGTAATGGGCCGGTCGTGAAACCCTAGCCCATGTCGCGGAACTGGGTTACGCGACCAGGCCCTAGCGACATTAGAGGTGTCGCGAAGCATGGGATCCGGTCACGAGGCAGTGCCTCGCGACAGGGGTCGTGACCAGGTTGGAAGGAAAATGGGGTTAAGTGCAAATCTTGTTGCGGAATTGAAATCCGGTCGCGAGGCAGTGCCTCACGACACGGTGTATCGCGACAGCGACAAGCAGAAATCAGGGACACGTGAGACTATGTCGCGGAGTTGAACCTGGTCGCGAGGCAGTGCTTCGCGACACAGTGGTCACTCCGCGACACGGATCTCATTGTATGGGGAAACTGTGTCGCGATTCTTCTTCTGGCGCGAGGCAGTGCCTCGCGACACAGAAGAGATTCCGCGACACATTATTTTGAATTTTCAAATTTTTAACAGACTGGGCCCAAGTGTGATGTTGGGCCTGAGTCCATTTTATTTGATTTGGTTCTGAATAAATTTAGTCCAAATAAATTCAAAATATTGGGTTGGAAGTAAAATAATCCACTCGCATAAAATTAGGTTAGATCAGTTCCATTTATCTGTGAATTTTATTCCGGATTTTAAATTGCTTTAAATTCCGTGAATATTTTCTTAGACTTGTGGAATTAATCCAACCAAGAACCTGGTTTTCCTTGCTAGTTTCTGCTCCTTCTTTTTGATGGTTCCAAATTTCCTGCAAGACAGATAAATACCCAATTGGTCAGGTTTTCTCCTCAAATCAACATCCTCACATTTAGAGTCTTGGTACTCTAAATGTTTAATTAATTTGAGGGTACTTCTCTGTTCTGAAGTAGATGTACTACACTAAACTAATCTATGAGCAATCAGGAGTGTAATTTTCTTAATAAACAACGCTGCATCCTCCCCGGCAACGGCGCCATGAAACTTTTGACAATTTCGTCAACACGAGTTTTTCCAAATATCCCAAGTTAAATTTATTAAATGAAAAGAGTTATGATTAGTAGGAAGGGGTTTAAGGATATATTCCACTTTTTATTACTCGTATGGGTGGCCTTCATTTCAATTGGCGTTGTGGAACTCCCCGGCATGAAACTTTTGACAATTCCATGCTATGAAGATCCTTGCCATGAAACTTTTGGCAAGTTCCCACTACATGAGCATTTTCTGAAAAATCATAATCCTGGTTTTCAATTTTATTTAATGAAAATTGATTTATGAGGGCGGAGTTGGGATTAGGGATATATTTATAGGTTGTCACGTTTTTATTACTCGTGTTAAGAAACTGTGCCCCCGAAAGCGCACGGTGTCAAAAATTGCAGTAATTTATAGTAAGTACCGGATCGTTCACTGGAGGATGTGCGATGGAAGCAGGGCCCACGTCGTTTACTAAGATTTTCCACTCGGTTACTCGATTCAAGTTTTCAATGGTTTCTAACAACTACTCGACGGAAATTAATTCTAAACTATGAAAGCCATAAAATAAAGCAGATAAAGTTATTCTAGAAAGCGAGTTAAATTTAATCTAAGAAAGCAATAAAATTATTCTAAGAAAGCGGTAACAATTATACTAAGCTATCTATCACTAATCTAGAAAAGCATATTTAAAGTTGAGACAGATGGGACAGGAAGAAAATAATAATAATAATTGGACAAGATTCAGATGAAACACAATTAAACTTCCATTTTGTTACACAGATCTTTGTTTGGGATAATCCTTCAGTTAGCTAACTCTCATGTTCTCTGTACCATGTTCCCTTTAACAGACAGGTACTTACAGTAAGAGTTTACATGCTCTTAAGAGATCAAAGTCTAAGATACCACAAACTCTTAACTCCCCTCACAATGCCTTGCGAGGGTATGGTAGTTATTTATGGTGGACAAGCAACACCTGACAAATCATTTATTGAGATACCAAGTACTGCTATCATTCCCCCATGTCACGCCCAAAGATTCTAACCAAGCATGAACTATCCCTTAACTATCAGTCCTAGTAGCAGCTACACAACTCTCAATACAACCGAGTGACCTCTAATGAAAGCGTTTAAAAGAAAGCGATAAAGAAAGCTTTTAAAATCCTATCACTCGGTGGTTTTGAAGGTCTGACCCTGGTAGTAAAAGACAGCCTCCAGTTATGGTAACCGGATGTGGATCAAGAATTCTCGGCTCTCGGTGAACCGCTCGCAGTGTCCACTTCCTTCCGAGTGGTTATGAGATACAAACTAATGAAACGAACTAATAAATTAGTTAGTTCCGGATGCACTCACTCAGGACTCAAAAATAGGCTTTGGCAGAGGAGGATAGCAGTTGAAAGAATACTCAACCCTATCTTAGAAAATAACCAAGGCCCATATGTTGTTCCTCTAGCATTATTCATTACACCTTATCCGAGTCCAAGTGGTCTCTGATTCAGTGTCATGTTTAATACAAGATTTCCAACACACAGCAATTTTGGAAAATAAGTGATGTTTGAAAATCATTCCCTAAACAGGTACTAGACTCTCAATTAAAACACAGATCCTTTCAGTCTAGGTGAGACCTAATCGCTGACTCTGCTTCTAATTTCCCAAAATCAACCCCCAGTCGGATATGAATTAGTCATAACTGTGGAGTTTATCCCTTACTCAGATCCGGATTTTATAAATGAATTTTTGTTGGAAATTTATTATGAATCACCTGATTAAAATCAAGACTTCTATGTCCAAGGGAAGGATCCCAGAATAGTTAGACCACAATATTTACATAATATTATCATGCATAATTTTATAAGGGAGTGTAAAATTAAATTAACCCAAAATATAAGGCGGGTTTAGACAGAATGTGAAACACAGATATGAAATAGCCGGAGATAAGAAGAATTTTGGCTAAAGAGATGACAAAATAATTAGGGTAATTGGATTGCAGTTATCTGTGGTCCAGTTCCCTAATCATTAAGGTGAGATGATCTTAGACAACAGAAGACCTTAAACGACAGTGATCGCTGTCATCAAGACTTCTATTATCTGTGAAATGAGAGAAAAACCTACATATTTTCTCACTGTAGTACTATTCAGATAGTGTTGATCGACACTACTGGATAATATTACAGCTCAAAATTCAGGTTTGAAAATAAGATAAAGAAAAGAAAACTGTATCCGGATAGGAATCGGCTGAGCAGCTATTATAATCCCGGATGGACGAACCGCCAAGGCTTCCACCGACCACTATCTGGACCATGCAAAATAACAAGTAGTAATTAATATTCAGACTACGAGCTAGTTTATCCGTGTGGGAATACCCGCCAACATTAGTCTGATATATTCCTTACTAGCTGTTTCACACAACACGGAAAAGACAAATATAAATAAATAAAAGAGAATATTTTTGGGTCATCTTGTATGAGAGACATTGGTTTCTCATGCAAGGGTATGGAATTAAATCCATAATTACTCTTTATGGTCTAAATAATCTCTCATTCCATAATTAATTAATTACAGTCCGGATTATATACTTAGATCATTAGAGTTAAATCATGTGTAGAATAATCTTTTAATGAGGAATTGAACAAAATTCTTTATATCAAATTAATCATGGGTTGAGATCATTAGATTTCAACCTCAAAATGTTAATACAAAGGTTCAATTAATTAATGGGGGGAGATGGAGAATGAAAATTTGGCAAGAAGGTGCCATGCATGTCATGAGATAGAGTTTGTGTCGTGAACCGTGGGTCCACGACAGGGGGATCATGACAAAGAGGTGGGAAATAGGAGAAATTGGATATTTTGAAAATTAGGGTTTGTTGTGTCGCTAGACAAAAATCCGTGTCGCTAGGGGTGACCTCGCGACACAAGGTTAGAAAATTCAACAAGGGCATAATTTCTGGTCGCGGAACAAGGGGTGTGTCGCGGACCATGGGTCCGCGACAAGGGTTTCGCGACAGAGCCCTTCCAGAATAAAATTGCAAGCATTTGAGTCCTCGGTCGCTAATCAAGGGTTGTGTCGCGAACCGTGGGTTCGCGACAGGATTGCCTCGCGACCGAGGGTTTTAAAAGTTATCAAACAAGTGTTCTTTGGGACTCATGTCACTAAACTGCCCTCCTGTCGCTAGACGTGGTCTCGCGACAGGAAGTGGCTAGCGACATGAGTGTGTTCAGGACACATGTCAGAAAAGTACAGTGGAACAATGGCATGCATTACGCGTGATCTCACCCAGTTCAGATTTAAAAGCTATTCTAAGCAAAAAACAACCAAACATCATTTAAAATGAGCAAGAACATGCTTGAACAAAAATAAACCTATCTAGAACAATATTTAAAATAAAGCAACATCCTAATCTAGGGTTTGATCACACACATACATAACATCATCCATAAAAGTAACAACAGTAAGCATAATAAGGGGAAATGGGGGTCAAATGACCCCAAAATGAAAAATGAAAGCATTAAATCCATGGGGTGTGAGACCCATTTCATGATTTGGGACACATTTAGTGAATATTTTCCCATATTATTAAATGGGTATGTTAATACCCATGATTTGGGTATTACAAAACCCTAAAAACAAAGTTTAGAATGAAAAACATGGTAAAAACTGGCTACCTATCTACTAAAACAGTAAAACACAAAACAAAATACTAAACTAAGCTAAACTATGGACATAATTAAATAATATAAAAAAAAATAAAAACTAAACTACACTACCTAAGAACTGAGCTCCCAACTTGTCTCCAAGAGTAATTTTCTGATTCCAAAAAAACTGCTTTCTCAAGGGAATCACCTCATATTTATAGAAGTGAAACCCTAGGCCCATGGGCCTTGGTCTGGAGCCCATTATGTCGCAAGACATCACACACATCACAACTCTTGGCGCGGAACCACGCGGTGTGGCGCGGAATGAGATTGCATGTCGCAAAGCTTCACGACTGGGTCTTGGTCTTCAATTTATGTATCTGTGTCGCTATCCATGCCTGTGTCGCTAGGCATTGGATCGCGACCGGGGTTCCGCGACTGGGACTGGGGACATGGCTTCTTCTTCATGCTGAATGTTGTGTCGCCAAACTTTCCTGTGTCACGAGGCCATGGACCGCGACACAGGAGCTTCCGCGACCGGGTGTTCCTGGACACCCTGAATTGGGCCGGATGGGCCGAAATTATTCTTTTTGTGGGCTTTTCTTTCTTTTCCCATCTTTTTCATTCCTTTTTCTTTTCTTTTCTTTTTCTCATGTTTTTGGATTTTTCTAACATAAATGTGCAATAAAATTACATATTTATGCATTTCTCATACCAGCTCAATATTTTTACAATTATGCATAAATCAGTCCAATTCAACTGCTTTCTTTTTTAATATAAGACCGGAATGCGATCAAATGCCCGTTTTAGACACGGAAATGGATTGAAAATAATGGTCATTTCTGGCAGATTGGTATTGTTTAATTTCATCCACAACCTCACGGTGCTCACCACCACCTACATGAAAGTTTATTTTATCATGCCCTTTACAAATGTATTTGTAAATGTATTTAATTGACTGAAAGTTGCACAAATTTCCACATTAATGTGACAGTTATACTTAGCAAGTAAAAAAGGGTTATACGGTACAACCCATCTGTTATCTAATTGTTGCCCTCTCACTCGAATTGTAATCCCATTATCCCGCCGTCTATAAACAGGGTAGGCATCATGACCTTTCGCCGTGGCCATGCAAAATTTTTTTGGGAACCTGTAAGAACAACCACGACCAGCCTGCATACAAACATATGATGGATTAATTATCCACATGGGCCATGCATCATATGAGTTTTAACCAAAGTATGCAAATATGGATGTTCATTTTTATCAGGAATTTCAGCAGATACAATGGCATCATATTCATCAGTAGTAAAGAACTTGGACCTAGGAGCAAGTATTAACAAAAAGTGAGCATGTGGTAAAACCTCGTTTTCGGAACTCAATGACATATGTATATGCAATGACCTGACCAAAAAGTTGTCGCTGGATTAAATCATGTTTCAACTCCAGGAACTTTGAATTGAAAACACAGGCAATTAAGTCGGGATGATTTTGGATTACATGTCATTGTTAAGAAAAGATCAGGCTTACCAAAGTGTTGAATAAGAGCCATTGTACCAATATATCACCGGCTCATATCATGAGGCCTACCAATGAAAGTAGGAGGCAGGTATGTCATTTGGCCACATTTGGCACCATCTTTTTCACCACTTGCATAGCAATCTTGGATGCCTTGCAAAAATTCATTCCGGATATCTGCCTGCTTTGTTCTATGGAAATCAAGACGTTGGGATTCGATTTCAATGTACTGATCAACAAAGAATTGTTGCGTAAGCCGGCCAAAATGCAGGACAAATGGGGAAACATTAGGTCTGATTTGAAACATATAAGCATAATATTCTCTAATTGAAACAAGAGTACAATCATCTGATATGAATACAGCTACTGCAAAATAAAATAGAAATATAAAAAAGAGAAACAAATAAATAGATGAGGCACAACATACTGGTATAATAAACACAACTCACACTGTGCTTCATGGGCAAAAATGTCCTCCGCAAACAACCCGGAACTGGAATGTACAAATGAACCAGGCGTATTTATAGAATCGTTCGAACCAAACATCTTATCTGCATTCTTTTGTATTCCGTGATGCCATCCGCTTTCACCAAACGGAAACAACAATGGGTACTGCAAAGGGTCATAACACCCGTAATAGTACGACACATGATGACCTTGGCCATTGTGACTGTGGACTTTAATATGGCGCATTGTAGGAACCTGATCATCTTCATCTCCAAGCCACAACGCAGCAACCTGGGAAACAGAGGGTTTGCTCAAAGTTTTATGGTCAACCGTGGGATTACTATGAAGAATAATATTATATTCAGGCAAATGAGCAATAGCATTCAAGGAGCGGAAGAACTTTGAGTATGAATTTTTTGAAAGAAGTTCGACAATGTTTTGAATCACACTTGGATGAATGTGGGGAAAAGATTTTAGAACGCTGAACGCACTGGTCTTCAGTATCAAAAAAATATAGCTGCAAATTTGTTGATTTGGCCAAAGGATCAATGAAATGGAAAAGTTGGCCCTGTACCCGGAAAGTATAAACACCTTTATTATTCTGTGCCAAATCTTTATCATACTTAACACCCAAAGAAGTGAATGCAAATTCATTATTTATTGCACGGATATATTTCCTAAAAGCAGTAGCTTCTTGGGAAGACGAAAGTAAAAGTTCCTTTAGGGTTCCAGGGACCCATTTAAAAGAAAGCGAGATAGCTCCATCAGCACAATAGAAATTCTTTGTCTCCCGAGAGAATTTAAATGCACCACAGTGGCGACGGTTTGGAACTTTTTGCAAAACAAATGGCTCCAAAGGCATATGAGAAAATACAGACTGCGGCAGATCTGAATCAAAGATTTAACCAGATGAAGCACAATGAAATTTGGACAAAGTTTCAATTAGAAGATGCAGACATGAAACTAACAAGAGCACTACAATTTACCCCGCAACTCAGAACCGAATGCACCAGACTGACCAGGTGCAGCCATAATGGGAACATCAGGGACAGTCAGTGGTAGTTCAGCTGGAAAGAGAAGCAGAGACACGTGCATATGAGGAATATAAGGTTTCGACAGTGGAAGTGCCGTAGATCGAAACTTGTTTAGTGACAATATCCGGATTAGTGGTAATGAATTTTAGGGTTAGGTAAATGATGATTAGAAGGATATGAATATGGAAGATGATGAAGAACAAGAACACACACAAAAGATGGATATAATATAAGATGATAAAACTAAATTGTGAGATAAAGGTTGAGAAAGCTTATGAATGAAGGGGACCCAAACTAGCCAAGGGAAGTGAGACGAACTCAAGACAAATGGCTTTCTTCAAGTGCATCATTCATTGACAATCCATCGAGCAAGCTTCCTGTAACACCCCGGTTTTGGTCACCCAGGTCGGGATGTCACCGCCACATCTCCCTAGTAAGACACGGTTTCTCCGAGCTTACTAAAGAGATGCAAGGCTAGGTATTGCAGTATTTAAAACATTTAAAGCATTCAAAATAGCCCATACAATATAATTCGAAAATAATAATAGCATAGCGCAGCGGAAAATATTTAGTTTAGTACAATATCGCAGCGGAAAATATAAAAGGGGCCGACATGGCCAAAACACGGGTTAAATAGGCCAGTTCATAATATAGTCTAAGTACGAAATTTAAAAGCAAAATAAGTGTTCCCCAAAATCCCATGCATGAATCGTGCTCACACATGCTCATTCCACATATTCTGTAAGGAAAGGAATAAAAATGGTTTTGGTCAGCAAAATTGCTGAGTAAGTGAACACATGCATGATCGTAGGGTTTAAAAGCCATTAATTTAATAATTTAACAAAAGCATGATAATAACATAATATATAATTTAATCTAATCAAGTATCCAATAGCCTAAATTATCTCAGGGCTCTATTTAATAACACATATCACATGGTTTAATCACAAAGGCCATAATTTAAATAAAACATTTAAATAATTTAATTGGACAACAACATAATTTAATCTAATTTAATTTAATTTAGAATCCCCATTACATTCCCGATTTTGTATTTCAAGTTTCACGATAAAAATCGCGATGTCAACAAGTTTAGCCGGTAGCCCGGCGACCGCAACCGTATCAGCCATACCCAGTACCACTCCGGAGCCTCGGGAAACCCATACGGATATTCACGAGAGTGTAGGCTCTAAGTTTCGCCATTTAGGCAATCCATATCTCAAGTTTAGCGCGCGGGGTCACCATCGTCCATTACGGCACGAAGTGAATCGTTAGGGGGCACCCTGCAGAGCACTCACCCCTAATTTTAATTTATCAAGTTTGTAAGGGGATTTAATTTTTAAAATCTGCCTTCCATTGTATTTATTTAGAAATAATATCTCAATTCGTTTCAACCCTAAAGGTTAATTCCATGTTTCAACAAGATTTCAAGATTTCGTTTCGGTAAATCACAGTTTACTCCAAAATTCTTCTAAAATCGGATTTAATTCCAAAAATTCCATAATTTCATATCTGACTCAGAAACATCAAGATCTACAACTTTTGTGTTTTACCTTTTTCAATCCGAGATACCTAAGTAGGTCAAAATCGCCAATTCTCGCATAAGAACAAATCTGTCCGAGTTTAATGCACCACAGTTTAAAGATTTCGAATTCTACCATAGCAATTCAACTCCAAATTTAATGAAATTTGACAGAGATCATCTTAAGACATTTATCTACAACTTTCATGTTTGGCCAAAGATCTAAAACAGCCTAGATCCTATGTCAAAAGCGTGATCAAGATCATTCCTAAGTTCTGTCCAAGATTTCAAGATCTAGATTTAAACAGCTCGGTTTCAATGGGTTTTCACATATCAAATCAACTCCAAATATTCTCAAATATTTACAGTAGCTAGATCTAAGTCTTAGGAACGTTTTTCATGTTTTAAGTTTTTCCGTTTGAGTTCGTTTTAAGGTTCGGAAAAATTCAACAAATCTGTTGCGCCGGTAGAAAGTTTAGATTGACAGATTTACGGTTTCTTGATAATCTTTTAGTTTTGAATGTTTTAATTCATCCCAAAACCATGTAAGAGTTAACTTATAGTGTCTATGAACGTCGGGGATGTCTAGTTCGGAGGCGTGGCTTCCAGATCACCGTTTCTCCTCCCCGTTCGTCGGGTTCTACGATCTAGATTCAATACGGGGTGTAGAAAGAAAAGAACCGAAGTTAGAATCCGTTTTCGGATTGAAACGTGGAAAGATTTGTCGGACTAGAGCTTACCACAACGTTTGGAGATCCTTGGATTTTCGTCCAAAGCTGCTGCCTCCGTTTGGAGCTTTCCGTCGACTCCGAATTTAGGGTTTCGAACGTATAGTAGGTTGTAGGGTTTTGTAAACTTGTTTGGGGCTCCCAAGGGGCTTATTTATAGAATTCTCAATCCCTAGGGCGTCCACATCTGACCTAAAGGTCTTGGGTCGAGAGATGTTCAACCGAAAGTCGAAAAATCCGCGTTCGGGCGAGAGATTCACGCAACAACCAAATCTGTCAAGTGGCGCGGTCGTGGCGCGCTAATCGCCCTCCACCGTGCGGCCACCGCGCCGACTTCGCCTGGACTTCGGTCCGGGCGGGTCGTGCGATCCGTCGTGCTTTTCCGCCTCTCTTTCGGGTTTCTATCCCTCTATGCTCCCGAATTCCGATTCCCGGGGTATCTTCGGGTTCCTACTTCCTCTCTAAATTCTTACTCGGGTCTAATAGGATGTTTGGACTCGAATTCTCGAGTTCATTGGTGTCGTGTTCCGGTGTATAATTTATTTACCTTTAATCCATCCTTTTATTTAATTAAATTCCTTTAATTCCTTTTTAAGTAAAAATCTCATTTCTCATTTCCTTATCTTTATTTACTTCTTTTATTTGCTGGATTTATTTATTTATTTATGATATTTATTTTATCTATTATTTATTTATTTAACTATTGTTTTATTTTATGATGGAAAATTCTCGGGTATTACAGTCTACCCTCCTTAAGAATCAACTTCGTCCTCGAAGTTGTGTTTCGGCTTTCCTCGTGCTAAGGTCTTGTGTTTGTTTTATTGTTTTGTGACTGAACTTAGAATTAAAACTTCTAAGCTGCCTACGTACCCGGTAAAGGGATCAAGCCATAACGTAGTTCAAAATTTTACAAAAATGCACGAAAAATTAGGGGGTATGACATCCTCTCCCCCTTAAGATTGCAGTTATGTCCCCATAACTGTGTCGGAATCGGTTTGGAACAACGTCGGGTATCGTTCTCTCATGTCGGATTCTACTTCCCAAGTTGCCGTCTCACTTTCGTGGTTTGACCAAAGAACCTTGATCATTTTGATGGTTTTGCTCCTCGTTACTCGTTCCTTAGTATCGAGAATACGCACTGGGACTTCCTCGTAAGTCAAATCCTCATCGATGTCAATTATCTCCGGTTGAAGTACATGTGTCGGGTCCGGCACATACTTCTTTAGTTGCGAGACATGGAAGACGTTATGAACTCGATCTAGGTGTGGCGGTAAAGCCAATCGGTAGGCTAGAGTTCCGACTCGTTCTAGGATTTCGTAAGGTCCTATATATCGAGGACTTAACTTCCCTCGTTTGCCAAAGCGCATCACCCCCTTCATAGGTGATATCTTTAGCATGACCCTATCTCCCACTTGAAATTCTAGGTCTCGTCGTCTCACGTCGGCATAACTCTTTTGACGGTCTTGTGCAGCTTTCATCTTCCCTTGGATCACTTTGATTTGTTGAGCCATGTCTTCGATAAGTTGTGGTCCCACTACCACGGACTTATCGTTTTCTTCCCAGCTCAAAGGGCTTCGGCACTTTCGTCCATACAACGCCTCGAAAGGTGCCATGCCGATACTAGCATGGTAGCTATTATTATAGGAAAACTCAATCAAGGGTAAATGAGATTCCCAATTTCCTTTGAATTCCAACACGCATGCTCTCAGCATGTCTTCTAGTGTTTGGATTGTCCTCTCGGTTTGACCATCCGTCATCGGGTGGAATGCGGTGCTCATTTTGATTTGAGTACCGAGAGCTTTTTGTAACTCCGTCCAGAAATGAGAGACAAATCTACTGTCTCTATCGGAAATGATATCACGTGGTACTCCATGTCGCCGTACCACATTATCAATGTAGGCTCGGGCCAATTGGTCCATAGTCCACGTGTCTTTCATTGGGATGAATATGGCTGTCTTCGTTAGCCTATCGACAATCACCCAAATCTTATTCATGCCTTTAGGTGATCGAGGTAATCCCGAGACAAAGTCCATTGAGATGCTATCCCACTTCCAACTTGGAATCTCTAGTGGTTGCATCAATCCTAAGGGTTTATGTCGCACTGCCTTAACCTTTTGGCAGGTAAGACATCTTGCCACGAAGTTCGCCACTTCCTTCTTCATTCCCGGCCACCAATAGATCTTCTTCAGATCTTTGTATAGCTTGTCACCTCCGGGATGTACGGAATATGGCGTGTTGTGCCCTTCCTCCATCAACCTTTGCTTCAATTCGGCACATTTAAGAGGCACGCACCACCTCCCTTTGAAACGGATGCTTCCATCCTCGTGGACAGCAAATCCTATTGCCTTTCCTTCGGCAATATACCCTTTTATCTTCTCGAGTTTCGGGTCACCCGGTTGAGCGAGTCGAATCTCGTCTAATATTGGAGTTTCTACGACCATGGCATTGACCGTTTCTCTCACTGTGCCAGGATGCACAAGTTCTAACTCCAATCTTGCCAATTCCATATACAATGCCGGCGGAATTACCAACAAGTTTGCTACGTGTTGGGTTTTCCGACTTAGGGCATCGGCTACCACATTCGCCTTCCCCTCGTGGTATGCTATCTCTAAATCGTAGTCCTTAATGAGTTCCAACCACCTTCGCTGTCTCAAATTCAACTCCTTCTGAGTGAATATATATTTCAAGCTTTTGTGGTCGGTGAAGATTCGACACTTCCGCCCATAAAGATAATGTCTCCATATCTTTAGAGCGAAGAAAACCGCTGCCAACTCCAGGTCGTGGCTCGGATAATTCTCCCCGTGAGGTTTTAGTTGACGTGATGCATAGGCTACGACTCTCGAGTCTTGCATCAAAACACAACCTAAACCTTCCTTCGAAGCATCGCTATATACTTCGAAGTCACCATGCTCTGATGGTAGTGTTAATACGGGTGTGGTTGTGAGTCGTTTCTTCAGCTCTTGAAACGCAATCTCACAAGCTTCGGACCACTCGTATTTTGCTCCTTTCTTCAGCAGCTGGGTCAAAGGACGTGCAATCCTTGAAAAGTCCTTCACAAATCGTCTATAATATCCGGCTAATCCAAGGAAACTCCTTATTTTCGTTGGACTTTTCGGAGTTGCCCATTCAGTTACGGCAGAGACTTTTGCCGGATCCACTGATACTCCATCAGCGGATACTATGTGTCCGAGAAATGCCACTTCTTTCAGCCAGAAGTCACATTTGGACAATTTGCCGTATAGCTTATTGAGTAAACAGTAGAGGGTAAAAAAAAGATAAAAAAAAAACAACTTTTGAGGCTCGCGCGGTGCCCGCGCGGCGGCGCGCGGCGACCACGCGGCCATGGCAGTTCGAGCAAAAGGGCTCGCGCGGAGCGCGAGTCATTCCGCCCCATTTCCACTTCCGAGACTTCTTCTAGTTTTCTCTCAAATTCGTTCTCCCATCCCCTGATTCTCTCATTCCCGGCTTCGATTTTCCTTTGCAAGGTATGCGTCTGCTACTTCTATTCGTCAATTTCAAATTTTATGTCTTGTTTAGCCTTAATCTTTGGGTGAATTTCAAAATTAGGGTTTAGGGACAAGAATTGGGGGTTTGTTGTTTTTAGACTTAATTTGTGCAATTAGCGGGTTTGGGCGATACTTGTTGTTATTTTTGTTGATTAGAAAGTATTTGTCAACAACGTATGCCTAGTTTGAGGAAGTTTTTACTAGCTCCCATATTCTAAAGAAAACATGAATTTCCCGATTTGTATTGGTATTGGGGGCATGCGGATGAGTTTGTTGTCGTTGTTTTGTGCCCTATTATGATGATGAGTTATTGCCTAAGCAATTGGTTTGGTTTGGGGACGTTTCCCATGTGTTTGCAAGTAAACTTTGGTATTGATTATTGCGCACTCAACGTGTTTGACGAAATGTCCCAAAGAGGTTTGGGACTTTTCTAGACATAGTCTTGGTTTGGTTATCTTCTTGATTGCTCGTGTTAGAGCCCACTTTTCATGTTTTTGTGTTTTCTAAATTATGCTTAATGTGATTGCCGTGTAGGATTTATCCTTACATTTGGTATTGGTTGGATATCTGCAGGATGCTGCTTTTTCTGTGGGTTATTTTGGCGTCACTCATGTGTCCCCCGAGGACCAGGAGACGAGTTGCTCAGCGCGATGAGGCTGGTCCTAGCACTGCCGCTCCGGCGATGTCTGATTTTGATGAGAGCGAGTCCGAGGGGGACGAGGAGCAGCGGGGCCCTAAGCTCAGGGGTCTCCCCGACGAGGTGCGTCCCCGTCGACACGACAGGTATCGGTTTGCTACTATGGCCTCTCAGGAGTTCTATTTCGACGAGCTTCGTCGGAACAGGTCTTACGTCCCGGAGAGAGGCATATATCCTCGCCATATGGACGACGACAGGGTTAGTCCAGTTTTGGATCGTCTTCAGTGGACTGGGCTTGCGCGCCATCCCGAGGGCATCGCTTCCGGGTACTTAGCTATGGAGGTCATTGCCAACATTGGCGGTCTCGAGGAGAACAGTGACTTGTCTCAAGTCTGGGTTCGGGGTCGCCATCTAGATTTCAGTGCTCGGGCGATCAACGTCTACTTTGGCCTTCCTGACGACGGCATATTCCGGCCACAGCCTGAGGGTCGTATACCCCCGCCTGCGTGGGGCGTTTTATGCACCTTGACGGCTCCTCTGCTCGAGCATGATCACGAGCTGAGGTTGACGACGATGGACTCTCCGTGGCGCGAGCTAGCTCAGATATGGTTAGGCCGTGTCCGGCCGATCACCCGGAGCCATATTGTTATGGACCACGTCTATGAGACCATCTGCTTTCTCGCCCGAGGTGGTAGGGTGAATGTTGGGGCTTGTATCGCGGACAACTTGAGGGGTATGCGCCGAGGACGAGGGAGCAGGGTGATTACCCATGTTCATCTTATTTGCGGCATGTGTGCGGCTCAGGGGATCCGTACGTCACCAGAGACGGATCCTTACGAGCTATCCGCTGGCGGCTACTACCATATCCCTAGCTACGCCCCTCGACGCAGTGCTCTTCGACGTGGGGCTCCTCCGGCTGTCCTTCGCCCGGAGCCCAACGGTGATGGTTTGATTCTAGTTGTTCCTCCTGAGCAGCCACCTCCGCCTCCCGAGGTTCCCCAGCAGGGTGCGGAGATGCCGCAGATAGTTCAGATGCTGCAGGGTATGCAGCTTAGTATGGATGCGGGGTTCGCTCGTATGGATGCTGGGTTTGCAGTCGGGCAGGCTCGCTACGACGCTCTGGATGCCAGGATGGACCTGTACCAGGCTCGCATGGATACGATCACTACGAGACAGCTGGAGCAGCAGGCCTCCATGACCGATATGTACGCCTACATGCGTCAGATGGACGAGTATATGCGTCGTCAGTTCCCGCCTCCCGACCAGTGATCCTTTGTTTCTGCATTTCCATCTAGGCTTGCTGTAGTAGTGTTTTATTTAGTTGTTTTCTTATGGACTGTACAAGGATGATCTTGCTGTGTTTTGTTTCGTAGTTTGTGTTCCCGTTGTATCCTTGTTCAGTTGTCTGATTTGACTGTTGTCGTTTAGAGAAAATGCGGTGGAACTGTTCCGGTTCGTCTCTCTCTTTTTTTTCTTTTTTTTTTCTATAATTTTGGGCTGAAGGATTTCAAAAAAAAAATCAACTCACATTTTATTCCTTTAAAAGAAATTTAATACAAGTAATAGGATGCGCAAAATAGATGTACTATCTAAGATAAAGTATCTAAAAGACCTCCGCGTCCTCTGGCAGAGTAGCGGGGTCTTCCATAGGGTCATCCTCATCAGAGACCTGGCCGGTGCCCAAAGGTCCATGAAACACTGGGGATGGTGGATCGGCGGCTTCCGGAACTGGGTCCGGTGTCTCCTCCAGATGGTTCTCCACGGGGCTCGGGTTTGGCGATGGGCGGACCATGTGGGGCCAGAGCCCAAGGGTTCCGTAGCGTCCATGGATAAGGCCAGACGGGCTCTCCACTGGGGGTGTTGGGCTTCGTGGTCCCATCAAGTGGTCTTCCACAGGGCTATATGGTACTACTATATCAATGAGGTCAAGCAGGTCCGTCCCTAGATCCTCAACTCTATCTATCACAGCATCGCTCCGTTCGGTGAGTTTTTGCACTTGAGTTTCTAAGTCTTTTATGCGATCTTGATCAGCGGCTCTCAAGTTCAGGAAGTGCTGGAGGTCAGCTTCACTTAAGTCTCCCATTTGGTGCAGATTTGCCTCCAAGTGAGCTATACGATTTTTCATTTGTTGTATGGTTTGTTGGGTGTCAAGGTGAGCGTTCATCATCTTGATCATCAACTGCATCATGTCTTGACTAGCCATCTAGCGCAAGCAAGAGATCTAAATTAATATTCGCCAAGATTCTAGGTTCAATTCGCCAAGATTCTAAGTTCAAGTTTCGCCAAGATTCTAGGTTCAAGTTTCGCCAAGATTCTAGGTTCATAGGAGAGATGCAGTATGCAAATGCAAATGATGTTTCCCCCCACTAATAATTTAATGCAACACATATATATATTTTTCCATGGGTTTTAAAATAAAGATTTTTCCATGGAAATAATACTTTAAAGTTTAGAAGAATAGTAAAAATATTAATAATAGTTTTAAAATAGTAATGGTTTAAAAATAATAGTTTGAAAATAGCCGGGCTCTGATACCAACTTGTAACACCCCGGTTTTTGGTCACCCAGGTCGGGATGTCACCGCCACATCTCCCTAGTAAGACACGGTTTCTCCGAGCTTACTAAAGAGATGCAAGGCTAGGTATTGCAGTATTTAAAACATTTAAAGCATTCAAAATAGCCCATACAATATAATTCGAAAATAATAATAGCATAGCGCAGCGGAAAATATTTAGTTTAGTACAATATCGCAGCGGAAAATATAAAAGGGGCCGACATGGCCAAAACACGGGTTAAACAGGCCCGTTCATAATATAGTCTAAGTACGAAATTTAAAAGCAAAATAAGTGTTCCCCAAAATCCCATGCATGAATCGTGCTCACACATGCTCATTCCACATATTCTGTAAGGAAAGGAATAAAAATGGTTTTGGTCAGCAAAATTGCTGAGTAAGTGAACACATGCATGATCGTAGGGTTTAAAAGCCATTAATTTAATAATTTAACAAAAGCATGATAATAACATAATATATAATTTAATTTAATCAAGTATCCAATAGCCTAAATTATCTTAGGGCTCTATTTAATAACACATATCACATGGTTTAATCACAAAGGCCATAATTTAAATAAAACATTTAAATAATTTAATTGGACAACAACATAATTTAATCTAATTTAATTTAATTTAGAATCCCCATTACATTCCCGATTTTGTATTTCAAGTTTCACGATAAAAATCGCGATGTCAACAAGTTTAGCCGGTAGCCCGGCGGCCGCAACCGTATCAGCCATACCCAGTACCACTCCGGAGCCTCGGGAAACCCATACGGATATTCACGAGAGTGTAGGCTCTAAGTTTCGCCGTTTAGGCAATCCATATCTCAAGTTTAGCGCGCGGGGTCACCATCGTCCATTACGGCACGAAGTGAATCGTTAGGGGGCACCCTGCAGAGCACTCACTCCTAATTTTAATTTATCAAGTTTGTAAGGGGATTTAATTTTTAAAATCTGCCTTCCATTGTATTTATTTAGAAATAATATCTCAATTCGTTTCAACCCTAAAGGTTAATTCCATGTTTCAACAAGATTTCAAGATTTCGTTTCGGTAAATCACAGTTTACTCCAAAATTCTTCTAAAATCAGATTTAATTCCAAAAATTCCATAATTTCATATCTGACTCAGAAACATCAAGATCTACAACTTTCGTGTTTTACCTTTTTCAATCCGAGATACCTAAGTAGGTCAAAATCGCCAATTCTCGCATAAGAACAAATCTGTCCGAGTTTAATGCACCACAGTTTAAAGATTTCGAATTCTACCATAGCAATTCAACTCCAAATTTAATGAAATTTGACAGAGATCATCTTAAGACATTTATCTACAACTTTCATGTTTGGCCAAAGATCTAAAACAGCCTAGATCCTATGTCAAAAGCGTGATCAAGATCATTCCTAAGTTCTGTCCAAGATTTCAAGATCTAGATTTAAACAGCTCGGTTTCAATGGGTTTTCACATATCAAATCAACTCCAAAAATTCTCAAATATTTACAGTAGCTAGATCTAAGTCTTAGGAACGTTTTTCATGTTTTAAGTTTTTCCGTTTGAGTTCGTTTTAAGGTTCGGAAAAATTCAACAAATCCGTTGCGCCGGTAGAAAGTTTAGATTGACAGATTTACGGTTTCTTGATAATCTTTTAGTTTTGAATGTTTTAATTCATCCCAAAACCATGTAAGAGTTAACTTATAGTGTCTATGAACGTCGGGGATGTCTAGTTCGGAGGCGTGGCTTCCAGATCACCGTTTCTCCTCCCCGTTCGTCGGGTTCTACGATCTAGATTCAATACGGGGTGTAGAAAGAAAAGAACCGAAGTTAGAATCCGTTTTCGGATTGAAACGTGGAAAGATTTGTCGGACTAGAGCTTACCACAACGTTTGGAGATCCTTGGATTTTCGAACGTATAGTAGGTTGTAGGGTTTTGTAAACTTGTTTGGGGCTCCCAAGGGGCTTATTTATAGAATTCTCAATCCCTAGGGCGTCCACATCTGACCTAAAGGTCTTGGGTCGAGAGATGTTCAACCGAAAGTCGAAAAATCCGCGTTCGGGCGAGAGATTCACGCAACAACCAAATCTGTCAAGTGGCGCGGTCGTGGCGCGCTAATCGCCCTCCACCGTGCGGCCACCGCGCCGACTTCGCCTGGACTTCGGTCCGGGCGGGTCGTGCGATCCGTCGTGCTTTTCCGCCTCTCTTTCGGGTTTCTATCCCTCTATGCTCCCGAATTCCGATTCCCGGGGTATCTTCGGGTTCCTACTTCCTCTCTAAATTCTTACTCGGGTCTAATAGGATGTTTGGACTCGAATTCTCGAGTTCATTGGTGTCGTGTTCCGGTGTATAATTTATTTACCTTTAATCCATCCTTTTATTTAATTAAATTCCTTTAATTCCTTTTTAAGTAAAAATCTCATTTCTCATTTCCTTATCTTTATTTACTTCTTTTATTTGCTGGATTTATTTATTTATTTATGATATTTATTTTATCTATTATTTATTTATTTAACTATTGTTTTATTTTATGATGGAAAATTCTCGGGTATTACACTTCCAAACTTGATGGAGTGAGGGAAATGAACATAAGTTCAAGACAAACACGGATGTGGGAGAACACTTTTGAAGGAGTGTTCTCAGGTTGTGAACTTTGAAAATATGATAATGGATTTTAATATTAAGCAAAGTTGTTTACAAATGAAGGGGGAAGACATATATATAGGCCAACCCCTTAGAAAACAAAAGAAAAGAAAAATACATCAAAATAGGGTCTGATGCGGTTTACAGCAAAGTGATGCGGTTTATATCGCATTGATGCGGTATAGACTGCATTGGGTGAGAGAGGCTGCATCAGGCCTTAAAGAACCTAACTATTACAAGGAAATAAGGCGATGCGGTTTATTGGGGCGATGCTGTTTATACCGCATCGAGCAATAGACCGCATCGAGGACTAAGGAAAATTAAAAAGGGCGAGAGGAGGCGATGCAGTACAGGCGATGCGATTTAAAGAGACCGCATCGCATTAGACCGCATCGATTGGGAAACATGGAAAAAATGCATGGAGGGGGACGAGCCGGAATAGGCAATGCGGTTTAATGTATTCTGCATCGCATAGATCGCCTCGAACGATAAAGGCCGAGGTTGAAGGGATCGATGCGGTTTTACGAGACCGCATTAGGGCGATGCGGTTTAAACCGCATCGATGCGGTATAAACCGCATTGCTTAAAGCGCTTCAGATAGAGCGCATCGATTCCTATGCCTTAGCCAATATTCAAGTGTCCTTATTCCTATACTATTACAAATATAATATCCGACGTCCGGTGGTGGTTCCGGTCGACCTCTGGCCACTTTTCCGACGAGCTCCTTTTGGGCCTCTTCATGCTTGTTGGGTTTTCTTGTGCATCCTAAGGCCTTTTCCCATCTTTATTTAATTGCGACGTGGGGAATCCATGTTAATGGATTCCGGGCTTGTCCGGGCTTGATCTATCTGGATCATTATTGGCAGTTTTTGGGCTTCCTGGGGTTCCAAGTTATCTGTTTCCTGCAAGAAAAATTTATACAGTGCATCAGAAAATTTCTTGGCCTTTTGTTTGCAAACTGGCCCTTCGGGGATTATTGGAATATTTAATCCATTGGTTCTGGCGACTACGCCATCCCCACCCCCTTGGGAAGGTTGAGACATCAACCGACCAGAATCCAACTCATGATCTCTTTCGAAAAGAGATAAATCAGCAACATTGAAATTCGGATTAATATTAAAATCATCAGGAAGCTCAATCCGATAGGCATTGTCGTTGATTTTCTCTAGGACTTTGTAAGGTCCGGTTCTGCGAGATGCGAGTTTGCCATGTGTCTGTGCAGGAAAACGTTCTTTTCGCATGTGCACCCAGACCCAATCTCCTGGTTTCAGCAACAGCCTTTTTTTGCCCCTATTGGCAAATTTAGCATATGTCTCCGATGCCTTCAGCAAGCTGTTCCGAACATTTTGGTGCAGATCCTTGATCGCCTTAGCCCTGTCCCTGCCATTGAAGTTAAGATGCTCACTACTAGGTAGTGGCAGAAAATCGAGAGGGGTCATTGGGTTAAATCAATAAACAATCTCAAAGGGTGACATGTGTGTGGCACGATGAATGTGACGATTATAAGCAAATTCAATGTAAGACAAACATTCATCCCAACTTTTAGAGCTCGAAGAAGTAATTATGCGTAGAAGATTACCCAATACACGATTTACCGCTTCTGTCTGTCCGTCCATCTGAGGATGGTAAGACGTTGAGAACAAAAGTTGTGTGCCCATCTCACGCCAAAAGCCCTTCCAGAAATAGCTTACGAACTTGGCATCTCGGTCTGAAACAATTGATTTTGGTACTCTATGAAGACGTACCACTTCTCTGAAGAATAAATTCAAAATATGCCTGGCATCATTGGTCTTCGCACATGGTATGAAATGTGCCATCTTGGAGAATCGATCAACTACCACAAAGATTGAATCTTTGCCTCTTGTGGTCCGTGGTAGTCCAAGCACGAAGTCCATTGATATGTCCAGCTAGGGTCCTTCTGGCACAGGTAATGCTTGATATAAGCAGTGGGGTTTAACCGTCGACTTGGCCTTCAGGCAGACCAAGCACCTAGCAATGAAGCGAACAACCTGGGCTTGCATTTTTGGCCAGTAGAACTTTTCAACGAGAATCCCCAGAGTTGCATCCTTTCCAAAGTGCCCATGAGACCACCACCGTGAGCCTCTTGAATTAGT